>JAWNNB010000960.1:2400000-3000000 GCA_035043285.1 Drosophila subsilvestris
TGCTGCTGTTGCTGCTGCAGATGGAGCTGCTGCTGCTGCTGTTGTTGCTGCTGCTGCTGCTGCTGGTGGGCACTGAAGTGGTGCTGCTGTGGCTGGGCGGGATTCACATCGGGCGCTGTCTGCAGTATGATCTCTGGCTCCAGATTGAGAGCCATATCCTGATCGTCCTGCGTGTGCTGCGGTATCCCCCGTAGCGATGCCAGTGCTGCCGCCTGAGCAGCGGCCATGGCCGAGGCGGACACATCCTGGCCGTACTCCTGCTTGATGCCGTTCGGCGGACCCGCGTACAGCGTGGCACTCAGATTCTGGTGCAGAATGGGGTGGCACAGTTGCGGCATCAGCGTCACGCTGGCAATGGGCAAGGCGGGGTGCGCGAACGAGCGAGGCGGATACAGCTGCTGCAGCTTGTTGAGCTGCTGCAGGTGCGTGGGCGTGGCATGGGCCGGCGGCGTCAGCTGGGTGAGTGTGCTCGCCACGGACGTCGCATGCGACATGTTGCGGCCCCGCTGGTGTGGCAGTTGGTGCTGGTGCTGCTGCTGCTGCTCCTGTAGATGCGTGGGTGGCGGCTGCTGCTGCTGTTGCTGCTGCAGCTGCTGCTGCTGTTGTTGTTGCTGTCCCTGCGAGGTGGGCGGCAGACCCACCTCGGGCTTGACAACAGGCACTGGCGGTAGAATGGCCGCAAATTCAGGCGGCAGCTGCGAGGGATCGGTCACCAGCAGTCCCTTCTTGCGGTCCTTGCGTATCTTGTCGCGCAGCTTCTCCAGCTGCCGAAACGCCTCGTTCGCCCTGCGCGCCTTCTTCCTGTCCCGGTCGCGTTCCTGCTCCAGCCGCCGGTATTCGGGATTCATGCGCTTAATGCGCTTCCTCTCGCGATCTCTCTCCCGCTGTATCATCTTCAGTCGCAGCTCCTCCTCGGGCGTCAACTGCAAGCGAATGGAAAGTGGGGAAAACATATTAAAGCAACACGTTCTGAGCCTTTAGCATTGGGGGGTTGGGGAGTTTGTATGGGGGTGGGGTTTGGAATGGGTTTACACTATGCAACAGAAAAGCTACCCAGTTCCCATGTCCTCCCTTGTCCCAGTCCCTACTTAAGCCTCTATTCTAAGCGGGTGTGTGTCGTGTGTGTTTCGTGTGTCTTGTGCGGGTGCGTGTCTGATGTGTGTGTCTGATGTGTGTGTGTGTGAATGAGTGTGTTGGGGGGGATTTATATAGATATAAATATATATATATTGGAAAAATGCTACGTTCGAGCGTCGTGCCTTCTTGCGAAATCGGTCGCGTTCGCGCTCCATTCGCCGATACTCGGGATTGAGGCGTTTAATTCGCTTTCTTTCCCGATCCCTTTCGCGCATGATGAACTTGTGGCGCGCCTCCTCCTCGGGTGTCATCAACTGGAATTATACAGATGGGAGATCGGTTTTTGGTTTTTTGTATAGAAAGGCAGCACAAAATTCAGTTCGATCGATCGTTGGTGTGTGTGTGTGTGTGTGTGTGTGTGTGGGGGTTTCTTATTGGTGTGTGGTGTGTGTGTGTGTGTGGGTGAGAGTGAGGTGCAAAACTTAACGGGAGACAATAAACTCTACAGCTACAACTATAACTAAATTTGATGCTAATCTTGTCTTGAATTTTGCTTGCTTTGCAGACTCCTAACCCTGCCCTCGGGCTGGCGCATACAATTCGGAAATAATGTGAATTTTATATTTGAAACGGACGATGTGCGTCATGCCTCCCCCGCGACCATTTCACGCATGGGCATTGTCAATATGAGGTAAGAGAGAGTCGAGTATATTTAATCTATATAATGGACACAGTCTAAGGGTAATCTCTGCTGCAGCTACGACAACTATTCCGCCCAGGAGATACTGCGGCACGAGCTGTCCAAGGAACCCTACGGCGATCTGTTGCAGAGCTACGTCGATGGGAACTTCAACTATGCCATGGATTGGCTGGAGAATCAGAATTTGTTGAGGTAAAGCTGCCATTTCGATATCCTTCCTTTATTAATGGAAATTCTGTTTGCTGTGCAGTCAACTTCCTGGCATCAGTCGCGCCAATCTGCTGCGTTCCCTGCTGCTGCAGCTGCATGGCTCGCAGTCCCTGGAGGAGTACGCAGCTGCCACTTTGCGTGCTCTGTTCGGGTACATGCCCAACGATCGGCAGGCGGAGTTTGCCCAGCTGATGCTGCAGCATGCCAATCTGTATGTGGCCCAGCCCAATCACTCAGATCTCTGCTACTACGACAGACAGCGCCATGCGCTGGAACAGTATGCCCTGGATGCGATGGAGCGACCAGAGAATGGCAGTCACCTGATAGTTAATGCCTATGTGAGGTCCTACATGGGCATACTGGAAACGCTGCTTAAGGCGCCGGGCAACAGGACGCCGCCCTTCATGCTGGTGGGTCCCAGTGGCGCCGGCAAGACGCTACTCTTGCAGCAGGCTGTGCTGGAGCATTCGGGCTATCAGCTGGCCACCATCAACTGCTCCACACAGCTCACACCCGGCTATGTGCTGCACACGCTGCGCACCCACTGCGTGACGGTGAGCGGCGTGCGGGGACGGGAGTACAAGCCGAAGCAGGCGCGTCTGGTGCTGTTCATGAAGAATCTGGATCTGTGCCAGCTGGATGCGTGGGGAGCGTGCGAAATTGTCGAGCTGCTGCTGCAGCTGGCACAGCGCGGCGGCTTCTATGCCGAGAATCTCGAGTGGATTAGCGTCAGCGGATTGCAAATCTGTGCCTCAATTAGCGAGAATTTGCTGAAAATTGCACCGCGCTTTCTGGCGCTCAACCAGTACGTGCGCGTGGCTCGTCCCACATCCACGGACATGCTGGCCATCGTCCAGTGCCGCCTGGAGCCGCTGTTGCAGGAGCATTTCAGACCGAAGGGCAACATCAATTTGCAGCATGTCAGCGAGTGTCTGATGGAGTGCTTCGAGAAGGTATCTATCGGTCACTTGGATGGGGCTTGCCATCTGCTAATTGACTTTCCCACTCCCCACCAACCTTTTTCCAGCTGCAGGCTGCGTTTACTCCGATGGGCGTGGGGCAGGCGCACTACCAATTCAGTCCGAAATGCATCATGAAGCTGCTGGATGCACTGGTCTACTATCCCCCTAGCGATTTCAACGAGGTGGGTTTTGTGTGCCGTCTCTTTGACTCCAAAAGCTAATCACATTCGAATCCCCCCCCACCCAATCCATACCCTTGCAGGCGCTCTACTGCGAGCTTTTGGGTCTGTTCAGGGACCGATTGGTCAGCGAGGAGCATGTCCAGCAGTTTGAGGCGATACTCAAGCAAACGATGCGCAAATATTATGGCAAGGAGGTAGGCTACTACAATTATCCAACTGTTGGCCTAATGAAACATTCCCCCCATCCCAACAGAAGGTGTTCTTTGTGCCCAAGTCAGCCAAGTCAAAGGGAGTGTTGCACGGCTTGGCCCATGATGAGTGGCTGGAGGAGGTGCAGCGACAGGTCACAGTATGCAGTGAGTATATGAGGAGGAGTATACCACCCCCCTTGGTTGGTGGGTGGTTAATGGTCAGATGTCAGAGTTGATTCAGAGTTCTCACGCAGTTTGCAGAGTTGAAGTTGTCCAGCTGTCCAGCTGTCGGGGGGGTCTGGTCTGGTCTGGTTAAAACCGTTCCTATCTCCCTTTCTCTCTCTCTCTCTCTTCTCTCTCTCTGTGTGTGTGTTGGACTCAAGTCAAGGCTGTTTCAAGACAAGAAGAGTTTTGAATATTTTGAATATAAATCGGGAGATAACTACACTGGGCCTTGGCGTCTGCTTGCGAAATCGGTCCCGCTCTCGCTCCATCTGACGGTATTCGGGATTCATGCGCTTGATGCGCTTCCGCTCGCGATCCCGTTCCCGCATGATGAACTTTTGGCGTGCCTCCTCTTCGGGGGTCATCCACTGAAAGTACAAGTAGAGAACGGGTAGAAAAACAAACAGAAAGTTTGAACTAAGAATTGGATTGAATCTAACATTTGGAAGGCAATACAAGAAGAGAGAGAGAGAGGCAGACAGGCAGACAGAGGGGCAGTCAACTTCAATGCTGTCTCTGGGTGCTGGAGAGCTCTGCTTACTGATTGTTCTAGGACTAATCTAATCCCTTCCCTTTCTCTCCCGCTGCAGACACCGAAAGCTACTGCATTGCTGCACCCATCACAGAGGAGCTGCTGCATCAGACAGCCAAGGTGGCACGCGTTTTGTCCCGGAACGATGCCCACATGCTGATAATGGCGCAGGCTGGCGGACGCCACTTGGATGCCATTTATGCAGCGGCCACCATGCAGCAGGCCAAAGTGCTGACACTGCAGGGCGGCGCCGCGTATGACCTGGCCGAGTTCTACAACGATCTGAAGCTGGCCATGCAAGTGGCCGCCATGGAGCAGCAGATGAGCTACCTGCTCATCGAGCACTGCTGGCTCTCCTATGTGCCAGACATGCTGAAGCCCATTGAGGCCCTGCTCGAGGGCAGTGAGATCTTGGAGCTGTTTGGCGATGACCTGGAGACGGTGGCCAGCACGCTCAAGCAGGCGGCACAATTGGAGGGATATCAGGAGTCGCTGGGAGCGTATTTCATGAAGCGTAAGAAGGAAAACACTTTGGGGGAAGTCTATTAAATATATATCTATGATATTTCTCCCTTTTAGGTGCCAGAGAGCATCTTCATCTCATCTTGGTGCTGGATCCCAGCAGTCCCAAGGTGCAGGATTACTTCAACAGCTGTCCGGCGCTGCACCGCCAAATGGATTTACTTTATGTGCGCTCAGAGTCCAGGGAAACGCTGGCCATGCTGCCCAAGCAGTACATTGAGCTGCTGAACGATGCAGCTGCCGGTGGCAGTGGCCGTGGCAAGGTGCCCGTTTGCAGCCACTTTACAGACGTGTCGGAGGAGCTGCCACAGGAGCAGCCCCCGCAACGCTACTACCAACTCATCTCCAGCTACTATCACATGTACAGCAATGCAGCGGCGGAGATTGACCAGAGATTGGGCAAGCTACAGCTGGGCGTGGACAAGTTGGCCTCCGCCCATGGACTGGTGGACACGCTGAAGTCGAATGCGGCCGCCCAGGAGCAGGCGTTGGGGGAGAAGCGACAGCTGGCGAATGATGCACTGGAAATGATCTCGGCCACGATGCGGAATGCCAACGATCAGAAGTCGAACATGCTGGAGCTGAAGCAACAGACGCAGCAGAGCAGCGAGCAGCTGAAGCAGCGCCAGCGGGAGATCCAGCAGGAGCTGGCCGAGGTGGAGCCCATACTGGCGGAGGCGAGCAATGCGGTGGGACAGATCAAGTCGGAGGCTCTCTCCGAGATCCGTTCGCTGCGCGCCCCACCCGAAGCGGTGAGGGACATCCTAGAGGGCGTGCTGCGGCTGATGGGCATACGCGACACCTCGTGGAACAGCATGAAGACATTCCTCGCGAAGAGAGGCGTCAAGGAGGACATTCGCTCGCTGGATCCCGCTCGCATCAGTCCCGAAAACTGTCAGGCCGTCGAGAAGCTGCTGGCTGCCAAGGGCGACTCCTACGAGTCGAAGAACGCGAAGCGGGCCTCGGCAGCGGCTGCTCCACTGGCTGCCTGGGTGCAGGCCAGCGTCCGCTATGCCCGCGTCATTCAGAGCATCAAGCCCCTGGAACGGGAGCAGAACGAACTGCAGCGAAATCTCAATGCGGCCGAGGACGAGATGCAGGAGCTGGCCAGTGGCCTGGACGATGTGGACAAGCGGGTCAAACAGTTGTCGGCCAAGCTGCAGACCTACACCCAGGAGGCGGCCGTGCTCGAGCTGAAGCTACAAGAGGCCAGCGACACGCTACAGGCGGCCGAGCTGCTGGTGGGCAAACTGAGCGCGGAATACGCCACGTGGAGCGAGCAGCTGGCGCAGCTGAAGCGTGCCCACAAGACATTGGATGGCAAGACGCTGCTGCTGGCTTTTGCCATCAATTACTATGCGGGCATGGGCTTGGATCAGAGGAGGTAAGCAGAGTAAAGTAGAGTCGGGGCAGAGCCTTACAGATAACTTCAATATTTTTACAGCTCCTCGCTGAAACGTCTGGCTGTGGAGTTTCATCTGCCTGCCGATTTTAATCTGCGCCAGACGCTGCTCACCGAACAGCAGCAGATCATTTGGGAGAGCCAGGGACTGGCACGCGATGCCCAGATCATTGAGAGTGCCGCATTGCTGAGGGAGATGCTGTCGCTGCCGTTTGGCAGCTGTCCGGTGCCACTGCTGCTGGATCCCACCCAGACGGCGGCCGTGTGGCTGATGGCGTATCTGAGGGGCAGCGGACGAGCCTGCGAGTTGCTGACCCATGGCAACGAGCGACTCTCGTATCAGCTGGAGCTGGCAGTGCGCTTTGGCAAGACATTTCTGGTCACGGACTGCGAGCAGTTGCGGCCGCCCTTGCTGCAATTGTTGCAGGGCCACGTCTATGTGAGGTTCAACAAGCGACAGGTGGCGGTGGGCGCGAAGCTGGTGGATCTGCACGAGAACTTTCAGCTGGTGCTGATAAGCAAGTCGCATCGATTGGAGCTGCCGCAGGAGCAGCGTACCCAATTGAGTCTGCTGCGCTTCACCGTGACGGCAGCCGGCCTCGCCGATCAACTGATGTCCAAGGCCATTGTGCTGAAGAATGCGCAGCTGGAGCAGCAGCGGATCGAGCTGCTGCAGCGCGAGGGGGATCTGCTCAAGCAGCGCATGGAGATGCAGGACAAGCTGCTGGAACAGCTCTCCAAATCGGAGGGCGACATTCTGCGCAACGAGCAGCTGCTGGCGAGCCTCAATGAGGTGAAGCAGAGCAGCGCCCAGATCGATGAGGCACTGCAGCAGAGTGGGCAGGTGAAGGCCACACTGCTGGCGCAATTTGGTGCCCTGAAGGAGCTGTGCTCGCGCGCTGCCACCTTCTATGCGGGGCTCATCCAGGGATACGAGCTGTCAGCCATGGTCTACATAGAGCTCTTCCTGGCCACCCTGTCCAGGGATGAATCGCAGTCGTATGAGCTGCTCGTGAGGAGTGTCTATCTGAATCTGGCTAGAGCCACGCCGCGCGACAGCCAGCTGTCGCTCTCGCTGTGGGTCTGCCATCGGGCCTATCCCGAGAGGCTCGGCGCCAAGGAGTGGGATTTGTTCGTGAACAACTTCATGGGCAGCGCGGACGGGAGTGTGCTGCTGGGCAATCTGGGCCGCCTGCCCGACTGCATGGCCCGAGAGGCGCAGCTGAAGCTGGCCCTGCTCGTGCAGCTGCTGCCCGATCTGCGGCAGAAACTGCAGCTGGACAAGGACTACATCTGGCGGGGGTTCATCGAGCGACAAACGGACGATGTGCTGCGTGAGTAAAACCAGGGATTAGTCGGTGAATGTCTCTCTTGAATGTTTCTCAAACTTACAGCTGCCATTGGGTCCAGTTTCCAGCGCGTGCTCATCGCTCAGATCTTCAGGCCCGACCTGATGCTCCAGCAGCTGCGCAGGGTCAGCAGCGAGCTGCTGGGCATCTCGCCCGAGGCAGCCACCCAGCCCTCGGTGGAGCAGTTGCTGCAGCAAAGCAGCTGCGATCGCCCCATCCTGATGATCAGCCAGGCGGAGAACGATCCCACGACAGAGCTCAAGAAGTGGGGCAGTCAAAAGTACCAGGAAATGGCCATTGGCAGGGGCAGTGAGAGGAGGGTGCTGGCCGCAATGCGCGAGGCGGCGGCCCAGGGCCAGTGGCTGTGCGTGAAGAATGTCCATCTGGTGCCCGAGTGGCTGGGTCAGATGGAGCGCGAACTCAGCGAGATGCCCAAGGCGAAGGAGTTCCGTCTGTGGCTGCTCTGCGAGTCCACCCAGGGATTCAGCGAGTCGGCCATCTACAAGTGCCTCAAAGTGCGCTACGAACAGCCGCGCGGCCTCAAGCAGATCGTGCTCCGTCTGCTGCAGAACTATGCCGTGGAGCATCCCCAGGCGGCAGCCGCCAAACAGCAGCCCAAGAGCCTGAAGATGCGACTGGTGTTCTTCATCCTGACGGCCGCCCTGCAGCAGCGTCGCCAGTACATCCCCCAGGGCTGGTCAAAGTACTACGAATTCGGGGAGGCGGATCTGAAGGCCGCCATGGGCGTCCTCGGCTGGCTGGACACTCAGCTGAACACCGGCAAATGCGACTGGGCACTGCTGCAGCGCCTCAGCGAGGCCCTGGCCTATGGCGGGCGCGTGAACAACCTTCGGGATTTGGAGATACTCCGCAGTTACCTCACCCAATTCTGCTGTGCGGATGTGCTGAGCAATCGCTGGTCACCGCTGGGCTTGGCCATGTCCCTGCCCACCAGTGGACAGCTGCAGGACTACTATACGGCGCTGGACAAACTGCCGGATGCGGATGAGCCGAGCATGTACGGGCTGGCGAATCAGGCGCAACAGCAAAGGGAAATCGAACAGGCGCGCAGGGTGATCAAGGAACTGAGAGGACTGCACTATGGCGGAGCAGGAGAAGCCGCTGCTCATGGGGAGGAGCACTCGAGTGAGCGTCAGAAGTTGGAGCATCAAATCAAACCCCTGCTGAGTCTCTGGCGCAAGCTGGCAGGCGCCTGCACCATTGCCCAGACATCGAAGGGGGTCAAAGAAGCGAGGGAGGACTCGCCCTGGTCGCTGTTCGTGCTGGCGGAACTTCAACTGGGCGCACAGCTGTATCGCACGGTGCACCAGACGCTGTCGCAGATGCACGCCTGGCTGAAGGATGCCCACGAAGTGGATCAGAGTAGCCTTCGCTCTCTGGCAGAACAGCAGGTGGGTGTTGCACTCTCATTGCAGGTGTTCCCTCCCAACTAAAGATGTATTCCCTCCTTTCATAGACTCCCTCCTCTTGGCTGAAGCTGTGGCCCGGTCCCAGCAGTAACAGCGCCGTGGACTACCTTCGCGCCCTGATGGTGCGCGCCCAGGCGGCGGAGAAGCGCTACCAGGAGCAACTGCATCTGCCGTTTGCCGAGCAGATCGATCTGCTGCATGTCTACAACTGCGAGAATCTGCTGGCGTGCCTGAAGCTGCTGCAGGCCCGCACCTTGGGCGTCTCCGTGGAGCGACTGGCGCTGGAGAACGTCCGAGGGACTGCTGAGGACTCCACCATCATCCTGCAGCTGTTGCCGCTCAAGGTAGGCACTTTTTACACCCAATAATTCTGTGGCGCCTTGGCGACGCCACCCATCCATCCAATGCCCCGCTGCTGCAGCTCTTCGTCTTTTCTCTTCCATCCCTTTTCTCATGTGTTTGTTTCTCTTACCTTCCCCATTTTGGCCATGAAGTGCGTCTCCAGCTTGCCGTTTTCGCTTTCGGCGACACTTGGTTTGCTATGGTGCTGCTGCTGCGCCTTTTCACAGCATTTAAATTGAGTGCAAAATTGATTTAGTTGCAGTTTTTGGGTTTTTTTCACGCCGCTTCTTTTTTGTTTTCATTTGATTGACATTCCGGCACAGTGTGACCATTTCGTTTTCATTTAATTTGCCATCATTTTGTTTCGAGAAACTTTTAAATGCTGAGAAAAGTGAAGGTATGCTTGGTAACGTCACAAAATCAGAGCTTTTAAGGAAAAACCCACCCCTCGTCATAACTCACCATGGGAGATTCAATATTTCAACCAAAACCAATATATATTCGCGATTCTTGAATTTCAGCGAAAAATGCAGCACGAAAGAGAGCACTCAAAACGCTCTCCCGACTCGCTTTTGCGTTTAAAATATGAGCAAAAAAATTCGCCAGAAATATACCGTATATTTTGTGCGCTAAATGGAGTTTGGCGGTCATTTTGAAAAGTAATTTAATATACCTTACATAGGTAAATTTAATCAAAACCAGTAATACAATTAAATTCAAGAATGAACCGCGGTTACTGAGTGTGACCGCAGTGCATTTCAATATATTGATCAATTATATCGATATACATTTTGCGATATAGTTTCCACTAAAATGTGCCAGATGGCGCGTGCAGCTCTGTAGGGTAAACTTTTTTATACTTACGCTGGAGGGATTCACAGAGTAACTGAAATTTGATTTTAAATTTTCTTTGTATTTAACCTTTTCCAGATTGATGGAGCCAAGGGCTCAATGGAGAAATCAAATCCCTTCTTTATCACCTACAAAGTGAAAGAAGAGGGCCAGTCAGCGGCACAGCCCTCAAAATATGGCAGTGGCAGCAGGAATACCCTGTATCCCTCGAAAATCAACGAATCGGCTCCGAAATTACCCCTATATTCACGTGGAAGTCGCGACAAGTTAATCTGCCACCTCCATGTGGACAATGTGGATGGAACACCCGAACAGATTCTGCTCGCAGGCACCGCCCTAATCGTCGATGATTATTAGATTTACCTCTTAAATTAACCTAAAATAAAATATGGATTGCTGCTGGCGCTGCTGCTAAAACCTTTTAGACATCTCGGAAAATACAAAAAAAATTTATGATTTTATTTGCATTTAATAACTTTTGCTGCATAACGTTTCTGCTTCGATTTACACACCAAATGCCATTACCTCAGCAGATTTGCGCTCCCTAATCAATATCTCGTACTTGTCGAACTGCCTCAATGGATTCTGGCCGTACTTCACGATGCAGACACGTTTGACCGGGTAGAGGTTGCCAATGTAGATTCCCTCGTCGGCCCGTAAGCGACAGATGTAGATGCGGTCGTTGCTGGGGTCCGTTCCCACGGATACGGCGTTTTTCTCCAGGAATCCGTCGAAGCTGCGCTGCCAATGGTAGCTGACGGTGGCGTTAGACACGAGCACCTCAGTGGCGGAGGTCTGGTACCCAACGGTGTCCGTGTTGTAGGTGACTTTTCTCAGCTCGGGAACCACTCGGGCAGGGAGGGCGCCGGTGTTGAGCACACGGCCCACATAGTTGTAGTAACCATCGGAGTCGAGGCCTCCGAGTACAGCGTTCTCGGGAAAGTCCATAGTCGGATCAATGTGGACCCACGTGTCCGCAAAGTTGTAGGTTCCGCCTTGAATGAGGCCCACCAGCTGGACGAGGATCAGCGCCAGAACGACAGAGTGCTTTGCGGAGTACATGGTTCGACTGTTGTCTGAGGTGTTGTGACCATTTGGACTTCTGCTGTCGCTTCTTATAGGGCTCTCCCCATCAGCTGGGGCTCCTGGTCAAGTTTTCGATAAGGCTGATTGTCTTATCATTCCCATTCGGGGTTTACTTGGCTGATGTGATAAGATAGTCGACGATTTTTCGCTTGATTTGTAATTAATAGTTAAGTAGGCTTCTCTTGAATTTCGCTTATTTAATGATTTTATGCGAATATGAAGTAGTAGTGTACATAAAGTGGTACACAGTGGTATACATATATACTGAGAGCAAAATGGCATGGTAAAAAGAAACACACCAAGATACATTCAGTGATGGACAAAATAATAAAAACGGAAATTTTTTCGCATTGTTTTAAATTTTTTTCAGTCACTATTTTTATACCCGTACTCAAAGAGTTAAGTGGTGGCATATTGTATTTGTGGTAAAAGTGGATGTGTGTAACGCAGAGAAGGAAACGTTTCCGACCCTATGAAGTATACATATATATTCTTGATCAGTATCAACAGCCGAGTCGATAGAGCCATGTCTGTCTGTCTGTCCGTCCGTCTGTCTGTCCGTCTTGTTTGACGCCTCGTTCTCAGAGACTATAAAAGCTAGAGCAACCAAATGCCACGCCCCCTCCGCCTTCACATAGGCATCCACAATTTTAAACATGCGATAAAGTTTTAATTTTCAGTTGCTTCCCCCACCTCCTCTGACGATATTCATTCTCTGTCTCGCTCGCACACACTCTGCCCTGTGCAATGCGCGAGCGCCCTCTCGCTGAGGAGATGTAGAATCTAAATGGTAGATGTAGAATATTTGTTCTAGATGTATTATCTACATTTTACATGTAGATGTAGTTAACAAATGTAGCAAAAAAATGTAAAATTTTAAAATTTCTTTTTAAATTTCAATCAAAAGCTCACAAATTTATATACTGACTGAGTACGGATATAAAAGTAGAGTCGCGACTAGAAGCGACTCACGTTCCTTCTCGTTTTTTTTGTTGGTTATACCAGAGAGCTTATACGCAACTAATATATTTGTATCCATATTTAAATTAAAGGATCTCTGTTGCTCCAATATATAATCCATTGTAATCTTTTGTTTCGCTTAAATTCTTTGGAAAAGTGCTTAACTGAGCATCCTATTCCCTTCAATTAGTTGTTCCGCTTAATTGTTAATAAATACTTAAGACAAACAATTAGCCAACCAAAAGGCAAACGGCAATAGAGCCATTAAATATTCAAGTCCACATAAGTGTCTGTCTGTGTGTTTGTGTGGGTGGGTGGATGTTACGGGGATGCCCCCAAAAAAATTAATTTGCTTTTGCCTAAAGGATTGCGCTTGCTTGCGTCCATCCGTCCCTCATAATCTGCTCATATTAAACTAATTGCCGTAAATTTCAACAACAAACTGCCATAAATGTTGGCCATACTTTTAGTTGCCAAGAAACCAGCGCACGCCCCCCAGCCCATCTTACCGTCAAAAACTTGTCTTAACTTTAATTAAGTGGCATTATGTTCAATTAGGCAAAAGTTTCCAATATGCAAATTAACACAATTTGTGTGTAAAGTGCCTGCTCCCGAAGAGGGGAGCGTCCTTCCGAATGGGAGGCAATGTCTACTTCTGAGGCCGATAAATTTCCACCACACAGACACACAAATCAGGGCAGGCTGCTCTAATAGAGCTGGGCGTGGCAGTTTGTTAATACATTTAGCATATTTCTACATTTTCAAACAGATATCTCTTTCTGTTTCCAGAGATTTTGGCATTTGGCTGTTGGCAATAAATAATTTATTATGTCTCAAATGGTAATTGCGTGTTCCAGGAATTACAGGGTAGTCATAAGGTTTGAGGCTGGATAAAAAGGGTATTTGCGGAGGGATAGTCAAAATGAGCAGAACTTGTGGAAACTAAAGTCCCTCAGCTTTTGGCTAATTGATCCAAATGGGATTTGAATTCATATGTAGAAAATACTCTCCAGTGTATGAGGATCCTTTGACTTTGCAGAAAGTTTTCTTTGAAAAAAAAAGAAATATAAAGAAATGAACAGATTTAAAATGGCAGCTGCAAATGACCATCTGATCGGCAGAGCAACATTAGTGCCAGTAAATATTTTTCTATCTGTGAATATAATCTTGAAGTACTTGCCTTCACGACAAAATACTTCCTGCCAAGCCATGGCACACTAATGAGCGATTCCATCAATTCCACAAACGATTTTCCCTACTTGGCCAAATATTCCACATTTAATGGTTAATGCTTGTGGCTGGGAAAATGGCTTAATGGAATACTCATGGGTATAACCCTTACTCCTTTCGGGCTTAATTATCAAACGCAGAAACTTGGGACCGCCCTCATTCCGACCCCTAAACTCCAATTGACGATTAAATTTCAAATGTCTAATTTGTAGTTGATGGTCGGATAATTCCCTTATTCACACGAACATATGTATCTACATACGGTACGAGTACCGTATATGTACATATATGTACGTATGTATATGTACATATGTGTGTTTCAATGCTTGGCAAATGTATGGGGCAAATGGTTATCCTTGTAATCCATGTCGGCCATCAGGCATCCTGACATGGGGCCATCGAGCATCTAATTGCAGTCGCCTTCAATGAGCAAGGATTAGAAATTAATTAAAGTATAAGGCTGACATTTGCATATGTATTTTCAGGACCGGACCCAACCCCCCGCCTCGAAATTCCACATTCCCAGGACTCTCCCCTCCAGATTTGCCATAATTGTTGGCCCTTCGAATGTGATTAATCAGCCTTTGCTAATGCATGACTTGTGACTTAGTGGCCGGGCTTTGGCCTTTGTCAAAGCAATTCAATGTCCTGAGATTCCACTCGAATGGCAGCAAATGGGTTGGTTATGACATTGACATTTGCCCCAATGATTTTCAATGGCTTGCGTTTGTTCTTTCCCAGGCACATGGGGATCCTTTTAAATAGATTATACTGTAAAACTTCAACTTACTGCTACACTTATTCGTGAGAAGTAGTATTAGGATGCCTAATTTTAAGTTCCCCAACGAATATAAGCCCATTGACCTTAGTTTCATCTGATTCTGATATATGTATGTGTGTACATAAATCAGCTTAAAATAAATATTAAATATTTCCTATAGATATTAAATTTGTAGGAAATATATTTAATCTTCGTCAAAAAATATTTAATTTAATTATGAAATATATTTATTTTGAATATGAAATATTTTCATCCAGCCAGCAGCTGCAAACTGCTGAACTGAGTGTCCATGGCCAAGAGCCGATCGTATTGCTGTTTAAAGCCCACGATCAGCTCTTTGAAGCCACTCCGCGTCTGCCTCATGAACGATCGCATGTCGTTTTCCACAGCACGGCATTCCTCACATTGTTTTGGGAAATGGCATCTCCTACACGGCCCGTGATCCCTACACATTTTGCGTGCACTACGCTTTCGCAAAGCCAGCAAGGGATATTGCGCTGGTCATGGGTAATCTGCTTCTTGCAGGTTTTTTTGGTACAGACAACAGAAAAATCCATGTTGATGTCTTTTAATTTTTTTTAACGAGAAAAAAAGTTCAAAACAAATAGTAATCAGACCAATGTGCACAGTAAATGCTTAAAGCTATGCTTAAAGCAAAAACGAAAAAAACTGTGATGAGAGAGGGGAGGGTTGCAGCAACAGCTTATAACTGAGAGCGCTACGAAACAGAAAGAGCGAGAGAGAAAGAACAGTTATTGGGATTTAGGTGATAGAAAGAGAGTGATAGAAGGTAATAACTACGACAAAGAGCGGCTAAATGTAATGAGAGGGCGTACTTACGAAAAGCAACAACACAAACACACGATTAACCGACGCACAAAAATAAATTAAATAAGTTGTGTTTTTACACAATTATAAGGCATGTTCAAGATTGCATTTAAATAAAAGATAGATAGGGAGTTAATTTGAAAATAAAACACCGGCTGTTTAAGCAAAATAAAAACAAAAAGCGGAGCGCAATAAAAAAACACGTCTGATCACGAACAGATTGCTTTTCATTAAGGCATCGAACGAATGTTATTTACTAGAAATATTTTCATGGCATCATTTCAGAACTTTATTTATTCTTAACAATTAATTCCATATATCGGACACGAATATCCATTTATTGATGAGATGGATGTACTATTGATGGGATGTATAAACTAAGAAGAACATTTGGAATAAATTACAGTTCCAAAATGATTGTTTGCCATTTAACACCCCTCTTAAGAAATGTTGGAGTAGTATATTTGTACAATAAATATATATATGATTTTATTTTCACTTAATAACTTTTGCTGCATTACGTTTCTGCTTCGATTCAGGTGAGTAGATGAGTTTGCTCAGCTCGCGAACCACTCGGGCAGGAAAGGCGCCGGCGTTGAGCACACGGCCCACATAGTTGTAGTAACCATCGGAATCGAGGCCTCCGAGTACAGCGTTCTCGGGGAAGTCCATATTACTAAAATAGCGGACCCACGTGTCCTCATAGGAGGAGGCATGAATGAGGCCCACCAGCTGGACGAGGATCAGCGCCAGAACGACAGAGTGCTTTGCGGAGTACATGGTTCGACTTTTGTCTGAGGTGTTGTGACCATTTGGACTTCTGCTGTCGCTTCTTATGGGGCTCTCCCCATCAGCTGGGGCTCCTATACATACATACAGTGATGGAAAAAATGATAGGTCGGTAAAGAACAGGCTGTAGTTTCATATAATTTCTTCTTTAAGTGTATCCAAGGTTACAGCTTTTCTCTGAAAAGAAGACCCGACTTATCGCACCTTTTTGCCTCCAGTTCAAGGTAGGCAACAATACGAACTTGTGGAATATCTCATGCATAATGCGGATGAGCTGGTAGAATCCACAAAATGCAGATAATGCGATGGCAGCTGTGCCTGGCCCCGCACCAGCTACTACCCACCACACGCCCCATGCCTTCCGCTGTCAGGCAGAGTTTGCTGTCAGCCGCGTTTCCGGTTTCCGTTTTGCCGCTCTGCCTAACGCCACCTGGTGCCCGCTGTTGTCGCTCTTCAGTCACGTGATAAAGTTATGTTATGTATAAAAGGCCTTTTTGTATGCTTCCCTATGCCGTTTTTTTATTCTAATTTTTTTTTGGTTATTTTTGCAAATAAATTGCATTTTTGTTTTGGCAGCCGCGTTTCATATATTTTTTTTGCTGCCAGCATCTTCCTTATTTTAGTTTTTCAACTTTATTTTTCGTGTTCAGCTGCTTAACCCCATAGTGCCTGCGCTTTGTTGTTGCTGTTCGTGTATTTATTTGCGTGTAAACTCAGGCACGTTCGCAGAGGGAAGGATGGGGAGGACATGCTGCAATCAGCGCTTTATGCATTCCTGCGCACCAGAAAGGCAGAGAATTGTAATGAAAGCTGGGATGATAGAATACAAAGGCCATTGCAAAACAAAATTTTAAAAGCATTTTGGGCTATTTGAGTTGTAATTATAAATCGAAGTACATATGAAATTATATATTAAACATTATTTTCATTGGATAATATTATCAATGCTAACAGAATTCACTTAATTGAATGAATGCCTTTAAGTGTGCCCAATTTAATGTCCCTAATAGCTAAGCCTAACCTTCCCCATCAATCGCTATTTTCTGCTCTGAGTTTCCACACAATTTCACAATTAAGAGGTCAACTGGCAATTAAACTTTTGAAATCCGTTCGGCCATCGAAATTTATGCACAAGCCGCAAACTAAAATAAAACTCCATGAATCGAGAACAGATTAAATGCTCAAGCAACTTTCATGGTCGCCCTCAGATCAACTTCTGCTGCCGCCTGATGAAGTTCCCCTGCCTTGCCGCCTGCTAACCGCTTCAATCGTTTCATTTAAATGTCACAACAATTAGGCAGCAGTTATCTGTCCATTACACCATGAAAGTCTCCGGATAGATGCACATCTCTCCCTGTTCTCTTACTTCTGTCATCATAAATTTTGCGGCCCAAGGCATTAAACAAACTGGGACAAAACTCATTTGGTAAACAGGCAGGATATGCAGGATGTGCACAATGGCTTAGAAGGGACTTGGATGTATATATGTATGCGTGTGTGTGTCTTTCAACACACATTTGAAGTGTTGCAGTTGGCAATCTTGAAAGTTTCGGGCGGTTTTGGCCAAACTTTTCGTTACTCTTTTGCCTGCTGGTGGTCATGTTGCCATGGATTTTGTTGCAGAATTTACCACGTCTTTTTTTGGGCAGTGTTTTTTATTATTTTTGTTGGTGCTTCCGGGGCTTTGCATACACTAGTCCTTAGCCTTGGCTCAGAAAAGTTATGGCGAAAACACGGCGAAAGCCATGTTGCCTGCAGGTTGCATGCTGTTTGCCTCTTATTTGCGGTGTGGCAAGGCAAGAAAAAACAAAAAAAACAGGAAGGAAGCAAAATACTTACTAAGACAGACTAAGGCCAGGTTTAGGGTCGAGGAATACTGTGAAAATGTGTTAATTAACCGCGTGTCCGCGTGTGTATGTGTGAGTTTGGGAAAATCAACACTTGTCTCTGTCAAACACAAGACAACTATTTAGCCCGCTCTCGGTTAAGTGTGAACACAATGTAATAATAGCACCCGAGGGCACGTTTTGATTTCGATGAGTACAGCGGAATTTGATATTTATTTATTTAAAGCGATAATTGATGCAAAGTTTAAGGCGTTTCAAGCTTAAGGGGTTCCGTCTTAATGTACTTAAAGAGTTATTATTTAAGTGATCTTTGATATTTATATTTTCACATATTTAAAGTCAGGGAAGGGAAGGGAACTGTCAACTATTTTGGTTACAAAATGTTATCAGAATAAGAGAACTTGTATCCCAGTACACCCCTCCATGCTTCTCAATTATTTCTTATTCCTTCATTCATTTAATTAACACTGCAAATGAAATATTTCTTTGCACAGTTAGCTATGTGTGTGGCTTCATTTAGTTTTCTCTGTATTTCTAAAACGAATTAGACCCTCATATCCATGTGCGTTCATTAATCTAGTTGAAAAGTCACAAATTGAACTATCCACAATTGATGATTCTTGTCCAGAGATTTGCCTGCTCCACCCACATCACTTATTCGTGTTTTGCCAGCCATATATCCAGCATTCCACTCATTTGATTTCATTTGTTATCATCATCAAGTTGATCTATTCAATGGAGCGGGTAGGGAAGGGACGTGGTTTTCTGGTCTCAATTTGCTTCTGGTTCTGATTCCTTGTTTGGCTAATTTATGCGCATCGCTAGATAATAAATTTTATATTTACGTTAAACAAATACAAATGCAAACAAAAATTCACATCAGACTCGGATCCATATGTTGTCTATACACTGAGAAAAAAAAGATGATTAATACCTGACAATTTTCAATAAAATAAAATGAATATTTTTTCAAAATTAGTTCTTCAATTTATTAACTTTTTTAAAGAGAAAACAGAAAAAGTAGGCAAAACTATGCAGTTTTCCTGCTTTTCTTTATGTGATCTCTTACTCTCTTTTGCGCTGCCCATGACAATATGTCATTTGTTCCTAAATTCGCTAGAGTCCTTCAATTTTTCTCTCTCTCCTCCGGCTCTCCTTTTTTCTATATAAATATATTATATGTATATCGTGGGCGTTGTTGTTGCTTCGATTCCAAACCATTTGTTATCGAATTTGTTTCTGCTTATTTTGTATGCCAAACGGCACAAACGGACTCCTGTCTGTCTGTCCTGCCGCAGGGGTCTGGGTTCTTGGGGCTAAAACAACGCCAACAGGCGACATGTGTCCTTGTGGGCCCAACACGAGCATCGCCATCGCCATTGCCCTCGCACAGATATATATGCATGTTAATTTGCTCTGATTCAATAGGTTCCCATTGAGTTATGGTGACATTAGGCAGGGGAAATCCTTCGGGGATAAGCATTCATTTGGTGACTATGTGTGTAGAGAAAAGGACGTTCTTAGCGGTGGAATAAATAAAATAAATTAACTTTAAATGGTTGAAAATAATTTTAAGTGTTAGCATCCTCAAGATATAGTTCATTGTACATATGTATGTACATATATGGTCTATTGAATCTAAGAAAATTGTAAATGTGCATTCGCAACTTTTCCCCAAAGATTTCTTCATTTACTTGAAATTCATTTACAAATAACTTCAATTGACTTCTCTTGTTACTCTGTCGCTGCCTTCCGTTTCCGTCCCTGGCCATACAATTATGTTTAACATGTTTTCAAAGGAAATTCTTATGAATGTTTATGCATTTCCGTTGCGCATCCACAAACTGCTCCTCCGAAATACCGAAGCTTATTGAAAACTTGTACAAACTGTTGCCTGCTCCGAGAGTCCTTTGGGCCGTGCTATCTGTATGCCAGAACAGACCCAACCAGATCCAGACCGACTAAGGTCAGGGGTTGGGCTGAATTGGATTTGTTGGTTCGACGTGGCAGACTGTTCAGGAATGGCTTCGTCGTGGGTGGCTGTTGTGAACTGGCATTGGGGAGGCGTTCTGCTGAGGTTGGGAGCCTGTTGTAGATGGGCTTCGAAGTGGAAGGGAAGGCTGCTGTTCACTATTCGCTTCGATCTGCCGGTCTGTTCTGGATTGTGTACAAACACTTTTTATATGTAAGCAGTTTTGTAGTTGCTGGAAAAGTGCTCTTATTGCCACTCATCGTTCTATGGACGCTTTCCTTCCGGGTCGCCATTGATTGGCAAAATATTGTGCCAGAGGTCGGGGTCTCGAAGGAGTGAACTTTTCTTTAGCGAATAATAAATGCCAACTTATGCCAAATCACGGAATCATTTGATTATTTAAACCTTATTTATACATAGTTGTGTTCGTGGAACAAAAGACAAGCCCAAGGATAAGCCGCAAATTTAAATAAAACAACATTAAGGATTCTCTTTTTGCGGTCCCACCCTCCGACATTTACATACACATACATGCAACATATGCCACACGTACATGCATCAGAATGTTGCATATTAATTTTTCCCCTTTGTTTTTTATATGATTTTGTTGTATGCTTTCCTGTTTTTCTTTTCCCTCCCCTGGCGCAGGCAACATTTTTTGTTTTTATTAATTTCCGCTTCAAGTTACTGGGGTTCCATCTCCGCTCTGGATCCCATCCCTCACCATCTTTTGTAGCCCATGAAAACTTTTGCTTAAAACAAACAGGGAACGTCACGTGATGGACGGTCCAGAAACTCAAGGAGAAACAACAACTGAGTTGACGGTCGGTCGGCTTGATATGTAAATCATATAGCCATATGTGTACAACATTTCCAGGGTGGAGCCCTCATATACTGATAAATCATCATATGCAACGGGGAGAAGGAAACTGCGAGCGGGCAAATGCAGGGAAATATGGCCAAGCAAATTCAAAATTCAGCAAAAGAACACGATTATTTAATATGCAAATTATTTAATGATTTCAGAAGCTATACAACATACTATCATGCTCCAAATTTCGTAAATTTGTTCGATTGCGAGTATGGAATTCTTTCTTTGTAAGAATGGAAATTTGTGTGCTTTGGTTTTCTAATCTTAACTTTTTAATATCAATAGTGAATTATTCCCAAATTGTTTTGCGATATTTATCTTGTTAAAAAATATTTGTTTTTCTTTTCGAAATTTAAATATTTTAGTAAATTTACCATCGTTCTGGAAACTTCCTTATAAAATAAAAAAAAAACCTAAAATTCGTTAATTCATTTGTAACCCATTCCAACTATTGATATCGATATTTTTTATCTGTTAACAGGAATTTGTTATTTGTTGTTGTTTTGGCTTATGTGGGTTACGTAAAATTATGGTATAATTCAAAATAAATTTAATACGTATATACGAAAATAAAGTTTTAATTATATAAACATAAACTTAAAACATCCGCAAATAGGTTTCATTTTTGAAATTTCAAGCTAATTAGCAACCGTTTTCTTTATTTAATTTAATTTATTTATTTTTTATCAATATATTTTATCAAATGTAAAAAAAATTTTTTTCTCAAAAAATAAGAAATTTTGCAAGCATAACGGAGACCAATAGCGATGATCCCATCCGAAAGCAACGACGAGCGTTAGTTCGACGGATCGACGGAAAATGGGATAACAACGACAACGACGCAACGAAGCCAATCGGCTTTGTCTGTTCGTCAGTGACGAGCCGAGCGATCTAGAGACACCGATGCTAGAATGTTCGAGACAGAGCAGAGCACAGTTCGGAGCCGGCCCTTAAATCTGGGGGGCCCTACTTTTTTTCACGGAAGTTCTCTTATTTTTCCTTTGAAATAAAAAATATATGCACATTTTATGTTTCTTTTTATTATTGTATTGTATGTTTTTCAGTGGAAATTCTATTTTTTATTCATTATTTGGAGCTTTGTTTTTCAACAAATTTTTCTGTTAGCCTTAGGGGGCCCTAGGCAACTGCCTCAGGGCTAATCCCTGGACCTATTCCCGTCGTCAGACTTCACATTTTGTTGCTGTATTCTGTCGCTCGACCCGCTGCGGGCCAAGGCATTGACGAAGGCGAAAGCAGAGCAAAGGCTAACATAAAGCAGAATGGAAGAAGTAACCCGCGCGCCCGTACCATGAAGCGTCAAACAAATATTGAACGAGCATTTGCTCCTCATTCAACATCTTGGTATTGTATAGTCTTTGATGCTACACTCTTCCCGAGATGTTCCCAACCAATATCTTCTAAGCTAAAGTCCAACGAGGACACTATAAGAAGGCCCCACTGTAAGTAGGTGGCTAGAGTTGCCTAAGCAATGGTCATCGGAGACACCGATGACACAAGGTAATGCTGCAGCCATGACTAAAAAGCAACGCTTATCGTGGTCCAATAACACGCAAGACGTTCGCGAAAACTTCGCACATGTTCATCGGGTTGTTTACTGTCGAGACGCAAAAATCAGAATCCGATCCATCTCCAATGGCTCGGGAGAGGATTAACGGTGAGAATCAGATTTCAATCTTTCAGGCCAATGAGAAATGTTCAAACGGTTTTGAATCTGAACGACCATGGACTGGTCTGGTCAAATGCATCTTAGTGATCTCTCGGATCATGATAGTTTCCAAGGAAATATTTATTATTTATATATTTATTCGGAACCAATTCCGATAGCGTTTGCTCGGAACCTATTCTGCAAACTTTCTGCGCAGACGCACATTGCAAAGCGATGCAAGTCTGTGTGAGTTGCCGCCATTTCATAACAGATATTCATCAGAAAATGGAGCTTGATCCAATATTAGCTATACAACCAAACAAGCCAAAAGGCCAGGGAACAGGAGCAAAAAGCCAAAAGCGAAGTGAGCGGAGCCTCTGGGTTCATGACCGCAGAAAAATATTCTTCCTGCGCTTCTTCGCCTCTTTGCTATGAGAAACCGCCCGTTGGATCATATTTGGCGTCGACGTTCCATGCAGACGTTTTAGCAAACTTCTAATTTAATACAAAAATATTTGAGAAATAACTGATTAAATTAATTGACTCCTAGCACAAAAAAATTAGTATGGAACATTACTGAAATAATTTCCAACAACTGTATTGCGCAATTAGTTAAGCAAAATACAAATGGCAAAGCATGAGGGGAAAAAGGCACCCCACCCAAACATAAGGCCGATTGTGTCAGCCTCTCCGGAGGCGTGGATTCATTACTGTACCATTAATTTATTGACTGCTTCATATTTGTCTAGTTCTGTGCTCTGTTAAATTATTTTGACTGTTGAACCAAATTTGAATAAAGATGACGGGGGCAGGAAGGAGTAATCGAGAAGGTAATGGATGCGATCGAAGCCCACAACAATAGAGGAGGATTATCGGCTCGCGCGATTGCAAATTACCTCAAGAGCAATGGCCATGTTATGAAAAATGAGATGCGCTATTCTAAGCATGTGTACAGGGTGTTCAAGCTGGCCGTGACAAACGGTCAGGTGACGCAAAACAAATTTTCATTTCAGCTTTCGCACAAAGAATGAAAGGATAAAAGCCAAAAGGGAAGGGACAGGAGCAAAAAGCCAAAAAGGGCAGGGAACAGGAGCAAAAAGCCAAGGCTAAGCCAAAAGCATTTATATCCGGCTTGCCAACACGTCGTTATGGTAATGAATGCGATCGAAGCCCACAACAATAGAGACGGATCATCGGCTCGCGCCATTGCAAATTACCTCAAGAGCAATGGCCATGTTATGAAAAATGAGATGCGCTATCCTAAGCATGGATAATGACTTGTAGGAATGATGTTAAACTCAGAATTTGACCAGAACGCTATTATTCCGGCTGCTGTCTCGGCGGAGGAAAACTACAGGGGCTGGTTATCGGAGATCATAAGTTAATTTTCTAGTTAAACATTATAAAATTAATTTATTAAAAGTAAAAATTCAACATTAAATACTAAAATCTTAACTCTAAACATTTATAACTACGCTAATTCACCCAGAAATATTCTTTCTTCTCCCACGTTACATTCAATTACCCTTCTTCGAAAATTCTCTTGGTTTCCCCGCTATGCTGTACACCAGCTGATCGCTCTCTTCGAAAACCAAGCACTGAGCTCGCTCTCCTATAGGGTCATTGACCTATGTAGGTAAATTTATGCGACTACCCAAAAAAATGTTTTTTTTTTCATAAATGAAATAGTACAGATCGGTGAAACCGATTAGAAAAATTATATGCACTTTCAAACGTACTCACTCGGTTGCGGTCCATCGGCGAAAGCGCTTTCACGATGCCTGCTGTTGGTTTGGAATTATTAAATGTTAATTGGTTTTCACTGATCTATTTCATTTTTTTTTCTTTCACCACAAAAAAAAACCCTTCAAAATAAAAAAATAATGCACTTAAATATTAAATATAAACTAATTCACTAAATTCGAAATTTCGAGGTTCTCCTCCTCTCTCACCGTGGGACAAAACTTTTTGTATGGATTTTTGCCACTAATTTTTAAATTTCTTTCCTCATCAGCATTCACGAGAGGAGATAACCAGCTTCTGGTAGCTTTCCTCTACCATAGGGTTAAATTTTTTTTATATTTGTTTCTTCCTCGTTTTTCACTATCAATATATGCGCCTACCACACTTTTCACGCATCACTCGCTTTTCTTTTAATTTTCTTCTTAATTATTATATTTTTAAAGTTAACTTTCCCCGACGACCACGAAATAGGCTTAGCCTATACCGCGCTCTTCTGCTCCACGCTGACGTATGTCCCGCTCTTTGGAGCCCCTATGCCTAGCTCGAATTTTCGAACTTGCTCTCGCTAGCGCTGGCCGTTCCCCTGCGTTTAGTGTTCCCGCAGCTTTACATTCCCCTGTCGGTTAATGCACTGAAGATCGTTTGATGCTTTCCGCTGCCCTTTGCTTGCATTAAAACTGAAAATTGGGTGCCAAACCCGTGGATCTGGCACCAAAGAAAATAATTGAAATTCCTTTGGGTCGACAGCTACGTCTAGTCCGCGAGAGCACTGATTTAGGCACGAGCACTGGTCTTCACTGGTCAGTGTCCACAGAAGAAAAGCACGATCGCCATTCTGCGTTGAATCTCTTCACCTACTTTCCCTTTTCGACCCTTCAACTGTAAACTTTCGGTCTCCTTTCCCCAAATGTGCACCTTAACCAGTAGGTGGCGTTGCCTTACCCCTTCCGCGTTGTTAAGACGCACAGTTTTAGAGCCATTGGGTATTTTAAATTAATAAAAAAACCAACAGCTACGGGCACCTTACAACAGGGTGCTCAAGCTGGCCGTGACAAACGGTCAGGTGACGCAAAACAAATTTTCATTTAAGCTTTCGCACAAAGAATGAAAGGATGAAAGCCAAAAAGGGCAGGGAGCAGAAGCAAAAAGTCAAAAAGGGCAGGGAACAGGAGCAAAAAGTCAAGGCTAAGCCAAAATCATTTATATCCGGCTTGCCAACACGTCGTTATGGTAATGAATGCGATCGAAGCCCACAACAATAGAGACGGATCATCGGCTCGCGCCATTGCAAATTACCTCAAGAGCCATGTTATGAAAAATGAGATGCGCTATCCTAAGCATGGATAATGACTTGTAGGAATGATGTTAAACTCAGAATTTGACCAGAACGCTATTATTCCGGCTACTGTCTCGGCGGAGGAAAACTACAGGGGCTGGGTATCGGAGATCATAAGTTAATTTTCTAGTTAAACATTATAAAATTAATTTATTAAAAGTAAAAATTCAACATTAAATACTAAAATCTTAACTCTAAACATTTA
This sequence comes from Drosophila subsilvestris, assembly GCA_035043285.1. Taxonomy (NCBI): domain Eukaryota; kingdom Metazoa; phylum Arthropoda; class Insecta; order Diptera; family Drosophilidae; genus Drosophila; species Drosophila subsilvestris. The sequence goes on from JAWNNB010000960.1 coordinate 2,425,291, forward strand.
TAACTACGCTAATTCACCCAGAAATATTCTTTCTTCTCACACGTTACATTCAATTACCCTTCTTCGAAAATTCTCTTGGTTTCCCCGCTATGCTGTACACCAGCTGATCGCTCTCTTCGAAAACCAAGCACTGAGCTCGCTCTCCTATAGGGTCATTGACCTATGTAGGTAAATTTATGCGACTACCCAAAAAAATGTTTTTTTTTCATAAATGAAATAGTACAGATCGGTGAAACCGATTAGAAAAATTATATGCACTTTCAAACGTACTCACTCGGTTGCGGTCCATCGGCGAAAGCGCTTTCACGATGCCTGCTGTTGGTTTGGAATTATTAAATGTTAATTGGTTTTCACTGATCTATTTCATTTTTTTTTCTTTCACCACAAAAAAAAACCCTTCAAAATAAAAAAATAATGCACTTAAATATTAAATATAAACTAATTCACTAAATTCGAAATTTCGAGGTTCTCCTCCTCTCTCACCGTGGGACAAAACTTTTTGTATGGATTTTTGCCACTAATTTTTAAATTTCTTTCCTCATCAGCATTCACGAGAGGAGATAACCAGCTTCTGGTAGCTTTCCTCTACCATAGGGTTAAATTTTTTTTATATTTGTTTCTTCCTCGTTTTTCACTATCAATATATGCGCCTACCACACTTTTCACGCATCACTCGCTTTTCTTTTAATTTTCTTCTTAATTATTATATTTTTAAAGTTAACTTTCCCCGACGACCACGAAATAGGCTTAGCCTATACCGCGCTCTTCTGCTCCACGCTGACGTATGTCCCGCTCTTTGGAGCCCCTATGCCTAGCTCGAATTTTCGAACTTGCTCTCGCTAGCGCTGGCCGTTCCCCTGCGTTTAGTGTTCCCGCAGCTTTACATTCCCCTGTCGGTTAATGCACTGAAGATCGTTTGATGCTTTCCGCTGCCCTTTGCTTGCATTAAAACTGAAAATTGGGTGCCAAACCCGTGGATCTGGCACCAAAGAAAATAATTGAAATTCCTTTGGGTCGACAGCTACGTCTAGTCCGCGAGAGCACTGATTTAGGCACGAGCACTGGTCTTCACTGGTCAGTGTCCACAGAAGAAAAGCACGATCGCCATTCTGCGTTGAATCTCTTCACCTACTTTCCCTTTTCGACCCTTCAACTGTAAACTTTCGGTCTCCTTTCCCCAAATGTGCACCTTAACCAGTAGGTGGCGTTGCCTTACCCCTTCCGCGTTGTTAAGACGCACAGTTTTAGAGCCATTGGGTATTTTAAATTAATAAAAAAACCAACAGCTACGGGCACCTTACAACAGGGTGCTCAAGCTGGCCGTGACAAACGGTCAGGTGACGCAAAACAAATTTTCATTTAAGCTTTCGCACAAAGAATGAAAGGATGAAAGCCAAAAAGGGCAGGGAGCAGAAGCAAAAAGTCAAAAAGGGCAGGGAACAGGAGCAAAAAGTCAAGGCTAAGCCAAAATCATTTATATCCGGCTTGCCAGCACGTCGTTATGGTAATGAATGCGATCGAAGCCCACAACAATAGAGGCGGATCATCGGCTCGCGCCATTGCAAATTACCTCAAGATCAATGGCCATGTAATGAAAAATGAGATGCGCTATCCTAAGCAGGGTGTTCAAGCTGGCCGTGACAAGCGGTCAGGTGACGCAAAACAAATTTTCATTTAAGCTTTTGCACAAAGAATGAAAGGATGAAAGCCAAAAAGGGCAGGGAACAGAAGCAAAAAGTCAAAAAGGGCATGGAACAGAAGCAAAAAGCCAAGGCTAAGCCAAAAGCATTTATAGCCGGCTTGCCAACACGTCGTACATCTCAGGCTGTTCATGGGAGGGTAGGCTATACGGCGTTGCCATACCATTCCCACATAAATGCTATAGCTCACAGTTTTTTTTTTAACTCTGTAACGGTCGCCGTTGAGCAGCAACAAAAAATAAATACAAAAGCTTATTGCTATGTTGCATAAATTTTTCGCATGCATTAACCTTGATTTCGCTATTAATCTAGAATATGATTGTAGCATAGTTTGGGGTGGGTGCGTGCAAGCTCTGGTCTTAGAACAGATGAGCTAAGCTTGAGACAGTGCGAAGAGAAGCTTTAGCTTTAGAGTGCATTTAGACCTTTAGATCGTATTTAAACCGATCAAAAGGCAAGGTCATTCTATTTTACTTGTGCTAATCGCTGGATCCGTACAAGAGTGCAAACGTTTGGTTAAATTCGTATATTTTTAAACACGTGGCCGAAAATGTGCAGTTACATACATATGTAACTATCCGGAGTAAACGGGAAAACTTATAATTGTTTAAATTAGTTCTGTGCGGTGATGTGAGTGAAGCTTACAAACAAGCAAACAATATCCGAGAGTTTCGGAGAAAACTCCCTTGGCTTTGCTGCCGCCACTCTGCAGTCACGCCTCACACATCGTCAAAGGAAAAGACAAGACCAACGATCCTCCCCTGTTCAAACACAGACCTAAACGGTATGTTTAAAAACCCTGTAGGGAAAAATAGGAGTGTCGGCTCATAGTTTTTTTCTCGCCTTAGTGTCTTGCCCGCAATTGCCACCCCCTCCCGCATCAATATACGTACCCACACCAGGTCACCCCGCTATCTATTGCCAGACCGCTTTACCTTGGTGTGGGTCAGAAATTTTCACCCCGATTGGAAAAGGTCGAAATTTCCATGCGAGGTTACATACATGAACTGCATCGGCCGTAACCTTTGCGCAGCCGCCACGCGTTTTCGCGCTGCCCCGAACAATCTGCTGGAAGGCCTCAAGGCCTCGTGCATACCCTCTTTCTGAGCGAATCGACAAAAGCCCTTTTCCTTCCTTACTGGTTTGTTTGTGTATAAAGCAGAGCTCGCAAATAACTGTCGACCGTTTGTTGTTGTCCGAAAATAATTGTTATTTCAGAACCTTTTAGCAAAAAGTCAGAGAAGAACCGTTCCCATCGGCTCTCGAAAAAATCGGTCTTTGCTCAACCAAAAACCGGTTTTTTTGCTGCCCTTCTGCTCGGTCCGTGAAATCCGTAAAATCCAGGCTGCAGAAAAAAACTGCAACGGCAAGAAAATATAATTGTTATCGCGGCAGACTACGGCAGCCCCGGATGCGCCAAATACAACATCGACTAAACGAATTAGCCAGCTTAAATAACGAATTAACAGCAGCATCGTATTTCCCCAAATCCGCGTCAAGAACTTATACACGTTTGGTTGCGCCGCGGAATTAATATATGTTAAGTGTGTTTGTGTTTACTTATATCAAAATGAACCAAAGTGAGTCGGAAAGTGTGCCGGAGAATGGTAATGGATGCGATCGAAGCCCACAACAATAGAGGAGGATCATCGGCTCGCGCCATTGCAAATTAGAAAACGTTGAAAATGTCGCGGCATTCGCTTGAGCTGCAGGTGCGAAAGTACGTCGAAAGAGGGCAAAGAGAGGAACTGGAGTTTCTTATAAAAAATACCTCCGTAAAACAGGTAAAGTTTTAATATAGTTTATATAATAATAATAAAATCATATTCACACGATATACCTGGTCCTCCTCCTCATTGTTTGGATCATTAAAGGAATCAATATCCTCCATATCTTCAGCGGTCTCATATAAACTACGTTCTAATATCTAATATCAAAGTCTCGCACGATTCCCATATATAGAACAGAAATCCGTAAAATCCAGGCTGCAGAAAAAAACTGCAACGGCAAGAAAATATAATTGTTTTCGCGGCAGACTACGGCAGCCCCGGATGCGCCAAATACAACATCGACTAAACGAATTAGCAAGCTTAAATAACGAATTAACAGCAGCATCGTATTTCCCCAAATCCGCGTCAAGAACTTATACACGTTTGGTTGCGCCGCGGAATTAATATATGTTAAGTGTGTTTGTGTTTACTTATATCAAAATGAACCAAAGTGAGTCGGAAAGTGTGCCGGAGAATGGTAATGGATGCGATCGAAGCCCACAACAATAGAGGAGGATCATCGGCTCGCGCCATTGCAAATTAGAAAACGTTGAAAATGTCGCGGCATTCGCTTGAGCTGCAGGTGCGAAAGTACGTCGAAAGAGGGCAAAGAGAGGAACTGGAGTTTCTTATAAAAAATACCTCCGTAAAACAGGTAAAGTTTTAATATAGTTTATATAATAATAATAAAATCATATTCACACGATATACCTGGTCCTCCTCCTCATTGTTTGGATCATTAAAGGAATCAATATCCTCCATATCTTCAGCGGTCTCATATAAACTACGTTCTAATATCTAATATCAAAGTCTCGCACGATTCCCATATGCAGTTTAACGAACCTTTTTGTCCGTCTAGGCGAGGCGAGGCTTTGCTAGTTCGATGCAACGAATTTATATAGTTGCCCGACGACCAAGTAATAACGCAGGGAGGGTTTTTCTTACATAGTGTTTTTCATTGTATCTTAGAGTATTATTGACGATCTTCCGCTCTCGTGAACTACTCCAGGCGTAGCACGTTGGTAACTCTGACTCATGGGCACGATTTCAGCGTATGCCTAAATCCCCCTCACTGAATCCGCACTCAACGGTTCGCCTTTTACTTTAGGGCAGTGCTCGGCACGCATACATAAAGTGCGCTTGTGTGTGTAGCAAAAACCCGAAGATGCCTGCGAGCGAAAACGTTTTATGCTTTACACTGCGACAAACCATTTTGTAGTAAAATTTTGTCGCATTATACTTCTCTTTGTAATGACTTCTGACGAAAAATAGTTTACATTGGCAGCCAACATAACAGCATGACGCATTGTCCATCGCCATCCATATATGTATATTTAAGATGAAGAAAAAGTTTTGTTCTCAATTTTTATTAAACATGTTTTTTCTCAGTGTCGCATCAAATAATTGCGCAGCGGTCTTGCATTTGTCGACGGCTGGAACACAACTGATTCATTTTTTTTTGTTCTCGTTTTAGCGAGACAACTAGAGCCGAATTTGAATTGCCGAAGCCATACGAAGGCTTTCTGCTTTTTGATACTGTACGTGTACCGGCATCGCATCAGCAGAGGCTTTTCCTTAGCACAATAGATGGGGCCGTGCGGAGCCCTGCTTTAGTGCCACCGAGCTGATGCTGATCAGAGAAATGAAAATGCGTCACTTTTGGCCACCTTATTCACACCCAACGAATAGTGTGCCACTCGCAACCGGCTAAGCAAAGCAAAAACACACACTTATCAAAAGTTGTGTGTGTGCTGAGAGTTCCGGCAATAGGTCGCACTCACTCACACAATGACTCGTTTTTTTTTTTGCACGCACCCAGATGTTTTTAGGCAACGGAGTTTCGGTCGCACTCAAGAACACACCCTACATTTACCCGGTGCACCTTAAGTGGCGGTGGCTTGTTGCAGTTCTCTGGTGCTGATCTTTTCTTGTGCTCTACACTGACTCTGCGCTTGAAACACGCCTTGTTTGTCTTGGGTCTCTTTGTCTGGCTCGCCCTATCGTTCTCACTCGGACACTTGACCGTTCACTTTGATTGGTCGCGCGGGAAGAGTCCGCATCACCGCCGCCAGCCGAAATATATTCGACGTTCGTCTTCTTAGACCTTGCTTGTTGAAGCCCTCAATAGCATATAATACTTCGGGTATAAGCAAAAGACTATACAATACCAAGATGCTGCATGAGCGACCAAAAAACTGTTCTATGGCGGGGCTTATGGGTCCGACCTATGGATAGAGGGAGCGCGCGGAGTTTCAATTCTCTTTTCGGCTATGCCTCGTCTCTGACCGAGACCCCTCTGCCCATCGGCTCGTCTGTTCGTCAGCGACGAGCCGAGCGATCTTAAGACACCGATGCTAGAATGTTCGATACAGAGCAGCGCACAGTTCGGAGCCGGCCCTTAAATCTGGGGGGCCCTACTTTTTTTCATGGAAGTTCTCTTATGTATGTTTTTCAGTGGCTATTCTATTTTTTATTCATTATTTGGAGCTTTGTTTTTTCCAGCGTTTGAAAATGCTACGCTACTCCGTAGAATTTCATTTTGCTCTCGCTCCCGATCTCACTTTGGCTTATTTTTATTTCGTAATTATTTAAAACAATAGTGAGATTTTTGGATTCTTGAATCAGCTCCTTTGAGTTCCACCATTCCAAGAATTCGAGATCTTATTTCATTTCTGCTGATGAATTGAGCACTGATGCCAAAAATATTTCAACCAAGACGCGTTGCACTATCAATTTTTAAAGATAACAGGCGATACAGACTTGCATTTGTTTCCATTTAACTTAAAGTTTCTTCCACATTTGTCGGAAATACCTTGACATATAGGGTCAATTATATTGCGCATATTGCTTGAGTTGAGCACATGGAATGGAACGCTATCTTCAGTGACGAGACCAATGTATGATCGAATTAAAATTTTTCTATTGATTTTAATTTTTGTTATTTGATGTTTTACATTTTTTGAAGTGTCAAGGCGAACAGAATCATTTTCTTTGTCCTCAACTTGGATGTCATGCATAAATGCTTCTTTAAATTAAAAATTAAAAACGCAAGCAGCGATCGAATGTTAGCAAAAACACATGGAGCCGTAGCAAATGAAAAATTTTCATTTGCTCTGCTCTCAAGCGAAAAAACTACAGAGCAGAGCGAATACTTTTTCGTTGTTCGGCTACGGCTCTGTTCAAAGTGAGAGCGGGAGCGAGAGCATAGCAATATTTGTATAGCTCTTGATGCTCCAGAGTAGTAAATGCGAACGCTGGTTTCTTCAACAAATTTTTCTGTTAGCCTAGGGGCCCTAGGCAACTACCTCAGAGCTAATCCGGACCTGGACCTATTCCCGTCGTCAGACTTCACATTTGTTTCTGTATTCTGTCCCTCGACCCGCCGCGGGCCAAGGCTTTGACGAAGGCGAAAGCAGAGCAAAGGCTAACATAAAGTGGAAGAAATACCGCCGCGTCATGAAGCGTCAAGAAAATATTGAACGAGCATTTGCTTCTAATGCAACATCTTGTTATTGTATAGTCTTTGGAGGTAGTCGCCTTTTAGGACAATACACTCCAAACATTTTTTCCCTTCGATGATCTTCTCGTGTGAGCTTAACTTTTATTAATGAGCAATCTTTTGATGTTTGGGAAGAGACAATAATCCGATGGAGCAAATAAGGTGGATGTGGAAGCATTTGGAGCCTGTCCGAACACTGTTTCGGAGTTCGTTCGTGTTTTTGGTCTGGAGTCTGCAAACGCGGAACCCAGCGGAATCTCGCTCAAAAATTGTCGTGTGCGCTCAGTACTTGTGGCATCCGCTAACTCGCGCACCTTAACTTTCCGCTCAATCAACACCATTTCATCTATTTTTTTTTGTCATTTTCCTGTTTAACCTTATCGAAGGGCCTGCACGTAGGGCTTCATCGGCAGTTAAGTTTCGGCCACCATTAAATTTTCGAAAGAAATATTTTATGGTGTAATCATAATATTTATTCAAATTTTGTTTGTTTCCTTCTCCGTTTTTCCCTTAAATAATACTTTTTATATGAGCGAACGAACTTTTTTTTGCATGCGAAAAGTAGTGACAAATTCCTCAACAAAATTCGTTTGAGTTCGATTCTGGCACGAGTCTGAGTCGCAGTTTAGTCTGAGTTCCCCAGATCACGTATTTCTCCGTTCGGCATACTTCTCTCAATGTGGCTTGACATACGCTGAATGTACATGGGTGGATTGAAACTCCCTATACTCCCTATACACTATATGCCAGTCATCTCGTTGGGATGATTTGAATAGGATTTTTAAAGTCCCTGGAAATACGTAGTGCTGAAAGTAACAAGAAAATCCAGTTTAAATCAGCTCTTAATTGGCACCCACAACCTTTTTAGCTTACCGTCGGGGACATGTCATATATGGCTGCGTGTAAGTGTGTGTGTGCGCGTGTCACGCTTTTACTTTCACATTAATTGGCCAGAAACGGTGACACTGCACTATGGGGAATATTCCAATTTTTCGGGTATTAATTAATAACTTTTAAACAAAGCAAGATTTATCGATGCCAAACCTTTAAAAAAAAATTTTTTATTTTTAATTATATTAAAAACTGAATAAATATATTAATATTTATTTATAATACCTGTTTTTTACATAAAAATAAAGTTTTACTTTTGGGAAAATCATATGTTGAGCTAAAATTTGAGTTTTGCTCTTAAAATATAATACATGTCTATAAACATGCATGTTTTTATTTAAACTCCTCTTAAAAAAGTCAAGAATTGTTTTTTCTTGGTTAAAGTTGCTTTTTTCCTTGCGTCATACATCAAACAGCTCCGCGTTTAAAAACTCAAAAGGCCGCGTTTGAATTATGGCAATTTAAAAATAGGCTTCAAAAATATTGCAATCTTAAAGCACGTGCTTTTTAACAGCAACAGCTGACTTTAACAGCTACTAGGTTTAACATTGTTATTTTATATAAAATTTTTGGACTTTACAGTTTGAAGTATTCTTATATGTAACCAACAAAAAATATAAATTTTAATACTTTGAGAAATGACTAAATACCCGAAAAATGGAAATTTTCCCCATAGTGCACTGATAGGTAGAATGGACACCTCATGACCGTTTCTTTTCCTCTTTGAATTCCAGTTAAAACGCCCACCAGTGCAATGAACTATTGAGCGGAAAAAATACGGAAGAAAAAAATTCAAGAGGAACTCAGCTCATGGCAAATTAACCAAATATGAGTGTATGGATCAGGTAAGTGCCACAAAAGAGACTACAACATAAGGTAGATTTTACTTGTCCTTCTGCTGTTGCTGCCACACTAGCTCTGCTGTGTCCTCATGCCCGAAGCGGTGCAGATAGCTACGAAAGCAGACGTGGCTTTTCACCCCACCCCACTGGAAAGGCTAAACAAAATTTTCGGTGTCCGCTTAGCTGACGAAATGGTCGACAGTTTCGGTTTAATTTGTCGCCGAAGGAGCAGTAAGCCATAAATAAATAAAATTTGTATTTTTAAACTTGAAAAAATATCATTTAAAATTTTCATTAGGTATGTATTAGTAAACAAAAATAACTTAAAACAAATTAAGACGAATACGAATCTCCACACAGAATATTTACTGCTTCCCAAAATTTTTGCAAACAGTCGCGTAACTTATTTAAAAGCTGTACTTCAGTCTCTAATAATATCAAATCAGTATTTTTTCTGCTTGTGAGCAATTTATTTATCGCAGTACTCTGGCACAAAGAGGAATTTTGATATTGGGCAGCTTTCAAGCAGCTTCCGAACATTATTAATCTGTAAATACACACATGTATGTACATGCTTGCGGTCAGTCGGCTCGTGTAACGTCATGAGCCGAACGCGGTCGACCCCAGAGTTAAAAGCGATCGGCCCACTCAGCTGCATGAACTGGCGCCAGAACTCAAAACATCACCAGAGCTGATCAAGTTGTCTTGGTGAACGCGCCCATTGTTCTTTAATCTTCCAAACATATGTACATAGTATGTTCGCAGCAACTTCTCCTTAGTGGTAACGTACTACCTTGTCTTTCTTTCCATGGCATGACAGGAAATCGCTATGAATTTTCTCTGTATAGATATACTTTGGAACTGTTTTTATTCTCATCATCTTCAGCTGCTATAGAATCTAAAATACAATAAAATTTTGAGCATTTACGCGCTGCAACTCCCTGTCTCTACTACCTGTTTTGTCTCGTCATACTCGCACCAGACAGGACACGTAATTTTCCAGCAAGGACCACTTTCCTTTGAATCTTTTGCCAGTCTTTGTTGTCGCATGCACAGGAAATTTTGCATTCGCTTCTATCCCGTGGCTGGCTAGCTCATACCGGCATGCACTGTTTCTTGGTTACTTTAAAATGCACAGAACTGGGGATTCCTCGTCCAGCTGATACTCCTTATGGTCCTGTTTCCACCACACTCCTGAGCTGGCTACAGCCGCAATTCCGTAATCCAAAATCCAACGCTTTATGTTTGCGTTAACGTGTGCAAAATCTGATGGTTGGCACTAACTTGCGGATTTAGGTGTTGAAAATTATGTGTAAAATGTGTCACAGCTAAGCTCCGCCATATTCCGTGCCCCGACCCGGAGAGAAAAGGCGTGGCCGCACTACGTGGCGAGTGCTAAATGTCGCCCAAGGCCAGGCCATGCCACTGCTTTCAGCATCTCCTCTTAACCCATTCCAGCCGAACCGTACCCCTACGCATCCAGCGCCGACATGGAGGTGGGGCAGGTCACATTTTCGACTCGTAGTTTTCAGCGCTGCCATCAGCTGCATATGCAGATGAGCGGGAGACCTCAAAAGGAGAGGGCTGAAGGAGTTGTCGCTGGAGCTGGATCTGGGTATGGTTATGCGTCCCAGTCTAGAACAGACATTGGATGAAAGAGGGAAGCGTGTGCATTATACAAATGAGTTTATGCAATTTTCGACTAAACTTGAACTTTGGAAAATTTTTGGCCAACTTCATGCGGAAACTTTCGTTTGAGATTAAAGCGTTTGGCAAAACTAAAATTCAAATTTTGATTCATTAAATCAAAATTTATAATCTCTGAAAAGTTATTCAACCAATTCCAATTTGAAGACGAAAGTTGTATTATGTTGAAGATGTATTCGATTTAGATCAACTCCAAACACTCATTAAATATTCTTTAATTGTTTTTTGTTTCATAAATATGTATCAAAAAGCCATTTCCAAGACGATAGTTTCCAGCTTTAAAGAAAAAATTGGTTTAATACAATTTTTCTCTTCAAAAATTCTGTTAAGTTTTTCAACTTCCATCGTCCTGCTTCATTTTCATTCTCCTATTTTTAATTTCATATATTCATCAAAGGCATTTATGACCCACTCGTAACCCTTGGGTGCGTGTGTGTCATTAGTCAGCACATATATTGCCACTCCATCACCATCTCATGCCTCAGTCTCAGCCTCAAGACCTGCATGACACTCAAATTTGATCCAACCGCATCGAAGCTGGCTGCAGCTCCTGCTTTGACCCGATAGCTCTCTGTGCTTCTTCTTAATTAAAATATTTATTAAGCACTTTTGGTGCAGGCAACAAATTAATACCAAAGGCCCCAATCATGCTGTAGCTTGTAGCATGCGGCATATACTATGTATATGTAGTACGTTTATGGGACGGTAGAGAGGCAGACTGGAGGCAAGCAGCACCAGCAACAATTTATAAAACAATGTTGAGGACACAGGAGTAGCAGTCAGGCTGCACTCCACAGCCCGCATCAAGGGTATATATTTTTTTTCAGGACCTCTCCTCCTTTATTCTGCCATGCAACAGCAGCGTCAACATTGCAGTTCCAGGCTGCCAACTTGGCCAACTAGGCATAAGGCGACACGGACGCCATGAAGCTGCTAACAACAATCAAGCGCCAGCCGGATGAACAGCTTGCCGCTTAGGCTTTCGAAATATGCAGCTGCTACTATTGCCCCAGTGCCCATCTCCCCTGTAGTGGGTATGGAAGGGATACGGTTCCCTTCAGCCACTGGTTATAAAAGGGTTTGCGATGGTGACAGCAAAGTCTGGCGTGCAATATCTAAAATATTTATGCGCCCAGGCTCTGGCAACATCCAACGGCTGGCTGGCATACTATATACATATCTCCCTGCCATCGCTTCCTGCTCGTCAAAAGTTTTACGGGTGCGAGGGTGGCCGCGGGAAAGTCATACAAATTCAATGAAAAATTGTAAAACTATTAAAATTGTAAATGTAAGCAAATCAAAAGTTTTAGTCGACTATTTGAAATTGCAAATGAAAATAAACACAAGGGACTTCAACTGGGAAGCACTTTAAAATGTATTTATTTATTAATTTGAGAAAATGTATGTAATTGTGAATGAATGAAAATTTGAATTGAAATTAAATTTGTATAGAACTAATTGTTGGAAAAAGGAGAGATACTGAATGGTAATGGTTGGGGTGGGTGCCGCATTTAGTTTGCTTCTGTTTATTCAATGCCGGAAAAATAGTGAATTCCTAAATTTAATACACCTTATCAGAAAACACAAAATTTATATATTTAAATACCGAAAACCCGAATCAACCATGAACAGCCCATATCTTCCGCAAAACTTAGTCGATATTTTGGTTTCTTTTCAGAATAATTTCCATTTCAGAGTATACATATAGTTATTCGATTTGATATTCTTATTATTCATACATATGTAATATCTATCTAGTTCTCAGAGCCATACAGTTCATCAAAATTTAAAGTCTAGAATATGATAATTTTGGGGTATATAATTTATTGCTATTTATGCCTTTGTTGTTACGTTTACATGATCGAAATGTTTAACTGGAGTGACGAAGTCGAAGCAGTAAATGTCATCGATCTGATGGTATATAAAACAATTGCTCTATGCACTAAAATATTAAATATAATTTATGTGCCTGCCCTTTGTTATGCAGGAGGGTTACTTATAAAAGACAGGAAGACAATGAGCTGACGCAGGTCTCCCGATTTCGTACTTTTTGATCCAATAGACTATATCTATAAGGAGTAAAAGCTCGAGTCATAAGACATTTTTATGGTTCCTCCAGTGCTTCAGATGTTGGTGGTAGTCACATCGATGTAAAAGGAACGAAGTTGTTTTCATCAGTCAGCGTTATAAGCGTTTTGAATAATTTATTAAAATGACATTAAAATTTTAGGCTTTATGGAAAATTCAATTTTTTGTGGATTAGTTTTATATTTTGTATATGTAACGAATGCGATCAAGTAGGCCAAGAATTGGGGTGTAAACCTGCTTAATACTTTTAGGTTTAATGTGGTTAGGTGTACAAATTGTGATCTTTAATTTTATGCTCTACGCCATCGGCTATGGTTGACGGGGCTTCCCAACATGCAGGAGTGCAGTAGAAAGGAGAATATGTAGAAAACGGTGGAGAAAATAATGAATTTTACGATATTACGATATAATTCGATAAAAGATAATGACTGGACGATGGAGACTGTCTGGTTTCCTAGCCTCATATTCCCTTACAAATTCTACAAACATCATCAGTTAAATCATAGTGGTGCTAACGTAAATCGAATTATTGTTCCGCATTTGCACTGCCCACTGTACAAACATTATTGTTAGCCGCTTATGCTTACACACGGCAGCGGTCGTTCTTTCGCCTCTTTATATCGTCTTTTTCGTTTTGCTACTGCAGCTGCATTCTCTCACACTCTCTCTCTCTCTATCTATTGCTCGAGCTTCTATTGCTTCTGCCGTTCTCTCTCTTGCTTGCATTAGGGCACGGGCAATTCGGTCCGCCTGCTCTCTTTTAGTCTGGAAGTCTGATCTCCAGCACATAACTTTGCACTTTATATCAACATTGTACATACATACATAACGGCATATATTCGGTCTCACATGCGGACATACGAATCGCGTTTCTATCCACACAAACAAGATTGATCGTTGCCGCGCAACTAATAAACAAAATATATATAACTACAACCATCGACTTCTTATTGATTAAAAAGCTCGCTAGCTCAACAGAGATGATAAATAATAAATAAAATCCGACGTATGAAATACGATACTGGTATAAATGGTATACAAATGCATTTAGAAATGTTTATCTCGAACACACTCATTATTTTTGAGAGCCATAGTCCCGCAGTTAAGCGCATTAAAGATAATTGCAATTTATATTATGTAAACTGCCAGCAGCACGAAAAGTAAAAGTGGCAAATGAGCCTAGAGGGAGCAAAAAAAAACTGTTGCCCAGAGAAAAAATATAAACAATAAACAAATTAAGCACGTGACCCTCACAGAATATTTCGTATTTCTACAGTTTTTTTTGCACTCATAATTGTGATAATTGTTTTCCAATCGATGGAGCAGAAACGCAATGTATTGCGCTCAATCAGAAAGTCGTCCAATTTTCTCTCTCCCACCCAATCATCAGCAGTCACTAGCTGTGATGTTTCTTTTGCTCATTTCGCATAAATAAATGTATGAAAAACGGCAACTGTTGATGGCCATTTGAAAAGCTTCAGCTGGACTTGGTCTTCAAATGAAAATAAACACCCATCCACACTTCATAATGGAAATGGGTTTTTAAAAAGGAAAATGGCAACTAAATCGGTCAATAAATAAATTAGTTTTTAGCTAAATTCATGCATTAAAATGGTGATTATTGGCTGTCTGTTTTGAACATCTGACATTTGTTCATAATTGGTTTTTGTATGTTTGATTGCAAACCATTTGAATTTAGATTGAAGAGTAACATAAATTTCTGTATTATTCATGACGCTACAGTACGTGTACATACATACTTATGTATGTACATACATACATACGTATTCACGTCTACGTAATGTATACGAGCTTTAAAATTGATTACGGAATGGATATCCGGCTGGAAAATCAGTTCCGGTATTTTAGATAATAAAATTATTTTTATTTTGTGCGTGTATTGAATTTCAGCTTTAACTTTATGAGTGCCCGACTTGGTTTGTATTTTTTAAATTATGTATTGGCCATTGAGCAGCACCAATTTATCTCGACAAATTTCGTAGCTCAAAAATTCTTATTTCTGTTATTTTTCACTTAGCATTAAAGCGAGCTGCTAGCTCTCTTAATCACTCTACTGCCAGAGCCAGTCGAGTTGGCCCCAAAAACTGGGGCGGGGCCACAGATTCTGAAGCAGATTGGCAGCTGTTTGGATGGCTGGATGACTGGTTGGGTGGATGGCAAGGCAAGGCAAGGTAAGGCAAGGCAATTGAAATGGCCTACCGACCTGGACCGCCAAACACATACATACGTACAGAGCACCACACAGATAGAGCAACCACAGAGCACCTACACGGTAATTATCTAACAAGATTACGCAAAATGTTCCTCCCCAGCGATGGGAACGGAAACAACGACAGCCGTTGCAGATGCATCGGAAACAGGGGAAAAGGCATCGCTGCAACAACGGCCGATGACAGTGGGGCAGAATGCAAAATGTTGTTAAGTCGCTGGCAAAACGCTCCGATGCACAAGTGGACTGTGTTCGCTCCACCCGGAATGGTGGTTATGGGCGGTGGTGCATGGATAGAGAAGGAGGCGTCGGATTACGGCTCTTAATACTGGGAATTTCTCGCTTTTACAACTGGCTTAAAGTGAAAGTGTGTCAAACTCAGGTGTCCTTGCATCTGCTGATGAATACCGGTCACAGTCGCACAGTCGCTCAGTCGCTCAGCAGGGTAGAGATACGGAAATCATTCGCTTTCCCTTCACGAGTAGGATGTACGAAAAGTATTCCATAGCTATCCATGTTTAGTTAAAGTCGAGGCAGTGCTTTTCCGGTTGCTAAAAGCTGTTAAGGCAAAATATTTTCATTTATTTAAGTCGTCGTTAGTTCCCAGTTTTGGGATATATTTTATTTTAATCTCCCGCTGACTTTTTAAAGATTTAACACATGTTCCCATTTCATATATTTGTTGTGTAACTTAGTCGAATGCAATTTTTATGCACTTCAGATGCACGGGAACGTGTTCAAAAATTCTGCATGCTGAACTCGATTTTTATGTATATTGCTGGTGTTTTATTTTTATTGTTTGGTTTTATCTGCAAAGCCCTGCAAAGGTCTGCCTTTTCGCCCCCTGTCTGTGTGGACGAGTATGCAGTGTCTGTGTGCTGAGGAAAACGCGCATCAAATGCAAATTTGTCCCATTCTTTGTTCGTAGCTTTTTGTTGTACGGATGCTGTGTTGGTTCTGTCGTTTGTTTACCATGTGTCTGTCTGGGTCTGGGGATAATCTCTACATACATACATACATACATATCCCTCCATGGCACCGCTGTACCTGTGTATACGTACAGATTATACATATATTTATATACTGGCACTTGTATATATTTATAATATGTATATTACCCCAAAGGCAAACAAGTGCAAATGGTTTTGCTTCACTATCTGCTGGGGACATAAAGGCAACTTGTAAATTTATATTTTATTACTGCCCTTGGTTCGTTTTAGAAGGTATTATGGGTATACACCGTATGGGGATAAAGTGATTAAAAATAAAATGAATAAATCCAAAATTATGATGATGATTCTGATAAGCTTGCAGCTAACTTATGCTTATTTCCCTTGCACAATTGCTTGAAACTAGAAGCAAAGTATCCCTTAGTCGTCTTTACCATTACCAGCCACAAAACAGTGTTAATATTGGCACGATCAGCATTGAGTTTTCCCATTTAATTTTTGTTTGTCCGCTGTTCTGTGGGGGTGTTTGGGGAATGGCAAATGGCAATAGAATTTCGAAATGTTTTTGTGCTATATTTTTGTGGCCACGATTTGTGGTGGCTGTGCAAATGTTTTGTTATCTGACGCCGCTTTTAATTGATTTTCCGTGTGCGGTCGAAGGGGTTTGTAATGTTTTTAATGAACTGCAATTAATTTCAGCTCAGTGATTGAAAATCTGGCAACATTAACATGCCACCAAATCGAATTCAACACAAAATGAAAGAGTAAACGGAAGACGATAGAAATGAAGGTAATCTTTTTGAGAAACCAAGTCAAGGCTAAGCCCTGGAATGGGATGGGAGACAGGCAGAGATGGCAAACCACATGAAAATCAAGTCAAAACCTAGACAAACACACTTGTTGGCTTATCATGTTACCCATGTTAAGCGTATTAATGGGAGCGATGACGACAACAGCGAATAGGACAAGAAGGACAAGCAGGACAGGGACAAGGACACGAATGACTATGTGCCACATCTCTGGATGTTGATCTTCAGGCTCCAAAGGCCAACAACAATAAAAGGGCGTCAGGGCGTCAGCAAGTGAGGCAAACAAGCAAACAAACAAACAAACAAACAAGCCAAGTTAACAAAACGAATAGAAGGAAAAGTAAAATATTAATAGCCAGCTACTAAAATAGCAAACGCAAAGATCCAAACACAAAGAATCAGCATTCAGCATTGGGGGTCGGAATGGGGATAGGGAAACAAACGAAGGATTTTTCACTGCCTTGAGGGTAGGACCGCTAAGGAGCAGAATGGAGGAACAGGAAGAAGAGTAGGAGAGCTGGGTAAGCCACTTGCTGGGGTCCTGGCTTAGACAGAACTTGGTATGCATCCAACCATGATGCCATCCACCCCACAAACTCAGTCTTTCTCTATGTATTAGTGTGTGTGTGTGTGTGTGTGTGAGGGTAGTATGAGTATCTGTGTGTGGGAGCTTAACCTCAAAATTGTGTGCGGATGCCTGTTAATGTGTCATCTTCATGGCTGCGTGTCTATGCGCTATACGAGTATGAGTACGAGTACGAGTATGTATGTAGGTTCTATTCACGCAATTTATGCGTCACCGGGAGTTAAACAGAACGTTTGTCGGGGTACCGAGTGAAATGTCTAAGTTTAATAGAGAGTATTGGATGCTGGTTGTGGGTCAAAGTGGATCAGATTTGAGCTAAAGGTTATGTTGGGAGTATTTTGGAGTTACTAAATGGATTACAACCCAGCTAGCAATATTTACGATGTGGGCGAACCTAAAATATATCAAGCCTGAGCTGAACTTGAATTTAATGTATTTTTTCCAGAACTAATATTCTACACTGATAGATAAAAAAACAAAGTAAAATTAACTACAATCATATTTGAATTAAAAATGCGATTATTAAATACAAACATAGTAAACTTAAATAGAATTCACTTTGAATCAAATATAAATGTATTAAAATGGCTTTTTTAATACGTTCATATTTAATCTTAACAAAAAACACTTTAAAATAAATATAATATATTAAATTTATATACAAAAGACTTTAAAATATATATAATATATTAAAGTTAAATATGAAATATATTTAAATTAAATATAAAAATATTAAATTTAAATATTTTCATATTCAGATCAAAATGTAAGTGAAAAATATTCAATATTAATACAACTACTCTTGGATGAAAATCAATGGCATAAATGAGTGAAAATAAAATTTCAGGCCTTTTTTCTATTGCTGTACTAATAAAAATACAGTGTGCATCAGCCTGTCTAAAATGTGATGAATTTATGATCTATGATGTACTGATGGATGATTATACAAATCATATATCTGATAGACTGTTACTGCTGCGTAGAGTAGCTACGAATCATATGTATCTATTGATAATTTTGTACTGAAATTCAACGTTTTATTGCATACCATTTTCAACTATTCTTTTATGCAACATTTACGGAACTGCTGCCCGGATTTTGTTAAACATTTTCCAAAACTTTTTGGCCACTTTTATGGTGGGCCGCTTTTGTTGGCCATTTTAAATATGTATGCGAATAAATTGCTATTCATTGGAAACACCAGCGCTAAGCCGGAGGGCGTGGCCATTTGTCATGTTAAACGTTAAACACAGCCAGAGAACAACCGACGTGTATGCCCGTATGGGTATATTGACATATTGCCGGGCTTTAGTTTCCTGTTTTTGATACGACGACTGGCCGCCAAGCGACCGCGCCATAAAAATAATCAACATAAATTCTGAAGAGGACATCGCCTGATGGTGGGGGTGGCTTTTGCTGTGGATCTGAGGAGCGGGGGGAAAACAATAACAATAAAAATAATAAAGCAAAACAATGCCAGAATATTTATGGGCACTACGAGGCCCAAACAAAAAACAAAGCGGTAGGGACAAAAAAACGGGCAAGATTGTTATGTGCCCAAATGACTGTGAAAAATAGCAACATTTGCCCCCCCGCGCTCTGACTTTCAAAATATACTTTTGTCTGCGTCTGGCACAGTAAGCAAATCAACGGACCAACCAAATGCTGCACTGGGAATAGGCATCAACACACAACAGCCGTACACACACACAGATACAAACAGACTGGCAGATACAGCAAGCCCCCACACACCCAGCTACAGTTGCTCGTACACCCCTGCAGCAGCCACTCACACATGCACACGCATCGTTAGCGCTAATGCCTGGTTACCAGCTACAACTGTTGGGGCCAGAATATAGAGATGGACGCGGTACCATACCAGGTTTTTGAAAGCATGGAACTTCAGAGCTACAAAATGGGCATTTTTAAACAAGCCAAAAACCAGCCACGAAGATTTAACATCGCTAAGCCTATAAAGGGGCAGAGTGGCCCTTAAATGTGTTTCATTTGGAAGAATTATATATAGGCTAGGTATAGCTGAGTCTAACTCAGCTTTAAGCGGAGGCAACCTGATTGTCAAACAACTTTTTAGCAAGTAAATTTCGGTTTACGTGATTTTCGTGCTGTTGAGAAAACACAGTCAATGTCCATCTCTGGATTTTCCACCCTTCTTTGCGAAAATATTTTGTATAATATTTATTTGCATGTCTGGGGATAAATATATTATTTTGCTGAAAGCTTGGTAGATAATGAATCAATTTTTGCTTAAAAAATATATGTAATAGATATAATTTATTGCATGAAGAATTTAACCACATATTTGATCTACAAGGAGGATGTCTTCTCGATAGCATTTCCAAGAGATTTACCCAATTGTTCTATTTATTACATTTTTATATTCAAACAAACATTTGATCTCCAGTGAAGCTAAACTTTGTTAGATCTCCGCCTGCTAAGCTGTTAAGCAAATAAAGTCATTTGTTGATGCTGAATACTCGCACTTACGAGTCGCTTTTCTCTTTGACGCTCCTTATGCTCGTATGGAGTAGAATGTGCGTAGGTGTGTGTGTGTGTGTGTGTGTGTGTTTTCCGAGCAAACAAATTAAGGCAAAAAGCCGAATATACGGAATATGCAAATCTAGTTGTTGCTTTTAATGTTAGCTGCCACCTCAACGCCTTGTACATAGCTTGCAGAATTTTCGTTTTGCGGTTTTTATTTTGATTTCAGTTTTTTTTTTGTTTGTTAAAATTTTCATACACAATTTGTATTTTATTTTTTTCTTGTTTGCTGCTGGATGGCAACCTAAAAGTTTCTTTATGTAAATAAGAAATTTATTTTTATGTTAGCGCGAGCCTAAAGTTGTAAAATTGTTTGTTGTTCGGGGGCTGCCTTCTACAGCGACGGGTTCTATGTGGTGCCATCTTCATCTTCATTTTTCTTTAGCTTCTTTATGGCCAAGATCCTTAATTTAGTAGTTGGCTCTGAAGACGTAACTGTACTTTTGGGAGTTGGCCCACTGCAGTCCCTTATTATTGCTGGGTGGATAATGTCTGTATTTCACTTGAGTTTTTGTTGCTGCTCATCTCAACCTTTGGAGTTTAATTTGCATTTTTATGCTGTTGATTTGAAGTAGCATAAGTGAGTTACGTTCGCAATGGAAGTGGCTGACAAATTGCTTTGGAAGCTCGTTCCTTTTATGAGGTGGAATATTACTTTATTCTTGCCTTTCCTTGAATCTATCCAATTCAACGAAGTTTCCAGCATAATTAGAACATCTTTAAAAAAATCGTGGCGACTCCCATTCCAAATCTGACTCCACCTCCAACCCTTGGCTATATGTTCCTATTCACATGCATGTCATGTTTAACCCACATATCCGCGAGGACATAAAAACGTTGTTGCCTACTTTTTCAGAGCGTGCACGCAAATTTCACCATCGAAACAAACGGGAACCGACGAGAAAAACATATAAAAATAATAATTTACAGGAAATCAATATTGAAACAAAAGAAAAATACTGAAATCAGAGCAATCAAAGGGAAAACCAAAGGGAAAAGCCAAAGCAAATGGCAAAGACGAGGGCCCAAAAAGGGGAGTGAGAGAAAGAGAGAGAAAGTATCACCAATTGGCACTTCATCACTTAAGCACCTGAAAGGCATTTTTCACTTTCAATTTCCACGCAATGCCCCATAAAATCAAGCAAAAATGCTGATAGCACACAGACAGGCAAGCCCGAGCACATGAGTAGAGATTGTCAATCGAGCAGCTGCTCGGCAATTTACACGCACGGCATCCAAATTGACAGCCAGAGGAAGAGCAACGGCAAAAGCAACAGCAACAACCAAACGATAACCAGCGGAACATCGACAACAACGACAACCATCGAGAATTGTCGACCGGCGTACGTGTGCACTTTGGTCGCAATCATAAAAAACAATTGAAATGTAAAATATAACATTTGTTTTTGCTTTTTTCTTATGCCCTACAGGTTAGGGTATATGTGTTCTACGGCTATGTTTAGGTATCATTTACAATTTATTAATTTCGCGATAATTTAAATTGAATAAAAACAATCAGGAAATTAATTTCTGGACAATAAATCAGAAATCTATAAATATTCAATAAAGCTTTTGGCTATAATCGTTAAAACTTTGTGGGAAATTTCATGACAGTAGCTCATGCAAGAATTACACCTCTGGGAATCCATGACCTACTCGTAAAAAATCAAAATAAATATGTGGCTCTTGTAGAATTATGTTCGAAGCTTAGAAAGGATTCTTTTTTGACTCGAAAGAGTGCTTAAACTTTAACCTTGTAACAGGAAATAATATTTTGCCCTCTTATGATTTCTGAAAAGCAAAAAGTGCATTCAACAGTCCACACACCTACGAAAAACTTTGGCACATCTATCCTTTCCTGTTACTATAGGCAGGGAATTCCAACTTCTATCAATTTTTCGGTGACATTTTTTTTCCTTTCCTGTTGTTGCTTTGTATCACCTGGTAGCAGAAGATTTCTGTGCCTTTGCTGCTGTTGTCGATGCTTTTAGCAATCGCGCGCTGATTGCGTATACGACGAGTCATCCAAATGCACACACAGCAATTTCTATTGTAAATTGTTCACATTTCTCACACAAGCTCAAACAGAATATAACGCAAAAATAAAGAATAAAAGGATCCCAGAATCGTCTTCTTCATATTTTTCGCCCCAAGCCTGGCAAACAAATTTCGGTCATAGCCCTTTTGTCTTCCCCCTCTCACATGAGCTTGCCGTCAGCTTCTTTTCTTTCTTCATCTTTTTTTTTTTTTTTGTTGCCTCTGGGTTTTGAGTGGAGAGGAAGCTGCGGCGACATGTTGTCAATAAATTGACAGCAATTGAAGGTTTATAAAACACTTTTTTTTGCGTCACTTCTGGGACTGGAAAACCCGGGTGTGTGTGTGTGTGGCAATATTTGAGGAAAAATAAACCCCAGACCCAAAAGCAATAAATTTTATGGTAAAAATGATTTTGTGCACCTTGTGACCAAGATTCAGACGGTGGCGTCCTGGTTGGGTCCTTCTCTTTCTCTGATAATTTTAAATTTATTGTTTTTTTTTTCCCTCTGAATTTTAGTCTGCATTTTCCCTCAATGCTTTAAAAGGGTCTGTGGCTTGCTTTTCTCTTTACTTTTTACGAATCATTTCCGTTCTAGTGAAATTGTCTGAGGGTCTCTGTTGACTGAAAAGTCCAATTTTAGGAAAATTAGCCTCTTGCTCAAAATTAAAGAGAATTTCTCCCCAGAAATCAAAGCAGAACCAGATGGCTTTCAGCCCAACCCTCTCCACGTCCATACCCTAGAGCCAGAGACTCAACTGGCATTTCTTTTGAAATTAACATGTCACCGCCGAGAGACATTAGTGGTAAGGGAATGTATGTTTAATGTTGGTTTGTACTGACGAGTTTTTACAGAACTGTGGATGGTATGCACTACAGAGCTGTAGATGGAGTGTGGAAGTAGACTTCCTGGTGTGTGGATGGCCTCAGACCGAAATTCGAACACTGTAATGGCTCCTTCAATGCCCCTTCTGTTGTTAAACAGAGTTCTCCTCACTGAAGTGATGCGGAAATGTTATCTGTTTCATTATTTTATTCTTGGGTTGTGGCTCTACAGAGGCAACATGTGGCCCATCAGCATTTTTGATGGACATCTGTCGGGTTTTACAGTCCGTTCTTGAAGTTTTAAAAATGTAATAGGTTTTGTAAGTTTGTATTTATTCACCAGAGAGGAATATACAAAATTTCTAAATATAATTCCTATACATTTTTGTGCGGTAATTGACATTTCAAGCTTGTTTGTGATAATTCCAGGGAACACACTTATTTCAAATCAAATAAGAATTGTATTCTTAGAAGGATTGGGTATGCTTTTTAATCGAGTTCTGTGAAACGTCTTCAGGTTCAAGAAAGTGGAAGTTTCCACAATCATTAAGTTGGGCGCACATTTCATACACCCAAAACATTCTACCAATAAATAATTCCAAGTAATATTTTACGAGTATTACCCCAATTGTTTCCTTATCAATGCAAATAAAACAAAAGTTAGTGGTGGCAGTTCACACCTCATTAAACGCATTGAGCAAAGAATGTAGTAATTATTTGCAATTAATCTTGCATGGTGGGGAAAACAATTCAGCCTCGTAGCGAACATAATGCTTAACATTTTTATCACTAATTGGCAGGGAAACAATTGAAAATATAATACTGAAAAAAGTGTGCAAATAGCAGACGATGTCGATTATTAATTAAACACACATAAATGACTCTGCAAATTTGCCACTCATCAGAAATTCTGGTATTGGTAATATTTAATCGATGGAATCAAGTGTTCGGGTGAGGTGGCAGCAGTGGGTCGGAGGGGATCGCAGAGTGTTGTATACAGATGAAATTTTGATATGTTTTGGGTGAGGGACTTTCAAAGCATTTTATCTGCTGAATAATGTATGAGTTCTGGGCATTGAGGACATTGCGAGTCTTTCGGTTTGGCAAAATTGGATTCGAAACGTAAGTGCCTGGGTTCTGCAGGAATCGATACGAATCAAGGCTACTTCAAATTACACCTGTCCCAGGCTTGGGCTAATCCCGGAGGCAACACACTGGCAGCGAATTATTGCCAAGTCAAGTAGCAGCAACAACTTCATGGCTGTGTTTCTCTACTATTTGCATGCCTCACATATGGACACACACCTGCACAGGGATAGGTAGTATCTATATGCCCAGGCTGTTTGTTATATTTGCTAAACGCTTACTACAAACCTACAAGCACGAGTACGAATACGAATACACACGAATGCATTGGGAAATGTGCGCCACAACATGGGGCAATTACAGATGGTCAGAGAGATGGTGGTGGTGGTGGTGATGCTGAATGGTGGAGGTTGTACTGCCGCTGGGAGTGAGTCCCTCCCCCAACCGAAAGTCATTTACATGAATATCATTTGGGCGGAACTAAAACAGCAACATTCTATTGGCATTCCACAAAGCGTATTCAGCGAAAGTTTTGACTGATTTCAGTGCTGCTGAACGTTGTAAAGTGACTTCAAGGCGCTTACTTGGCAAACTATTTTCTGGCTGCCTTCAGCTACTCATCTTAGTTCGTAGCTATTTCGATTCCGTAGAAATTGATTACCAGAACATCCTTTATTACTGGCAAAGTTGGCTACGTTTTGCCCTTGCAATGTTTTTGGCCTGTGGAAATTGCCAAAAAATTTTCTCATTCTCTCACTCTCTCTCTCTCTCTCTCAGCCACACACTCTCTGAGCAGAGTTTTCCCGCGAGGAGCAGGGCGAAAGGGCATAAGGCCCAGGACACAGCACACAGGACACAGTGTTGGTCCTTTCGGTTGTCGCCCAGTGGTTTTGTTTGGCTGGTTGTTTAGTTGTCTCTGGCTGCTCTTGTTTGTCATTTGTTTGCAGATTTTTGTGTAGATTCTGTGGCTTCTTTGGCGCTTGCTTAGTTTATTTATTGTACCCACTCTACCCACACTTCCACTAAACACCCATCCCAGAAGGAGGCAAAAATATGTCAAGGTGTGCCACAGGGAGTCCCCCCCATGCCCTGCCCACACCATGCCATTATTAAGCTTGAGTAATGTTTGCTGTGGCCTTGTGGCAGGCGTCGGCTCAATTTTTTGGCGACATTGTAAATAATGAAGACTTTAAGCTCTGGGAAATTAGCGCTATATTGTGGCTATACTCGCACTGCTTCTCGGCCCGTTGTTTGTATGTCATAATGAACTTAATGCTGCGGCTTAATGCCTGCCACAGACACCGGACCCGCATAAGTACTCACTCCCTACCACGCCTCTTCCCCTGAATTCACTTCTTTCATTACATAATGAACATATTTCCAGCACACATGTGCAGGACTTCTCAAGGGGGATATACACTCGTACATACATTAAAAATGTTTATTTTGTTTATGGCATATTAATTGCGGAAAATTATGCATTTCGATTTATTTTGCGTAATTGGGAAAATTTTCCATCTTTCGGTCGGGCCTTTCATGAAAATTTATGAGTCTTAGCTTGTTGATTCATATTTGAAATTAAGAGGCGAAAAGTTCTAGGAAGTTGAGCCTGTTGGATGCTGAATATATTATCTAGCTGAACGATCACGTTTCAGAAACGGATTTTAATGAGCGAATATTGAGATGTATTTTCATTAATATTTTGTATGTGCATTCTCGTATTTCTTGCTGAATATTAATTGATGAGGGATAAGAGTATTCATGAGTAAGACTCAAGCGTCAAGCTGCAGTTTTCTAGCTCTTTATTTTATATTTTCTATGCTTAGATAGTCTAAGCAGCTTTTAATGAATGTTATGCGTTGTTTTATAGCCCAGCAGCAAAGGTTACTCCCAAATAAAATAAAATATGTAATTCCTTTTGCTTTATACTCTTTGGCATTTCGCTTTTTCAAGCAAAGCCACACATTCTGATGCTAGAGTTGTACCAATAAGCAGAGAGAATAAAAACCTATTGAAAAGCATTCTGAAATATTTCCATTTTCATGGACGAAATCCCGGCCTGATCCCATTCGCACTCGTCATGCACTCAAATTGTAAATGCACTTTGTTTTTCCCCTCAAACAACCATTTTTGTGGCTTGCTTGTGCTTGTGCTTGTGCTTCTGGTTCATTTTATTTTCTCTTTTACTTTACTTTGGTTATTCAACATTATTTTATTATATTTTATTTTGTTGATATTTATTCTGTGTGCGGTTGAAGGAGTCTGGTGGCTCTTTCTCTTTTTTGTTTTTATATATTTAATTTTGCTTATGCAGAACTCGAACACATATTTGAGATTTCTTGGTTCGGAGCGTTGCCCCATTCCCAGACACTATCCTGGCTCTTGTCCTGTCATTGTCCTGGCGGCTCCCAGAACTGGAGGGAGGAAGCTTCTAGCCAGCTTCTGGTACTGTCGTTCTCGTTGTCGCCTACCCCCATGTCGACGTTTATTTATGCAAATTTAATTTCCATACTAAACGTTTTGTGTGTGTGTGTGTGAGTGGGTCGAGGATGTGTATGTGTATGGGGATGGGGATGCTACGAAAAATTCACTTTGCTTTGCCCATTTTTTGCTTGATTTTACTTACTCTTTATTCCTGCCGCTCCTGTGGGTGGGAGAAAAGTATTTTTCCGTTATTGCTTTTTATCAGTCTTGATAAGTGCGGAGACTGTCGCTATACCCAGTACCGACCGTTCTATGCCTTGGATGGAGGCAATTTTATTACACTGCGGCGTTAAAATTGTTTGCCTGCTAATAGAAAATGATTTTTCTCCACTCTCCGCTTGGTCACACTCTTCATTTGCATGCCCCGGGGCCAAGGGAGCAATGGCCTTAATTAAGTGGTAACATGGAGAGCACTGAAGGGGAGGAAAAGGAATCGTGGTCTTGGGGATATTGTGGGGGACACATAGAGAAGGAGTAAGCGCTTAAGCTGCTTGTCATATGTGCCTGTTCAGTTGAGTGCCTCAGCCATCATAAAGTTAATTTAAAATTTTCCTCATTTTCCCTCTTTCTCTCTGTCTCTTGGAAGTTTTCCATTTGGTTTAGTTTGAGTTTCACTTTTTTTTTGTGGGGAGTTACGAAAAACCTTGCCAGAAATCGGTTTTATGTAAATGACGCTCAACGGCAGATAAAAAATTTTTTAATTTTTCTTCTTTTTTGTGAGCTTCTGCTGCTGTTCTTTTTCTGGCACTTTGAGTTATTGACAAGCATACAAAAGAGCTTGGCATTCGGACATATCCCAGGATAATACACTCCCACACCACCACCACCACCACCACCACCACACATATTGACCAGGCGCAAAAGTTTTCTTCTTTATGGCAATCTCTCGGGCTCTCTCTCTCTCGCTTTTTTCTGTGGCACACCGAAATGGTTCTATTCGTGTGTGGTTATGTTTTCATTACGTGGGAAACTTTTTTCTGGCCTCTGCTGAATCGCTTCATTAATTAAATCTCTGTGGGATAATTTGTGGTGCTGTTGGAAATTTCTGGAAAATTATGCATTTTTGTGTATTCCATAGCAATGCTAAAAAATGCTTAAAGTGATGTGAATTTTTATGCATGCACACAGTTCTGAGAATTAATATGAATATGTAGAATTTCTACATTTGGAAATTTAGGAACTGGGTCTTAGAACCACTGGAACGCCCGGCTAGTAATATCGGAGAGAAAGTTGTTCCAGTTTTGTATTTGCAATATCTAGAGTAAGAACCAACTCTTTATAGCCACAAAATAACTTTTCACTGCTCCTAATTATTATGCTGGTGAAAACTACGTGCTTAAAATGTTACCCAACATTTTGTCCCTCTCATATTTTTATGTAGATTAAAAACCATTAAAAAGTAATGTTCTTTTAATGATGTATCCATAAAAAAAACTATTCTCATACGAGTATGTCATAATCACCCCCAAAACTTGTAAGACATTGAACTTTGGTGGACCTGGCACCCAGACCTTGGTCCTTCAACAGTCACATGTTTGTGTCTAAGGTACAGACAGACACAGACCCAGACCCCGACCCCGACTCCGTCTCTCACAGCGTGTGACCTATTCAGTGCACATGAGGGATACAAATTTTTTGGGAGACTGCTTTGCTGCTGAATGGAGGGAAAAGAGCTGCACTGCATGTGGCATGCTGAGAATTGAGTAAATAAAAAGCTATTTACTCCCGCAAGTGGCAAGTGGCCGTGCGAGCAGTTCGCTCAAAAGTTATCAACGCTCTCTTTTTGCTTCTTGAATTAATTTGTGAAGAGCAGCAAACCAAAGGGGGGAGAGCAGAAACGGAAGTCCTGCCATAACGCAAAGGCAAACCGGATGCAGCAGCAGCAGCAATAGCAATGGCAACAGCAAAAGCTCCTGTTGTCGTCGCGTGAAAAGAGCTCGGCTAAAAGGATTCCGCCGCAATTTGTTTGATGTTTGCTACGTGTTTTCAAATATTTTCCTCAGTTTCATCCTATTTGCTGTCGTCGTCGCTGTCGCTGTCGTTGTCGTTGCCGTCGTCCTCGTCGTCTATGCTGCTGTTTTTTTGTTTGGCCAAGCCAGGCGACAGTTGTACCAAAACTGCAGCAACAAATGCGGGAAAATATTTCATAGAAAACTCCTTAAACTTCTACGAAAAAAAAAACTTCTGTTTGTGTGTGGAAAATAAATGAGCATTCTATGGTGTCTGCAAATATTTTATGTTTCATGTGTGGGTGGCCTGTTTGCCTAATAATAAACTGTCGTTGGATAAAACTTTAAAAAGAAGCTTGCAATAAAATATATTTTCTGTTTACTTCCGTTTTCGCTCTATCAATATTTGGGGAATAAATGGGAATTTAAATCATTGTGGGAAGGGTTCAAGAAAGAAATGAGGGCTAGATATTTTATAGAGTTGGGGCATAAGGGTTTCATAAAAAGAAAAGCATTAAAAATAAATACGTTTCCTTGTCTTCAATGTTTTTTCGAAGCTCCAACAATGCCTCTCCTTGAAAGTTTACTCCCCAAACCCATTTTAACTCATAAGAAGTTCTGGCATATTTACCTCTAAGCCAACCAATTCTAGTAGAACCTACTCTCTTATGAAAATTTATACTTCATACAAAACCACACAATAGTGGGCAAAATTAAAACCAAAACCCTCTCTCATACACAAAAAAAAAACAAAAACAAAAAAAAGATGGAAAAATGAAACGTTTCCGCTTCGCACTTGCCGCTAATAAATGGTGAGAAATTTCCATAAAATAAAAGTAAACGTAAAAAAGCGCACACACACACACACACCGACACGCAGGAAGCGGAAACGAAGTTTATGTCTATGCTGTGTGGGACTGGCAGGAAGTAGTAAAATCCGTAATAGAAATGAGGCGTAGCCGGGCAAAGCAAACCACACAAAACTAATTTCCCCAAGGCGCGTTGGAAGAATAACAACCAACAGAAATGGGAGTCACCCGGCCCTCGGGCAGAGCAAACACCACCAACTCATTTGAGCAGACAGGATTAGCGAGGTTTGCGTATGGGCTGCGTATACATATGTATATGGGGGATCTAATGGGGCGTGTTTATGTTGGGGACGTCGTAGGATATTGAAATGGATAAACATAATTTGTTTTCCTTTTATTTAGCTCGACAAATAAGTCTTCAGATAGAAAGAGTTTTACAAGGGTATAGTCAATCGCAAAATTTGCGAAATATCTGCAAAGGTAGTGGAAGTAGTGGAACTCATCAGACGCTGGATTAGGAAGTAGGAAGAACAAGTAAGCGCTTAAGTTAAAATCTGATCATTTTGGAATCCACTTCTTGACTGGTTTTTATCTGGAATCTGCCTACGCCAAGGCCGATTTTGTCACCAACAACGAGACCCACATGCAGGACCGCAGTACCAAGAAGCTGGCTTAAAACACAGTGGAAAAGATAAAGTTCCGGAAAAGTTAAACAGCCTTCGCTCCTACTTCGTGATTGTAGCCTTTTTTTATAAGTCAGCACTATGATACTTAATCGGAAGACTTTTATATATACATTATTTACTCGACGCGATATTCACTAAAGCACAGAACTAAATGAAGTGATGCTCGATTAAAATTTCGCAATTGAAATTTTTGTTCTGCCTCAATGCAAAGTTAATTTGATGCTCTTTTGAATTGTGAAGACTGAGTGAAAGTGATGCAGAAATAGCTAACCATTTTGTGTAAAAAATCTACATATGTGAAATGTCCAAACAATGTCTAACATGATTAATAATTTAAAATTTAAGAATTAATTTGAAAATTAATATACAGGAAACTATTCCAAATTGAATAATAATGTCGTTATGAATAAATATTGATTATATTCTATCTCTGCGTTGCAAAAAGACATACCATATTTACAATCGTTTGTTTAAACTCCTAGAAATTAATTTTATCCCAAATCTATGTTAAAATTTGCCTTAGTTAAATTTTACGCAACACGAACTCCCCACAATTATTTTTTTTTTAAATGCAACCTTTCTGTTCTTTTAGTTTATTTTCCTTTGCAGGCTGACTTGCGATTTTTCACGCTTCAAAAAGTGTGACAAAGTATAAAAAATGTGGCTGCCACAATAAGGCGGAGCCATATACAGTGGGACTTAAAAAATACGTACATATAAATAAGCAGCAATTCGTCACCGGCTTCAGTGGCTCTTCAGCCTGGATGCTCGACGTCCTCTGGCTAAGTGTTATTATACGCAAGGCCAAAGACCGACGACCGACGACGACTGTCTTCCTCTTAGGCATAATTGTTGCTTTACTTAGCCCGCCCACACGACCAGGAGCAGGAACTGCTGTCTGCCTGCCTGCCTGTCTGCCTCTTGGTTTTCCCTGTTTTCGTGTTTTCCGGCTGCACCTTTTCAGCTTTTGCCTGAAGTTCATTTCATTGTGTGCCAGCACTCGGCCTCAGCGTTTTCATTTTCACTTATTTCTTTGACTCGCATTTGCTTTTCCATGATTCTTTGCTGTTGCCGCTACAGCTGCTGACTTTATGACTTTTGCCTTTTAGTGGCCTCTTAAGAGGCTCAAAGTGTTTGGCAGCCCACGCCGCATATGAGTAATGCTCGGAGGAAGTGATGCTCGATATTACTCATACGCACATAATTCCCGTGGCGCCAATAATAAACACCTTTGGGGGCACATCACGGATGATTCAAAAATGTTGTGGGTGACTCCACAGCCGTAGGTTGGAGCTACCCAACTATTTAGCTGGAACTGTTTTATGTACTTAACCTAGAGGCATAATTAATGGGATTCCAAGAGGGAGTGCTCTTGAAATATAATTAAATAAAAGTTATGCGAATATATTCCAATCATTTCATGTTTCCATTACTTTCTATTGCTTGTGCCAATGTTCAATTAAGTCCAATCCATCTTTGAATTTATTCCTAAGGAGAGTTGTAACTTTACAAACTATTCTGTAATAAAACAAAGCCAGGTACCAATATATTTTAATTATATGTCATTATGGGGATGCAAGCTATTGTTATAAGTGTAGCTCCCCATTTGGGGCAACACTCAGTTACCTCCAAGTGTTTGCATTCAGGTTATATCGAGCTAATGCCAGTCGTCACATCATACTCCAGTCGAGTGGAGGCTTATCAAACTCCACAGCTGTCGTGGCAGGTCTTAAGTCTGCTGTGCCCGTATTTTGAATATTTGTTTGCTTTTCCATAGCATACTCGTTCTCCCTTTGGCTTATAATGTTTAAACTTGAAATTAATTTCTCAAGAGCTCAAGTGCACATGTGACGAGAACACAAACAAACACTGGGACTCCGACAACATATGTGCACGCGTATGTCTAGGAAAGGATTCCCTTTTCCAAACACTATCTAAGCAAACAATATTTTGCTTGTACACATATTTACTCGTACAATCTATACATACACATACATATGTTTATTTTGTTTATATATATACATATATTTTGTGTTGTGGGAGTGAGAGTCATGCATAATGTCGTCGCTTGTTAAATCTGTTCAATCTGTGCGTGCGATGACATGTGTTTTGGTGTCTCTGGGGCTGTAGGTTGTCTGACAGCTTAGTTATAGCCCAAAAATTCTGCATTCGTATATGTATTAATAACTCACAAAATAATTCAACCGGAGGCCCAGAAGGCTGTTGATGTGAGAATGTTGCCATTAAAATGGTTTACTTTCGGTTAGTTAACCATGGAAATGAATGTGTTTGGTTATCTAATTTGTAAAGGATAGAGTAAATAAACTTGAACTGTTGTGAACTTTGAAAATCCTTGGGCAATACGAAGCTAAGCTCTCTGGCTATCAATAATTTGATTATGTCAAAGTAAAAGCAATTATTCAATAATTTTCTTAGGTCAAAATTAGGACAGCAAAAAAAAATTGAGGAATATGCCAGAAGCTGCGAAATATCCTCCGTTGAAGCATGGAATCCAAAAGAAAATTCGTATCTGAGCGTTTATTTATTTCATTTACCATTGAGCACTTACGTATTGCTAGCAATTTTTCTGCATCAAATGAAATTGAAGTTCCGCTGCCCTGAGTCCTGCCAGATCCCCGCATTTGCCGCATTCCCCGCCTTTCAATGCTATCAATATCGTGACGCGGCAAGGGGGCAAGGCAATCAACAAGAAATACATTTACCCTGGCGCTCGCTCGCTGTGCGATTTTTCTCATCGTTTTGCGTCTTTTCTTTTCTTTTCCATTTTTGTTCCTTATGAAATCTCGCATGCTTCATTGCTGATGGTTTTGGTGGGGTTGGTGGGTGGGAATGGGTGGTGCCAAGAAGTGGCTCCATCGAGTGGCTACGTAGAATGCTCAGTGAAGGAAGAGCAGTCAAAACATTTGTTCATTTCCGTTTCACGACAATATTCATATTAGCGGCAAATTTTCTGTGCCTTCAATTGTGAGATTTTCGCTCAATAAACATGCCAGGGCATTGGTCCATGATGATTGCTACCCCAATTCCCATTCCTATGACCATTTATTCCCCCACCCCCCCCCCCCCCCCCCCCTTCATTTGTGATTCGTTCTTTTTTTGTTTTTGTTTATTTTAACTTTTGCTTCGATTTGGGTAAAATGAATTTGAAATCCAAACATTTCTATCCTGCAAGTACTCGTAAACGATATTATTTATAAGGCATTTGTGCTGATGTTTTTATATTTATGGCATTGGGCCGAGATTTATTTTTATTGCCAAGTTATTACGCATATCGATATGATAATAAATTTTCCCAGCAAACTGAAAATGCTGTCGATGCTCAAGTGAAAGCTCAGCCGAAGCGTGCCATTCCCTTTCTACATTCTAACTTTTTTGGGGCTCCCAAGTAGATTAAATTGCACATATAGAATATATGTATGTATATGTTTTGCTTACATTTTGGCAATTTTATCATTTGCTCTTGGTCGTTCTCTTGTCTGGGTAAGACCCTAGAATTAGTCTGGGTAATTTTGATGCCGATTCGAGAGCTTCTACCCATGAAAATACTCAAGTATAGATATACAGATGTGTATGTATGTTTGTAGACTTGCATTTTGCAGGAGTTATTGCATTTGTCTCTGTCTTTTGTGTTGTTGACTTGGCTTTTGCATGTCATTGAACTTGGAGATTGTTTTGCATTTGGAAACTAAATGTTCCATAAATTTTAAAGCACATAAAATTCATCGTCTACTGGTCTTTTATTTGCAAATATATCTCCTCTCTCTCGTTCCCCAGAAAAGTAATTGAAATTTGCATTGTGGTTGCCGAAAGAAAACTTGTTTTGTTCAATATACCAAAAATTATGGCAATTTGAGAAGACATTTCTGGGTAAGCTTTTAATAAATTTAATTTGCAAACTGGTCAACCCGTCCACAGAGATTTTCTGTCAGATTGTAAGTGAGGTGCAATTGATGTTGCATGTCAGTTCATTTATTAATATTTGCTTTTAATTTGCAGCCAGAGAGTGATGGAAAGTAGAAGGACCTAGAAAGTTAAATAAAGTTTTTATTTGTATTTCATTGTGGCACAAAGATAAGGAGTATGCTGGAAAGATCTACTTCTAGATACGCCTCAAAGAGGCCAACTCATTCGCAATGTAATTAATCAATCGAAGACCTATTTTGATTGACCAGAAACTTGTCCACAATAAGCCTGATTCTATATTCAATGACATGGCAAGTGCATTTCCATTTGCATTTCCATTTGCATTTGCATTTGCGGGTTCATTTAAATCCAAGGAAATGAGCTCCTTTGGCAAAAGGACAACTAAATTTCAATTAGGGTTTAAATGTGAGCACAGTAAATTGTGGCAAGTGTCCACGTGGGCAATCTGTTTCCATTAGTGCGTGAATGAGAATGTACGATATTAATGCGTAATTATGCTAACAAGTCAAACGGGGCCTCGCCCTGGGCGATGTACCCGTACAATACGGAGTATCTAATGCAGCTAAATCAGTTTAATTATAAAAGATTAAGCAGACGGTGTCTGACAGCTAGACACAGTCTTCTAGACCAGACCCTTACGGCAGACCCTCAGCATAGGACCCATCGCTTCGGCTGATTTAATTGAAATGCCCA
This sequence comes from Drosophila subsilvestris, assembly GCA_035043285.1. Lineage (NCBI taxonomy): Eukaryota > Metazoa > Arthropoda > Insecta > Diptera > Drosophilidae > Drosophila > Drosophila subsilvestris. Next base: position 2,459,433 of record JAWNNB010000960.1, read on the forward strand.
ACACAAAAGTCAATTCGAATCCAATAACAATGCTGTTGCCGAGGCGGAAGTTTGTTTTGGACTAATCCCAAATGATTAACGAAAATGCGCGTGAAAGTGTTGGGATGCTCTCGTTCGATCCCTATCTTCCCGGGTGGTTCGCACTTCCCTCTATGCCTGTCTTTAGTCCCGCTGCCAGAGGCACATAATTCAATGAGGCTTAGTTGTTGTTCCTCTTGGTGTTTTGCTCGCGTGTGTCAATGTGGGTGTGGGGGAGGGAAATGGAAAGCATTGACTGTGTATACATTTGTCATAGAGATGGGTGCGTGAGCGGAAATGGAAATCGGGTAATCATGAATGGAATGGATGGAATGGATTAGCTGGATCATATAATTTGGCATAATTCTTTAAGGAAATTAAGGCATCCAAAGATGCTTTTCTATGAGTGGATTATCCTTAAAAGTGTTGGGTAATCTGCATATATGAAATAATAAATGACAATCCCAGGTGTATTATTCTCTGTTCATCTTCCACGCACTCAACTGTCGCTCTCTGATCTGTGTCCCAGGCACGTACGCATCTCTATCTCCTTATGGTGACAGGCTGTACCGATGCTGGTGGTGGTATCGGTTTTGCTGGATAATCAGGAAAGGGATGGCGCACTAGGCGTGAGCGTGGGCATTATATGCGTGCGGAATTCAATAAAAATTCTAATGGTTTTCTGATGATAATCTCATGGCTGTGAAAATCAAACAGCAAAGCGTTTCCCGGGCAATATTTGCACTTTGGTCTCCGATTGGGTTTTGGTTTTCCTGTCATTCGTTTTGTTGCTGTTGCTGTTGCCTTTGGTTCTGGTTCCTAAATATTTGCCACGCTCCAGTCTGTCAACTTGGTAGCTTCGATTGAATTCCTTTATCTGGTGGTGGTGGTGGTGGTGGGGCCATGCTCCGCTCACCGCTCTCCGCTCTCCTCTGCCCTGTTTGCTTTTGTCCCCCCCTGCTAACTCCACTTCATGCTTCGTTAACTGTAAATTCCTGGCAGTTCTCGAACATACGTTTGACTTTCTCGCCCTCTCTTTCACACTGTCACTCTCCTTCTTTCTCTATCGTTGTCTGAATGGATGCGCACCTTTTTTTGCAGTTCCCCAACATGGAGCTTACATATTTGTTAATACCTATGTATGTATAACCCCCGACGGCTGGGGACTGCTGTAGAAGATTGCCTTTAATCCTATTTGCCGCATTTGCTGCTTGGTTAGGTTTTTTCATTTGGCCTCCAGTACTCTCTCGCTCTCTCTCTCTCTCTCTCTATCTCTTTCACTTTTTATTTATTTTTCTATCCCTCTCTTTCTCTCTCTGTATTCTGGTTTAGAAGTTGCACTTTGACATTTTGATTGGCATTGACAATATTCTTTTGTTTTTAAAGTTCTCTCTCTCCTTTTGTTGTTGCTTTTTTGAACCCTTTTTAGCCAGTTCTGAAATTGAAAAAAATATAAACAGCTTAAGCTTAAAGTTTTGCTTCTGGGAGCATACGCTGCTGCTGCGTATGGCCAACAATTCCTCTTCCTCCGGTTGGCTTTATTTTTAATCTACGCAAACAGCCGTAGGTGGCAGACGTCTGCTAGAATTTTTCTGACTAAGAAGTAAATAAATTAAACGAATTTAAATGAGACTCAGCACTATAGTGTGTGCATGAAAATTATTAAAACAAATATTTGAATTTTATATGAGACGCTGAGACTTGTGTTTTAGTTGGGAAATTAAATGCTTAAATTTTGGCGTCCTATGGAGCCCTGTAGCTATTGACAGTTGCACTTTAAAATGCTTCTTAAATTAGTTTAAACTACAATTTTTCATTCATTTATCATTGATTTGTTTCGCACTCAAACGCAACCCTCAAATGGCATTTATCTGGCTAAATGGCTGCCAACTGTTTGGCTTATTTCTGGCAAACTTTCACTCGAATATCTGTACCGCAATCGCATGTCGCTTGTGCAGTTTCTGTGGGCCAGCCATTTGGCGATAAGTCCACCAAAAAGTCATTAAACTTGTACTCCCAACTTTTTTCTCGGGGCGTGGCGAGTCCATGAAAAGGCAAACGAGAGTCAACTTTTATGCACATGGCCGCCGTCAATTCAATTCAATTCAATTCAACTTTCTTGGCACTAAACAGCTGTGAGGCGGGTGACACACACAAACATATACGCGTACACGGCGAAGCCTGGGGTCTATTTCCGGTTGAGTGCAGAACTGGATGCGTGTGTGTACTCGCGTATCTGTGTGCGAGCTACTTCCACTCTGCGTGCAAATGGCGCAACAAATTAGCGACAAAACTTTACGGACGCCACAGCAAACAGCAATTAAAAATACAAGTACAACAACAGCAATTACAAAATGCTTTCGGCGAAATGGAAAGTTTTGTGGTTTGGGGAGAGGGAAATACTGCCACATCAGCGCAAGCAAGTAATAACAGTTTTGGTTGCTTGATATGGTCTGGAAATGGGTGGGGGGATGGGAATGGACGGGGAATCGCAGAAGCCAGCCTCATATTCAATTTCGTGCAGCTTTTAATTTTAATTAGGGCCAATTAAAAGGAAATTCACTCTGCTGGCCTCTCTCTATCTCTCTGCGAGAATCGCATGATGCTGCTTCTCCCCATTATGTGCACACGCATACAGAAAACAAATTGTCGTGTGTTTTTCCCGGCTGTTCGTGCCATCTCAAACGGGGATTCTCTTAATATATAATTGCTCTACGAAACTACAAATTTCCGAATAGAATTTTCTACTTTCATTTTGTTTTTTGGTTGAGGTGAGGCGGAAGCCAGAGGGAAGCAGACAGACAAAAGTAGTGTCGGAGTCTTAAAAAAATAGAGCAAGCAATGCGACAAAGAAGACGGTAGAGAGGATAAGCCATAGAGAGTGAGACAGATAGGGAGAGAGAGATTGAATTTAGGAGCAGGAAGCTCTACATAATGTGATAAACGAACTTGAGATGCTCTGACATTAATGAGAATTTATAAAGTGACTAGGTAATCAAATTATCAGCGAGATGAGGAACCATACATATGTACATGTGGCTTGTAAAATGTGCCATGGAATATCCCAAGAGCTGAAACCAGAATGAAGTTAAGCTGAATTCGAAATAACAGGAAGAAGTGGAATGAATCCAATTAATTTGTAGGAAAATGTATTATGAAAAGGTGGAAAGGTAATACTCAAAACGTTAACTTGATGCCAAGTATTTAAGTTAAACAGAAAAAAACTAAAAACCAACAAATAAAAAAGAATTAACGTTACATGAATCCAATAAATAAATAAGAATACAATTCACAAATAGATAAACAATAAAAATCATTAAAAAATCATCTCAAACTAATTAGATTTCAGGTGGCAATTTCGTTTTAATGACAAAATAGTTCACTCTACTCAGTCATTTTCTTTTCTGTTTTATATTGGGGCGTTGGCAGTGCATCATCAGAGGATGATGTCTGGCACTAGCCAGGGCACGAATTCGCATTGTGTAGAGCGTGTAGCTCTGTGTGTCCCCCTGTCCTTGTGTTCTGTGCGATTGCGATTGTGTCTCCCCATGTTTTATGTGTGTGGTGTGTTTTTTTGCCTGCGAGTGCACAAAGTTAAATGGTTTTTTCATATACTATCCACAAGCAGGCCAAACTGTCCCACTATTTCGTTTTATCTATCTCTTTTGCACTCACCAGCCTTAGTTGTCTGTGAATCTCATTCTGTTTAGGGTATTTCCCACATTCGATGGTGGAAAAGTACTTAGATGAGATTGAGTTTCGTTGCAAATTCGTTGAAATAATTAAAGTACGTATTTAATAAACTGATTCCCAATATTTTCCAATCAATGGCTCTTCAAATATGACGCATACGCAGCGTTGAGTGCTGTAGCAGCGGTCGCCTCATTGTGATGCATTCGTTTCCTGCCAAATCAACTGTCAGCTAGTGAGAGGTACTTTTGATTAGCAGCCATTTTGCATACAGACTCATTCCCGAAAACCCACTCGCCGATGGCTGAGTGCGTATTCTAGTATGTACCTGTGCTCGTCCTTGTCCCCAGTCTGAAGTCCTGGCGTCCTGGCGTCCTGATGTTTGTGTTCGCTTACCTTTCCTTTGCGGTGGGTACTCGTACATTTAAATTTCCATTTGAAATTGGCAGCCCAAGAGAGAGCAGCGGAGGGCGGCAGGTGGGAAGAGGGATCCAAACAGACAGCTGTTACAATATTATTGACTCATATCGCATGCACGACACAAGCTACCCACCAAAAACCCAAGCTCCAGCTCCAGTCCTCGAGGACACCCTTCAGGACACACTCAAACAAGCTGCCTGCGCGCTTCCTTTTTGATTTGCCATCGACCCGGAATCGTAACCGTACCCGGGCGTGTAGAGGGGGCGTAGAGTTTTGAGTGCGGCGAACTTGGCATAAAATTAAGTGCTCCATTTTAATTGAATTGATGTCGACCTGGTCCCGGGGAGTGCTCCGAAACGTGTTCGTCCTCCTTTGGCTCAGGTACGTTTTGACAATCTTGTGTCAATAAATGGCAGCAGCAGTGGTAGTGGCAGTGGCAGTGGCTGTGCTCTGCTTCAGCCACATATGTTGCCACTTGTGCGGGATGGAATACCTTTGACTTTGGTTTTTATACTCTTCTTTATTTTATTTTCGGTTTGGGGTAATCATCGGGGAACTCGTCGGGCACGTCTTCACTGTGAGTTTTCCCATGCCTCACTGCCTCACTGCCGGTGCTGGGAAGTGGCCACATCTGTTTGATAATGTCTGCCCAAATGTTTATCACTTTGTTCGTGCCATATTATATTTTGGCTTTTCTTCCATTCATGAATGTTAAAGCTGAGATTTTCATTTTCATTTCACAGAGAGAATTCAAAGTCATTCGCAGATTTTCTTTCAAATTAAACTCGAAAGCAGATTGTCATATCATGATGCGAGCATAACCCATCATCATCATCAATGATTCCACAAACAAAACTGAGCAACAAGTGGATATAATAAATCATAGGTCCGTGACTTTGCACGGCAAAAATGCCATTTAAATGGAAATTTTTCAGGCTCAATAGCAGCCACGCGAAACAGTCGATGGGATACAAGTTATTTTGCACATTTTCCATTCACGCAACTGAGGCGTTAATCGCTGGGGCCGTGCCCGCAGTCGAAGTCAACTCTAGAGGTCGCTCCCCGCCCCACCATGCGTTGGTGCCATGTGGAACCGTATTCGTTACATTTAAGTGGCGTTTGTTAAGTACAACACGCTTGACATCATTATCGCGAGTGTCAACAGTGGCTTCTCAGCCACGGCTCAGTCCTGTGTCGTTGGCTGATGTTGTTGGAGGAGGAGGAGGAGGCTGAAGTTTGCCCTCTGATTGACAACTTTTTTGGTGGGTAGGGGTATAGAGTGTCGAATTTTTGTCAATTGTCGCTCGAATCCAATTTCACAGGCCCACACATCAGTACACACGTTGAGAGAAAGTCGTAAACAGCGTTTTAAACATCCAGGCGACAGACAGAGTTGCCGAAAAATGCATCAACATTATTGGCATCGTCATCGTTATCTGACAGTTTGTGTTTGACAAAAGTGTCAAGGCGTTAACGGTGCTTGCCACTAGTGGGTACGGTACGGCTACGGGTACGGCTACGGGTACTGGTGATGGCGTTGGCAACCCTGGCAACTGTCACAACTTTTTGCATCATGTCACGCACTCTAAATGGCATGGAAAGTTTTAAGAGAAATATTTAGCTTGACTTTTCTGTTGAAATTTCGTAGAAAGTTTTCCCTTAAATTTAATGCAGATCTTATTCTCGTTTGATTTTATTTAAGGAAATTTATTGAGGACTCACATTTAATCACGTTCCCGAACGTGATAATATTGGGTAAAGTTTACAAAACTTTATCCCGCCTGTTGATTACTTACTTGGGCCACACACAACTTTCTCCTTTGAGCAATCATATTCATGCTGCTTCCTCTTCTGATGATGTTTACTCGCATAAGGCACGAAAAACTTGCCAATAATCTTGAATCCACATTTGAGTATGATTCGATGATATTTGCCTATCTAAATAAACAGAAAAAGTGGAAAATTGTTTCCTTTGACTGGCGCACATGTTGTGCAATTACTTTTCTGCCTGCCATAACCAAATAGAAAGCATTTTCCCCCCCATCCACAACAAAATGCTCGCTGGCCTGAGTTCCCCCGAGTAAGCCGCAAAAAAGTAAATGAAATGTGCAATCTGTGCAAATCGGAAAATCTGAAACATTTTTCCAATAAAAAATAAAAAATAAAAGTTGTGTGTACTACTGGAACATCAACGGATTTGGAAGCCAGTCAAGTAACTCCATTTGCTCAGCCATAAATATTCATTCATTTTATTAAAAAATATTTTTGGGTTTACCCCCAGCAGAACAAGGAAATTGCATGAATAAATTGCATGGAAAGCTAAGCCAGTACAGGAAATGTAGAAAAATTAATTTCTGCAGAAGGATATTTATTGGGGGGTACTAATTATTATATTTTACTCCATGCTAACTCTGGCTATGCTTCGAAAGGTAAACCTTAGGTTGGAAAAGCATTTATAAATTATGGAAAACTAGTTTCCGTACAGTTGAAAGCGTATATATAAAAGGATAGTGTGTGTTTGTGTGTGTGTGTGTTTGGACACCCCGGGGGGATGGATATTGGGAAATGTGTCAGCAGTCATGCTGGCAATTTGCATTCTGACAACGAGTTGGTCAAACAAACACCTGTTCGGACTGCACGGCATTGTGAAAATGTAGAAAAATATATTCGAGTATTTTTGGCAAATTGTTTCTACTGTTGGCTGCTGCTGCTGCTACTGCTGCTGCTGTGCGTGGTGTAAAGATGACTTGTCAGCAGCAGTTAGAACACTTTTCCCATTTCCATAAAATATAATTAAAGGCAACACAAGGCGACATGCCCCTGCTGCTGGCCGTCTATTTTGTGGTTATACCTTTCAGGACTCCAGAGATTTCTTGAATATTTTGCGGTGTCGTATGGTGTCTCAACATATTTGGCTTTGCTTTAAATGCAATTATTGTTACGATTATTGTGCAAATTTCGGTAGCAGCCCGTCTCCATCAGTCATGTCTCAGCTCTGCTCTGCTCTGCTCTACTCGAGCATTTTGCCCCACAAAATAATTGCATATTTTATTGCTGGTGATGCTCTCGTTGTTGTTTGCAGCTGACAAATGCCTTTTGTGCTGTTTGTTTAATTGTAACTATGTCTAATTGGAAGCATCAACACTTGTTTTCTGCAGACATCTTAATTAAAATACATGCACATACATATATATTCCAGTCCGGTATCTGTCTTGGCAATGACTAAACTAAGCTGACTCCTGGCACCCGGCACTGAATCTGCAAGTGAAGTTTGAATGACTGCCAGGCAGGCCATGGAATCGAGTATACGACTCTCGTATACGAAACGCCCCCTTGAAAAATTTATCTGACATTTTCGCTTGCTTTGTTTCGGGCACCGCCAACAGGCAACAGGCAAGAGAGAGCTTGGCCAAAAAAGTATTCACGCTCCATTTGAAGCTCATCTCGGAGGCAGGGCTCATCGCTGTCCTCTATCATGACCAGAGCCAGAACCAGAACCAGAGCCAGAGCCAACATGTACACGTAAGCGACAGCTGAATGAAGCCCATCTGAATGACCCGACACCAGGCCTCCATCCCCCACACTCATTAGTTGGAGCCCCCTGACTTCCTTTTGTCCGTGCCTCACTTGACAACCCGTTTTGTGTTTTGATATTTCGTCACTTAAGAACCCCAGAGGCGGCCCTGGCACAGAGGCCCCCGCCAGATATGGGACCAGAGAAATTGTTTTTACATAAACAGAAAACCACTCTGGCTTTTCTAGTCTTAGGCAGCTCCTCCGCACTGGGCGGCAATGTCAGTCATAATCATTCTGTTCCCCCATCTGTGTGAGTGGTTGGGTGGTTTTGCTCGGGTAATGCTCTGTAACCGAGATGGTCTCGTGTAGCTCAGGAGATTGTTGCCACAGGCCTAGAACCTGACAGGAGGATATAAGCCAAACAATGGTTAACCAATTTAGTGGAATGTGTGGTCCGTCTGGCCTGTGGCCAGGCTATTGTTCGGAATTGATTTTAAAATTAGCTTAATATGCAGTAGAATGTGACGAGCTGCTAGCGCTTTAAGTGGCGCATTAAATTTTAGTTGTGGACAAGCTTAAAAGCTGCTAAAAGAATTCCACAAAAACTCTGCTTGAAGAAATCTCGCTTAAGAGCTTATCCTTATCTAAAAAATAGCTTCTGTGCAGACCTACAATTTTCTATTTTCTTTATTTCCCAATCATTTAATAAGATTAGGCGAATTATGCATTCAAAGTGCAAAAATGATGTCAGACACTGACAGAGACAATGGCGGAAGGGCCAAAGGGTGTAAGAGAAGACAAAGGCCAAAGATGGAACGCAAATTGCATACAAATGCAGAAGGAGTTCCAGCAGAAACTCCAGGAGCACACTGCTTAGCTTAATGTATTTCCCTTGAAACTCTGTCCGTCCTCTCCCTGGAGCTGGGACTTTCTTCCGGCACACTGCGACCATTTTATTTGGATATATTTTTGCCAAGGCAAAAGGCAGGGGCTTTCATTTCTCCTTTCCACGAGTTTTGTTTTCGTTTGGTTTGACATCAAACGATGGCTCCGTTGCGCTGTGGAGTCGTGAATGGCTTCAGGCCATGAAGTCGTGAATAAAGTTGCATGCCATGCCTCCCGCCCTGTGGGAGTGGGACATCTGACAAATGTGCCAAGTCAAACAATGGATTAGCAGGGCTATCTCTCCATAGAGCGATGCTGTATGCCCCCGCTCTGGCAATTTAATTTCGTTGAGCGAGTAGAATTATTGACCCAAGTTTTCGGGCATAAATTTTTCAAGTGTCGTGTATAATTTGAGTTTTGCTCAATTTCGTTTCGAGTGGCTGCCAAGTTGAGATCGCACTTTCGAGTGCTATTAGTGCAGTCGTTCATGCAGCTCCGAATTGATGGCAGGTTCTTTGACTTACGATGCTCTGCAGCAAGCTTTTTGGCGCATTGCCTTTCCGAAAGTCATAATTCCTCACTTTTTTTTGCCTCCTCCCTTTCTGTGCATTTTTTCTTGGGGCCACTTGAAGTGGTATAAATTGAAGAAAAGTGAAAGAGCTTTTTCCTCCCCGTGCTGGGGGGGTTGTGTGAGTTTCAGAGCAGGCTCGACAGCCCCAACAGTTTATATTAATTGTTCAACTACATACCTCCAGCACGGGGGATAAGTTTCTAAGTTTTAATTGAATTATTACAAAAGTCGTTGGCCATATTTCGGTGGCCTAAACAAAGTTTCGCCTATTGAACGTTTGCCAGTTAGTAAATTAGAATATTACAAGTTTTGGCACGCGGCCGCAGCCTTTGCATAATTTAATTATGCCAACTCTCATGCATATTTAATGGAAAAAGCTTTCTAACGCCTCCCATATTTATGTACTTTGAGGCGAGAGCCAAGAAAATCAACGCCAAATTTATATATTGTTATTGAAAATGCACAATGCACAATGTTTTCTCTGGAGAGTGTTTTCCTCGATTCTAATTAAGTTGTTTAATGCTTTTGCTTTCTGTTTGCCCAGCTAATTAGTGGAAATATGTTTTTAAGGGTGGGGGTGGGGACACCCTGCGGACACATCGATTTTCCATTTTCCGTATTGAAATGTAGACCACAGAGACAGCGTCACATTCCTCGACTGTGGTGTGTCGTTTAGATAGGGTCTGGATGTGGGGGAAAATTGATATACCAAAAGAACGGACACACACACACACGCAGATGGATGTATCTGTATCTGCAGCTGTTGGCGTGGCTTTTAAAAAGTGTTCGCCAGCCAATATTGATAGCATTTCCCATGTGTGGGCGGAGTGTGGAGTGTAGAGGCCTCTATTGCTTCAATTACTGCAGCAACAGCAGAACACGAAAAAACAAAAAAAAAAAAACGATACCGAGAGGGAGAGAGAAATGTTTGCGCCGTTTGGCAACTCTGGTCAGTGGACCATCGGCTTTCTGTGGATTTTTGCATTCCTCTGTACGGTCTTCAGTCCCCCCTCTTTGCAATCTCCTCCCAGGGACATATCAATTGGCCTGCGGTGGGCGTGGCCAGTTTGAGAAATATCCGCGCACATATCGTACATTCATGTCAAATGGAATTGTGGCCCCGTTCTGCCGGTCCACAAGTTGAAAATTCATTGAATATGAAATTAGTTGGTGCAACTAAGAAAATATTTGTACGTTAAATTACAAATGAATTAGGATGCAAGCCAATCCAATCAGCGAGATGCCTGGCATACCCTCTACAATTAGCGGCTAACTAAGAACCAAAATAGGAACAATCCAAATAAACACAACAAAGTATCTGAGGGCAGCAATAAAGTTAAACATAATTACAACAATGTGCCCATACAATCAATGGGGAAACAGGCTAAAAATATACACTTTTAGTAAATCGAAGTCAATGATACTCTACCCAAGATACATAAATCGAAAGTGGTGGCTTGACTTCGAAATAAAAATAGAATACGTTCATATTTAATCTTTATACAAAACACTTTAAAATAAATATAATATATTAAATTTAAATATGAAATATATTTAAATTAAATATAAAATATATTAAATTTAAATATTTTTATATTTATATCAAAATATAAGTGAAAAATATTCAATAATAATACAATAAAAAAATCAATGGCATAAATGAGTGAAAATATTAAAATTTCAGTTCTTTTTTCTATCGGTGTACATAAATTAAGATCTGCTCTGTCGTCAGAGCATGATTGATCCTTCATTGAATCCAATCTTCGTGTAGTAATTAAAAAATCTCAGTGGAATTCGACAAAAGGAAAATTCCCACCGAACGAATGAACAGGGCAGACAATTATAAATTATAATTTATGAAACAGAAAATTATCTATATATCCTCGAAGCATCTACCATCTGAAGAGCTGTTGTCTCCGCATTACAAAAATCTTATCGAAATCACAGTACCATCTAAAAGAGTATGAAAAACTCAAATAATATTCCAACACATACAAAATTGTTATAATTTGCTGGGCAGTATGGAAAATATTCTCGTTAACTTGCGCATGGAAATGGGCGTTTGCATAGAGGGCTACGATACTCGTATTGTAAATCGCTAGCAAAAACTAAACTACAAATCCAAACTCACACACATAGGACATTTACTATATACATATGTACAATAGATGAGCATAAAGCCGGGAAGTGGGGGAAGGGCAAACGTTTGCTTTTTATTAGCAAAAGCTGGTTGTACGAAGAATACGTGCCTCGAATTAGTTTTTTGCGATTTGAATAAAATTGTTTTGAATAAATTTGAATGCCACATGTAAGCTTACACAACACCCGCAAAAACTCAAACCAACACCCACGTTGCAATGGGCGCCAATAAATAGGCATTGGTTATTTCCCATCTCTGTGCAGTCAAAATTCGATTATTTCTGTAGACAATTCCATAGACCAGTCGATAGAGAGAAACATTGTGTAATGAGCTGCGATTGGGTGTGGTTTTGATGATTGAAATTATTTCAATGGCATTGAAGAATGTGTCAATGATGCTAAGGGAATATTCAACAATTCAGAAGTTATCCATCCACTAATTTAATCCATCACAACCTATACATGGAATTTCCATTCTTTAAATATTTATTTTTTATTTTCTAATTCCTGTCACAAAATTGTAACAATATTTACTTTAATTGTTCAATTTAATTAACTTTTAATTGCAATTAAACTATTTATTATTTTTCAATTAGAGTCAAAATCATGCGGAATAAATTTAAATGCCGAGTAATTAACTTATTCAAAATTAGCTGCTGTCCATTATATTTTTTGGTTGGCGTTAATCGAGGAGGGGTGGGGTCCAGCCAAAAGTCAAGGCAACAGCGAGTGGAGACATAAAAGTTGGGCATAAAATATAGTAGACCCGTAAAACGAAAGAAGGGTCTGGCACAATACACTCATAAATCTATAGACACGACTCTGTGTGTGTGTGTGTGTGTGTGCGCCTCTGTGTTTAGGTGCGCGTTAACAAGCCAAGAGCTTGTATAATATTTTCTAATTTCTCAATTTCCCACACATTGACATCCGGAACTAATAAAAATAAATCGCACTTTGATATCCGCTTCGCTCCGCACTGCGCTCGTTCATTTGGCTCCAGGTTTATTTTGGTTTTCGTTTTGTTGCTTCCCTCTAAAAGAGGGTGCTATGATTATGAGCAGAAGTTTGATATAGCAGATAAAGAAAACCGATGCGATGCTTTATAGTGTGCTGGGATCGGTGACAGCTTGGGCTATATTATCTCGTCACGAGGACTGGACTTGGAGCTGGAGTTTAGCTTTATTCAAAATTGACATTATGTACATTTATGATGTTAAAAAGCTCTAGAAGAACTAAGTATATTTTCATAATATTATATTCCAGTGACAATGCTATTCTTAGGGTATCAAAAGCTTCGGTTCTCCCAATATCATTTTATCTACGATTTTGTTTTACTTTTTGTTTCTCTCTTTTCAATAATCGCAATACCCACACTCGTACATAAACCCGTACTCGCATGCCCCAACACACACACACACACACACACACACACATGTGCAGCTGTATCGGCTGTCAGTGTCCTGCCCCACTAACATTTTTATATCATTTTTAGTATTTCTTTTTCATTGTTTTTCCTCCCGCCCCATGCTTGCTTGCCTTTTTTTTTTGTTGTTTGGTCTCACGAGTTAGCGCCAACAATAAATAAATACGCTCACATTTTCACACACATATACGCACGTCAGTGCAGTGGCTATGGCCACACAAATACGCACACCAGTGGGGGGAAAACACCACACAGAGATAGAAGAAACAGGAAATTTATAGATCTGACCGGATGTGCGTCTCTCTGGTGACACACGGAACGAGATACGATACCAGAAATGGCAGTGTGTTTGCCACACGATATGGAGTAGACCTCATAGCTGGGGCACACTGTATATATTACACTTTATGTGCAGGCATTTATGTTTGTCTGTGTGTGTGTGCGTGTGTATCTCTATTACAAATACAAATAACAGCAAAATGACCAACTAAATAAATAGTTTTGTAACCACACAGAGACAGGCGGAACAGGCAAACAGCAGGACGGATAGACGCACCCAAACAATGTCCCATTCTCCACGTCCAATTTTGTCGTTCAAAGGAGTGTGATGGGGGGGATTCGTTTGGGCCTGCTGGCAACCCAATGCCCAATTAGATTGAGATAGGATAATACGAGTATTTGCAGTAAATTAAAGGCAATATTTTGCGTAATTATAAGAGGTTATTTCTGGGGGTAGTAGTGCTGAAATATGAACAAAATGAAATAAACTACAGATGTTAATAGTAATTGGGAGTAAGGATTGATATTGATATTTAGATGGTACATCATACAGCATTAATTTCTTGCAGTGTAGTACGTTCTTTAAAGGTTCAATAATTGCATTCAACCTGCGACACTTTCTGCAGTTTCAGTATGGGCTGTAAATTAAATCTACAATTTTGTGTAATTATAGTTAGTAGCTTTTCCGACAAGAAGAGAATTTAAATGAAGTTTCGGATACATCGATTGTCTATCCTGCGAATTGGAATCCTTTTGATCGATAATTGCATTGCACCTGGACAAATTTCACCTTCTCAAATATACCTCCCTCCTGCCCACTAAGCTCGGAGCCTTCCCCCAAGCAATTGTTCCAATCGAGCACTTGGAACTCCCTTGGCTCTTGGCGAATCCACTTGAAAATAGAGACAACTCTGCTTTTCCGCTTATTTCCTGCTGGTCCTTGCACTGCTCCTGCTGCTGCTGCTGTTGTTGGCCCACTGACATCGTAAATCCTGGCAGAGGAATGGTATATATATCACCAACTATACAATATAAGGGACTCTGGCCAAGTCGAGCCAAGGCAAGCGTATTATTGCTTTCTTTTCCCCTTTATTTTTTTTGGGTTGCAGCACAATAAAATTGCTCAAGTTGATGATGAGGAGCAAAACAGTTTCTGGTTTAGGTTTGATATCTACTTGTATATGGTACAATCTTTCTGCAACAGGATGAAGCAGGTCAGCAGATGCAACAAAGCTGCTTATCGTTTAACGCTCTGTGTAATGCGTTTAAACTTGATGATTGATTCTGGGCAAACGCCCCCAGAGCCCCCCCCCCCCCCCCCCCCCCACTCACACCACCCCACTCACACCACCCCACTCAGCCAACACATTTCGTGGCTGGTGGGATGATTCCACCATTAGCTGCAACTAAGTGCAGATACAGATAGAAGCTGAACAAAAGTTTCTTGGTCAAACTTTAAGGGGTGTAGCTTAGCGCCCCATGACCAGGACTTTGGCTATACGTTTCAGCCTAGGCTTAACTATGGGAAATCCTTCTCTTTGGGTCCGGGCAGGATCCCGCTGGTGGCGCCATTGTTCCATTCATTTTATGTTGTTGCCTGCGTTTTATTGACTGAAGTGTGGCCCGCTATGGCGATGGCGATGGCGGCCATTGTGCCCTAAACTAAAACAAAGTACTGTTAGAAGCACTTTCTCTTCCCTGTCTCGCAGTGTCAGTGTGTGTGTGTGTGTGTAGCACTCCCTTGCTCTATGTATGTACTAGTTATAGCGCCGTTATATGCGTGCGTGCTACTGCGCAAAGATGCGCCATAAATTTCACGCGTTTTCGCCTTCAATTTTTTTTACGTTTGGTTTTTAATTTTGTTCATACTCTGGAAAGGTATACTACATTTATACCCTATGATTTTTACACTTTAAAAAGTGTTTACTTGATGACACACCTTAATTCACACATTATTTTCTCTCAGTCTCTGATATTCGACCCTTCACTTTGGTGCAGAATATTCGCATATTCGATTAACTATATCATAGAACCCATGTAAGCTTTATACTTATTTTAAAGGGTATCTAAAGCATCGTAACTCGCTTTCTCGTTCTTTGTTTCGTCTTTGTTTCGCTTATTTTTTTTTACGAGAATGGCACAATTATTTTTGTTGCTTCAAGTTTTTTGCACTATGTGTGGCAATCGTTTTTTCTAAATTTAATGACTTTGGCAGCTCTTTGCCAGTAAATCAAATGGTTATTGCCCGCTCTCTTACTTTTTGTCACTTAAATTAATTTTATGATGTCTGGGATGGCAAGTGTTTGGTTTGGTTTGGTGTGGTGTGGCCGACACTTTTTCTCTTATGGATTGAAAAAGGGCCACAAAAACTTGCCAGTTTCTTCTTCAGCTGATCCCAACTAATTAGCTGAAAGGAAGTGCCACGGTGCACTGAGTAAATTCAGAAAGAAATTCCAACTGGAGGCTGGAAGAGAAGACTTCCGTTGCCATAAAGTCGGCCGGGAATTCAGGAAGAAAGGGCGAAAAAGTCATAAATTTGTATCATTAATGCAGACACAAAAAGAACTGTAGAGCGGTAGAGCTGTGAACTGCATGGGCTGAAATAGCTCTTGAAATATTTGTGCACTTTCCTTCGGTGAAGTGTTTCGTGTTCTGAAAGGAAATTTCGATTGAATTTCTGCAGTTGGCAGAAGTAAAATATAAATCAATGAGCATAAACTGCGTTTAAAAAGGGAATTTAAATTTGTTGTAAATGTTTCAAGTGAAAAGGTGAGTTCTGTTCAATAAAAAAATCTCTATGGTTGCTTTTAATAACAGCTTAAAAATATATAATAATTCACCCATCAGAATTGTGTGAGCAGTCTGGCAGAATACTCATACTTCGGTGAGTACTTTCGTACACCGAAATTTATGACTCGATGCTGTAGTCAAATATTTTTGCACGCACTCAAGTGACGCACAGCCAGAGGAGAGGCATGGGACACAGTCACAGCCCGTGGCAAGTGAGGCTTTTGTTTGCATATTTTTTGGTATAGCACTTAACGCCCGTCGCCGACTCGTTGAGCTGACCACAATGGCCAGGTTCAACATTGTAGCCCCCCATTCCATGCCCCGTTATGCCACAACACACCCTGCCACACCACGGCTCCACATCGGATCTGGGTTCGGAAAGGAAGGCTTATCCCCGGCCTATGGTCGGTACGGTTGGCACTTTATGTACTTGCATTTTCCCATTTCCACATTTAAAACGCGGCATTTTCCTCTTTGGTTTCTGTTTTTTGTTTATGTTGGTTTTCCACTTTTGTGCTTCGCTTTTGCCATTTTTCCCATTTCCATTCCATCGTGACGATGACGGGGGGCTCAGGTAGCGTTAACACTTGTTTAAAAATTTGTTATTGGATTTCTTTTGTTCCCATCGTTTATTTATGGTGGCAGTCGGTGGCAGCAGGGATGGGCATCGCAACGGCATGACAAGGGCCATTGGGATGAGACTGGTCGGAAGGGTCCGTAGATGGCTGACAAGTTGGCCTCATGTAGGTCAGGACCCAGTCTTTTCCCTGGGCCGTCCACTGGCTTCCCTTTCTGTCAGCTGATTGGGGGCCGGAGCGCTTTTGTCACTTTGCATTGGCTTTATCGGATTGCACGTAGTATTTCTGACAAATTGAATACAATTGCGCTTAAGCTGAAAAGCGCATTAACCAAATTGGATATCATCGCATCGCTACGGCTATCAAAATTAATTTAAAACGGGGCCATATGCGATGTAAAAATCCTGCAAACATCAACACTCGTTTTGATTCGTGGCAAAGGTTTTGACGGCGGGTCCAGTGACGGTTAAGCCCTTAAGCGGCGGAATTGTAATATGCAACATAATTATAATATTGTACGAGTATAAATATGGAATATTTATTGACTTTTGCTTCTGAAATAATCGAAATAGTAGCAGAAAAATTGAATTTTAATGATGTGTTAAACAATCCAGAGCTTTAATGTATCCAACGATAAGTTGGTTCAGCCAATGTCTGTCCTTTGTCTGTTGCCAGCAATAAAATATTCCATAATTCACCTTTTGCTTTTTATTCGAGTATTAAGCTAATTAACTTTCAAGCAAAGTTGGCTTTGCCCCCATGCTCTTATCATAATTGAAACGACAAAACTTCGTACTTAAGCTTTGTTTCCTGTCTGTCTGTCTGGTGCTGCTCACATGCGAGTATGAAATAGAAACAAGAAATTGGCCTGGCCAACAAGTAAATTACGTTAATTAGAGCCAAATGAAATATGAGAAAAGTTGCCATTCAAATGTGGCAAAAGCCAAGTCCGGGCAATGTTCTTTCTGTTTATATTCGGGCCGTGTCCTTCTGGCATTTGTTGGGCGCATTATGTTTTTGTGGGAATTACAGGTTTCTGAGGGTGTTGGCACTGGCACGTTTTACACTTCAACAACATTTCCGCTTGTTAAATTCTCTGGCCATTACAATTGCGTAAAATGATTTTGTTGTTGTTTGAATTAAAGGCCACAACCACTGCTGCTAGGGTCTGGGTCTGGGTCTGTGGCTCCTGGTCTGGTCGACTCCGTCTGCCTGTCGCTCCTGGCCTGGCCTGGCCTGGTCTACTCTACTGCTGTCTGCCAGCTGACCTGCTCCGAGGTCTTTCTGCGGCTCCTGGCGCCTGCTCCCGGTCGGATCTGTCTGTCAGTCTGTTCCTGGCCTCGTCGCACCCACAACAACGGGCGCTGCCGTGAACAGCTGCGCGTAATTTTAATGAGAATATTCATTCGTGCCCACAATTGAGACAAGCATAGAGCGGAGAGTCACGTGGCCGGGTTGTTGGCTGCCAGTATGGTTGGTTGGATTGGCCTGACCGAGAGATGGGATCGGGGAGCGGAGTTGGTGAAAGATTGGCCAACACATTTACCGGTAGCAGAAGCACCACCAGCAGCAGCACTTAATTTAATGTAATTTTATGCTCTCGGTTAATTATTCAGGAAAATTTTCAACGCGCTTTCACTGAATGGTTAATATCAGTTTACCGAACACTTTGATGTCAAGGTGCCAAAACGGATTTTCAAAGCAACTTATACAAAACTTATTCACCTAATTTTAGACAAGCTACCCACATGGCTTCTGGTTTTTTTTGGGGGGGGGGGGGGGGGGGGGGCGGCCCTGTGCTGGAGAACATGAAAACGCAATTCAATTAGTTGAATTTCTCAAGTATATTTTGTTGAACAATTTATCATATCATGGTGGGGTGGGTGGGTGTCAGCTGTAAGTGAGCACTTAATTCCATTTTCTTCTCAGTGATTTTCTTTTGTCACTTTATCCATTCAAATGCGAATACATTGCGACACTCCCCATTAAAAATTAGGCTAATTTTGATGCTTTGCACTCATCCGGCTATTAGGGAAATGTCACGACCAAATTTAGACCACTTTGATTCTGGTTTCGCATTTGATCTCAAGGCATAATTTGATTTTGCAAGGCTGCTGCTGCTCATGTCTGTTTTTAAGTGGAGGTTTAGCTAGCCTGGGGATTCTAAGGATTGCTTTTAACATCAATAGATGCTGAGCAGAGGGGTATGTGTGTGGAAATTCTAACAAAAAGCAATTTATGCTTTTGAGCAATATTATTTTGTCCCTTCTGTTCATCAGCCGCTTAAAAACAACTCCAAGTGCGTCTCCATTTCTTCTCTGGCTTGTGGTTGCATTACAAAAGAGGAAAGGACCATCCTTTGTCCGGGACATAATTTAAGGCCTGGCCGGAAATAAATGGCAGGTGCGTGGCGTTACATAAAAAAAAAAGAAATAAAAAATGAGAAAAAAGAAAATCTGCATTAACCAAAAAGGCATTTAGACACACCCACTGTGGGCAGGGGCAGGGGCAGTGGCTGGGGCAGGGGCTGGGGCTGCTTTTGCAGAAATTAAAAGCAAATTTCCGACACTCGAGAGGCTGGTCCTCTCCTCTCCTTTTTTCTTTCTTTCTCTTTCACTCCCTGTCGCCCCATCCTGTTCTGGCTGTTTTACGAGCCGGTTTTAAAATCACGTTAATGATATTTACAGCGGTGGTCGTGAGAACTGAGCTGCAAATTCGTAACTGGAACGCCTGAACCACTTTGGGCCTTTGACCAACGCCTCACCCTGACCGAGACGCTTCCGTTTTAGCCCTCTCCTTTCCTACCTCACCTACCCTGCTCCGCCCTGTCCTGCCCTGCCCAGAGTGTTGACTGTGTGAATTTCCTGGTGTTGGCCAGCTCTACTCATTTGCATAACAAAGTCCAACACCCACTCTCTTTCTCTCTCTCGCCCTCAAAGCCACCCACAGACCACCCCTCATGCACACACACACACACACACACAGTTGGTATTTACAACATTTAAATTAGACATTAAATTTGAAAGATGGGCTGCCAAGGAACTTTGGCCATTTCATCCTCAGGTGTGTTCGTTTATGTGAGATTTAACTTAACATCCTTCGCCTTCCCTTTTTTTTTTGTTGTTGTTGTCTGTCTGTTAGATTTTCTGCCAAATTTATTTAAGCTGCAGATAATTTTTGGTTGCTGTAAAGAGAATGCGCCTCTTGATTTACTTATTTACTTTACTTTTATGGCACTTAAATGACATTTTCTTTGGTCGCGCTCCATCCTCCCTCCGCTTTGTTTGGCGTGTAATTTGGCTTGTTGTCGGGGGTGTTTTTGTTGGTCTTGTGCGATTGCGAGCGATAAGCGTAATTCTCTCGGTGCCAGACCAGTCTATGTATTAAGTTATGGCCAATTACACAGAAAATAGCCAACCCAAAAACGGGAGTCAGCAAGTTCGACCCATCGTAAATATGTTTGCAGAGTTTCACTTAGTTTAGTGCGAACATATTTTATGGCGATTTATGTGTATTGGATTGTAATTGCTTTCGGGTATCGCCATTTAAAGTACGAGTATTGAACCATTAGTTTGAAGCATTTCTTGGGTGTTTTCTTTAATTCGCCAGGGAATTGGCTTACCCTTATTGAAAAGATAGTAAAAAGTGACTCAACAATAGATTCTCGTAGGTAAACAACCTTACCAGTCAGTGGTTTATTCTGTAGAAGCAGCTGTGATAGTTTATCAATACTAAAGAGCACCCACAGAAGACATAAATTATACAAAAAAATATATGTCGCTCCTAGCACTCCTGAAGCTGCTCCCAAGCGCAAGTCTCATCATCATCATTACTTCTTCTTCAGATTGAAGATTTTCAGCTGCTATACTTGCTGCCTCTACTCTCCCTCTTGGGGCAGTACCTGCTGCACTTCATATACAAAATATGCCCACTTATAGCCATTACGACTAAAAGCATAACAAAATACAACAGCCAAAAGCGCAAATTAATTCTCATACAAAAAGTTTATCGCTTCCGACTGTCTGTCTCACAGACTGTCGGTAGGAACCCACCAGATATGGAGAAGTGGCAGCGGACCAGAGGAGCACTAAGGAAATCAGCACATTTGGTTTTAACGACTATGTTTCCCGGCATTTTTTTCTGGCTCTTCCCAGCAGCAGCAGCAGCAGCAACAAAGAATATGCTAGAATATCTTTTCTGTGGTTCTCTCTTTTCCTTGTTTTTTTTTTTTTGCTGTCGTTATTGTTGCTTTTTAATGTGCATTTGCTGTCGCCGTTGGTGGTGTGGTGGTGATGTGCTGCTCCTGCTGCTGCTGGTGGAAGCGTCGTCGCCATTTGAACATTTCAGCATTACAAACGTCACACAACGAGACGCGAACATTTGGTGGGATTCCTTTTGTTCATTTAGCTTATGGAATTGTTATGGGTATTCTGATATTTTGGCAATTCTTGCCAATAAGAATCGTGGGATAAAAAGAATTTAGCTCATATGAACATCATCATAAATGTAGGCACAATTCATCTTCTGAGTTCCTTACGTTTCGATTAAGTTTAAAATAAGTTTGCAGCGCTAAAAGGGACTCAACAAATAGCAAATTCTAAATATAAAAAGATTTCTTACTCATTTTTCGGTTCGTAAACGAATGAGTCGAGAAAAATTTCATCGCACATACATTAGGCAATCAATCTTCGGCTTTCTCTCAGTTCCGTTTCGTATGGTGACATTTTGAATAAGTTGGCAGCGCTATAGGGGCGCTGGAAAACTGCCAAAAGCAGACTTTTCTACCTTCTGCTTGGCTATCATCGTCGCATCAAATCAAGTGGGATTCTTGAAAAATATTACCAAATCTGATCATATATGCATATCCATTCACATTCATAAGGCAATCAATCTTCGGCTTGCCTTCGGTTGAGATTTTCGCTTCATTTCCCTATATGGTCGCTGTGAACTTGAGCAGCTGAGCAGACAGATGAGGCAACAAGCGTTGTGCTCCTCCCCCCTCACCCAACTGAGCAACCACAATAGGAACAAACGATGGCAAACTGTTATTATGCAAACAAATTACATGGCGAACAGGCAGGATGCCTTTGCTCCATCTCATGCCAATAGCAATCCCTGACTATCAGCTGTCTCCCATTCAGCTTTTTTGTTTTTCTTACTTTTCTATGCGTAGTCGTAGACGTAGACGTGCGAGTGAGTATTTGCGGAGTTATTATTTGGCAATTTGTGTGCTCCGTTTATTGCCCAATGTAATTAAAATATCCAATTAGAGTGAAGAGAGATCTGCATACGCCCTGCCCATTGGCCCACTGGCCACTGGCCTGGCCGGGACTTTTATGAGCTGCTTCTCCTCCATATAACTAATGGGCCAAAAGGCCATCAGCAGCAGCAGCATCAGCATCAGTCCTGAGTCTGCGAAGAGAGTGGAGTTCGGTAACACAAATTCCCTTTTGGGTAAAATTAATAAAAATGATTGCACTCGGTTGCCCGTCGCCTGTCCGGCGTACAATGAATGAATGGCGCATGCCAGCTGTTGGCCAAACATGCTTTTGATTGCCAACAACAACAAGAGCAACAACAACAAGAGCAACAACAACAGCAACAACAACACCAACCACAAAAGGACCAGCATTGTTTGTAAGCCAGAAACAAAGCGGCAGAAAGCAGAAAAAACGAACTGAAACTCGTCTTTCATCAGCGCGTGCATAACAAGCAGCTCGGCTCAAACTAAAGCTGGAGAGAGAGGCCTGGAATGGTCAGGACTGGGTAGGATTGGACCTACAACAATCCTGGACTGTTGGACTGCTGCTGTCCTGGGTCGGACTTGAATGTCGCTCAAACTTGGCTCACATGTGAGACCGGGCAGAGCGGGCCTCTACTTGGAAAACCATTTCGAAATGTCCTTGGTGTCAGTGCTGTCCCTGTGTCATGCCACTGCAAAATGACAAACAGTTCGCGGAATGTGATACATGCAAGCTCAAAGCAAACGAGGAAAAATACGGGAAATTCTAGCACCCAAATGGGGGGTTCGACCAAGCGAATACCTAAAATAAGATTCTGGCTTGAGTCCCAAACAAAGTACACAAAAATATTCCCATTCTTGTCCGTAGTTGTAGGGGGCTTAGAGCCCGAAATAAAGCTGCTGTTTGGTTGATTTTTCTGTAATTCACAAACATTAAATACATTTAAGGAACCAGAAACCCTATACACCTTTTGAGGGGCACGTAAAGTATAGCATTTGAGGGAAAGCCTCTGGCAAAGACCACTCCAACTGACAGACAGAGAGAAATCCTTAAACACAGCTGCCACGACAGCAGCTACAGGCTCATTTTAATCCAGAGGAATCCTGAACAATTGCTTCCCCCCCACACCCACACCCACACCCACACCCGCTGGCAAAAGCAAACCACATTGCTTGTAAGCACTTCACATCTAATCAATTATGCCATCTGCACATATCGCTGAAGCTCTTAGCGGAACACATTGGCCAATGGCCACATAACATTTAAATATGCATGAATTATTTAAAGTTCCGCCACGGATCCAGTGGCAGTCAAAAGACAAAAAAAAGAGCACGGAAACACACTGAAACCGGTCAGCGAAATGAAATGGTAAAGGATAGCAGCAGCAGCAGCATCAGCAGCATCAGCAACAGCGACCAACGTGAAACAAACAAATAAACAATGGGAAAAGAGCAGAAAAATAGAAGGACAGCAAAGGCAGAAGCAACTCCAGGAGCCCAAACAGAGACAGCGGAGTCTCTGGCTCGAGTAGAATCTGAATCCGAATCAGAATCAGAATCACATCTGCAACAGCAACAGAGCAGCAGCAGCAGAAGCAGCAGCAGCAGCAGCAGCGGCAGATTCCGAGAAAAGAGAAGAGAAACAGAAAGAGGAGCCCAGTTCTCCTGCCAGAGCCAACATTGCACGGCTGTTGGTGTTCTAATTCCGTTAGCAATTTCACTTGCCAGCCGGAAAAATAAGGAAACAAAAATCAAGGAGAGCGCGAAAAATTATGCGATACTCTGAGGTCTAAGGGAATACTCTATCAGCGTATGGGGTAATTCAATTCTTTAGATTGGTCGTTTTTATTTAAATTTTTCATTGGGATAATTATAGGACTATAGAAAGATACATATATAGCAAATCAAATATTGTGTTAATCATCCTCTGACCCATCAAGCTTGTCATCCATTCAAGCTGCCACCTTTTGCCCCACTTCATGTATTCAAATTCAATCTCGTTACAAATGGAAACCCCACTTATTCGCGAATAAGTATATAGGTCGACAATTTTTCAATAACAAACTTGACGCTGCATGGCTTATGCTCTCTGGAAAACTGCCATGGCAACCTTGAGGCAGCAACATCCATGGTATGGGGTATGCTGCAATGAAAAACGAGGCGAAGCTGCTTAACGGTTGCCGTTTTCTGCTGCCATTTGTCCTGTCAAATGTGCTAAGGAAAGGCAGAACACGCAAAAACGGGGAAACAGTGAAGGAAAACAAAAAAAAAAGGAATGAAATGAAATGGCGAAGCAAATTGTATTAGTGTGCGTGTATCTGTGTCCGTGTTGGCCACATTGCAACAGATTAACGTGCTTGCCCTGGCTTAAGCATTAGCAGACCAGAAAGAGCAAGATAGAGGCGCACAGAGAGAGAGCACAGAGGGCAAGGAAAGAGTCCTGCCCTAAAAGTGGACGCCGCACAAAAGCAACGTTAATTGCATTGGGGTTACACACACAAACACACACACACACATGTGAAGCACTCATGCCTCCACACACACACACACACACACACACACACGTCCTTTATGCATTACCTCCCTTTGACAACCCCAAACAAATTTTTAAATAAAAGAAACCACGCACTCGCGTGTTTGCTTTCCTTTATTTTTGCTCCTTCCGGCGGGTTGTTTCTTGTATTTATTTGCATTAATTGGATTTCAATGTGTAACCATCAGATACATTCAATATAAATTGGATACATGGCATCCTGCAAAAGGGCTCAAAGGGAAACGATCACAGCTGAAGGAACTTTTAACCAACTTTAACGAGAGGATACACAATCCCCCCACACGCAGGCCGAAAATGCAACGAAATTTAAGTGCTGAAACTTTAAAGATTACAACGAACGTACCACAGGACAAACCTATTCGATATCATAAGCCTGGCCACGGCTTAAAGTAGTTTTAAAATCAATATCGTGTTACCAATGCAATCCACTCCACTCTGAGATTAGAATTAATGGACTAAAATAATTAGTCAGCCCCCCGTTTGGATGCTGGCTAAAATCACTGAGTACTTGTGGGCTTAGGCAAACAGATGATGTGGCTCTGCCGCCGGAGTGCGGAGTATATATCTAAGGATATATGAGGATATATGTACGGCCAGGCCGCAGCCAAGTGCAGCGGTGACAATAACAAATGAACCCTGTCAGGGGCAATGACAATGCAGAGGATGCGAGTAGGGGCAGCAGCAGAGGGTTGAGCTGAACTCCAGCATATTGAGCGTAAAACCCAAAGATTTAAAGGTACATGAACAAAGATGATACTACTTAGACATATGTCTTTCGGCTCCTCTTACAATTTATGGTAGGGTGGCGCAAAGAGGAGCAACCAACCATCATCAGGGCTCGGGTCTGGTCAGTGCATGCCTTTGCTCTTCCATCCATCATCTTGGCAGCTTTTGCATAGACCAAGTCAAGTCGATGCCCGGCCCTAAACATAGACAGAAACGAAAGGGGAAGAGAGAAACCTATTTCATTGTGCCAAGTGGCTGTTTATGATGTTGTTGCTGGGCGGAAGTTATCAGTTGCCCCGGCTCAAGACCAGCAGTAGGACCACGACCACGACCAAAACCAGCAACGGACCCAGACTAAAAGCATGACCAGAGGGTAGACGAAGACGAAGACCCAGGCCAAGAGCAAGACCAAGACCTAGACCAAAAGTCAACTCTTGGTGTTTCCCCAAAATGTTGTTAGTTTGCCATTTTTTTCTTTTGCTTTACTTTTTTCTCTTATTTTTCATTGCAGCAATGTTGGTTTTATATGCGCTTACGAATTAAGGGTGCTATGGATTTTTAACCGAATTTGTAAGTGCCAAAAACTGGGAGTATATTTTAAATGGGAGTTCGGGATTATCCGAATCCGGGATAATTCTAAGATATACCGCTTCCCCCAGCCATTGAAGGGTATTCCACACTTCGTAATACTCGAACTCTATTTTTCATATATATTTTTCTTAGCCTATCCTCAGGGCTTAGCCAACAAATGGTTTTCTTAAATTGTTTGCCATCTTCTATTTTTAGTTTATTCCACTACAGTAGTTGCTGTTGATATTTTTTTGTTGTTACTGCTCGTGCTGCTGTTGAAAGCTTCCTTAAATAAATTTTTTGCAGTTTACAGTTTCCGCATTTTGGTGTAGAAGACGAGCCTTAACCAGGGAGTAAAAAAAACATCCGCTTGCTGTCCTGACCGAAGCCAATCATCGGAGGCTTCTTCCAGAGTTGCAGGCCCTTTTATTCACCAACCCAGCTTCCCAGCTTCCTGCTCTCGTTCGCTTTAACAATGTTAATAATCTTATTTTGTGCCTCAATGGAGTTTTACCCCCCACCCACCAACCCCTCCTGCCAAACCACTCCCTGTTTCTCCTTTGGCTAGGAGTAGCCTTTGTTGGCAGCCCAGAAAAAGTGCAACAAGAACAAAATGTATGCAAGGCATTTTATTGCATACCTTAAATGAAATTTTTGTAGCACAATTTTTGGCGCTGGGTGCTGCTCTGGGAGCAGGGCTCTTCCCCTATACCACTGCCCCTTGTTTTGTCCAGTGATTTTTGTGCCTTTTTCTGGCCAATTTTTTCTGCTGCTGCTGCTGCTCCCGTTCGGGTCGCTGCCATTTTTATCATTCCACGCAAAGTTGCAGCAACATTTGTACTTTGGCCGCCCCCTGGCCACCAGCCCACCAGCCCTAGTGCCGAGTGTGCTCTGCGCCTTTTGCAATGTCATTTGGGTAGGCCTTTTTTCGGCTGGCGTCCTAGCAAGAACTAAATGGCACTTGCTTTAAATGATTTCTTGTTTGGGCTTTGGTTTTTGGTGATTTAAATGGCAGTTTTAAAGATTTGGACAGTGAGATTTATGACTGGAATTTCACCAATTTAGAGTGGAGAGCAGATAGAGTAGCCTGTAGTCTGTCTACGGTTTAAGGTAGTATCTCAAAACTAGCTACAAATAAAACACTCTTATAATAAAATAAACTAAACCACAAAAGTCGAAATCAAAGAAACACCAAAATAAAATAATAAACGAAACATCAGGAATACAAAAACTAAGTAGACACACAACAAAGCAAAGCTAAATGAAGGTGAAAAGATTCTTTTTAGCAGATGATGACAGCGTTATAGATGGAAACGGACACAAGAGAAAGAAAAACGAAAATGGGGCGTACCATCATTTCGGTTGAAGGTGGAGCTTGGGGGGGCGGAACAAATGTGTACCGGAAAAAATTATACACGAAAAAATAAGAAAACACAAACAGATTACCAGCAAACATGAAACGGAATGGAACGGAACTAAAGCAAGAGCCAAAAGTAGTAAAAAAAAAAAATAATGTGGATGTGGGTGGATGTGGGGAGGATGTTGGGAGGATGAGAATAAATAAATAAATAAATAAAATCAGGAGCCAGCACTGATTTCGTTAGAGGTTTCTCCTCCTTGTCCTTTTTCTCTTTTTAGGTCCGTCTGGTCACCGCCTATCCGTATCCCTGTATTCTCCTGTTCTCCCGTGCACAGCTGAAAATGAAACCCAGCCAGGCGAAACTCAAACAATAAATGGCATAGATAATGCCCTAAAATATTCAATTAGTTTATGGCCACGTTCGCCATTTACATTTACCGGACAGGGGCGGCTGACTGGCTTCCTCGACACTGAAACTGAAAGCTTCAGCAGCCGAAAATAGCCCAAAAAATTAGATCCTTCGCCCGCACGCTTTTCCACCTTTTGATATATTGTGGCGGTTTGTTTTTTTCACGTGCTCTCTAGCCCTTTTAATGGCCAGCCATGAGGATGTTGGCGTAAAATGAGAGAAAAAGAAGAAAAAAAAAATGTTGCATTAAAATATTTTTATTGCCTGCAAAATCACAAAAGGGAAGCATTTTTTGGAATTAAAGAGCAACACAAAAATTGAAAATAAAAAATTTGATAATGGGCAGAAAAGGGAAAGTAAACATCATAGAACTTTTACAGGTCATAAACTCACATTTTTAGTAGGCTGCTGATAATAATGACATGCGGTCAGTGAGGCGGGAATAATGTTTTAAATGCAGGGATATCAGAACTTTATAATTTGAAGTAGCCTTTGGGTTCTATTTACTTGTATTTATTTATTTACCTGTAGGTTTCCATGTCCAACAGGGTTTTAATTTGTTAGCATCAGCATAATTGGGACACCTTAAAGTAAATTAACTTGTATATTTTTTTTTCCACAACCATTTTCCTTATCTATAATAACCTTTTACGTGGAATATCACTTTCATGTTTCTACACACAATCAGAATTAAATAGAACTCTAATCCGAGCACCCAGAACTCTCAAATTTTCCAAGAATTATTATAGAACGTAAATCCTTCTTACACATTCCTAAGAACTGCTAAGAAGCTCCATCTTTCTTTTCCATGAAATTTATTCCCCCAAGGTTTTGACATATTTAGAATGTGTCAGCCCCACCCTGTTCTGTGCTCATCTTCCATCAAGTCTTTCAAGAATCATATATGTCATCCTGCATCCATCTCACTTATCACGACGCCAGATACAATTCGCAATCAGTGTAGAAACAGAGTATTCTACTCAGTCACTCATTATTCACGCATTTGGATGCTGTCGCAGACAAATTTCGGGTTTAGCATGCACATTTGGCCAGGCCCTGACAAATTAATGCACATTTGCGATAACATCTTCAATTCAAATCACGCGGCGGCACACATCACACATTCTGCACGGGTGTCGTGTGTGCGTCTGTCTGTCTGTCGTGTCTGTCTGTCTATCTGTCTGTTGTGCTTTTGTGGGTACGGTGGACACATGACATATGCCATTTGCCATTTGCCATTGAAAATCAAACGGCAACTCATTTGATGCAGCCTCAGATGGTCTTACCATCCCATCAAGACAATGGGGCGTTGTCTTTGTCTCTGCAGCTGCTGCTGCCACTGCCGCTGCCACTGTCGTTGTTGTTCTCCTTTTGATTTTTGTTTTGCCGAGGCGCGTTCATCATTGTTGCCTGGCACCGTCGCCAAGCCCCCAGTCCAAGTCCCAGTTCCAGCCCCAAAACGCTCATTTGTGCGGCACCAAGCTGACGATGGGGGCCGCGAGTCTGGTCTCAGCCCCATCTTTATTTCCATCGCATCGCCGCATCGCAAATGCGCAACAATTCGCTCAAGTGTAAATAAAGCCAAAAGCCCCGGCCTGGAGACGGGTCTGGAGATGAGCCTAGAATGGCGTTATTCTTTTTGCTCGCCCCAGTGGCGTCTGCGGCATTCAAATGACAAAAAAAGAAACACCTGCACGGACACGGACACGGACAGGGGCGCAGCAATGGGAATGGGTCTGGGTCTGGCAACTGGAAAAGGCAAGGTGTACTATGCGATGTCTTGCGCCTCTGATTCTGCAGTTATATATGTTATGATGCTGTAGTTGGAGCAATAACGAAAGAGAGTTTGCCTAAAATCTGGGCAGCTTTGAGAGTTTTTATCACGCTATGTGATGGAAGCATTCAAATGAAATTCTTCGACTTCAGTTGGGTACTTTAAATGTCTCTCCACCACGAGAATTATTCATAATAAATTAACCAAGCTTGAAACTCATGCAAACACCTGAGCAACCAACACCAAACCATCTCCCGTAAGAGTATTTAGTCTTCATCTCCATCTGGCGACACTTTCTCGCTTTTCTGGCAGCTGTTGTAGCATGCCACGCCTCCTTTACAGATACATAATATGCAGACACACAAACATATAGTCGTATACTGTGCTGGGAGGATGAAGAGTCGACACAGTAGCGTGACTGCATTGTCTGTCTGAGTCTGGGTGTCGCTGTTCGTTTGTCCTCCGCGAGGTGAACGCATTTGGCGCTCACGTGCTCCAGCATCCACTTCTATATATTTTGCTCAGACAGCAGTCCCCTGACTGCCTGCCTGCCCGTATCTCCCGCCCATTATGTCACGACCCCTCAGTGTATCCGATTGTTAATGTATTTGCCTGTGCCCAAGTGGCTACACCGATGCCAGGGAGACCTGTTTCGACGCCTCCTGCTGTCCTGTCCCGTCCTGTCCTGTCACAATGGCGAGAGCGTGAGTCGAGGTGTCCTAGAACCTGGCAACATGTTGCCACTGGAGAGATAATAAGTCTGGCGTAAATTAGTTTGCCATTTTGAGTTATGAATGCGCATTTCAACGGAATTCTGCCAGTCGTAATTTGTTCAGTGTGCACTGGATCACAATGGATTTGGCTCAAGAGAGAGAAGTAAATTTAAGCTGGGATTCATGTGTGATGAATGTTGATTTGGTAAAACATTTCAAGGTTGTCAGACTTGGAGCACTCTCGAATTCTCAATTGGCATTGATAAATATTTCATTCTAATGCGAACGAGTGAACGCATAATTAAACATTTGATGTCGACAGCCCCATGGGCCATGGCCCACGTAAAGGGTCTTTCTTGACTAATATGCCCAATCATAAAACTAATCCTCATGGCACAAGAAAAACCTCATTAAAATAACGCATACGCAACGTTGTGTGTTGACAGTAACCGAACCGAGCCGAGCCTAGCCGCACATAAAACAAGCAAACAGAGGCCATTGGCCATAGTTAATGTGTGTCTGCTGTGTCTTGCTGGTTTTTGCGGCCAAGAAGTCCAACCATGCGATATTAACATAAATGAATTTGCAACTGTCCAGAGGAAAGCAACCCGAACACAGGCAAAACTCCAGACAAATGTACAAATCACACTGACCTGCAGTTAAATGTGGCGAGACGTGTGGGTCCACTTCTGTGGGACACGGGGACAAGGGCTGCCTGAATTAAAGATGAATGAAAACTTGTGGTAACACCATATAAATCATTTATGCCATGCTAAGTCCAAGCCGAGGAGGCGAGAGCACAAGCATGAGCATGAAATGAATCCAGGCAAAGGTGCCGGGCATATTAAGTAATGCAAGGGAGACTTGCCTTACTTCGATCCCCGAGTCGGCTTTAAGGTTGTCGAGGCACTAACCTACAACAATACGCCAAATGTGTGTCAGCCGAATGGAATCGGCACAGGGAGAGCCGCGACATGCGCAGTACTTAATGGAATCCACAAACAAATCGACTGTTGGCATTCGGCTGTTAACATTGACCAAGAAACTGTTGGCTGTTGGATGGATGCCGCAACCCCGATGTCGACACCAGCATCCCAGCATCGTCAGTCAGGCGGCGTTGCTGTTAGCGTGCAGAACACACACCATCCTCAATATAGGAGTCGTGTCCTCACAGGAATACCACTTCAACCTACAAAGAGACGCGTGCGATTCGTCGTGATTTACCGGCAAATGTTCTGTTCTGTTTGTTTTTTCCTCGTCATTGGTGCTAACTCAAGTGTCCTATAATTGACAGTCTTGTCAGCCAGCGTCCAGCGATAATCAAAGCAAAATCGAATCAAATTGAAGGAGAGAGCAAGTGGCAAAAACCGTTCCACACGGGCCACAAAGTGTGTGTTTAGTGCTTGACTTGTTGCCAGAGCTCCACCTCCATCTGCTTCACATCCTCTTTTGGTCGTTGTTGGTGGTGCCTCAAATTAAATGTCAAAACGGTGGCAGTCCACTCCGGTCCACTAATTAGCATTGGTCCGTAGTCTTTGTAGCGGCTCCTACTCTGCGTCTCCTCTGACCCTTTATAGTAGAGAAAATTGCAAAAGTTCTAAAAGTTAAAGTCCGAGGAAGTTGAAAAAGTATGAATCTCAGAGCTATGCAAAAACGTAAATAAATACAAATTTTTAATGAAGCTAAAATGCAAATGTGACACAAAATAAATCGAAATTTCAAAAGAAAATACAAGTAGTTCATGAACCAATCAAAATATACATACAAAAAATTTAAATAAATAAATAAATATTCGACAAATAAAGAATAACAAAAGAGATTTTTCCAAATTTATTAGTGGCCCCAGCAGCATCGAAAGAAATTCAATAAATAACCAAACAAATAGCTACAATAAATTTCATATTAAACGATTAAATCTTTTCATTTTACGAATGAAGAAAAGTGAATCTCAACAATCAGCTAGATAAATGGTAAAAATAAATCAAAATTAACCAATCACAATAGTTTGTGGTGCCTGTGAAAAAGATAAGAAAAAAAATATATGATAATAGAATTTTTGCATAATGAATATAAATATGGCATTCAATTTCAAAACAAAAAGTGTTTCAAATTAATCAAAACCAGACAAAACATATGTGTGTGTGTGTGTGTCTCTCCTTTCAAATCTGTGGCTAAAATCTATGTACAATCCATAATCGCGGAACTGGTCAAACTGCTGACCCAAATCTGTGTTAATCGGCGGAAAAAATTGCACTCTGATCAAAATGCAAATGGCGAAAATTGAAGAAAATTTCATTGACAACAAAATGGCGAAGCGCATATAAAATGCAATAAATAGCAAATGGCAAATGGCAAATTTCAAAACGGCAAACAGCAATAAATCGATGGCATAAATGCATTAAAGTGTACCCAGTTCTACAATATACATAATAAACGTTATCTGTGAGATATAATGTGCAATTATAGGGTTGTTGGTATCGCTTAATTGAACATGCATTAAAATAATAGCAATATATAAATTAATCCCGTCATAAAATATAAAGGAATGCTTACTTAATTTAGGCTTATGAAACATTCAAAGCCCCTCCGTAGAGCATGCAAATGTTGATTTCAATATATTGTATAGCTGTGAGTGAGTGAGTGTATCAGTGTGAAGGTGAATTAAATGCTTTAATTAAATGCACGGCATTAAAAACACAGCCAGCTCGGATTACCCTGAAGAAAAAAACGACACACTTTTGGTAAGCAATTTATTCTATATTCAATTTAAAATAGTCATTTGAAAAGGAAATCAAGCAAAAGTATAACTGAATAAATGGTATAAATGTATTTATGTATTCATGTATTGATAAATGGATATTAATTGAGTATATATGCACGAAAATTACATAAATAACTGTGCAGCTGACAACAGTTGGAGCTGGGAATTTGCAATCAATTCGATTTAATTTCTTAATTGATTTGAATAGAAATTAAGTTATATTTTTAACTTTTTCTGAAAGTCTTCATAAGTAAATTTGCACAAAAATAGAGATATTCTGAATTACATTAAGAAGTGTAGGAAAAATAAAACAATCACTATAAAATTCTGCACGAATTTCAAGTTCACTCAACGAAATACATATATATATTCCATAAATTATTCATTGATGCTAGACATTCGTCTGAGAACCTATTGATGCGGAAACGATTTGCCAAAAAGGACAATGAAAAAAAAACATAATAAAAAAGTAGGAAGTGAGCAACATTTGTTCTGATTTTTATTGATTTCCCTTTGGCATAAAAACGAAATTAATTGATTTCTAATGTTGATGCAGGGGAAAAATAAACAGAGCACTTGACAACTTTTACTCGGCGTCCTGCTGAAGTGAGTGAGTGCCTATCCCAAGTTCTTAAACCATTTCGCAAGTAGAGTCCCTTCCCCAATGCATAGTCCCTTGCCAATGTAATCTCCTGGCTGCTTTTTTTTCTTGTTTTCCCGCCCCAATCTTGGTTGTCAGAGTTTGCTTTGAGTGTTGATTTTGGGGCCGGGAGTACTACCAGCAGCAGCAGCGACAGGAACCCGTGGAACCCGCCAGCAGCTCTCCATCAAACAGCGACTTTGTTGCTATTGCATGTAATTAATTTTCCCGCTTGAAGCTAGCGTGGGTTGCCATGCCAACCAGATAGATGGAAGAGAAACTCAGTTATAATTAATTTAAATTTAGCTTAAAATGTTTTGATATATTGTTCGAGTCGTTCGTCGTGTGGCACTCACGCCCTAATTTTCGTGGCTTCTCGTCACAGGCTCCACGCCGACCAAAAGCAAATGTCACACTGTGCGTGTATTAAATAATTGAAATTCATGAATTTATAATACCTTGCGCCCAGCAGCATGGCCCAAGTCTTTGCTAATTGGCACCATGAATATTGTTTAATTTTAAATCGACTGTCGGCGAGAAAGTTGAGGAAGTTCTGGCAAATGCAATTTTCTCAAATTGATCTTAATGGAATTTTTGCTTAAACTTTCAGAGAACTAATTTTTTCCGACCTTTTAAGCTTACTTTTATGCTGTGGACTTTTTGAAGTTTTTCGTATTGCTCTACAAAGTAGATATTCTGTGGATGAGCGGGGATTATGCATTAAGTTTGACAATTTGCTTAATTGCCGAGAAGTGCAAATTCGAAAGAAATGGTAGAAATAGGACTCTGAAGTCCTCTTGTGGCCTGTAGATATTATACAAGTTTTTTCCCCAAAAATTGATACCAATAAATCTGTAAAAAATATCGACAGAATCTTGCTCAAAAAAAAGCTCTTACTCCTCTTTAGATTATCATTCTAAATGCAAGCTAAGCTCGGATTATGGCACTAATAGTCACGGCTGCAGCACTCTTCGCTGAATCGCACTTCCTTCCTGCCGCGTGCTCCCCATCCACAGCTCCCTGCCACACCGCAAACGGCGACGTGCTCAAGTGCATGACAAATATGTTGAGGTAAGCCGATCCAAGGCAAATGCTGCCAGTGGCAGACGTGGTGGCAGTTGCGAGCCATGGCCATTAGCAGCACCACATCGCTGCCTGCCAGATGCACTGGCTACAAAACCGAACGACGTTAACAATTTGTAAGTCATGTGTAAACATCATAAGTCAGGACGCGCATTCGTTCCAATTATAAACACTTAATATATCTCCTGAGAGCGGAAGGCCTCCGTTCCACTTCGTATCCACATAGTCGCATTCTGCATATATTACACATACGCCACGTAGCACTCTCTCTTCCAGTAATAAAAACAAACAAAATATATCCGCCTATGTATGTATGTATGTATGTATGTATGTATATATGCATGCTTGTACAGGAAGCTGTCTGAGTCCTTGTAACCGTCCCGTAACCCCCGGAGTTAGTTAAACAGCAGGCAAGTAATTAGATTTTTCCACATGAAACAGACACAGACTGAAACACACTGCCGCATTGGGGCAGCACCCGGAAGAGAGAATCGTGCCAAGCAGTGTGCAAATACGAGTAGTTTCAAGAGCAAACAAAGAGCCTGCCACACCCACAAACAGCTGCTTGCCGCCCCATACAATTCAATTAAAAAATAAAAAAGAAAAACTGTGGAGTGGAGTGGAGTGGCGTGGAAAAGTTTCTGGGCAAAAACTTAATGCATTTAATGCGTGAGGGGCAAGCAAATGGATTAGTGAGCAGAAGGGAACTTTTGTTATTCCCGTTAAGCTACACAACTCAACATGACCCACCAACGGAGCAGCGCCCAACCAGCCAGCCAGCCACCCAGCAAAAATACCACCCGACCCACCTGCCATAAAGTTGTCCGTTGTCATATATACATTGCCATATGCCATATGCCACATGCCAAAATCTCTCGAGTGTCTGTATGTGTGTGTGTGTGCGCCCCGCAGAAGGAAAACAAAAATATCCCAACTCCAGAGCGAGCATTGCAGCCCTTTGGGTATAACAGGGCATACCTTTTATTCGCAGAGACCAAGAGGCTGTATTGTTTGAAATGGGTGGAAAGAAGCGCTTTTGATAAGTTGGAATACTAGAATACTTGGAATAAATTACGCCTTGGTGTTCTGTACAAAGACTAGATATTAGAAGTACTTAGAGGTGAAGCCTTAGAGACGCTCTAAGGAATAGTCTTTGGTATCCACAATTTTAGGGATTTATGGATTGTGATTAACCAAATCTGAAATATGAAAATTTTGTACGCATATTCGTTGTATGATTAATCATCAATTAAAATCATATTTCTTATTGTTATAGATATGGTTTTTTTGACTTTGCGCTAAGTTAAATTCAATTTATATTAGATTCAAATATTCTTAGAAAATATTTATGCCAATTCACGGGTATCTTGCAGTCGTGGCATCTCATATTTTATATTTGTTATATTTGGTTTTGTGTGAGTCTCAAAAAGTTATGCTTGAATCTCCCATTACACGTCCAGTATGTATACACTACATATACATATACTCGTATATGTGTGTGTGTGTGTGTGTGTGCGCTCTTGTGAATATGTGCTTATGTAACTTTTTTTCGCGCCAGAGCAAAAACACCTGACTGCCGAGACAGGTGGCAAGTCTATGCAAAAAAGTACAAAAAGTGATACGAGTACGTACGAAAAAAAAGCAAAGGCTGACAAAAGAATTAATAAACTTTCCGGACATTGTTTAATTACCCAAAAGTAGTTAAAGTTGAGATGTGCACAAAAATTATGGTTTTTTGATCGGTTAAGCACAAGTAAGCGTAGGGTAGTTCTTCCAGCGGGTAGCAGGAGGCAGAGAGAGATGTGGTTTTGGAGATTTTTGAAGACTGGTTTAAAATATTAATTACGAAAGAATGAAAGTAGAGATAAAGGATAAACTTTAGGTTGCATTATTTGTATTTTTTAAATATGTACATATGTACATACTATATATATATACGATTTCTGCTTCTCTGAAGACTACTCGTATATTTTATGACACACAGACTTCGCCTGTATTTATGACAGACTCCATCACAAACTTATAATACCCTGCTCTGTGGGTAAAAGACAACAAATGCTGCCCCTAAGGCAGAAACATGTTAAGCTTCGCAAAGTTTTCGCATATCAAGTCACGCTCTCAGGCACAGATATACTCGTGTATTGTGGGTAAGGAAATGCATACAACGGGCAAGGCAGCTGCCACAGGTATACACTTATATGCAGGGCAAAATTTTAAAGTCCAATTTATGCATATTTTAAATAATATGGACTTTAGTGCATATGCAAACTTTATGCGACCGCACAGAAGCTCAGTGTCTGTGTGTGTGTGTGTGTGCTGCATCTTCGTAGAAGTAGAAGGTGAAACGCTGAAAGGCTTTGTGTTTTTGGCTCTGGACTGCAGCACTGCTCCTTGTGGGAGGGAATATATTCGAATATTCTACTCTGTATGCACATAACAGATAAAATAGCTGCATATAAATCATGTCATGGACGAGATAAAGAGCGAAAATAGTCTCTTTTTCTCTACTTTTCGGGGGGGAAAAAAACGTGTAAGGAAAGCAAAAGAAAGTACATGGAAAAAAGTGAAGACTTAGACTGTCGTACACTAGAGCCATCACAGAACTTACTTTGATTCAGACAGCAGAATGCATTTATAATCGTCAAGTGCAATGGATTCACAGAATATAATTGAATTACCTTTGAATGATTTTGATGCTGTGTCAGTAGAGTCTTTCTGTTGGGTCAGAAAACTTGCAGATGAATGGAAAAACATTTGCTAAAGAAACAAAATAAACTTTGGACAGTCAATGAACACAACAAAAAGAGAATTTTTATGGTTTATTAATATAAAATTCTCAATAAATTTGATTTATTGCAATATACTTCCCTCTACTTAGCTCCTTCAGAGAGTTATACTTCTTGGAAATCTTGTTCAAATCGGAATCGATTCCCTCAGCAAGTTCTCCCCAAGTGTGACGCTAATCCCCAAGTAATTGTCTGCTTAGCGCTTACTGCCAATTTATTGAGATTTTTGTTGCTTTTCTTTTCTTTTCCCGTTCTTGTTCTCATTCTCACCTGTCGCACGTAGTTAACTATGTCGATGGTCTTTGGCCCACAGCCACCCCAAGCTTGAGAATATGGTTGGAAGTTGAGCTGGAAATCCCTGGCACACATAGTTATCACGTCGCAAACTTTGCACACTTCAATTTTTATTATGCGATTTTATTTATTTTGATTTTGCCCAGGAGAAACTTTTGCGCCCCCATGGCATAGACAGGGAATGTCTAATGATGTTAACAGCCAACGGCTTATCCGTTGAGCGAATCATCTAAGGATTTAATAAGGTTGATGGAGTGTGGGAGTGCAGCTGGGGATCGTTGCCATGAACATTAAGTAACTTGTGGATAAAGTTCAGCTTTTGCTGCCCATACTCCAGAAGCTCTTGCCTGGTCTACTCGACGCTCGAGTCGGTTCTTAATTAATACCAGGCGTGTGCTGAAATCAACAGTTTTTCTCTTGCTGAATTTTCAGGAAACGGCAACCAATGAACTATCCTGCACTTAATATATTTTCCATTATTTTGCATACTCTTTTCCTTCCTTGCATTTTACCCCCATATGCAATTTCAATTTTCTCATAAGGTAAGAGGAAAATGCAATTATTTTTGCGCCACTTTTGCACCCACTTCACTCTGCTTATGGGGGGGGGGGGTGGGGTTTTCGCCCATATCCATGTCCTTTGGTTCTGCTGCACCTCCAGAACTCACTGCAGCAGCAGCAGAAGCTTTGGGCGCCATTGATGGTCATAAATTTTTAAACAACAGAAATTACAATTACTGACCACGCCAAGGGGGAAAAGCAACAACAACAGCATCTGCATCAGGGATGGGGCGAGGAGCAAAAAGAAGTGCAGAGAAAATTGTGAAAAATGCATAATGAAAGCAATCCATATTAAAAATATAAATCACGCATTGCGCCAATGCTTCAACGGGACAGGAGGAATGCAGGATGTAGGAGGCAGGCTGCAGGACACGCAGCATACGCTGGACACTTTGGGAACAATAATCATATGGCCAGCTGTCAGTCAATGCGCCTGCGGCCCGGAGTCTGGTCAAATAATTAATTGGCTGCATTATGGCACTCGGCCCTCAAAGACTTTGCCAGACTGAAAGCGACAGCCCATGTGTGTGTGTGTGTGTGTGTGTGTGTAAACGTAAAAGGGGAAATGGGGAATGAGAAGCAGGAAATAAGAAGAAGCAGGCTCCGGGGCAGAGCCACCTGTCAGTGGCATTCATTCCCTGTCATCGTCCTGTTTCTGCAACCATTATGGGCCATAATTTTCAACTTGTTGTGGTCGCCCAATTGCCGTTCATTAAAAGCGCGTAATTGTGGGCAAAGTGGTTTGGCACTCGAGTGCCCCACCACTCACTCAGTGGTTGAGTGGTGTCGCAGAAGACTCGGGGGATCTTTTCGCATGCAGGATAAGATTTAATTGCCTTGAATTGGATTACTTGAAATTAAATAAATTGTTTGACTGCGCTGCAATTTGGGCTCTTAAGCAAATTAAGTGGAAGAGAATGCACCATTAATTCTACGGAAAAACATCACAAGAAAAGAGAAATATGAGCTATGAACTCTATAAAAATATTTCTGTGCCCATTTTATACAACTTTTTAATTTTATGCACTCACTGAAGATATTGAAAAAAACCTGCATTACCCTCGAAGCTATTTATCACTTGCCTTAACGCAAAATACATCGAACAAAAATATAAAATAAATTTCAAACTCAATTTTTAGCAATTTCTTATGCAATATATTAATTAATATATCAATATTCAACTTTCTGTCATATGTTGATGTGCTGCCCATTCGACCGTATACATATTTATTTATTTTAAATCCAGCCCCAAGGATGCCCTGCAGCTGCAGTTTCCTTAGAACGAATAACATTTCTGCACTCTGGCTTACAGCAAAGTCAAGACAAAGACATGCCAGGGACAGGACGAGGACGAGGACGAAGACTAGCACCCAGAGCAGAGCCAATGGATATTAGCCTGCATTCCGAGCAGCTGTTGTGCCATTGTCGCTGGGTCTGTCCTTGTTTTTATAAGCTTTCTAGCATGTAATCAGTTAGGGATATTCATGGACATGACTATGATTTTAGTCCGCCCGAAACACACACACACACATACACATACACATGGATGTCTGGCACAGATTTCTACATGGCAGTGGGGGCCATTGGCTGGCGCCAAGTCACAGCAAGAAATTCTAAAAAAGAACAAAAAAAAAGAAGGAAAAAATAAAAATAAAAATAAAAGAAACAAAGAAATGGGACAGAAGGCTGCAATGCCATGCAAATCCTGCTGAGCAACACAACTCAACATGAGTGCTGAGCGATGGAGCCACTTGCTCTGCGCCGGTTCCTTGCTCATCAACAACATCCGTGTCCAGCGGCAGCCTCTGGACCAGCCAGAACCAGGGGACGTCTGCTGGCCAGGCGATATTTGTGGGCTGCTGCCGCCTGGCTTTAAGCCCATAATCAGGCGATTTGCAGGCATTACCGAGCGGGGCGAGTATGGCAGTAGCCTGTGGAAAATGGTCTGCCTGCTGTCTTCTGTCAGCTTTTTGTGTATGGTTGATCATTTGCTGCACACTGGATATTGTTCCTAATACTCTTGAAAATGTCTTGGCAGGTCAGGGCACACATCGGAGCCAAGCTTGTGTGTGCACTCTGTAGCTTAGGACTTGTGACGATACGAGTACTTATAGTGGAAGCTGTGGAGAGGCTGTGCCAGTTCTGATTGGTTGTCAGGATTTGGTGCACCTCTCCGCAATTGGAGCAAAACCTTTTCTTCAATTTGGTTATGCAACAGACTTACTTAACTGCAGCTTTGTCTTTTTCTCTCCTTTCGCATGGAAGCAACTAATCTAAGGTAGACCGCAAAAAAAGGGGGGGCCGGCAAACTGTCATCTATCTTCTGGCCTTATGGAAATCCATTTACCCACTTCTTGGGACGGCTTTTCCAGACCACACGCCTTTCTTTTACTCGCTTTTGGTGTGTCTCTCTCTCTCCGTCTCTTTCTGAGTTTTTTGTCCGGTCCATTACCATTACTACAGGACTTTTTTTATGGCTCCTCACTGCATGTGCTGACATCTTGCACAATTTCCAGCCGAGTCCGCTTCTTTCAGCTTTCATTACGTCTCGCCTGCACTTGCCATTGCCATTGCCATTGCCATTGCCCTTATTTTCTTGTTACACTTGCACCAAGAATTATTGCCTTTTGCATATTCCACTTTATTCTCGGACTCTTTCTTTGATCCTGTCTCTTTTTGAATCTCTCCCTGTCTCACTATCGTTCGTGTTTTTTTTTCTTGGAATCTTCTTTTTGCGGCTTCTCTTTCCACAAAAATGGCAGCTGACACTTGCGTTTAACCGCACAGATTTGCTCTTAGTACGCTTACGTATCGTCTTTTTTTTCTTGTCATACCCTTTCTCTTTCCACTGCTCTGTGGCCTATCAAATTGCGGTCCATCTGTTGGTACGTTGTAATTGTCGCTTGTATTACCACCAAACCGACGACAATCCTGATCCTGCCTTCGACTTTGGGGCGTTCTGATTGTGGTTTCCTCCTGGAATAGCTCTACCTTTGCCTCACACTCTATCTGTCTCTATGTATTTTGCCTTGTCTCTTCCTTTTCCCCCCTGCATGTCTGTAAATCTATCCTTTTCTGTGGTTTTCTTCCAAAAAAAACTCAGAATTCAATTAAGCCAAGAGATTTCCTGTTGGCCCTTTTACTTCAATGACTTGTGTTTAGGGATATCGTCTCTTAATAAATACCGAAATTGACTTTAAGTTAATCTGTTCTGAGCTGTAAATGAAACTGGATGTTATTCCGATTTTATTTGCTATTCTGTATGGGCCTGTGCATACATTTGCATTCAATTTGAGCCCAGTTTTTGGGTTCTGTTGGATTTGTTTGGCCTGCTTACACGTTTGCTCGCTGTAGCTGAAAAGCCAAACAATTTGCATTTGCCCTCTCAACAAATTTTTAGCTACCGTATTCCAACAACCCTTCTCCATTTCCATATCCATAGATTTTTCCACTGCTCTACTAGCAATATTCTCGATGGCTCATACGGCGCATGATGAATAGTTTTGTTACTGCCACGTCCGAGCACACTTCGAACTGGAATGGTTTTTTGTGAAAATATGTATACATTTTTTGTATATATTTTGTAGGGAGTTAGTTGCATACTCTGCAGGATATCCAATGGGAAAACTCTGCTGGGATGTGCTGGCTGATTCTCATTGAGTCTTTAATTTGTTTTGGGTTTTTAATAAATTTTTGCCTGCGTGTTATTTGAACTCCATCTGGCTGCCTGTTGTGCTGGCCATATGAAAAATTCTCACAGAGTGGTTTTGGTTTACATTTTGTATTCTCAAGCTCTCAAAATACACAAAGTGAAATGTTTTTTCCACTCTTTAAGGTCATGTTTTTTGGCCCCTATTGAACCGAAGAAAGGAACATTTTCTAATCATCCACTCGAACATAAAGTCCAAGGGTAAATGGCTTAGAAAATGTTCACCAACAATTGCCATAAATAAAACTCACTTCTTCCCACCATCTTTGGGGCTTTGCCATAATAAATACAACATCGAAAGCAATGGTGGCGGTGGAACTTGAAGCTATTGATGATGACAAAGCCGACAATACGCAAATAAGATTTGGCTCAAAAATTTATTTAATTTCATTTTATTGGATGAAAGTCAAAGGCTATACAAGTCGCCAGACAGTCCATGGGGGATCCTGCAGGAAATGTGGGGGAATGTTTTCCAAATACCAGCGAGACTCCAATGTGGAATCATTAATCTTTTTTCGCTGAATCAGCTCAAAGAGCTTTGCCCTCAGAAGAAAAAAAAAACCTCCCAAGACGCAGAACTTCTGGCGAGACGGAAAAAAATAAACAAAATAACCAATTTGATGCCAAGTCATTCGGGGCAAAGCAGAGGGCGGCTCTAGTCTGGTCTGGTCTTTGAGCCATTTGCAAATGAGTCGCCAGCATAATGACCATGAAGCTATTTACTGAACAACAAATTGCAAACCATTTTGCACACTCCATTGACTCTCCGTTTTTGCCCTCTTTCGGTGGGGTTTTGGGGTTTGGGGCCTGTTCAATTTTCATTAATTTACTTATAATTATTTGCTGACATTTTCATATTGACTTTTTCCATGGCCTCCGCACCTAAACAATTGAAATTAAAAATTCAAAACGGAAGCCCGGGGACCCGGGAAATTGGTTCTTGTTCCCTCAACAGCAATACAAAAAAAAAGAAGGAAAGAAATGAGAAATATGCGCCTGTTAACTTGTTCATTACCCTAATGGAGCGTTTTCCCATGCATTCTTCTTCGTAATATCCCATTCCCAGTCCTCAATCCCAGTCCCACACACACACATTTTCGCATCCCTTTGGCCTTTTTTTTGTCCCAGCTTCCTTCTTGAAGTCTGCCTTCGTCGAGATGTTGTCCTTTGGTTCGTTACACTTGTGTCTCTCTCTTTCTGGCATTGTGTGCCTTTTGTTATATGGGGCATGGGGCATGGGGTAAAGGACAGGAAACATGCCTGTCTGCCTTAATAGAGTGAAATTCCTCACTGTTATATATTTCATTTAAATGACATTTTAATTAATGCCAACAATTTTGCTATTGCGGCAAGTCGACGCACTCATTATGACGGCCTTTCGGTGTACTTTTTCCTGTCTGTCGCTTTAATGGGATTACTTCTAATTAGATATTGTCATTAAAATATAATTCGCTGAAAGGCTTCCAACGGGAATACTACTGTAGATGATTGTTTTAAGGGTTTCGCTTGT
The DNA here is from genome assembly GCA_035043285.1 of Drosophila subsilvestris. Classification (NCBI taxonomy): domain Eukaryota; kingdom Metazoa; phylum Arthropoda; class Insecta; order Diptera; family Drosophilidae; genus Drosophila; species Drosophila subsilvestris. The sequence goes on from JAWNNB010000960.1 coordinate 2,502,433, forward strand.
TGCTTGGATACAAAATTAACCAAATAAATGGAAAGCTTGGGAACGTTTTTCACAAACGTTCTGGTTCAAGTGTGGGACTCATAAGATAATACATAAATACACACAAGAGAGAGAGCGTATCAGAGTTACAAATTCAAAGCAAACTCAAGTACTAATCACAGCTTAATGTCTGGATTAAACCCAACCCGAGTCTCTGCTGACAATCGAATGTTTGCCAAAGTCAAAGACAGAATTTCAAATGCCAATACCAATACCCCACCCCCACTCAGAGCTCTATCAAATTATACACAAGAGACCGACAAAATATAAAGCGAAACAGAAACGAAACGGACGACGAGGACGAATGTTTTCTTCCATTTTAGTTTAAAAACTTTTAGTTACAATAAATTATATGCAACAGTTTAAAAAAAAAAAGGCACAGCAGCCCCAAACGAAGCCAAAAGAGTTAACGATGTTGTGGGGTAGGGCAGTGTGGGCCCTCGACATGTTTTTTGGGGCCAAATAAAGCACTTGAGGGAATTGCACATAAAACGACTGACGGATGGGGTTGCGGACCCTCGAATCGGTCCTAGGCCCATCATTGGCATATGGCGAAAAAATCTTTTCATTTGGGAAATGCCAAATATTTGCAGGTAAAAAATAGAAGACGGCAAACCAAAAAAAAAAAGGGGACAAATCCCAATATGCCAGGCACTTTATTGCAATCCCTTTAAATAAGTTTTCCCCTTTTGCTCGTTTTTCTTTTTATATTATTTGCTACCTTGGCCTGGGACATGACCAAGACTCTCCATGGAATCCTTGGACTACTACTTCACGTGCAAATGCGCCAAACAAATGCGAGAAACACTTCCATGTTCGAGTGGTGGTAGATACAAGCATGTGTGTGTGTGTGTGTGTGTGTGTGTGTGAGTGTGTGGGTTACGGGGAAGTTGCTTTTCCCTTTTTCAAATCCCTTTCCTTTTTGGCTACCAGCAAAGGCAAATAAAATATGGAATTACTTAGCGGCAATGTCAGAGCGTAGACATTGTGTGCGTCTGTCTATTTGCTGGCGGTTGCCTTTGTGCTGGCACTGTGTTGGATTCTATTTGCAGTGATGTGATTTGTTTAGAGCTCTCTACTCCCACAGAACAGCAGCAAGCATATGTCCCATATGTCAGGTTGTCTTTAAATTCTCGTTGAGTGTACATCGACTTTGAAGGGATAGCAGGAGCAGCAGCAGCAGATGATGTGTATGAGGGATTAGGTAGACTAAGTGCTACACATGTAGCACTGGCAGGGCTTTAAAAGTAATTTTCCCATGTTTGTTTCAATTGTTTTTACACTTGAATCACAAGCAGCTGCACACCCCACCATATGATTGATATTTGTGTGTGTGTGTTCCGAGAACTTTCCCATTAGACCCAACTTCTTATCGCATCAATAATTTACGAGTATTCGGGCATTTTAATAAAAATCACAAATAAAAAACTTTGCCAACTTTCTTAGCTATCCGGAATTATTTCCGTTTTTCTCATTAAAAGTGAGGAGAGAAAAACTTTAGCCATCCTGCGAATAAATTTTTGTATTAAAAACGTTTTCCGTCTGACAAAATTTTGCACGCTTCATAAATCTGTGGCATATAAATAAAATTTTCATAAGAAAAAGGACGGGGATTTTTTGCTGTCGTGTTCGTTGGGGAAGGGTTGCTCGAGGCTTGAGCATCTGAGAAAACTCATCAGCAATTCAGCATGCGTGGCTCCTATGAAAACTTTGATGCCTTCGTGATGACACTCATTGTCTTGAGTGAAAAGTGTGGCAAATGACATGAATGGTGGAGGCTTTCTGTCGTCCCTCTGTTCAGTTGAAATTTCAAGCATAACTGGCAAAGCTTTTATAAAATTGCCAGAAGAGAAAAACCCACACAATTCAGTCGCGGCCCGATGCCTTTTGTTTGGTGGAGGGACGCCCTCTTTTTAAACATTTGCTACACATTTCTCGTGAGCGGCAAATGACTTTCAAGCTTTCATTTCCTTTTCAGGCTCCACTTCCTCCATCAGGTGTCGTCCCTCTCTTGTTGTGTTGTAGGTTTCTTTCAGTGCATAAAAAGTTTTCTAATGAAAAATTCAGCTGCTTCTGCTGCTGCCCCCTGAAACGACTGTGAAACGATGACGACAACGCCAACGACCACCCAACCTACTAAAAGATATACTGAAGCTAAACTAATGCTCTGCTAAAGTTTTTGCTTATGAAAATGCAGGAGTGACTAGATAACTGGCAAATGTCTCCCTAAAGCTCCCTGAAGCTGCCTCCGATTGCGAGATGAAAGGTAATCAAATTTCAGTTGCTAGTTTACAGTTTCATGGAACATGAAACAGGTTGGGGCAAGTTTTCACTAAAACTTTAAAAGTTTTCGTATGCTGAAGGTGACGGAAATGGAAATAAAGTTTCGCTTGTAAATGTATTTGTTCCGCGTGCAAAAATATAATTTATTTAATTAGGTCTCTGACTGTTTTTGTCAGCAGTTCTACGGCAAAGAGAAGCTTCGGCAAAGAAGCTCTCAAAGTATTAAAGATATTATCTAGACCTTCAATCTAATAGCAGTAATTATAATCAAGATAAAGCTAACCAGCACATAACCTTTTTGAAATAAAGTATTCTTCACAGCTTCACAGCCCCTCCCCTGTACTAAAAGACATTTTCTCAATTCTTGTTCGAAATTAATTTGATTCTAGTAAAAACATGAAAATTTCATTAAAGCCTGCGCCACTACGACTACCATCCGCATAATTTATAAAGTGTCGAGCTGAAAACTGCCCAGTCGAAGGAGCATCCATCCATCCAACCAACCGAACAACCAACCAACCAACAAATCCGTCCATTTATCCATTGAGGGAAGGGTCCAGCTTTGGCCATAACAAGGCGTGACTTACAGCGTACTTGAAGGCCCCGAATGAAGCAATTTTAATTTTCTGCTCTTGGCTGGGTAGTAAAACATCAGCAGGACCAGCATCAGCATCAGCATCAGGATCAACAGCAGCAACAAGCCCAAGATAGAGATGAAAATGTGAAGTAAGAGAAAGTCGGGTACGGGGGGGACTTCGAAGTTTTTGCAGTCAAAATGCAGTGGGTGGGACCTAAAGTGTTGAGCTTCATAAATAAACCAAGGGAAAGAAACCGAAACGAATGGCGGCGGATGAAAGGAAGGATGTGGTAGAGCTGGTGGCGGAGCGGCTCTGGATCAGCAGTAAACTTATAGCTGTGTTGTCCAGTGTAAAAGCATATTTTCTGCTTTTAATTGCAATATATTCTTTTAGACAAAATGACTGATGATGGCCGGGCTCCTTCATCCGTTCTCTGGCTCTCTGGCACGAGAAGCAAAAATATATTGCCATGAAATTTGCAGATGGCACAGGAAACGGAAACCCAACGGAGACAGGCATGTCTCCACGCTGGCAAACTCCTTTTGACTGCTAAATGAACAAGGCAAACTCATTCACCCTACCATATATACATATATATACAGCCCATTTTACCCGCTTTTCCTTCACTTCCTCTGGAAAATCTTACACGAGGCAGAGCTCCGGAGGCACTCCGAGGAGCAGCATTGCGGTTGTTGGTCATTGCGGTGCCTGTTGTTCTTCGCCTGCTAGTTGGTTGCTTGTATCCCTTCTACAATCCTTTCCTCGTCTTCAGGCCAGGCCACAAATAACTCTGAGATACTCGAAGGGATGAGCGGCTCTAAAGAGAGGCCTTTGTCTTGGCCATCGCGACCGCCATTTTGGATGATGAATAAATGAAGGCCTTTGTGTTTTTGAACGTGGCCAAGAGAAAATTCACCACTTTCATTTACTCGACATGCATTTCTCATGGCCTCGCCTCTTAGCTTTCAGCTGCCAGCTCTCAGCCGCTCAGCCCTCAGTCCCTCAGTCTCGAATGGAATAATTAAAATGCTCTCAACCCACACAAATCCCTGGCACATCTTTAAACCTTCAGATCTGTTGGGGATTATACAAATTTGAATTAATTTATAAACATTTTTTTTTGTAGATATTTACCCGACTTCCAGTATGAACTACAACGCTCATTACTCAGTGAAGTTTTCTCCTCATTCACTCTCTCGCTTTTATATAATTTCTATAATTTATTTCACACTGAATTTTCAGTTTTTGCGAGCGGGCCAGGCAGACGTTGCCATTCACTGACCGGGAAGACAAAGGAGCGAGCGGAGAGGCGAATAAATTTTCGCTGAACTGCAAAAATGGCAAATCGCTGAGAAAACTCATAATTTTCAACCGTCTGCCATGCTGTGAAGGCGGCGTAAATTTTATTATTGGCAATGCCAAATGCACGGACACCAGCCCCACAGCCCCCCCACAGCACCCTGAGCCCCTATGAAACTACAACAAAGTTTCGGATAAAGTTTTATTATACTATATATATTTTTTCTGGGGCCATCAGATTCTCCATCCTCCCCCCACCCACATCAACCCGCTCAAACAGATGATTAATGAAGCTTTGAAAAGTTGAGTGCAAATTTAATCAAGCGCACAAGCAAATCGAAACAATTGAAGGAAAAAAAGTGGAGGAGAACTTATAATAAGCTCGAAATTGGAACAATATTCAAAAGGGATAAAAAATAGAAAAGCCTGAAATAGAATCAGCAAATTATGCAAAGAGACACAGAGAGAGGGAGGGAGATTGAAGCTTAGAAATAAATTATGCAATAAGTAGGACTGTGATTTATTACATGATTTTTGACATGTATTTATATTGTTTTTGTCGGTTTGAAATGAAATTGGAGTGAGTTTTGAGGGGAGTGAGTAATAAATTATGCAAATTGTTGGAGGGAAAATAAGACTAATGATTGATTCTATCAAAGATAAAGCTAATTAAAATAGTTTTCATAAACCTGAGGAGTCAAACTTTCCCTTAAGTTAAAATTTAAATGAATTAAAATAAAAATTCAGATAACTTTATAATTGCAAATCAGTTCTGGAAATGTAAAAAAGAATTATTAAAATTTCATAATAAATTATTTACATTTTACGCAACTTTTTCTACTTTCAGATGATATGATTCTCTTCCGTAACACATGCGGGCAATAGAGGCAAAAAATGTGAGTTATATTTATGTAAATTTAAAGATTTGATATTCTGATTAACTCCGGATCAGATCCGTTTCCATTGTAACACCTTGCCGACAGGAAATTCATATTAAAGTATCTCTTTAATTCATTTATTCTTGCAAATCCTTTCATATTTCGAGGGCTTTGGAATCGTTGAACCCTCTTCTGAGTATTTCTAGAATCAGAATTAAATTCCTTTTTATCCCATATTTAATATTAAGCTTTACTTCAAACACCCTGAATATTTCACGTGAAAATCTTTACCTTGAGTTCCCCACCCCAGAAACCCTCTTCCAAATATTATCTGGTCAGCTTCAGTGTGCCATCCAGTTGAGGCATTTATTTTCTCAACCTGAATGAACCCTTCTCTCAGGCACGTGTTTCAAATTGAACAGAAATTTTGTGTGTTTCCTTCACGAAAAAAGTAGCTCAAAAATGTGCTTCAATCATTAAAGACAAATTCATTCATCATGCGGACCCGCCAATGGCTGTCTGTTTTATATATAAATTGCATTAAACTTTATTGGGTCCTGCCCTGGTTCCGTGGATGCCCTATAATCAAGTGGGCCGTTTTATGCGTATTTGTTCTTTGACGTATTCATGAGCACCAACTAACGCCATCAATTTTGGCAGTGGGAGTGGGAGCTGCGCTCCAGCTCTCACAATCCTGCAAAAGGACCTCCGACAGGGCATGACAGGCTGGGCCTAACTTTTAGCATTTCACGGGACCGCCCTGACCTGCACATTTGACAGGAGGTGGGACCTGAAAGCAGGACAGTGTGATGGGTGGGGGGGCATGGCTTCTGGCCCAATTATTATCATAATGCCAAATGAAGATGACAACATTGACAGCATGTTGGGTGAGGAAACTTTTAATGATACTGTTAAGGTTGCTGCCAGAACTTGAGGGCCAATTAATCACTGCTACTCAGAACGTTCTACCAGTGTCTCGGTTTGAGTGTCACTTAATTTTTTTATGATGCCCTCGCAGTCCTTCGCTACAGCACCCGCCCCCACCCGTCTCGGTGATAGGGCTTGCGTCAAACGCTTTTCACGTTCAATTGTTTTATGCCGTCTGCGCTTTGAGGTTACGAGTGGCCTCTATAAAGTGTTTTTTCTCTCCCCAGTCTCAACCACAGAGCTCCTCCCACCCCCCCCGACAATCTCCTTCGAGCGAATTGTTGTCGAGACTTTCGAGCCATTTTGAGTAGCGGGGCAGAAAGTTTTCTGTGTTGGACGAGAATGAAACCGTCAATTTGCCGCAAATATACGTATACACCCGTGCAATGAGTACAGTGTGGGAAGGGGGGGAGAGGAGAGAAATATACCAACTAGGAGAAGTTTTTAATGGCCATTGAGGCCAGTTTATGCAGCTGCCAGTCACTGCTGCCCCTCTGTTTGTTGGTATGTATTATTAAATTAGTTGCGGGCGATTTGTGGTAATTGGGGTGAAATTTAATAGCTCTTTGAGGGCAGCATACCCACAAATGCACAGCCACATGCTCAAATTCGCACTCATAGCGGTAGTGATATGGGAAATGGAAACTCCATCAAGATGACATCTCTGTGGGGTTCAATTAGTTATCCTCAGGGAGGCCAGGCCATCATCGATTAGCCCCCATACACACACACACACACAGCTCTCTCTCTCTCTCTCTCCATAAACTTTAGTCCTTCCAAAATTGGAGTCCCTTCGTGTGCTTAATCCTCTTGGTGAGGGGGCAGAGAGAGAGAGAGAGAGAGTGACATAAGGCATGTGAAAATCTGTGCGTGCATGATGCTGAATCTTATTTGAGGCATCATCATCGTCATCATTTATTTATGCGTGGCACAACGTTGCATGGCTGCATCATGGGATGACAACATCTGGCCAGACTTCTCTCTGGATTCACGCGGTGTTAATAACACGTCAACATGCACATGCACACGCACACTCCCACACTCCCACATGCCCACACGCCCAGTGAGAGATGGGATCCGCACCAAGTATACGCCGCAGCTTCCTACACAATGTCACCTGACATTTGGCGGAGGAAGGAGCATTGCGCCTTGGAGGAGTGGCGTATGAGTGCGGCTGGAAGAATGCAGGATGACAGCGGGTGCAGCTAAACGCATTTAATGGCCATCGCTGTCGTCCGTCCTCCCCTGCTCCGTGGTGCACCATCTCCAGGACATGCTTCGCCTTGCAAATTGCAATTAATTAATTGAAGTGCTTGAGCTGCTGCTGTTGCAGCCACCGCGTTGCCTATTAATGTCTGGCACAATGGAGCAGGCTCCCGGGCTCCTCACCGTTTAAATGGCTGTCACGTCTGTTACCCTACACATCCGCTGAATCCTCCTGCTCACTCGAGAACCACTACTACCCCAGTCAGGCCCCAGCCAGACACTCGCGTCTTATTTATGTGTCTTAATGGCGCAGTCAGCAGCCCACACATAAGTTGGGCACGGTTTCTTAACAGGTTAAGTAGCAGTTTCCTTCGCAAATTGAATAGCAATTGAAAACTCACTCTTGCGCCTGGATGTCAGGGCCTCAAATGAGTTTGTTCTTTAATTGCAAATGCAAAATATTCCAATTTAAATGGGCTGCAGCTCCGTCTGCCTTTCTTAACGAAGGCAATTCAGCAGGCGACCATATTGGTCCAATTATAAAAGATAATATGTTAAATCAATGAGAGAAATCAGCAGGTGAGAGGCAGGAGAATAATCATCCATAATACCCGACGTAATAAACGAATATGCTCGTACATATGTATATGCAGCATATGGAAATGACTTTAATTAATTTTCATCTTTGCGCTGCGCGAGTGTGGAGGAAAAAAAAAGCAATCGAAGATGGGAATATCCTCTATAAAATATTTTTTTTGATTAGTATTTTAATAAATAAAACGATTAATGCATTCAAATAAATAATATGAAAAAGTGAAGTCAGTAGTGTCCGCAGCAAATAGTTCTTGCATTCCAAAATTCCCTCCTTTTCAGAGGGTATCACAAGCATGTGGGAAAAGATTCCAATAATTTGCTGGCATAATAAAATAAAGAATTTCGTTTCGAGTCCTGCTTCTGAGAAATACTCGTAAGCAGAGAGTGCTAGATAATATTCAAGGATAATTTTTACCAAATTCCTGCTACCAGTGCGTGTGTGGCCCTTAATTAAGACAGCAAATGACATGGGACTTCGATACTCACTCACATCCCACGCTGTGGCAAGCAGATACTCTTCTGCAAAAACAATATTTATTGAAATTTGTTCGTAATGATAAAATAAAAGCGAATGACACACGCGAATGGCATAAAAAGAAACGAGTGGGTGAATCAAATTAAAATGGCACACACACACACATTTAATATTCATTGAAAACATTTTGTAACAACAATAATAACGCTGCCATCGAAATTGAATCGCATATTCGAGGAATGTTCGTATGTATGCCAAAACATTGAAAAATATTTCCAAATGCTGCCTTCAAAAAATATCAGTATATGTATATGCGTGTGCGTGTGCCACAATTCGTTTCGGTTGGTTTCTACTACTCTTCTAGGTAAAAACTAAATGGAACATCCAATTTTGATTAGATTGCTTTTATCCTTCTGCGTTAAATATATCACTGTAAGTGCTCTGAGTGCTCAATTAAATTAGTGAAATTAACCAAAGATAAATTCAATTTCGGATTTTTGTTACATGAACATATTTCACGTTCACATTCAAGTGAGTAAGCTTATGATTCACTTCATTTGGCAACTTAAATTCCATCCCCAGACATACTCTTTCACAGTATATCATATCATGTCTTAGGCATTTGATTAAATGTCCATTTTGAGCACATGCTTATTTCGTACGAGAGCTGCCACGAGTATATTATATATGGGGGTGTATATACCCATGCATCTATCAGCTATAATGAATTCAATTAATTTACTCCTGCCAAAAATGTTAGAATATTCGCACACACACACACACGCATGCTGAGGAGAGCTCCCTCACTCATTCATTGTCCCCACTCTTCCTCATCGTCTGGGCCTCATTATGATGAGTGATTGTTGCTGCTGGCCGTGTCTGCGTGTGTCGAAGATTTCTCTCTTGATATACCCTTGCAGGGGGTATTATGATTTGGATGATTGCAGTGCAAAGAAGAAAGAAGCTATGATTCAATAGAATATAAATAGATATAGAAAAGTGTGCCAGAATCTTTACACAGAGACTAAAACTTTGAGTAAATCTCATGTCAAATACTTCCATCTATTACCTTCCATGCCTCTCTAAGGGTATCAGCATATTCGGCTCTCCAAAATGCAATCGTTTTTTCTCATTTCTTTTCTTTGTTGCTGCCTTTTGTTTGACTCACGTTCCTTGCGGTTTTATTAATGTGTGCTAAATGTGCCGTCTACTTATAATATACGATCCCACTCATTCAAATATACTTATGCACTTCAGCCCATACCCCCTCCCCCCAGACGAACAGCGAATGGCTTATTTTTATGGAACATCATGAACTTGAGGTTGCGCTCTCTCGTCTCCCATACACACGACACTCACTCCATTGTGAGTGATTTGTTTGCCCAAGATGATGCCAAGGCCATCTATGTGAAGTGTATGTATGTTTATATATCTCAAGTGCCGGCAATTTTCATGTGATTTTTCTCGCTTTTGTTGGTGGTCGGCTAAGGGGGCAAGGACACAATAACCCGATGGCTATTTATTATTTTCCCAGGTTGCAAGTGGAAAAATACCAGAGAAAATTAAATCTTTCCTGTCGATTTCCATTTTGATTTTCAATCGAGCCAATCTAATCGAATGTATTTTAAACCGTAGCTATGTTGAAGCGATGTCGGTTACCAGTCACTACGTACCCAATTTATATTCAAAAATCCGCCAGTCAGTTTCCACTACATGCCAGCGACATTTCAAAGCCAATTTCACTCGGTTCCAATTTTCCGCTTGAAACCGAACTAATACATAATTAGTTCAATTTCCGTTGTTGTCGATGACAGCGTGGCATTTGCACAATTTTTGCTCTTCCGCAGTCCCTTTCTCACTGGAAAATTTGCAGGAAAATTGTGCTGCCACTGAAGTTTGGTTGAAAACTCGTGCGAAAATTGTGTGTAAATTAGGGAAATTTATTCAACTGAAAGTTTATGGCCAAAGCTCAATTGAGGTTTATTGCCTGCACATTTGTTTGGCCAAAAATCCTACAACTAATGTACATAAATAAGCTATGGGGGCTCACATAATGTCAATATCAATGGATGCAACTTTTTAATATCAATCTAATATCAGTTTTCTTTCTAAATAATATAAACATAGTAAAAGTGAGTCCCATTGTTATATGCTAGAAAATGTCAATAGAAAAGTTTGCCACTTGCGAAAATGGTACATAGGAAAGCTTCGATTTCTTCTTCAGTACACCGACAGAAAAAGGCCTGAAATTATAATATTTTCACTCATTTATGCAACTGATTTTAATCCAAGAGTTGTTGTATTAATATTGAATATATTTCACTTTAATTTTCATATAAATATGAAAATATTTAAATTTTATATATTTTATATTTAATTTAAATATAATATATAATAATATACCTATAATATATATATTTATATATTTAATATATTTCATATTTAAATTTAATATACATATTATATTTATTTTAAAGTGTTTTGTATTAAGATTAAATATGAACGTATTAAAAAGGTATTTTAATACATTTATATTTGAATCAAAGTGAATTCTATGTAATTATCGCATTTTAAATTCAAATATGATTGTAGTTAATTTTACTTTGGTTTTTTTCTATCAGTGTACTATTTTCTAGTGTTCCTTTTCCTCCATTTGGTAGTCAAGTGTGGAGCTGCATTTGCCATAAAATATTTTTCATGTCCGATTCTCAAGTTTTTCGGCCAAAGTAAAAGCAGAAAAACAAATAAACATAATGCGTCTATTTGCCACTTAATGAATTTTTTTCCAGCGCAACAAACAAACCCAAAAATCTGCACAAAAAGAGATGGCAAAAGGCACACAGAAAGAGATGGCAAAAGTGAGAGATATTATGAGAGGGAGTGAGAGAGAGAGAGTGGCAGATAGAGATGGCAAATGGCAAACCTGTGTCCTGCATTGTTTGGCGGCAACTTCATTTCTTGGCTTTTGGCAACTGCCAACTTTCAACTTTTGTCGCGCCCTCTCAGCCCTCACAGCCAAGTGGCAAATAAAATATCGCTGCCACTCCTCCTATGGGTTGGGGTTTTCGCTTGGGTTGCCGGAGTATACCGTATTCCTGGTAAACAAGGTCTGGAGACTGGCGCAGAGCTGGAAAATTTTCGCTTCTGTCTGCCAAGTTAAATGTAATTGTAATTTTTAATTTTAAGTGCTCTGCCGAAACAAAAAAAAACCCAACAACAAAATAACGAGTGAATGCGGGGAAATGTTCTGTGCGCCAGCATTACAAATGTTAATTGCGCAGCACATAACTCATAGACAAAGAAGCGATTTCGGGGGTATGGGGCCCACAGATGTCTACTCGCAGAATGCTGCATGGAGGCGCAGAACTTTCTTGTGAAACAGTTTTAATGAGTTGTGCAGCGAGTAAATGGTTTATTTTACTCCAGGTGAAAGCGTATATGATATGCGGTACGAAAGGGGGGCTCCTGGACATTTCGGGGAATTCTTTGAAAACGAGAAACGCAAATTTTCCCATTGTTATCTTTAGAGAAATTTGATTATTAATTTGTCAGTTTTTGTTGTGATGCGTAGACGGAAGTTACTGAGTATTCATGAGCGTTTCTGAATAAGTAACAGCATTGCAGGAAGGCTCCAGTCAGGAATATTTTTATCCAGAATCTCTTTAATCTTTAATCTCTTATGGAACTTACATATGTTTCTCTCAGCGTTTACTCGCTTTACACTTGATTATTTTCGTTTATTTAAAGTGCCGCAAAGGCATCCGCTGCTTAACTTCAAATATTCCGCTATAGTTAAAGCTTTTCCATGGCTCTGATTGAACCCCGTTGAGTACCTTTCCGGCTGCACATTCCCTTAACTGATGTCACAGGAGGTGGATTCCGCCACTCAAAGGAAACCTGCACAAATGCTTGCGATTGTCAGCGTGGCAATATAAACTGCACGCTTCCTGTGTGTACGCAAAGGGTGTCTATCACTGCCACGCCTCCTTGGCAGGCCCCCTTTTGGATTTCTGCACTTATGCCTTTTGTGCGATACTTATGGGCGGCACTGTATCTGATAAAAGGACGTTTGCCATCGGCGGCTTGCAGCTTCCACCTTGCTGCAGGACAAAGCATAAATTCCACGTATAACGGGGCCCACATTGTGGCTATGAAGCTCTACATCTCCGCCGCAATATCCCCTCCCTTGTGTCACCCACACACTGACCATTGTCCACGGCCGGGGGTGCTTTTTGTGCCTCGACTGGTTTCGCTTTCCCAGCAATTGCAATTGTTTTCTATGATGCCAGCCAGCATCGATGATACGGTCATGACTTGCCGCTGCACTATCTCAGCCATTTGGCCCCGTTTCCACTGCTGCTGGTCCCTCTGCCATTATTCCAGCTGTATCTGCCATTGTCGGTTTTAATTTTCGCCCTCCGTGTGGCATTGGTTGCGATTTTAATCAGCCTGCAATCGTTGACTGCCGTCCAGCAGTAGCAGAAGCAGCAACAGCAGGGTCTGTTGTTCTGCTCACTTGCAGTTGATTATCGCATTTGCACTTTGCCATCCACCCTCTAATGTGGATTGCTTTATGGCCTAATCATTAATAATCGCTTAAAGCCTTCAAGCGATGGCTGGGCAGATTAAATCTGTGGCTTCAATTAAGGGGAATGCGAGGTATTTTTAATACTCGTACTCAAAGAGTTAAGGGGTATACATATTAGATTACAAGTGTGTTTAAGAACTGCGCACCGCTCCCTTCCCTTCCCACCATTCCATTTTCGTTTGACGCTTCCCGGTACGGGCGCGCGGGGCTTTTTCTTCAATTCTCTTTTAGGCTCTGAAATGGTACTGGCTTCGTCCATGCTAAGGTGTGTGGAGCGGCACAGTGGGGACTCAGTCAAAAAAAGAGTTTGGGAGAGTCAAAAATATTTATGGGCGCTTTGGGTAAAGTGAATTTGATTAGTGTGAAAAAGTTTATTGAACTTTTGTTCGCTTATTAATTTAGCAAGCTGAAATGGCCAAAGACCCCACTGTGCGGCGCTGTCTCGATCTCGCTCTGCTCGTCGCTGAGTAACAGACGAAGCCGTCTGGCAGCGGCTACGCGGTGAGAGGCGAAGCATAGCCAAAAAGAGAATTGAAACCCCGCGCGCTCACACCGTTTTTGGCGTAAGAGATAAGCGCCACCATAGAACAGGTTTTTGGTCGGCTCATGCAGCAGCTTCTTATTGTATAGTCTTTGATAACAGTAAAATGCGTAACGCGCATAAGTATGTACATAGGAATTGCCAATGCAAGCAATGTTTCTGCAGCGACGAAATTCGCGCCACCTCGCTCCCACAAATCTAAAAATAGAATGCGCTTACATACATACATACATGTGTGAGTATACTCTGTTTGTATACAAACAGAATCTTAAGGTTCTTCTAAAGTTTAGAATCTAAACGATGCAGCGGCTGCACGGTTTAGAATAACCATTTCTTTTCGTTTGTTTTAGTCCTGTATAATGAGCAGTTAGGAGAGCAGTGTTTTGATCTCATTCAGTACAAATACATAGAAAGTAAAAGTGCAAATAAAAATTTAGTTTATGCAAAAATGTAATAATTATAAAAAGTTTCGCGTATCCTAACTCACAGTACATACATATGTACATATGTATGTACATACATATGTCAACGGTGAAACACACAAAAAATTGTTGTTTATATATTTCGTTCAATGTTATAAAAATTTGTTCAAAGAACTGCAGTGAATTGTTTTTATAAGTGAAGTGCAATTAAATTGGCAACAATACCAGATTTTTCGCTGGAATACAACCAAAAAAAAAAATATTAATGTCGTGCGTTTCATCAAAAATTTTTCATAAAAAACTAATAATAGACGTCTGTTTCTCTTATTACAAAAAGGTTTGGTGCAATATATTTCTAGTAATACCAATATTTTATTTATGTAATTGTTTAGAGTATCTAATCAGCATTTCAATTTGAAATGCTATTTGACAGCAATTCGTAGTCCTTTATTAATAGAGCGGAGTATTAAAAAGAATAAAACGCAAACAACTCCCGCTCGTATGAGATAACAGTTAATTTTCGAACATACATATATGTTTACTACTCCATACATCCAGGAGCAGTGTTTTTATTTGTGCCAAAACACACATGAACAGAAATGGGAATTTTTCTGTGGCTGGTCATAGATTTTCGAACTGCTGTTCGGCCTATCCTAAGCGCATTGCCAATCACAGCAGCAGCAACAGCACACAGACATTCCCCAAAGTGGGGTTGGGAAACTACCAAAAAAAGAAAAACAGGAACAAGCCAGAGCAAAGAGATAACAAATTAAAAATCTGATGTGTTTGCTTACACTGCGTGTTTGCGTGTGTGTGTGTGTGTGTGTGTCTGTGTATTGGCGGCCGGAACTCTGACAGCATCCCAGGCCTGCTCCTGCCCCTGCCCCTGCCCCTACATCACACCATGTGCAGGATGTTCCATATGTTCAGTAATATTTTTTGGTTACATAATTATTTTGGTTTGGCCTCTGGCGGATGTGGTCGCTTAACTGCATTCGGTTGGTTTGACTTTACCGGGGACTCGGAAAATGCATTTGATGAAAATTTATTCCGTACCCGTTTCCCGCTGTATCCTCCCACAGTGAGAGAGAGCAAGAGAGAAATTCAATAAAAGCCAATCCCGCTTTCCCATTGTCTGTCGGGTCTGTGTCGGTTCTGGTCAATTTTTCTAGCTAATGATTTGGTTTCCTGTCGGCCAAATGTGTGCGTGCCTGAATGTGGTTCCGGATGAGGCACCTCCCTCTCCCACACTCTTTCCCTTTCTCACCAACTCTTTCTCTGTGTCTCTGTGTGTGTGTGTGTGTGCTAAATTTATGGCTTGCCAAGTGGTTAATTGTGAATGCGAGTTCGCGGCTGGGGCGCTGAATTGTGGATACTGTAGATAGGCTGCTGCTGGATTATAAGTGAAATGGGTTGTGAATGAAAATGGGGCAAAAAACAGTAGCAGGTTAAGCGGAAAATTCTGTCTGCAGCAGTGTCCCTTTGAAGCCCGAGAATCGTTTACTGAAGTGGCGATTCCAATTCCATATTTTTCTAGGAAAATTTCTGTTCGCAATAGTGCATGGAATTTCCATGAAAATATCTCTGGTGCATGAGAATTGCTCATTGATGTGGCATTACTAATTCCCCATTCTCTGACATTTCCACAACTCTGGACTACGACTCGGTAAATCCACAACTAATGAGGGGGAACCCCCCTCCCACCTCACCCACACCCCGGGCAGCAAGGCGGCAAGGCGGAAAGGCGGCAAGTCAGTGCTTTGCGTAAACACACATTTTCGTATATATTCCCATTAGAGATACCGCCTAGGCCCACCCCATAAATTCTGTTATTTGTTTTGGGTCAGTGGGTTTGCTGAGAGGAGGAGGGTGACCACATATTTCGGTTCGATCATGAAACGCCACCTAATGAGAAATCGTATTAAGCTACAAATTAAATCCTCTAACTAATTTCGCAAGCACGCTGGGAGCAGCAACACGCACACATTTTGCATCGGCACCCCCCGATGGCTTTACCGACACTCGGACGCCCTACAGCTGCGACAAACTGACAATCTCTGTGGGTGTATGCACATAGATGTATGTATATATAGAGTTTCTAAAACCCCCTGTAAGCCCAGCTGAAACTAAAACCGAACTGAGCTGAATTGAAAATATGCACAGGCGGATTGAATCAATTAAAAGTTTGCCACACAAGTATGCAACACCAGCTCCGAAAAGTGGAGAAAAGCCAAAGAGAGTTTTTGGTAAATTTACCCAAAAAATTAACAACAACCAACAGCAAAGGGAAAATGCATTCCCATTCCCAGTTGGAGCCGAGAGAGGAAAAGTGTGGGCAAAGTAACTTCAACTTGTATGATAGGTAAAGTGCACAAGTTGTGGCAAATATTTTGAGCGCACTTTATTGACCAATACTCGTAGGTGTTGCAGCTGCCAGTCCGCCAGTTCGCCAGTCAGCCAGTCAGAGAGGGAGAATGTGAGTGGCAGAGGGAGGACAGCAATTGATGTTGGGTTCTTGAGCAGCTGGTTGGGGTGGGTGTGGAGGGGGACAAGTTTTCTCTGGCAACCAACAGAAATGACTGACTTCTGACAAACTTTCCATGCAGCTCGTGTGCACTGAATGGGAAAGATTGACATTTTTTAATTGCAGCCAAGAGTTGGACAAGCTATTGGGTCATGCGAGTGGATAAACTCTAAGATTAATCAATTATTGTTAAGCTGGGGGGATTGAAAATAATCCAAATAAAGATAGTAGTCTTGAGGTAATCACCAGAGCTGAGAACTAAAGCCAGGGACTACAGACAGAGAGTCAGTACGAAAAGCTGGCGACTTAAGGCAACTCCAAGTAGCTGAATACTTAACGTACTCCACAGATTGCATACGAGTAGAAGCCATATAAATTGATGGTTTTCCACAGCCCGCATGTAAATGAAAAAAACCCAGACAATTGCATTTGTGTCAACTGAAATGCGATTGCTTGCAATTTTAATGAAATTGAACAAACTGTGCTGCACGAGGAAGGCAGCTGCAGCATAAAATAAGAAGTAATTGGCAAGCAATAAAAAATGGCCAAGAAAACTAAGAAAGAATGAAATTCAGTTGGCAGGGGGAGGTGGAGGCTGGTGCCGCCATGACAGCAAATGGAAATGGAAAACTTGCACTCGTCCGTCGAATCTATTTGCACTAAGTGTTCGTTAGAAAATGTTTGCATAGCAGCACTCAACGTCATTCAAAACACATGTAGAAAAGGGTGCTGGGGATAAGGCTGTGCGACCGGGAGACTGTGGGGGCTGAGATTGAGGAGAACTGAGAGAAACCAAGGCCGAGGCCGAGACTATGCTGGAGACTTATGCAGGACACGGAACGAGAGCTGAGAGCCGAGAGCCGGGACTGTGTGTGTGTGTGTGTGTGTGGGTCTGTGATCTGGTTGAGTGCGGGAAATCAAAGAAAATCAATAAAAGGCAAATTGACGTAGGAAAACAGAAATGTGCATCATTTTCACTTTATGCAAATTGCAAAATGTGTGATGAAGTCGACAGCAGCAATGATGGCGGTGGTCCCACTATTTTTTTTTTTGCCTCTTTCACTCAATCTCGAGCGTAGTACGAATGTGAATTCGAGTGCGAGTGCGAGTATGAGTATATATGAATGAATACAAATAGAAAAAGAGAACCTGTGTGTGTGTGTGCGCCTGCCACTGTGTTTGTCATGTGTAAATGCAATGGCTGACAAAAGGCATTTGCATATTTAATGTTATTACGTTATTTTGCATGGCATACAAAAATTTATGTTTGCATGCGACAAAACTCTCAGAGACATTTTCATGCTCATGTGAGTAACCGTAGCGTAGCGTAGCGTAGCGTAGCCCGTGCCCCATGGCGTACCTCACATATTCGTTATATTTTCCCCACAAAATTTCACAATAATTCCGTTACAACTTTTTAGCACTGGGACTCGTTGGGATTCTTGTACGCCATCATCATCGTCATCACCATAAATAATAAAATTATTGTGCTGTCAGTTTGAATTTACGCCCATTTCCCCCACCCACATTTTCCTCCCCAAATGCCAAGAAGAGACTGTGGAATAGTGGAGTAAATATTGAAAAAACGCACAACAACAACAAGAAAGAAATGAAAATGCCATTAAAAACACGTTTCAGATTTCATGATGAGAATAGTGTGGCTCTCCGGAGAGCATTTATCCCTGCACTATCTGTGTGTGTGTGTGTGTGTGTGTGCCCCAAGTCATCAAGTCAGATTGGTATACAAAACTATCACTGAATGCGGCGGGTGCTATGAATGTAGCCATCATCAGAGCAGGAGAGGGAGTGCGAATCAATAATCCAGTGGTTAGCGGTTTAAAGGGCTGCTTAAAGCGACTATTTGTAAGGGATAATAGCAAGGAGCATCTAAGGAGATCAAATTTAATGTAGCATACACTCTAAGGCAGGCAATTTTCCATTTCTGAAAGAATATATCAGCAGAAGACAGGCCTTCGTTTATAATTTTAAATTCTGTATCATCATAATCAAAGCTTAATGTAGTAGCACATACGCAAGAGGATCTGCTTGAAAGGGCACGCACATGGCTCTAGGAGTAGCCTCCTTAAAGAATTCCCATACTTTGTTGCTGCTGCTGCCTCAAAGGACGCCCACACAGTGCTCCTGCTGCTCCTGCTGCTGCTGCCTCAAAGGACTCGCACACGTTTCTAGGCTGCCGATGTGCTCAAAGGAGCACAAACGAGCGGCCAAAAGGCAAAGTGTGACTTCAGTCACTTGACATTGGCAGGAAACCAAAGGCCAAGTCAAGAGTGCGATAGAGCCCTGGCCTACATACATTATATAGAGACCAGCAGAGTCAGAGTCAGAGTCAGGATGTGTGGTGAATCCACGATACATATACAGTGGGATAGGAGAATAAAGAGAGAGAGATGGGATTGTGGTGGAGCCAGAGCGGCAGAAAGTGAGAAAGGAGAGAGATGCCATCTTCTGGCCGGCAATCATGGCAGCCGCAAATCATCATGGATATTTCGAAAATTTCATTACATTGTTAGGTTGTGCCGGGGCAAAAGGTGGATCCATCCAACACGCCACCTCACCCTCTGCCAACATCCCTTGGAGCCATCGACCAGCTCACTTTCTCGCTGCCTTTTCTACCACTTCCCACTGTATGCTGTATGCCAGTGTGCACTTGGCTGAATGTTATCTACCATTCCAAATGATGTCAATGAATGGTTAGATGAGGTGTGCATGTGTCTGTCTGTCTGTCTGTGTGTTATATAACTTCACGAACACACACACACACATACACTTATAATCACACTCACACTCACACACACTGAGACACACAGTTAATGACGTCTCTCGCTCTGTGCACTGGAAATTCCCTGGTAGCCAGGAAAAGCAGCCAGAACGTACAGCCGCCTTTCGTTTCTCCCCATTTTCCCCAAACCATTTCCTTGTATTTTTTTGTTGTTTTTGTTTTTTTCCGGACCCCCTTCCTATGCCATCGCTAGCATTCTGGTCTATTGTCTCATTGTCTGTGCGCTCATGTATGATTTTTTTTATTATAAATAAGCTTGTAGGCATGTGTCAGGCCAGCAGAAGCAGCAGCAGCAGCAGCAGCCGAGGCTGGGGAATGGTAGGAAAGTCCTGTGTGCCAACTAAAACTCGGGCCGTAATCTGAAATGGTAGAGCACCAACAGCAGCACCAACAACAATGTCTGGCAATCATGTTGTAACTGCCAGCAACAAAAACAGCAGCAGCAGCAGCAACAATAGTAATAACATCAGCAACAAACAACAACAACAACAACAACAAACAACAAAAACGAGAAAATGTGTTTTGACATTAAAATTTAAGATTTGAAGGAAACATTGGCCGGAATTTCATTAGATGAATGCTGAGGGGGTTGGTTGGTTGACTTTAAAAAGGGAAGCTGTCGAAATGAATGGATGCATATGAGATTAGGAAAATATGGATTTGTTTTTCCATTTTGTGTGCCGGAAACCATAGCTGAAATTGATGGATTACCAAGGTTTCTGGCATAAAGCTATCTGAGCTGAAAGCAATAGTCACCGTAAAGAAGAGGTTTCAAAATGGTTTAGTTGGATATGTATAAGAGTCTTTAACGTTAATATTGAGTATATGTACAAGCCATGTGTGTGTTTTCGCCAGGATTGAGATAGGTCTTAAACTACTTTGATTTGGTAGAAAAATAAACAAAATTTTCCCTTACACCGATAGAAAATGCCCTGAAACTTCATTATTTTCACTCATTTATGCCATTGATTTTCATCCAAGAGTGGTTGTATTAATATTGAATATTTTTCACATACATTTTGATATAAAATATGAAAATATTTAAATTTAATATATTTTATATTTAATTTAAATATATTTCATATATAAATTTAATATATTATATTTATTTTAAAGTGTTTTGTATTTAAATTTAATATATTATATTTAATTTAAAGTGTTTTGTATTAAGATTAAATATGAACGTACATATTAAAAAAGCCATTTTAAAACATTTATATTTGTTTGTATTTAAAAATCGCATTTTAAATTAAAATATGATTGTAGTTAATTTTACTTTGTTTTTTTCTATCAGTGTAAAATCTGCACATATTTCTACATTATTCATTAATAATTCATAAAAAATCCTTTTACATTTAGAATATTCAATACATTCAATTAATACAAAGCTTTCCATTGTCTCTTTCTTTGCAGTTCAAAAATAAACAAAAAATTGCGAAAAAATTGCGAAACAAATCCCTAGAACGGTAAGCAAATTTCATCTTCTATCCGATTATGCCATAAAAGACCTTAAATAAACCTCATTAAGGCAATCTAAATGCCAAGTACTCTCTTAATTTATTTATGAAAATGTATTCCAACAATTTTCCATACAAACAAAAAAATTGCCTGCAATTCACATTGAGCACCCATAAATACCTTGATCAATTGCTATTGCCTTACAGGCGCTGTTATCTCAGCGAAAATCTGGGCAATTTAATAAAAAATAAAGACACAATCTACATATCCGAGTACACCCACACACATTCCATTCCTTGCCTGCTGCTGCATTTGTGTGTGGAAGCCAATTTGGGGTTTACCTAAAAATTTCCTAGCGCGAGAGACAAGCAGAACAAAGGGGCGGAAAATCAACCTTTCACTGGCACACAATTTGTATTTCTAAATCGCAAACAAATCGAAAGCCGCAACCGCTCCAGAGTCTTGTCTTGTCTGTCTGTGAGAATGTCTCAATTGCAGAAGGAGCAGCAGTGGGAAACAGCAAAGCAAAGCAAAGGAAAGGAAAGAAAAAGGATAAGCAGGAAAAGAAAAAGAACAGAAAAGTGCCTTGGGCTTATTTGTCGATTGTTGTTAAAGGGGTTGGGGAGAAGGGAAAGGCAATGCAACACACTTTTTGTTCAATCCCCAGGTTTAAATGAATAATGGCAGACACTGCCACTACCACTGCCACCGCCTCCGCATCCGTTCAAGCCAATTTCAATTGCCATGCCCTAGTGCTGGTCCTGGGTCCCAATCCAACACCTTCAGGAAACTGTGGCTGCGTCATTTCCATCAGTTGATTGCCATTATGTTGTTAAGGTGAAAAGCGCAGTGACATTATTGTACGTAGATGTTCCTACTGCTCTGCTGCTGCTGCTGCCAGCTGTATTGTGACACTTGAGGCAGCAACATAGTGCCATGAATTGTCTGCCGTTTCTCTTATTGTTCTGTTGTTGAGTGGAAAATGAGTTTACACTTAAGTAAATCACTTTTGCGCTTTCATATTGACAAATGAAATTAACCCTGGAACAGCCACAGGAAGAGACACACGACACAGGAAAAGTTTCAGCCCCCGAAGCACGCACACGTAACACATTGCGTATACGCAATGTATATATGCAATCGACAACCAGTGCCTGTCGTTCCATCTCCATCTGCATTGTTAACTTGTTTATTAGTTTATGGAATGGGAACAGAGACATGCCTGACCTGACCCACCAGTGACCCACAGTGATAAAGGAAACTTGATTTCAGACCCCAAAACTTCCAAAAGGGGTCAGTGAGAGGTCGGCCGAGCATACTAAATTTGCTGGCTAATTTAATATGCAGGCTGCAGCCAGAAAAAGAGGAGTAAAATACAGGCGGCATATACCCGTACCCGTACCCAAATACATTGAATCCTCGTAATTGGATTTTCCCAAAGTTATTGTCTTCAGGTTGTTCTTCTCCCTTCTCCACATCTCATATTTGTCCCTTTTCTTTACACATTGCATTTGAAATATCGGCAAAAGTTTTTGTATATTCGTTTTCCTGATAGCAAAAGGGTTGAGGGTCGCTGCCGCCGCTGTCTTACATATTCGTATGAGATATGCATGTTAAGTCATGGCTGACCAAGCATACAAAACTTTTAAATGACTTTTGCTTACTCTTCTGCCCAACGAAAGAAAATCTAAGGGGGACCGCAGCAGCAGAAGCAGCAGCAGCAGTTTCTCGTGTATAACAATAACTTTTCGCATGTAAGTTTAGTTTAATTAAAACTAAAGAAAAATATAAAAAAAAAATAAGAGAACAAAAAAATGTCATCTCTTGGAAGTTTCCGCATTGCATTTTGAGACTTGTCGACAGAACTATTTCAATTTATGTAACATTGCACGTCGGACTTGGTAACTTTTTGAATTCTTTGCTTCACTTCCTTTCTGGAAAAACCTATATGAGCATACTTTTTGCCATCAGTGTGTGTGTGTGTGTTTGTGTGTGTGTGTGTATGTGACTGGAATATGTTAAACTTTCGTACATCCCCCAAGCAGTGCACAAGTTTCTTCGTGTCTTCAGTACTGCGCTTTTCGAAGGTAATTATTCAGGTAATTTCACAGATTTTTGTGCAGGTTTGCTGCAGCATCAATATGAATTTACTTTCAAAAAAATTCCTTAAATTCCTTCATCTACAAAGAGGAAGGAACTCCCACTCATTTTTAACATAGCTTGTCAGCCGCAGAAAATTACTTGTATACTTACTCGCACTTTCACGGCAGCAAAAGGTTATTTTTTATATTTTACTCAGAAGCACACGCTGGCAAAAATTCCTTAAGCTCTTCCGTCAGACGCCTATCACTTGGCTGGAAGAGACGCCTTGACTCGCTTCTTGAGTTGCTAAGTAGGTCTTTTAAAATTTATGTCGTACCTGTAGGTACCCTGCTGGTGAGGGCTGAAATGGAGCTTAGTGATTGTAAAAAAGGAATACAATTTGTATGATTATTTACAGCAAGCTTTGACTGGTGGTAGAGGTGTGATCTGTCTCTTGATCTACGAAATCTCAAAGAACGAATACAAGACAATGGTATATATTTATTTAGAGTACTTATAGACCATATAAATCGATAAATGTCTTGTCATAAATTCCATTTCGACTCAATTATAATATTAAGAGAGCTTCTCATATTCCTTCTTAAACTTTTTCTGCTTATGCTTGAAATTGGATATGAATTTTATACCAGTGAGGGTATACTTTTATCTCTCAGTTTTAGCTGCACTGCTCGTACTCGTATCTCTCTTCTTGTTATGTTGATTATTTTCGGCTGGCTGTTTGCTATATTTCACCGCACAATTTCCTGCCGCCAAGAGCTCTGAAAGTATCAAAGCGCTGACTTTTTGTTATTATTTTTATGCATACGCATACCCTTGGCAAAGGATATTTGACTTTTAAAGAACATTTGGGAATGCACACAAGAATGTATTTTTTCTTTACAACATTTTCTTATGTCACTGAAAAGAACTAGCAGAATATTTTTCTTTTGAATGTCCCCCGCACTTATCAGATAAAAATAGCTCTATTTTAGACAGTATGACAGCGCTTTTCTATAGAATCTGAAAGCGATAACATACCAGAGATCTCTTTCATAGTATCCAACTAGCTGTTAGAATAAGAAATTAAAATTTCGTCATGAAAAAACTTTCTAAAAAAATATTTAAAGTGCTTGTGAGACACACAATCTTCTTTTCCGCCTTAAATTCCAATATTTTCCAACATCTTCCAAAAGGGTATTCAAACCATCGACTTACCACAGCTGTTGTAGGAATCTTTCAACCATTTTTGTGTTAGCCCCATTCCGAACGCATCCTCCGCACCCACACACACAGACACACACTCGAACCGGCATAATATTTATAATGAAAAGTGTGCAAAGTGCAGGCATAAGTTGCAAGTTTTTGCCAGGCCCTCGATTCATCCACATAACCGTATGTACGTACGTAGTCTATGTATCCATAACATTTCCCCGAGAACCTCTCTGGCGAGTGCTTTGAACCTGCTGCACCTTCCGCTGTAACTCAAAATAGTTTTTGTTGGCATTTTGATAACGTGCTGTATGGTAGGTAGCGTACGGTTAGTCTCTGCTGCTATCAGCTGCTTCCTGTTGTTAAGTTTCTGGCAGCCAACTAGTGTGCAAAGTAGGTTAACAACTGAAAACGTTGCTGCGGTGCCAAAGGGGGATATTTAATGCCATGTAACCAGGAATATTGCTTAGGCAAAAATCAATTCAATTTCGAAAACACACAGACTCAGACAGCACATTATGCTGATGCTCATTGTAATCTCTTCCGACGACCTCCCATGAGACCCAACACAATGCCAAGTGGTTGTAAAAATCAAATGTTATAGACACAACAAGTGGGGCAGGAGGCGAGAAGAACATGAGCCAGGGCCAACACAATCTGGCCAACACAAAAGTCAATATGCATGCTGCTGGGTGCATTTCTCAAGTTGGATAATACTGTGGGTTAGCTTTGCATGGGGAGAGGTCCGGGGTACTTTTTTTTTTTGTATTCCATGCACATACGAGGGAAGTCCGAGAAGTACTTCACACTGGAGACTCAGCAAATAATGGAAAGAAGCCTGAAAAGTTATTCCATGGCGTAGATGAACTCGAAGATGCAGATGACAAAAACAACTCCAAAGAATTTGCTTATTTGACTCTGATGTATACTGATTTGTTTTTGTGAGTAAAGCTTGTACTCTTTACTTTGTATGCTGTTGTACATATGTAGCACCCCTCGTATATTCCATACACCCACAACATTTTGCAACGTCTTAGTTTTTAGTCAGAGTGTTGTCCTCTATTTTTTTCTTGCTGTTAATCGGCTGCAAAAACAAAATGTACTCGAGTGGCAAAAGTTCCAGAAAAGCAGCTGCATCCAACTGTGAATGCAAACAGGAGAAACCAGCAGGCAGCAGGCTGCAGGCGTAAGGCATGGAAGGAAGGAAATAGTTACTGAAAGATTCCCTAATGTGGTTTCCACACATCAGTCCTCACTCTCTCTCACTCTCTCTCGCTCTGTCCCACTCTCAGTGTGTGTGGTTCTTCTGGTAGTTGCTGCTAAATTGTTGCCCCAGAGTGCCTAATAGCAATTCAATTTGTTCTTAAACGTAAGCTTCAGAGTGGTAACAGCTTGAACTCTTACAGAGCCAGAAAGCTGCCAGGAAACAGGGATTCAAGGGTTACTTTAAAACTAGAAAAGTCTCGATATGAAAATTATTTGATGGTGAAGCATTCCATTTCCATTTATGCCCGAAAGCTATGGGAGCTAGACATTGAGGGCCTCCAACAGAATCTGTTTTTCCTTTGGCTCCGAATAAATGCCGAAAAGAGAGTGAAATTATGGGAATTTCACGTTTGTATTTATGGCCAAAGTGTTGGTAATTTTTTAATGAATAACAGTTCAAGAGCAACAGACGTAAGACAGTAAAGGGAGAACCTTTGGGCCTAGGAATGCTTGCTGTTGGGGAATTATTTGAAATATTTCGTTAACATTTTCGAATCCTTTGGTTAATAATTGAAAGAATTCGCAAGATGAAAGCCAGAATAATTTTGCTGGTTTTAAAAGGTATTTTCCTGTAGCATGAAAGTTCCCTAGCTTCAACGAATATGATCTCCATTTCATTGTACTCAGTGTTCATGCAACTGATGTCCAATTAGCACCAAATCTTCTTGCAGCTCCACAAACATATCAATAGAAGACCATGGAAAATGAAAAAAAAAATTTTAATTCGGTAATCAATGCCAGAACCCGAGAGAATCTATTATGAAACAAAACGAGCGAGCATTCCTTTCGAATTGTATTTCACCCGAATATCAAATGAGGTTTTCCATGGCGTGCAATGTTGAGCAATGGCTAAATGAGCGAAAAGCTATTAGGACCAGCCGTAAATTCAACAGTTTATTGGCTTGGCCCCAAAAGTGCAGCCAAAATATTTTGCTCCTCTTAATTGAAAATGCACTTGAGCTTACCTTTCATTTGGACCCTCGTCCATTGCCCAGCTGTCGACTGGCGCTGCCGCTGCTGTTGCTCGTCTCGTCTAGAGTATTTCCAATGAGCACTTAACAATTACATACCTCCCGAGTGGGCTGCACGAGTGGGGCTCTGATGGTACGGGAATTCTTTGCCATTTCTCTCTGTCTGTTTGCCGCTGTTCTGTTTTATCGTTGCCCATGGAAAGGCGGTGAAAAAGCTTAGCACATACTTTGCTCTACTTTATTTTCCAATGTCCTTTTAATCAAAAGGCAACTTGACCATTCCACCATTCCACAAAGACATTCCCATCCACATCCGCATCGCCAAACGACAAGGAGTCGACAAGAAGGAGCATTGAACAGCCATCGACTTGGAGGGACTTGGCACTGGCACTGGCAATGGGCAGCAGCATTTACCTTCTGGAGTGCACTTCAAGATGCACTCGTTTAATTGAGTGACCCAAAAATGAACGAGCTGCATGTTTAATTTCTCGCTCTTGTGCCTCTTAAGCACTCTGATTGAGTTACTCTTTAAATATTTAAAGATCTCCCTTTGGCATCGACTTGAAAGGAATAAGTGTTGCCTGTCAAGTGAAGTCGCCAAAGGGACCTAAGAGAGGGAATCAGATCTAGCAGGTTGTTTGTAAAGAATGGTATGAATTATTGATGAATGCAGAGCCAATTGCTGCTACTCGATTGAAAGCTTAATGGGAATTTCTATCCTGTATGAACGTAGGTAGAATACCTGAATTTTCGCACTCTTCTTTCTAGATTCAATCTAAGCAATTCGTATTAAATTTTCTATTAAATTCTGACAACCACTGAGGGACATCATCTGGTTAGGACTCTTGCCCACATTGCTCGGGGGGTGGTTGCTTCCTTCCGGCGGTTAATATCCACGTGGAGTCTCGCATACAAGTCGATTGCATGTTGCTGGCGAATTAATAAACCAAAAGAAGTACACGGCACACCAGGAGCACTCATCCATGGGGATCCAGGACCCTGGGCAGGGTCCTGCAAAGCCCACGCACAGTGTTCCTGCCTCCTGTCTACCCATTAATGCGTGTACATAAAACCAAACTGTGATTTGCCTTCTTCCTGCCTCGGCTTCCTCTCTGCCACTGTGCTTTTCTCTCTTTTTGGATTCATCATGAATTTATGCGGCCTGCAGGTTAATGATATGGATATGGCAAGTGGCTCGGAAAAGGACGAAGGACAGAGGGTGTCAGGGGTGCTGAAAGTGCTACAGCTAATTATGCGCATGTCGGGCTCTGAGCGGATGAGGTCATGTTCCAGCCACATTAGTTGTATTATTCTAATGAGTGAGGGACAAATTAATCGTGCAGAGAGGAACCCAATGAAGTGAGGGAAGTGCCAAATGAAAGGCCACCGCACGTTGAGTGTGGCAAGAAAAGCACTTGGGGAAAATGGTCAAACATTAACACTACCAGCTGTTTGGATCCACTTTTGCACTCTCTCTCTCTCTCTCTCTCTCTCTCTCTCTCTCCCTCTCTCTTCCCTTTCAGGTAATCGTTTTGCAGTTTTTCCTTTCCTTAGGGATTATTGCGGCTTTTATGCGACCCTTAATACGCGATTGCTGTTGGTCATGGAATTGCAACCATTTCAATAACAATCAGGAACATTTTGCCAACATTTTCCCTCCTCCTCTCGAATCACTTAATTTTTAATAACAACCATTTAAAAATGTGCGTCGCACTTCTCGTTGCATTGCCTCTCGATTCGGATGTCATTACTTGAGTCAACAGGCAATCAACGTGATATATTAAGAGCCAAGTGCAAAATAATGCAATACAATTAACCATAATTGCACTGGGTATGGAAAAAGTGTGGTTCAATTGTGTGAAAAATGAAATGAAATACAAACATAATCGTAGGGTAGCTAAAGATAATGATTATACGAATACACTTACTAGTAGCAAAAGCATAAAAACATTGCAAAAAAAAAAATAAATAAATAAATAAAAAAAAAAAAAATTATTCATAAATAAATAAAATATAAATTAAAATAAAAAAAAATAAATAAAGCATATTGCAAAATATTAATGAAAAAAATAAAAAATAAATAAATTAAATAATTTGTAAAAATAAAAATAAATAAAATTAAAAACAAATAAAATAAAAGAAAGGTGGGACTGAAAAATTCAGAGATATTTTCTTTTTTTTTTTGATAATTATAGCTCTTATTTTTTATCTCAAATGTCAAGCATTTCCACATAGAAAGATATGTGATCCGCTATCTTTAATTATGTTTCATAAGAATTCACCTTCCACTTGCCTTAAAGCACATCCCAAAAGAGAAGTCCCTTCCCTTATTGACTTCTTCATAACTCAAGATATCTGCTGGAACACTTAAACACACGAGTACATAAATCAAATCAAAGAGGGAGGCTATAACGTTGATCACGTAATTGATTACATAATGTGCAGAGCTGAGGGTCGTACCGATAGAAGGAGAGAAGCAGCGCACTCCCATCCAATTCTGTTTCGCCAAGTGATTTCGCAATTAACAAGGAAAAAGTTGCCTCTCATTTTGGGCATGGGCGAGTGTCGCCCCTGGTATTAGAGAGAGAGGGCCAGAGGGCACACGCAATTCACCAGCACGTGGGGCATAAAAAGTCTGGACTTCTGGGTTGGTTGTTGCTACTGCTGTTGTATGGTGTAGGGACGTGACAATAAAGCGTCGATCCGTTAAACTATTGTGTGCCATAAGGATTAATGCCATTTACATAATTTCCCCTCATGTGTGAGTGAGTGGGAGTGGGTTAGGAGTGGGTAGCTGGTAGTTTCGATTCTGATAGAAGGCCATTGCGAGGTGTTACTGCCATCAGCGTCCGTTAACCGAAACAAGCAGCCAACGCCAACCCAACGCCAACCATCGAGACGAACACGCGTTTCAGCATTTTCGGGGGACCGAGACCGGGATGGGGACCTCCCGCACGAACAGCTGCTGCAACATGATTGAGCTTTCAATTTGCTGGCCCCGGATGCCAGCCCAGTGCTAACCGCCAAACAAGTGGAGAAGCCATCGGAAGCTGAAACCCAGCAACCATCACCAATGGAATCCAAAATGTTTTGCTCAACAATTTATGAACATTTCTCGCTCTCTCTTTGTAGCAGCGCCAGATGGAATGAAGATTTGCTTTAATTGTTGCGAATTTAGCTGTAAAACGGAAATCCAGCCCCCACAGCAATTCCTAATCAGTGGCTCTGCACCCTCACCCTCCACCCTCACCTGTCTGCCCCAAAACTGATGCTTGGTTATCTGTGTTCGGGGTTTTCCGGGTATTTCCGGTCTATGGCCATAATTATCCCTCTGACTTGTGCTCGTTCGTGTGTGTCTGTGCCTGTGTGTGTGTTCTGTCGGTACATGAGTTGGAAATTTTTCGACAATTACAGAGACAACCGCAGTGAACAGTGAACAGAGTTGTCGTCGCACTGAACGCCGAATACTGAACAGTGTTGCCCTTGTCGTCATTGTCTGTCCATCATGTCTGTACGACTGCTAGCACTCATTCGTATTCGAATATAGTTGGGGCGTTGGGCGTTGGGGGGGAGAACTACCAAAAACATAAAAACTTTGCCATGACACTGTCAAACCACAGTGGAGTCGCTTGCCCTTGCCCTTCCGCTTCCGATTCCCTCTCCCCCTAGTGCACACCCATCGTGCAATTGTGAAACATAGTTTTCGGGTGGGGGTGCTGCATCGTGTTCGCAGCCCGCCCACTCGATCCGGGCATATCTCAGTAGCGACAATTGCATTGGAAATTGGATTAAGCACATGCCACAAAGAAATCAACAGCAGCTGTCTGCCAGAGCAGCAAACACGAAAAAAAGAAGTGGGTTCGGCCATGACGACTGACAGAGGATTTCTGGCAGCTTATAATAGGTGAATGGATAATACCAAACCGGAATATCAGTCGATGGAAAATATAGCAGAGGATAGTAGATAGGATAGGTAATTGAATGCCATTGTAAAGCAGAAAAAAACTACGTTTTTAATGGCTCTAAAATTGCACAAATCTATGTCTGACGTTGCTTCAATTCGAAATGGTTCCCAAGGCACATTTCCATACTCAACTATCTATAAATAATCCATCTATGCAAAAAGGGCTCTAAAAATGTAGCATCAGCTTGCCCATTGGCGTTGCAGGGTAGCAGGGTCGTAAAAAGTGTTTGCCATGTGTTGAACTGACAGCGACTATTGCATTACTCTGGAAGCAGACCGGCACTCTAACCCATACCCATACCCATACCATATCCCAGACGGCACCACAATCATAAAGAATCATGGAGAGAAATTGTTGAATATAGTCGTCATATCAAGCCATAACTCATGCTTTGTCCTCGTGTTCCTCGAATCTGTCTCGCTCGTCCTACCCCTTTAGATCATATCCACTCCAGCCACGGAAATCTCTTTCTCTCTTTAATCTGTACCCCATATTTGGGTTTCTGGATTTTGGTTTGCGTCTCGTTTCGTTGACGTGACGTGATGTTGGAGTTTTGCCTGGTTGGGCAATGACAATGCTTAGTGCCAATGCCATCCATGTCTTCTTCTGTTCAGAGACAAGCATGAGTCTTAGTTTCTCAGTCGTCTAGTCGGGTTTTTTCTTTTTTGTACTTACATATATAAAGATGGAATGCTAAAAGCGCGTGCCAGGGATTACACGTGTCAGTGGTCGTGTCAATTGTCCGAATGAAGTGCAAGTTTCTCAATGTGAAGTACATTAAATTTCCACATTGATTTGCAAATATAAGAGGAAAGAGTAAAGAGAATATTGAGCTCCTTTAACTGCTCATATATCCTCATAATTAGCAACAAGTTTTCGTGGATATCCTTGAAATTGGGTTACTTAATTCTGCATTTCCAAGTTTCCACAACTTTAGCTGAATGCTAATCGTACTTCTCCTGTTTTTTTTTTGGGACGCCTCCAAAACTAATTAGGTGACTTAATAGAGACCGTGACGATGACGCGCCAATGAGATGTCGATGGAGATGGTAATGGCGACACGATGAGGATGATGATGCTAATGCTGATGATGATGCAGCAGCAGATGCTGGGAAATGGAGCACTACACCACGAACACGTTGAGCATTAATAACTTGTGATTTATAGTGGAAGATTAACTTTTTCCACTCCATCCACTGATGCTGCACAAAATGGTGTTAAATTGCTCGCAGTTCGATGAAAGTTTTCTACCCAGATAGTCCATTTGTGTGTGTGTGTGTGTGTTAGATGAAAAGTTTCAGCCAAATTCGTAAGGATGGGAAAAGTATTGTGATAAATGGTCTGTGTGAGCGCAGGGGATGAATTTTAGTCTGAGAAAAGATCAAGTCGTAGTCTGATTTTGTGGATTATGAATATCAACGAAAGTCAAGCAAAACGAAACCAAAACGAAATCCATTTTAAGTGACAGGCCAAAGACACTTGGAGATAATCACTGGCAACATTTGCATCCATTCCGGCTCAGACCAAACATAATGACAATGTCGGCTGCCCCTCTCTCTCTCTCTCGCTCGCCGTTTTCTAAACTGTCTTTGTTGTGCAAAAAAAAAACACACACACACACACACACACAAAAAAAGTGGAGGGGCAAATCCCGTGCATAGAGTGCAGGATAAGTCTCTGGTTTTATCCAATCCCCTCCTCAGCCATTCGCACTCATTGTACGAGAGTCCCGTTCCCGGCTGCAGGTCCACAATGCCACAATGCACAATTTTTACGCGCTCTACTTCATAAATTAAATAGCAGCCGAGTGACATGCGACTCCTGCAGAGACACACACACACACACACACATACTTGTACTTGTACTCGTGCTCGTACTCGCACTTGTACATGTAGTGGAAGCATTATTGTCTTGTGCGGTTGTTAGAAAACAAAACGTCAAGAAAAGTAATTCATGGCACAAAAGAGACAGGCCGCGAGTCGGGACGAGAGACTATGCAAGACTAGACGGACCCCGAGCCGAGCTGAGCTGAGCCGGCTGTGACGCTGACTATGGCAATGTCTGTGACAAAGTTTCCATAAAAAGCTCCCTCCCCCCACCATATTATCCGCTCCACATCGTTCTGCTCCCCTACTTTGGTATGCTTCCATTAAAGTGTAATTTCAATAAGAGCAGCTGGGGTGTCATCTTAAAGTTGGCAGACACTTTGGAGCAGTATGTAATCCTGACCCACTAACAATCTTTAAGTCCCCGATTTTATCCTTAGATATAAAGCTGTTTGAGCGACAGAATAAGTGAATCATCATCGCACTTCGTAATGTATTGATAGAAGAAATATCTTCAATTCGCACTGAGAGTGTCAAAGAATTTTTTTCATTTTGTAGTTTGTTTGTTTTAGTTTTTTTTAAAGAATTTTCGAAATTTATTCATGTTTTTTTCAGAGGTTGTGCTTCTATTTTTCACATAACTTAAGTATCTTATATCTGGCAACATGAAAGTTACAGTTCTGAAAAGCTGACAAATGCAGCTATAAATCCGACCCATTCACTTTGCAGCTTCAGCTTAACGTCTGGAAAATATTAAGCTTTTAAATTTAAATTTGATAATTTTTTGCGGTATTTTTTCACAAAATTTTGATTTTAAAAACTCAGGAAAAGTAGAAAAGAAATGATTTCTTGGCATGCATTTTTGGGTTTAGATAGACGAATTAATTAGGCATCGTTTAAGATATTGTTTCTTAAAATCTATCGAGAGACGGTGGAGCTAAAATCCGTTAACCAAACCAAGAAACCAAGCGAATATCTGTATATTTTACTACTTTAAAAAGTGGAAAAAATTAATGCAAAATAAATACTTGTCATGTAAATGACTCCTTAAAACGATACTCCATAATTGCTTTACAATATTACATATTTTTATTCATAGAATAACTGCGGCTTCAATTACTGAAAAACTCACTCTACCCTGTTTTTTTTGTTCTGCTGAGCTCTCACTGACTTCAGTGTACTGTGAGCAAATTTGCCAACTTTATTGCATTTATTAATTATGCCCGCCTGCTGTTTAACTCGTTTGCTCTTATCGCTGTTGTGGCCCATAAATATGTACACAATATATTAAATATATACAAAAAAAAGTGACACATTCGTCCCGCCACCGACTGTCTTTCTGACTGTCTGGATGCCAGCATGCGGCAACAATTATTCAATTTGGTTTTTTTTGTTTGGTTGCTGCATTTATTGTATTTTTAATCGCACTTAATATTTCAGTTTGTCGCTCTGGTGCATTATCCATTGGCATTTTCATTTCCATTATTTTCTTCTGCTCAATATTTATGATGGCCATAATTTGTGTGATGTTTTGGAATCGGCAAACGAGTCAGTGCCATTGCTTTTGTCTAGAATGATTATAGTTAATCAATGGCACAGGTCGAAACCCCGTAAAAGTGCAACGAGGTAATGTTTCAACAAATAGTGTTGGGGCGATAATTAAAAAAATTGCAAATGTTGAAATTAAATTCCTTTTTTTTAACTGAATTTCTTAGCTTGAAATCAAGTGTAACTTCTTCCCCATTTTGGTCTATCTTTTCTCGAAACTAATCTTATCTTTTTGCCCTCTCTCTGACTCTTTTCCAGGACAGGACAGCCAACAATTTAAGCTCAATTCAATGGGAAATACAAAATCGCAATAATTGCCAAATCCAGTTAAGAATCGTTCCTCAAAAATAAAGGAAATAAAAGATAACTTAAAGACAAGAAAAAAAGGGAGAAACAAACCCAAAAACATAGACGGAGAGGGAAAAACTAAAAATTGCCACAGAAAATTGCATGAAATTGCAACGAGAGCAAAGGAGAGACAGAGCAAGCGATAGAGTAATAGAGAGAGAGAGAGATAGAGATAGACAGAAGCGATAGCCAACAAAAGACAGCGACAAAGGACGCAGCAAGGACCAATCCTAACGGGGTCAGTCATTTACTGCACGATTGCCGAGTCGGGGCCAGCGAACTGAAAGTTTAATTGCCTCTCGTTGCTCCCCGAAAAACAGGCAAAATATATCTACGACAAAAAGGAGAGGAAGAAAAACTTGAACCGAATGCAACAATTAAAATCAAAAAGTTTTCGACAAGATGCTGCTGCTGCCTACGCTGTCGAGGCGACAACAATTCTCAACTGCTGAGCGAATCCATCGACAAGTTGCCCAAGAATAAGAAAACCATCCACCAGAGGAAGATTTCTGTGGAAAGCGGTGGAAACCTTCAAAAGGGAAAGGCTTAGACTATAGCAAACGCGATAGATAGATAGAGAAGGCACGCTGGAGAGTGGCGAGGCTTCATAAATTGTCTGCTTCTAATTTGAATGGACTCAGCAGCATTCGACATTCAAATGCATATTTGGAAACTTTTGTTAATTGGTAAGTGACAGTCCGTGTTATTTTATGCTTGATGGAAATGAAAACTTGACCAGTCCTTGGATAACTTCAGCTCCAAGTCCCAGTAAACATCAGTGCGCCGCATGAGAGAAAAAGCAAGAGTAGGGTAGGAATAGGGAAACTGAATGCTAATTTCAAACTTTCAACGCATCTTGAGTGGGTTGGGAAAGTAAAAGACAAGAAAGGGTTTAGTGGGAATGCAGCGGACTTGGTATGCTCTAACAACAGCTGTTGGGGTGAAAGGTTATTTAAGGATAAAGGGTAGCTGGAACCTGAACCAATTCAGAGAATTTTGCTTTCCCAAAAGTGCCGCATATTTTAATTACCACGAAGAAGGAATAGCCTTGGGATACGAAGCATTATATACGCTTGCAGGTCCACCGCTATCATATTTGTACATGTGATATGGGGAAAACTATAGCATATACCCAGCCCATGCTATGTAAATCCTATGACACCCTCAATGCTTGTCAAATGCTCGTCTGGCTTTCGGAAATTTCATTGCAAGTAATTCAGATGAGTCATAAAAGCTGAAAATATGAATAACCCTTTGGAAAGGGTATACAAAATACCCCCTAAAAAAAGGAGCACAATGCAGGGGAAAAAAAAGGAACACCCAGAGATAGCGGACCCTCCAAATAAAGGGTTAAAAGTTGCCGCTCTCATATTTTTCTTTCATTTTTTTCCTTCCTTTTTTTCTGTTCCTTTTCCCTTCTGCTGTTCATATTTAGCTTGGCCAAAGAGTTCTGCTTCTCAACAGTTTTTTATCGTTTGCTTTTTGCTGTTTTTCTTGCTAGGCTGGTTTAAATAGTACTTTCACCTACTTTCTGCGGAGAGAGTCCGAGGTTCTACGCGACTCCTATCGACTAGACTCGCGGAAGTTAAAGCTGTTGGAGAGCGGTAGCCCGCAGGGGATATACCGCCTGAAGAACATTTTGCGGCTTTTAATTATGAAGCAATCTCGCAGCGTGCATCCACTGGGCGTTTAGTTAATTTGTGTTTATTAGAAACCAGAAAAAATTTTTAATATAAAACTTGAAACTTTTACAAGTTTGCCAAAAATAAATTTGAAGTGAAGAAAACTCTAAGAAAAGAAATAGATAAAAGAAACTCCACTCTGACAGTTTCCCCTTCACAATTTGATGAAATTGCTTTGCCATATTAGCAGGAAATCAACTTTGATTAATATCGAGCACAAAACGTTTTCGACTCGATTCAAGTTCAATTTCAATTTGTGGCCCGCATTCTGGTTCAATCGCAATTCCATTTTTATTCTTGTGTGCACTTTGACATGGAATATGGCACTGCTACCACATGCTCGGCACTTAATAAAGTTATTTATCTAGACCCCAGACAACGAGGTGGAGGTAGTGCAGGGCCACCATCTCATGTGATGGATGACATCGATAAGTTCTTATAAATTGCAGACGCTTGTGGCAGACATGCATCTGGCTCTGCCAGACAAACTTAAGTTGCACTAAAAATGTGCACTCGCTGCCACAAAAAAAAAGAAGGGGAAGGCGAAAAGGGAATGTTAATCTCCCACACTAAACGAAACCTTGCATAATTACACTCTCAACTGATTTCTCGACCCCAATATAAAATTCAACTGCACTTGAGACTACACTTTAGGGTTGACCACAAAAAAATGAGGTTAAAAGAGGGTTCGTAAAAAATGAAATTCCTAAAACTTTAGCTCCAAATGCTTACTTAATGAGTGGCTCATAAAAAATACTCTCATATACTATATGTATGTATATGAAAGTAAAGTTCTTGTTCAGGGCGGGGAAACAAACAGAAATGTCAGACACAAACAGAAACCTCAACAATTAAACTTTGACTGAGCTCCACACACAAAACTGCCAGACCAAACTGCTTTATAATGTATGAAGGTTTTTCTGGCAATTGCCAAAACAAAATGACTGCAAATTGCACAAGCAACACACTTCTGTCTCCTGCCTCCCTCTCTTTGTGTGTGTGTCTCGAAGTCATTGAAATGGACATCTGTGCAGGATTTGGGGATGAGCACAAAATAAGTGTGCAAGTACAGAAGAAAGAAAGCCTTTGTGGCTCAGACATGTGGTTAAGTTGTGAAATTATTTTTGAAAAGTTTTCACAAAGATTTGAACTTGTTTTTTGAGAAGGAATTTTTTATGAATAAAAAGTTGAAAAAGAGAAGAGGAGCATAGAGCAAAGAACCTAATCTATATCTAAATAATTTCTAATGGAAAACTCTCCAAAAAATGTTATAGCACATCACATCTTGACGAAGGGCTTTGTATACAAGTGTAAAAGCTTTTTGCCATTCAAGTTTGTTCCTTTATAAGAGTGCATAAGATTGAGGTAAAAAGCTTTATCAGTATACTTTCGACTATTCCGAAAAAGCGATAGAATATAAGACTTTCCTTTAATATAAAATAAACTTAAAGGAGCTTTTGCAACAAGTTAATTCAATTCGAAAAATCATCATATATTAGAAGAAATTCTTCCGAACGAAATTTACCATAAATTGCCTTGTGCTAAAATAATCTACCATACCAACACAAATATCTGTATAGCTATTCTACTTCTACTAAGAATAAACTTAGTATAGAAAAAGTTTAAAAATGTATTGTATAAGTTTAATGTTTGTAGAAAATTTTGTTAGAACATATTCTTATTTAAAAATAGAAGAGGTGTAGGAGACTTTTTTAATTCGAAACTCATAATTTTTATGGGATTTTTTCAAATGTCCATTTTCATAATGAAATTATATTCTATTGTATTGAGCTTTTAAAGCTTTTGCATGGACAAGCTCTTATACAAGAGACAAGCTATACAATATACGAGTTTCAAGCAACTTTCTTTTCTGTATGTATATTATACAGATATTAAACAACTATAAAGTCTTCGAAATAAATCTCGAAATGCTTTAAAGGATGTTTTATACAGTACAGTATTAGTTCCCAGTATTTGTGTCATACCTTTCATATTGTTATATTGTTATATATTGTTATATTTTTAAGTAAAAAATTTCAGAGAAATAGCGACATATTGATAACTTCAATTTAAATTACGATACAAGTACATGAATGGAAATCCATATTCTCGTACATTTGTGTTACATAATATTTTTAAAATTTAATACAAATTATATGTAAACTATTCACACAATAGTTCACATTACTGGAATAGTTGTGTCTGCCTGTCAGAAATTCCACTCAAAACTCAGCAATTCAATTAAGATTTAACAAATGCCAACCTCTACAAGCAGGCAAGAATGTCACCCCAGCCATGTGGCAATACAATAAACAAATTAGAAATTACGATGCGATGAAGATGACACTTAGAGAGACAGACAAAGGGACAGACATGGGGGGGAAAGCCAACTAACCAGCAAAACCATTGAGAATGTTAGCGCTGTGAAGATAAGAGCAGAAAGAGCATCTATTCGTACAAGCCAGAGGGAAAGCCAGAGGAAAAGCCAAAGGGAAAGCCAGCTTAAAACTATAATTTGTAGGTTGTTGCAGTCTGTGCCAAACCAGAAAACACACACTCAAAAGGCAGCACACCACACAGATATACAATAACACACACAGATACATTAGCACACACAGATGTACAGATACACCAGAACACACACACATAGCTACGCTCTACATATGAGAGTCTAGGGGTTTTTATTATTGTGGCTTCATTTGCAATGCACAAAGAGAGCAACCGGAGAGAGAGAAAGCGAGAGACAGAGCCCAAAAGCGTGGCAAGTTAGCGACCGCATCTAAAATGAAAAATCTCAAGAACCCACAGACACAGATACAGACACACCAGCATCAAGTTACGCAGGGAACAAAAATATTAGGGAAAAACTTTTTTGACACCGATTAAAAAAAAAGAATTTGGAAGAGCTTTAAATAGAATTTATTTAATAAAAGTTCAATAATTACTTTTCTAAAATTGTTCATAAATATTATTAGAAAAAATCAAAATCGACGTGTCAATCGCTGCTTAAAATAGTTCTTATATTTTTATACCCGTACTCAAAAAGAGTTAAGGGGTATACTGTATTTGTGCTAAAAGTGGATGTGTGTAACGCAGAGAAAGAAAATTTTCCGACCCCATAAAGTATATATATTCTTGATCAGTATCAATAGCCGAGTCGATAGAGCCATGTCTGTCTGTCCGTCCGTCCGTCCGTCTGTCCGTCTGTCCGTCTGTCCGTCTGTCCGTCCTGATGAGCGCCTCGTTCTCAGAGACTATAAAAGCTAGAGCAACGAAATTTTTTTCCAGACTCATGTGATATCACACTGTTACAAGTGTATTTCAAAATTTCGCCCCGCCCCCTTCCGCCTTCACAAAGGACGAAAATCTGTGGCATCCACAATTTTGAAGATACGATAAAACTAAAAACGCAGTATCGTAGAGAATGACCATATCTATCAGATTGCCGAATCTGAACCAGATCGGATCATTATTATAGCCAAAATAAAGAAATTAATTTTCAGTTGCTTCCCCCACCTCCTCTGGCGCTGCTGACGCTATTCATTCTCTGTCTCGCTCGCACACACTCTGCCCTGTGCAATGCGCGAGCAACCCCTAGCGGAGGAGATGTAGAATCTAAATGGTAGATGTAGAATATTTGTTCTAGATGTATTATCTACATTTTACATGTAGATGTAGTTAACAAATGTAGCAAAAAATTTAAAATGTAAAATTACAAATTTTTTTTTTAATTTCAATCATAAGCTCATAAATTTATATACTGACTGAGTACGGGTATAAAAGTAGAGTCGCGACTAGAAGCGACTCACGTTCCTTCTCGTTTTAAGTGTAGATGGGTATACACACGATCTCCGGGACAACACTTGTGGCTTTTTTGGGGGCACACACACACACACACACACACACACACAACCCCCAGCTCTAGATACATGAAACACACTCGAACACGCAGTTGTTGCGGGTGTTAAAATGGCCGCAGCCACAATTTGTGTTGTCACGAAGTAAATGTTGACACTTGACATAGACAACATACACACACACACACACACACACACACACATGCATATTTATGGGGAAAGGGTAAAGAAAGAAAGAGGAATACTAAAAGGAAAAGAGAGTGCAAAAAAAAGAGGTGTCTGCTAACCCGTTCGGAGTTTGTTTTATGCTTCCGCACACTTGACATTACACTGCCATTGCAACATCCTCTACCAGACTCTACTCTTTCTTTTCGAACGCTCTCTCCACTCATTTTCGCCACTGTTTGGTCAGCTACAATAAAGGGTAGCAAATGGCATGATGTAAACTATGCAGAGGAGGACGAAAAACGGGGTATTCTTTGTGAAAAATAATAAAAGGTGCAGTGATATTTCGAAATTATCTACTTCTTCTCTCCTATCCTTTTACAGGATATCCCTGTTGTGCGGTACCCACCACTCTTGTTGATTTGGTTGTGCATCCCCTACAGCCCCCTCCATATGGTCGGTCGTGCCTTTATTCAATTTCACTTTGACTGCTTAGCTCATGGCAACACCCGAACAACCCCAGCACCCCCCAGCCAGCCACCTCTCGAAGCAGCAGCCACGAGGCGTTTAGTTTAGTGCTGCCACATCACCCATCCACCCATCCACCCACCCACTGTTCGTGACACTCTCTGATAGCAAATTATTACAGTCTGATGAGTCCGTCCTGCTGATGAATGAATGCTGGGGCCAATAAATTGTGCTCCGGGCGAAAAGATACTAAAAGATCGACCCCCCACAATCTCTCTTTATTTTTTTTTTGTGAAAATCTTTTAGTCTTGTTATATTGGGTCGCACCTCCCACCCTGTGGCTCACATCAATTTGTTTGCTTTATTTAAGTTTCTGTTTTGATAAAAATTGTTTGCATACTTTGGCAAAGTCAGCGCCTGGTCAAAGTCCTTGCCAAAGTCTCTGCCATATTCGATTGTACCGAAAGATCCAGCTGCCTCGAGTCCCCAATTCGACTGTTTGTCCAGGCATTATGGAGCGGTGCATAGAACAATATTTTCGTAGGACACTGCAAAACCCGAAAACTGTCAATGGCATTTGTCCTTTGGCCCTCGAGGGGAACCCACACACACACACACCCACACCCACACACCCACATCCACACAACTTAATTAAACTGCTTTTAAATTTGGGGGGAATTAACCACGTGCATAACTCAGCCAGGACACACAAGCTGTTCGTAGGGCAAAAACTTTCGGTTGTGCCAAAATATTTTCAAAGAAATTAATTACGCAACAATGGGAGTATGGGCGGTGGCATCCTGTTTTGTGTGTGTGTGTGTGCCACATACCTGTCTATCCTTATTGGCCATATAATGCGGTAAGTGGCCAAATGCATTCCATTCCTCTGGCGCTCTGGCGCCATGGTATGGAGAGAATACCCGACCGCAATCCTTGCGAAATAAACTACCTTGCGGTTCAAAGTTGATGGCTGAAACTTTGTGAGTGCCTCGCGTCCGCAAGTTAATTAAAGTGCTTTATATCCTCTGTTGGCGGTGGTAGAATGCTTGCAGTTGGCAGTTTATCTTGAGGCTGTTGACTTGCCCGGCAATCAAGCAGCAGCAGAACGAACACTTGTTAAGCATTTGAAGAGAAAACGCCTTGAAGAGCGAGAGACTTACAGATGTTCCCTGAGTTAACCTTTGAAAGGTACAGGGAAGCTGACAGTCGGTATGGAATCGTTGGCAACAAAGATATTCATTTGGATTGTGCCACCACATTCAGCACTCAGCCGCGGCGGGCTCTCAATTGATAGATTAATTCGATTACGTATACGCCACAGTCTTTTGGCGAAACCAAAAATTCAAAATTCGCGACAAAGGCATAATTTGCGGTGGAATTCAATTGAAACAAATGGACTCGGAGAAGTGCCAGCAAAGTGCAGCAATGGCAAATGGCAAATGGCAAACAAGGTGCAGGATAAAAACTTTAATGCGACAATTTGCAGATGCCACCGCAGATGGAGTCGCCAATGGAGGCAGACAGGAAACCAGAAAATCAGTGAAAGACAGCGGGAGAGATGATGACAAAAAAACAAAAAAAAAGAACGCAGGCTGAAGACAAAAGCAAACTGCCGCACAAAAGTTGCAGCTGTGAGGCGAACCGGAAGCAAAAGTTCCCTTCAACTTGCTGACTCCTTCGAATGAAAATGAAGTTGTTGGTTACCAAAGAGAGAGAGAGAGTGGGATAGAGAGAGAGAGAGAGCGGGAGAGATTTGCTGGAATAACCCCGTAATGATTGCAAGAGTTTTTGATTGTGACAAGGCGTTGGCTTTTCTCTATGTATATATGTATGTACCCCGAAAGCCCAACCCTTAAACGATGATAAATGTCCGAGCAGGCGACACCAATTTGTCAGTCCCCCCGAAAATAGTTTTCGATTGAGATCTTTCCCCTTTTCTGTGTAATTTCTATGGGCGCGTGCGAAGGCATAGAAAATTCGAATTAACTGCTGGCCAACGGCAACATTTGTCTTTGATATCAAAATAGCCGATAGCTAAAGATACATATAACGTAAATATTTATGGACTGGCTGGGCCCCAAATCAAAATGACAAGTAACAGCTGTCAAAACTGGCATCAAAAGTGAAAAGTGAAAGATTTTATTGCTTTTCGGGAGCCCAGGACATTTAGATAATCTCAGCCGTACCGGTACCATGGGATTCTTTCACCTGCATCTTGGCCATCGTTTTCTGGATTGTCATTTGCGGCGGAAGTGGAAGATGGCTTCCTTTGCTGTCTTGTCCATTGTTTGCCCCCAACCTTTTGTTCGGCTTCGGTGTCTGTTGCCTTACTTATTCAAGCTCCAGCGTTTGGTTCTTACCTCTCATTGAGTGTCTCCACCACTTCCACTGCCACTGCCACTAACACTACCACTTCCTCCTGCTACTGCTGCTAGCGCTGCTTTGGTGCTCCCTGACATGCCCCGAAGTTGTTTAAGCCGGCACTTATTTAATTTTCATGTAAAGTTGCTGCTGCAATTTTTGCCCTAACAAAAAAGTTTCCCACTCTCTCCTCGCTCCTCTCTCTCTCTCTCTCTCTCTCTCTGTTGGGCGGTGCTTTTGTTTAGTAAAAAGTTCAAGTTAAACTGTTTTCAGCTTCAACGGCAAAGACACTCTCTCTCTGTCTCTGTCTCTGTCTCTCTCCCGCTCCCTCCCGCTCTTGGGCCAAAAACCAAGCAGTTTCCTGCGCTTCGTATTAGGAATGCCAAAGTTGTTGGCAGCGCTGCGGCTTCCTTTGACACAAGTCGGGTGGGTGGCCTTATCCGTTTCTCTCCCAGCCTCCCCATCCTATTCCAAGTTTCCTTTGCTTCTTCACTTATTTGCGGTTGGCCATCCTGGGGGCCAGGTTTTAATTTTCCCTGCATAATTGAATTCCTGGCAGCAGCAGCAGCAGCAGCAGCAAAGGTCAACAGGTTGTTTAGTCACAAATGAATACTAAATTATTGGCTGGAGTTTGTCGAGATTATGATTATGCGATTGCCTGCCATTCAATTCCAAACTAATAAGTTATTTATTGACTTGTTTAATGCCATGTGTTTGCCATGTTCCATGTCAGGATTTTGGATATTTGGCTTACATAATTGATTTTGGACTTTTGGTTAGCTAAAGTCTCACATCATTTATGCCACGGGCTAATCAACGTATGCGGCTGGACCTTCTTGTCAAACTTCTGCCAAAAGGCAGAAAAAATACAATAAATATTTTGCAATTTTGCTGGTTCATTTAATAGGCCACCACTTGAAAAAAAAGATTTTTTTTTCTCTATAATAAAACACAAAGATAATTTCATAGTTCATAAACCTCTTGCTTTGTTTGCTACACCTCTGACACAAATTTCGTGGAAATATTTACGTTGTTACCACCGTGTTTGTCCATCCAAATATTAGCATAAACATTTTGTTAATTTATTTTGATATGCCATAAAACTGCAGCGCACATCCCAAATTCTGACAGCCTTCCGCTTTTGTAACATGCCCAACAATTTTACATTGTACGCTTAATTTTTCTAATGCATCAAGCATATTTGCATAGTTTATGAGCGCAAAAAAAGATGCGCAAAATATACAAAATTTTAATAGGGCTAGAAAATTAAAGGCTAAAACAAAAAATACAAAATAAATGACACATAGGCACATAGGCAATAAACGCATCATTTGATATATTTGAACTGAAAATAATGCAATTTTAAAGTCTCATCTCGTGGCACCTCATTATTGTTATTATTATTATTATTCCCGTAGTTTAGTTAGAAAAAACAGTGTGGAGGGCAAACCGCTTTTTCAACAATTTGTCACGTTTTCCACGATGTTAAGACGTTTTTCCTTTTTCTCAAGGCCGCCAGCGTGGGACGTTAACGAGTGTCGAGCTGTGTGGCTTTGAAATGTCGCTGTTCAGCATGCAAAAGATGTCTCCGAAGACATTCGATTCGACGAGTGCGAGTGTGTGTCATTTGGCATCACAAGTCGAAGTTTAAAAGTCGTGTCACAGAGTTCACTGCACCACGAAACACACACATACACACGCACAGCCACACACATATTGTATATGCAGCTAATGTCTGCCTTGCAATGTCCGTGGGAGTGCATCTTTTATTTCAATTTACTGTTGCATATAAACCGCGGCGCAGTTCCTAGAAATATGCATCTCCCATTTGTCAGTGTGTGCGTTTTGCATGGGGGAGGGGGAGGGAGGTGGTTGGGGCAAATGAGACAAATCAACAACAATTCATTTGAAACGCAGCACAGAGTCGAGTGCCTCCGTCGGGGGCATTTATGTAACGCACTCAGTCATGCAGTTAGTGTGTCACTCAAATGAACCCTGGCAACCCCCAGCCCCCAGCCGCAACCAACGCATCATTCCCGCCATCATTCATATGTGGGGGGTGTACAGGAGGTGGCCACAGCCACAACCCCATTGGCATTTATCTTCGTTGCCTTTGGGCTGCTGCCATTTTAGGTTCGGCATTGTTCGTGGAGCCCAGGACTCAGGCTCATGCACTGCAAATGGCATTTAATGTTGCCAGGAGAACTCCTGCTGACAGACCCTGAAACATGTTAATGCATTCGACAGGACGCCTCCACCTCCACCCTACTCCACCCCCCGTTTGGCATTTGCTTATTGACCGATTCTTTGGCCAGGTTTGAAATAGTTACACACGTGGGCGACCCATTGTCATAGCCAGGGCTTAACATTCACTTGGCTATGCCACAGACCGACCGACCGCCCACACACACATCCCATCCCACCCAATTGCTGCCCATGCTAATGGACTGGCCCATACCCATATTGGCAGCTACCCCAGAGACTCTCTTTTCTGCTCTCGTTCTGTCCTGACTTTGCCGTTATATTTGCTGCAAAAATCCTACTGACGTAGGAACGACGCTCCGCAGGGTTAATTGAAATTTAGACCGCTCCGAAATTAACTTTTCAATTATGCGCCTGTACTCGGAGGTT
Organism: Drosophila subsilvestris; assembly: GCA_035043285.1. Classification (NCBI taxonomy): domain Eukaryota; kingdom Metazoa; phylum Arthropoda; class Insecta; order Diptera; family Drosophilidae; genus Drosophila; species Drosophila subsilvestris. Next base: position 2,547,424 of record JAWNNB010000960.1, read on the forward strand.
CAACAACGACATTCACATTGCGTTCCAATATGGGAGCCATGGCTGGTTTTAATGTTCATCCAGCACTGCAGAGTTTATGGCATGTTAAATGTGTTTTATGTTGCCAGTAATCGTTGACAGTGTTGTCGCTGTTCCTGTTCCTGCTGTTCGGGGCTAAGTGATCACACCCAAACGGAGTACAGCCTCATCCCAACTGCAACTGCCCATCCTCATCCCTATCTGAACTGCATCCCCACTGCATTCTCAACTGCATTCTCAACTGCATGTTCTCTGTTCGGATCTGTACTCTTGTTGGTGGACAGCATGTTGACAGCAATAACAACAAGAGCATACATGCCTCGTTGCACAAATTATAGACATAAAAGCCATGTCCCCTGCGCACACACACACACACACATACACTCGTAGAGCTGAAATATCGTTCTACTTGGCCAGAGCTGACATGACAGTAACTTCAGCTGCAATGCCACCAAACTATGCACGAGCAGCAGCAGCAGGCAGCAGCAGCAGCATAAACTGTTGCACTGTCTTTGCCACCAGAATGACATTCATAGGTGGCAGGAATGGAGGGCTTTCTGGAGCAGCGTGTGGCATACGAAGTTTGGCTCCAGCTGAGGGATAAAAATTGCATTTATGCATGTGACGTGTGGCTCCTCGTCCTCGTCCTGCACGCCAGCAATTTGTGCAGAGCGAAAGCAAAGGCAAAGTTTTTTTTCCCCTTTTTGTAGCTCTGCCTTGGAGATTCTCCTGTCATTGGCGACCACCACACGACCAGAAGAGCGGACGTGTCGGCTGTGGTTCAGCAGCACCAAAATCAACCGAACAAAAAATCAAATTTTAGAGGCTGCTGGGCTTGAGAGCTTTGCTCGGAATAGGTCCTAGATGCAGTCGCTGGGTGTGTTAAGTACTCATTAAAGTGATGGACTTATGTAGCTGTATGACTGGTAATGCAGCAATGAAAAAAGAATAAATTCTGGGACCTTCTTAGCTTCGATGAGTGGGACTTAATTATGCTTGATAGAGTGCCACCAAAAACTACAGCGACTCCCATTGAAAGGATACAAAATATACAGTATTCAGAATCAATTTTTGGACAAAGAAGTAAATCAAATGCAACACACTGCCCTCCTGCAGTCCTAGCCCATTCTTTCGCGTGGACAAAAAACCGCCTGCATACCTTTGGGGTGCTCTCCATTTAGTGTTTTCCCAGTGGAACCACCATGTTTGCTGTTTAAAGAGGGGAACATAAAAGAAAAGAGAGAGAGAGGGAAATCCAATACCACTTGTAGCAACACTTAACAGGGACTGCAGCCTGCCTGCCCAACCCCCCCACTTAATGGGAAGTGCATCTGTATATCGAGCGTGCACACATATGTACTATAAATTTCACCCATTTCGGGTCAGTGGGATAATGTTGATAGCTGTGGCAGCAGCCGGCTGCCTCTAACGCACATGTGCCAGTAATTTACATGCCTGTCTATTTGGTATGCTTGGAGGTCGCTGTCTGTCAGATCCGTTAGAGACTCAGAGAGAGAGACAGAGAGAGAGAATGACAGACAGACAGAGAGATGAATGGGCGGGAGGAATACAAAACGAAACCGAAAAATTGTACATGTAAAATTCTCTAGGAAACACACACACAGAGAGAACCATGAACCATTGGCAATGCAGCGGCAGTGTAAGGGCAACCTTCAAAACAGTTGCATGCATTTTTCAATTTTTTGGAATGACGAGGCGATGGTTTATGCCACGCCTTCTGCCCCTTATGCCAGCGCCCACACAGTCGGTTGATGGCTTAAAATTTCACCGCATGACATTCATCATACAGCCATGGCCCTAGACCCGGTCCATTTCGACCCGAATCGACCCCCAGCTGTGTTTTGAAGGAATGAAGGCAGGCCCTATGCCACTGCCACAGCCACAGCCACTGCCACTGTGCTTTTTGTGTGCTTTAGATATTTGGGTTTGTTTTTCCACTTGCAGCAAACACTCATACAGATGCAAAGCACCACACACACACACACACACATAGAAAAAGAGTAAGAGTAATAGAGAGAGAGAGAGATCTGCCTGCCTGCCGCCTGTGTGTATGTGTTGCCAAAACAAACATTGCAAAATTTATGTCGTCTCATAAATTTGTAGCATAATTCTGGAGCTGCTGCTGCTGCTGCAGCCGCCACCACTTGAAAATGTTTGGCCTGCAATTTTGTGCTTTTGGCCAAGCAGCTGCCACGCCCCCAACCTTCCTCCACCCCTGCCACACAGCTGGAGCGCATGCAAGACGCCCGTTTGAACGCCCCAAAAGTTGGTTTTGGCCTTTGAGCCGTTTCCCTCAGTTTCTTTTCGTTTCGTTTCGATGTTTGTTGGTCTAACGAACCGCGTAAATGCAATTTCTTCGGTTCTATTCTTTTCTGTTTTCTGTTTTCTGTTTTTTGTTTTACTTTTTCAGCCTTTGGCTTCTTCTTTGCATTCTTGCAGAAAATGGCAAATATTTTGAGAACTAAGTTTAAGTACAAACATTTGCAAATGGATGGTCCTGTGTGTGTGATATGGCGACTGGGAATTGACTTTGGCAAAAGGAAATACTACAATTTAGAGATGGTTATGGTAATGTTATTCTGGAAGAATAGAATAGGAAAGAAAAAACCAAAATAAAATTTACTACAATCATATTTGAATTTAAAATGCGATTTTTAAATACGAACATAGTAAAATTAAATGGAATTCACTTTGATTCAAATATAAATGTATTCAAATGGATTTTTGAATACGTTCATATTTAATCTTGATGCAAAACACTTTAAAATAAATATAATATATTAAATTTAAATACAAAACACTTTAAAATAAATATAAAATATATTAAATTTAAATATTTTCATATTTATATCAAAATGTAAGTGAAAAATATTTAATATTAATACAACCACTCTTGGATGAAAATCAATGGCATAAATGAGTGAAAATATGAAAATTTTCGGGCTTTTTTCTATCGGTGTAGTAAACAATAAATCGAATAATTTGATTCGATATACGCTTTCCCTTCAGATGATATATTTTTTTATTCCAATCTATTCAATAGAAATGCTTAATTTTGTCTACAAAATTGGAAGCATATTCCTTTAATGATGTCCGATTTTGATGCTGATTAATCACAGCTAAAAGCCTTCCCAGAAGGTGAACCACAAAAGTAAACCACCAACATCTATGAATACTTCCTTTACCTCCTAAGAACACCACAGGCTTTGCACTACGAATCAAAGTCCTGTCAATAATTGTCCTACATTTGATGCTGTCACAAGCATCATCGAGTGAAAACTTCAATAAAACTCTATGAAATATTTAAATTTCTTGCGGCCAGCGCAGAGCGCAGGCCATCGACAAATGCCAAGAAACTTTCTGCATATTAATTGAATGGCAGGGCAGAGTCGTCAGACCAACTTAGAATCAAACCGAAACTGTGATCTCGAACAATTCCGCTGCCTGGCATCATCAATTATTCTTTTGCTTCCTCTCCTACGCATCTGGGGGCATTGGCACACCGACTAAAAAGCCCGACTTAAGTCACTCGATGTGCATCCACATAAATCACTTATTAAATTATTTACCATGCATGGTCGGATGCGATGCGATGTGATGCAATGCTCTTGGGTTAATGGTTGACTTTGGTTGGTGCAGGAGTCACAAGTTGGCGGGTAATACGCTTATGTGGTATTATGCTAAGACCCGAATGCTTTTGAGACAAGGACTTGGTTAGCAGATTGCGCATACGCAGCGTATGCCAGCAGCAAACCGAGTCTTTGGCCTGTCACTCAACCAACCTTTGGCCCAGGCACCCAAAGGCTCCACCTCTCCACCTCCTTCTCATTTATGCATATGCATTGCGGGGTGGGGGGCGAAAGTAAGCCAGCACCTAGAACCCACTATCCAGAAGCCAGAAGCCAAAAACCGAATCCAATGCAAGTGACAGCAAAGAAATGCCAGGGTGAAACTTTGCCCCACTCACTGTTCTCTAGCGCTCTCGCCACCCGAGGCAATGCAGAAGCCAACTTGAAAGTAAATTCATGAATTAATAATATGCGCAAAGTGATTTTGTGTTTCGTTCTCCAAGTTCTCCAAGCGCCACTACCTTTGTGCGGTCAGATTTGAGTGGAGCTTAAGCCAAGTTTTCTCTCTGCTCTCTGTTCTCGACTTCTTCATGATTATGGTGGATAATGGCTTATTATTATCATCATACCAGAGCTACAATAATTTACTCCTAATGCAGAGCTCAAAAATGCTTTTGCAAACTGAGTTAGGCAAAACGTAAACTGACCCCAAAGCCGGACCACAGCAATGCTACTCCTCCTAGAACTTTTGCCTGAGGGGAAATATGAACTGTACCACAACGAATGAAATTGTAGCACTGGCAATTATTTTTGCGGCTCGTTGGCAAACAAAGGCAATGCCCACTCCTTGAAAAGGAAAGGCAAAAGAGAAGCCTTCCTGTAAATCCTCAGGATGCCACTGTGTGCCCTCCATAGACAAGCGGACACAGACCGGCCACAAAGTGAAAGCCCACCTTCCATCTTCCCAGTCTTCCTTCCTGTCTGCCTTCGGTCTGAGTGACTTTGCTGCAAAATTTGACTGGCAAAAATGCTACTGAAATCGCAGTAGGCAAGCCTAACAGGCGTATACTTGATATGCAGAACGATTTGACCTACATATATGCATGACAAATACATCCTTCGAGGCGAGTGTCCAAAAGGTAGACAAGGCTATTAAGTTCCTTCATTCAAATGAACAAAACTAAAACGTTCAGATTTCCTTTTTTTCTGCAGAATTTTCGTTATTGAATTTGCATTTTATCGCTTTGAGGTTGACCCAGCCTTAATTCCCGCATTTATAAATTACAAAAAAAATACAAAAAATGAGAAATGCTTTCCGAAAATGTTGAGCAATTTGTGGCTGGTTTCGGGGGGTCTTAAGCTTTGTCATTAATTTGGCTTTTGGGTCAGCAGATTTTTAGTAGACCACAAAAAATGGCTTTAAATCCATTTTATGGCTCTGGCCATTAACCGAAATTTGTCTCTCATAATACAAATATGTACATAAGTGCAAGGGTATGGGTTGTCAGGGCAATGTTTACGATGATTTGCCATACGCTGGCCACAGGCAAGATTTTTCAGAGCGAAGACTTTTAATATTATGAGGGTCCTGCGTCTCATTTGCCTTGCGGTGAAAGTGTGTAACTATCGGCCATTCCGAACTTTGTTCAAGGGAAATCACGCATACGAAATGCTAAACGTTATGGAATACATTCGGATATGTGGCATTGAGGCTGGAAACTTTTATTTTCATTCTACCAAAACTTTGCTCATTTAAATGATTATTAAATATGCCTGGTTAGGCTTTTATTTCAGGCGGGGGTGATAGAGCTTAGGCGGAGGTTCGGCTAGGAGATACCTTTTAAATGGGAAAATTTTTAAAATTGAAATCTTAATTTTATTTTATTTTTTTTATTTATTTAATTGGAATAATTTCAGTTATAGAAGAGACTTTGACAAGAGTTTAGCTAGAGTATAGTCAGCTTCATCTGAGAGTAGGTTTAGCATCAAAAGCAAAACGTTGTCCATTCACATTCTGTTCCCCATATTGGCAAGGAAACTCAATATACCATTTAATAGCTAACGGGTGACGAAACGAACTGGAAAACTGTATACATAGCACAGTGGTAAAAATATAATCAAAATAGAAAATGTGGATGTTTCGTGTCGCTGCGCATACTAACGAGTTTTGGGTAAAACTTTAACCCACACAATCCATACGCATTCCCACGCACACACACGCACACACGCGCACGCACACAGCCTCCCATTAATGTTAATCCCACACTGCCACACACCCTTGACACATTTTTACCCCAGCGCGCATTCGATTTCATTTTGCATTTGAGGTCCTTGATTCTATGTTCCATTTTTTTCTCTTCTTTTTTTTTCTTCTTTTTGGGTTTCCACCGCCAACTGGCGGCTCTTGTAATTTCCGCCGTGTGTTTTATTTTTTTGCTCGCTTTTTCGGGTTCGTTTTTTCCAAAGCGCTGTTACCCTTTTTTACTTTCGCTTTTCAGCCTTACCGGGGAACGCCTTTCTCCACAGCCATTAAGCCCTTTGAGTGCCTTTGCCCACTGCTGTATGTAGTCCTCGTTGTCGTTGGGTTCTGCCTGCCCGTCTGCCTGCCTGCTAAACGGCTAAATGTCGCATAATTATCGTATTTCACTTGCGAGCTCGTACCGGGGCGAAAGATGTCTCTCATTATGCCGTGTGTATTGTCTGCTGCTTGTTTTTGGAAATCCTCTTTGAATTTTTTACTCTGCTCTGTGGGCTGCCATTTTTTAACGGGGGTAACATATTTGCAGCATAAAATGAAATGGGTTTTTATTAATTTCGGCGTGCTTCAAATAAAAATATATTTGCTTGCGTTCACATGCAGGTAGGTAATCTCCTTCGGGAGGGAACCCATCCTTTGAAGCTAATTAGAAAGGTTCAGGTGAAAGGGTTATTGTTTGCTTTTTGCTTTGCATTGGGGGCTTCAGTTAAGCCCTGAATTTATATGGCTCACAGAATCACATAAATATATATTTTCACATTAAAATCTGCTGAGAAAATGTTGATTTTGCCACCACAATACAATCTATGTCAAATGTACAGACAGAATTCATAACTTTGATAAATTACTCACATTACTGCCAGCAACTAAAACTTTTGGGGACAAAGCAATTAATGCTCACAATAACAATTAAAATCATTTAAGCCCATTCGAGCTGACTTTGCCCAAGTATTTGTTAGCCCTACAGTACCACACATAAGTATATACACATGTATTTGCAACTGCAATAACCATAAAATATTTGCACAAAAGTTTTCTCGTCGCGGCATCGTTAAAGGGACAGTCCGTGGAGGAGCTTCAAGTGTTCGTTCCCTGCCTCTGACTCCTTACTCCCCCTCGACACTCAAACAAAACCGCAGGAACTTTCAAAAGTCCTGCACTAATCGCCTGACAAGGCCAACACACACACACACACACACACACACACACACATAGATATATATTTTCCGAAAAAGAGACAACTTTTTAGGTGTAGTTGAACACAAAATACAATACACTCGCATAAGTTTTGTGCCCTTTTTTATTGTTTGAGAATTATTTTTTGGCTCCCAAGAGCAGGGAGTAAAATTTTGGCTATGCCCTTCCACAAATGGATTAAGGTGATTTTGATAATTGTTGCTGGAAGCAGAGATTGAAGTACTTCCAAGCCTAAAAAGTAACCATCAGAAGGGTGTCTAAGTTTGAAAACTAGGGACATGTAAGAGTATTCAATGCTTCGTGGCCTCCCTGTTATTTTCTTTTTTCTTTTGTTTCTTTTGTTACTTATTTTTTTGGCGCCTTTTTTCGCCTAACATCTCCTTGTAGGCGACCGGACCCCATGCCTTTCCCTTACTTTTCTGTTGTTTATATCAGGACTTTTTACGAGGGCACCGAGCGCAAGACAACATTTTATTATTTTGTAGCATTTTATTTCCGTTTACACTCAGTTTTTTATGCGGCCTGGGCCCAAGTCACTCGACTTTGTACACTCGCCTCATTCTTAAGTGAAACTTTTTTTTATTTTTAAGTTGAATTTGAAAATTATTGTTTCTTTGGCTTTACTTTATCACAAGGATTGTGGGGACAGGCCTGGTCTGCCTTCGGTTTTGGGTTTGCCCTCGTGCTTAAACGTTTGATTGTTTCATAAATACTTAATATGTGTTGTAATTCTTCTTATCATTTGTTTGTTATCCCACGTTTATAGTGGGTCTGCACTGCCGTTCATTTTATGCCCCAACTAAAATCGTGCCCCCCCCCCCCCCCGAATTGTGTGCGGTTTCATTAAAAAGGATTCGCCTTCCCCCTCCGCCACCACTCTCTCACTCACCGTAGTGTTCTTCTTTGTCATTGTGGTTGCACACAAAATGGTCGACTCCTGGTTGACCCAAACAGACAGACAACATATGTCTGGAATGGAATGAAATGGAATGCTTTGAGAAAATGGCAACCAAAGTGTGAATTTAATTAGAATTTAACTGATGGTAGATTTGTTTTGGGTCTCAGCCAACTTTCAAGTGGGTTAATAAGGTTGAAGAGGTTGCCAGATAAAAGGTTTAAAGAGGAGAGATGGGGCAAAGGATAGGGCAAGGTACAATTTAAAAATTAGAATGCAATTTCCCCAGACTCCTAATAAATCCTTTGTCATTCAATTATTTGAGCTCACTCTCTCTCACAGCTTTATCTGCCCTTAACCAAAAAAGAAATTCTTAATTTCATAACACATTTTCCTGGACTCTGATGTAGTCATAAAGTTCCCATTTCATGGCCAAGGCAATTGTCGCAATCGCATAAACTCCCACCCAACCACATGTCTGTAAGTGCCAGAGAGCATTGCAGCCATTTCAATTCATATAAATAAATATATACATATATACAGAACATACATGAGAGTATATGTGCGACAAAAGATAGCCCCGGCACGACATAACATAACACGTACATAGCTGGAGCGCAGTCTGCAATAAGCTAACAATATACAAAAGGGGCGACAAATGCCAACGAGTGTAAAAAGTGGCCAAATAAAATCCATAAATCGCCAGACAATGCAACAGAAGAAAAGGCAAATGTAGCCAAGGATATGTGGTTGGATGGTAAAATGTAATAAAAATACCAGTACGAGTGGGCGATTGAGGGGGTGGATAGTGCATGCGGAAGGCCATGTGCCAATGGCTTGGACTTCATTGCCAGAGAACGATGCTATAAATGCATCTTGTTGTGGCTATTTTCGGACTATATTCCATGTCCATCTATCGTTCATCTCGTTTTTAATAAAATGTTCCAAACCTTCTCAGCTCTCAAAATCAAGTCAGGTCGTGTCGGCCAGGCTTAGATTCAAAGCCCAGTCAACTGTAGTTATTGCTTTTCCACAAAGATTGAGAGAGAGAGAGAGAGAGGAAGACAGAGAGTGTGAGAGAGTAAGAGTGGGGATTGAGGATTGTCCGGGGACAGGGCAATATCAAAAGCTGTCGAATCGTTCTGGTTCTGGCTCTGGCTCTGGCTCTGGCCACAGCACATATGCGAACCAGACCCCACCAGAGCCAGCTAAAAGGACAGCAGCACTTGACCACATTTGAAAAGAGTTATGAATATTACAGCCAAGGTCTGCACTGGCCGAAGATGGGGGCTTGTGTGGCCCCCTTCCCATCAGTGTTTATTGCACTCTGTGTGTGTGTGTGTGTGTGTGTGTGTGTGTGTTAGTGTGTGTGCTGTAGAAATGGTTATTTTCCTTATTTATTTCAATTTATGAGATCTTTTATATGCGCACTTTTGTGGCTTGAGCTCCTCATGCAGGTCTCCGTGTATATTGCCTTCTAAATAAAGAGATTTTTTTTTTTGTTCTTCGTTTATCAAATTTGTTTGCTAGCAACAATGGGCAAAGGGCAGCTTGTGAACTTTCAGATATTGATCAAAGGTATGACCCTTTTTCGGACACATTTCAGATATGCTTTGCACCATCTTAAATCTGAGAGTTTCATTATGCTGTAACTTTTTAATGAACTGGATGCAGCTTGCTCCTTTTATGTGTCTTAAATAAAACCAAGTCGATAGCTGGAAGGTTCCTTAACAAATTATCACATCCATTACTTGGCAGCCCCCGCTAAACCATTCGAAGATTAGGAAACCCAACTGCCAATGCCACTAATTCAATTTCAAGTAACACGCAAAAAGACAAAAAAAAAAAGAAGGAAGAAGAAAAATGGAAAGCAAAAGAAGAGGAGAAAATTGAGGATAAAAGAAAAATAGTTCAAAGCAACTGCAACTCGGTCACGAACTGCCATAAAAAGCGCAGTGAAAATGGACAAAAATCGAGTATCCGAACGCGACTGTGTGGTCTGGATTCGGAGGGACTGGCTGGGTAGAAGGGCTTCTGGGAGTCCTGCGAGTACTGCGAGTCCTGCGAGTGTGTATTGGAGTTGATATTTGCGCATCAGTGCGCACATTGAACTGTCAATGACAGAAAAGAAGCTCCAGCAAAAGAACTAGAATAAATAGAAGGGGAATAGAGCGGGGGCTCTCTCTCTCTCTCTGGGTAGGGGAGGTGTTTGAGCAGTACCATGGCCAATTTATCAATTGCAGCTGGCAATTGACAAAGATGCAGCCATTGGCATTTGACCTGTGAAGAGAGTGAAGAGTGTACAAGCAGAACCTCAATCATGTGCGTGCTGCAAAAAGTAATTACATCGCTGACTTGCAACAATAAATAACCTTAAAACGGGTACACCGAAGAGACGGGGCTTTTTATTGCAACTTTAAAGTGTCATTTTCGGGGGCATAAATTTTCCCACAAAAAGTATGCTCTCTCGGCTCCATCTACAGCTACAGCTGCCTGCTCCTGCTCCGCTCCAGCTCCAGCTCCAGCTTCCAGTTTCCAGTTTCAGGCAACTCTTTTCACAGACTCTTTTCTCAGTCAGCATAAATCAACGTAAATGAATGCTATTTAGTTGATGGCCCAGGCCAGGAAATGCGCCGCTTAGCCAACACACACATACACATAGATACACGCAGACACACTCCCGCAGAGTGTGAGAGAGAAAGAGGTAGTAGAGGCAGCTTCCAACTGGTTACAGTTACAAATGCAGTCACTGGCTGGCATTTTCCACATGCATTTCTCAAATGTGTACGGAAACCGAAGCCAAATGCAGCCAAAGCGATGTAGCCAACTCAAGATGTATGGCCAAAGGAACGAAAGAGATGGAGATATATGCGTGTAAAGAAGACGGCGACAGGGAAAAAGACAGCCTCAGTGTGTGTGTGTGTGTTTGGCACTTCCGTTTGATATTAGCCCTCGCTCTCTTATATATGAATTTAGTCAACATCCACAAACATTGGCGAAAACTTAAGCTCCTCTTCTCTGCTCAACATTTTTGGGCGGGGGCGTAATGCATTTCTGCGGTTTCTGCCAGACATGCTCGTACACAGTACGGCGGGGAGGTGGCAGTGTGGTGGCAGTAGGGTGGCAGTGGGGGCTGGAGCTGCTGCTCGAAGGCGGACTTTGTTGCATCTTGAGCAACTGAAGATGTTTTGCCTGCCAGCAAAATGGCAGACCGGAGCAGACTCCACTCCGACAGGCACATTCTGCATAGCTGGGGCCTGAATCTTGTGCTGCTATGGCCATAAATCCATTGCGGAAATGTATCATACACCGACTGGATATCAGGCAGGGTCTCGAATCTCGAAATGATTTGTGCCCCGACGCGACGCTCAATTGCATGCCGTGTTCGATCATAATAGCATGGTGCGAGTGTTTGCAGTTTGCTGCCAATGCCAGGCATTAGTTTTGCATTATGCTGAGCTCTAGACAGAGCCTTGGGGCCAGGTATGAACTAGTTTTGGTCACAGTGGAGAGAGTCGATGGACCGTCGAAATTTATTGTTGTTTGCCTTGGGTAAATGTCCAATATATAGAGTAAATTGAAAGACTTTACAATAAAGTGGATTAAATCGCAAATCTATCTATAAATATTTGACATATTTCTGAATAAATCATTTTGCAAGGCTGTTCAAGTTTTCTTATGAAAAAAATCAAATATTTTCCTTGCATGAAAAACAAACATGAATATCATAATTAAATCTGTTTATCTCTACTTTTTTGCAGGTAAGTGGAATATCCTTGAATAATATGATTCAGAGAAGCGTAAGTAAACGTAAAAATAATAGAAGCAAAAATATTTCAGCATCTGCTTTTGTTTACAGCAGTACATAAATCCAATGCAATGCCCAAATGCAAATAGTCAACAAAAATAATATGAATTAAATAAATAAGTTGTACATTTTTTAGTGGGTTACACACACTCTCTGTCCGCCAGCAAGTGAAAGCTTCGGACTTTCAACAAGCCTGTAAAGCGATGCTCATTTTTATTTTCGAAAGTTCCTGAGCCCCAGACCCTGGGATAATGCCTTTGACAGGGACAGCAGAACACTCAGGTTGGGGCGTCGACAACATTGTTTTATTAAATACAAAGTAATGGCGAATCCCTGGCACGCACACACCCACACAACACACACCACACACCACACATCCAAACATATACTCACCCACACACGTGCAGACAGGGACGCACTCTGACTCCGCAACGGCTTAAATCATTTTCCAACTTTCCTGATTTTTTTTGTATACCATTTTGTTGTTGTTGTTGTTGTTGTGCGACACTTAAATTATGCAACAATCGTTACACACACGTACAGAGACTTACACACAGATACACCCACATATGAGTTATGGGGACATTTTCCAAGTCGGCTTGGGCTTGGGCTGCACGCGGCAGGCCTCTGCCTTTAAGGCTTAGATCGGCAGCTTAGCACTAACAATATTTTTGAATATATATCCACTGCCCCAATGCCCCAATAATTGAAAAATCCTCACCCAAATCAGATCATATTTCAATATGCGTAGGTCGATGATTTCCTGAAAATAACTTTGTTAACTTTTCTGAATTGGCTTATTGTTAAGCTAACATTTTAGAGTAAATGTTAGCTGTTGAGACACTTAACAGTGAAAGAGAGACTCTGCAATGTTAATAACGTAAGAGAGTGATTCTGATAATGTTATAAAGTTGAAAGAACGATAACAGACGCTGAACAGTTGGAGAGAGAGTAGAGTCTTGTAAAATGAATCGCTGTTGGTTAAATTAAGAGTGTAATGCTGTTAACCTTTTAACATTAGGCAAGAAATATTCATTTAGCAACACTTCTGCTAGTCTAAGTTGAAGAGCAACTTGTTGGCAGTTCTTTTACTGTTAAAAAAAGGCATTTCTTTAAATTCTTTTAACTAAAGCAGTCAACAGAAATCCCATAAATTATCATAAATTTACCCCATAAATTTCTTTGTACATTTCTTCTAAATTTCTTGAGTATATGTTGACAGTCTTGTTCTTAATAATTTTCTGTACATTGTTTGTTTGGTACACAAATAAATACCAAGCTGAAATTAAATTTGTGCCAACCACCAAATATGCTACATTGACTTGTTGAGTGGACATCGCACCACAAGAGCTGTGTTACCAACTTCCATTTAACATCGCTGTGAATCGTTAACAGCAGCCGGCTTTCACTGGCCAAGAGTAAATTTCCCTTCAGAGGCCGGTAGACGGCAACCTACTAACCTACTGAACACTCGCCATAAGAGACCGCTTGCCTTGTTATCACATTAGGACCGTGTAGCAGGGGCTTAGCAGTTACTGCCACTCTTTGAGCTACTGCTATGGCTACTGTTAGAGCTACTGTTATGGCTACTACTGCACTGTACCGTCCACAGCATCCATGGATGGGATGTGGCAGTCAGTACTTTCTGAGTTGTTGATGGCGGAGTGCGCGTTCTCGGCATCCGTGTGCGCTTGGGGCATGTCCGTGTGTGTGTTCGTGTTCGCCAGTTCGTCCTGCCAGCGAGTGGCTGAGTGCATGAGAAATTACACCGAAAATGTAAAGTTAGATGAGGGCCAATCAAGAGGTCCTGTGTGGAGTGTTGTCACACATCCACAGCTGTAACATCCACAAATAACGCAAGAAGATAAATTATTTTAATGTGATATGATAGCCGAGAATTTATGTGCTGCCTGCTGCTGATAGAGCGCACACAATTTTTATGGCAATCATTTTTGATCGAAATAAATAACGCACCGAATTAAATTTAAAAAAAAAAATAGAATCCAGATAAAGCTGTAATGTGTGTGTGTGTGTGTGTGTGTGTGTGTGTGAGTGGTGTGTTGGTGTTTGTGTGGTGCCGCTTAAATGCCCGTTTATCATAATCAAAGTGTTCGTGCGAATGCTTTAATTAATATGCAGCCCCACCCTGTCCTCCCTCTTCATTGATTAATGGAATATGCAATCAATTAACTGAAAACGATTGAAAAAGAATCGTGTCAAACAATCTATGGAATTTGCGTGCAAATTAATTAAGTAATGTTTGCGGTGCGTAGAGGTGCGAAAAGTTCAAAATACAAAAAACAAACGAATTTGCCAAACCTCTGTGTGTTTGGGCTAAAAACTTAATGGAGTCGAATGCGGGAGGCTGGCAGCATCGATGCGGAATATTAAATGCGTTTCATTTGAATTTTAATTAATTTATAGAAAAATAAACACCTTAACTGATTGCACAATTTCAATTATAAAATGAGAATAAAATTGCATTAAATATGGAACGGCTAAAACTAATAGAAAAAATAGAAAATGCATTAAAATAAAAATTGTGCTTAAATTTAAAACCAGAAATTTAAAGTGTAACTTCGCCTCAAGAAACAGTTTCAAGTGTTTGTACATATGACTTAATTAAGCCTCATATAATCGCCCAAAGTATCCACACAATGAAATGCTATCAGGGGTTAATACGATTTCCATGGTGAATAATGAACTGTGAAAGACAAACACGTCTGCCTCTGGGCGATGGCGTGGGCGGGGGAATCAAACAATTCTAAGCGACTGCACACGAGTAAATATCGGACAAATTGTGCGCATAAAGCCCAAAAACAATTATTGACAATGCAGGCAGCAACACTGTCGCGCAAAAGCTGAAAATGCTAAGCCGCTTAAGTGTCATCCATGTTGGACAATGTCAATCCCCCCCTAAAATTTTTGGGGTAGGAAAAGCCCATCAAAAGCATGATTAATCTCAATTTATGACATCAGCAGGAAAATGGTCCAAAAAGTATGAGTTTATCGCTTTTTTTGATTGTTCCCATCGCTGCCGGGCATGGCGCGCTAACGATCAAACTAGCCGGCAATCAATCAATCAATTTATCAATCAACACTTTCGGCATAGAGTGGTTGGTGCTGGTGGGGTAACTAAACTTTGTGTTTTGCTCTAAGCCTCAGCTATATAGGCCTAATTGACATTTATGGCTGATGGGATAAAATCCATCCCACTACTGACTGTGATCCCACATAATCGTATATGTTGTGGGGGCACTCATCATACATCAATGAAGATGGGACACACACACGACAATATGATTTATGAAGGACAATAATTAGTGTGGCTGCTGTATGGTCTCTGCAATTGAGTACCCGTAGAATTAGCAGTCCCCCCACGACTGTCATCGTTGTTATTATTATCCGCCTGGATCAGTAATCACAAATCGCATAATATGTGACTTGATAAAATAATAATATTCACTTGTTTATGGATGAAAATTATGCTTTTGCTAATTAGTTGCATAAATCAAGCCATAAACCGGATGGACACACACAGCCACCCACCCACACCCACTGTCGTTTGCTCTCTCTGCCGCACATTTCCTGTCGCTGCTAATTGATTTGAGTTGTAATCGTACGAGTACCTTCGCTTTCCGGCTGGATAGACAAGACTTTTGCATTTGTATTTGCATAATTAACTGCCAGCGACATATGCCAAGTTTATTTCGCAATAAACGGTGCCCCTCTGTTCCTACGCTCGGGGAAAATTCAGTCAAACGAAAGTGACACCAAATCTGAGTTATTTCACACCTCAGTTTTCAGCTGCTGCTTCTGCTTTGGCTTTCACTTGAACTTTCACTTCCGCTCTACTGGCGCCGCTGATGAGCGACTGCTAGTGAGTTGTTTGCTTGTGGCCCTCTCTGTGCTGCTCTTGTGGCTCTTAATTTATCATTTGGGGTTCATTTGCTCTGCTCCCTGCCACTGCCACTGCCACTGCTGCCTGCACCTTCACATATTTGGGCCATTATTTTTTGTGGCTCTCTCGTTAGGTTGTGGGCTTTACATGCCGGCACATGAAAAGTGATGCGTGGCATTATGATTAGGGTCCTACGTGTGTCAGCATTGTCTGGCATAATGGAGTCGAAAGCTGAGAGGCGGAAAATGTTAAGCCCGGTTTAACAAAGGCGAAATCTGCTCGGATTGGGGTACACGACAAATTTCTGGTCTTCTGCCGGAATCACACAATAATCCAATGTAAATGGTAGTAAATCTGTCTGGTGTCCTTGCAGGGGTTTCATGTACCTCCTCTCAATAGTTGGTTCGCTCACGAGACTGCCAAACAATTGAGACACACACACACTCGTATATCCCTGGGATGTGTCCCTACACCAATTGAATTCCGCGTGCCATGTCGCCATGCCTGCAATGCCAGCAGAATGTCTCTATATAGATATATGGACATATATATTCGCAGATGTGTGGGCGTAAGCCAAGGGCGGCCATGTGGGCAATATCCTCAAGTGGTGGCCCGCAAACCGCCCAACGAGATAAGCAGCCGTGATTTATTGCATCTAATTGCTCACGAGCCGATGCGCGAACGTGCCCCAATAACATTTTCGGGGGGCATTCACACCTCAGCAGATTCATGCAACGGCTGGCGGATGGAACGGATGCCACAAATATCACAGGCATCGCAATTCCAATGCGATTTGTGGCTAACAGTCGACCGCCAGTGCCCTCCGCCATCTGCCACACGCCAATCAATTTAAAGCCAAGAAGTGCCTTGGCTACGCTTCATTAAAACCAATTTCGGGGTGGGGCATTTCGCAAACCAAAAACCGAAAGCCTGTGTCTGTGTTTGTCCACAGCAGCAGCTGGCAGCGCTGAAAAATATTGGATCTAGTTTTGGAATTTGATTTATGTATGTTCATAGAGGAGCAAAAATATTCATAAATATTTCAGATATCTAACGATGGAAATCGATTTGAGCGCTTGCAATTTTAGCAGCAAGCAAAACGAACTTTTGCCCAAAAATGAAGCGGAAGGAAAGAAGAGAATTTTCATGACTCTTTAAACAGGATACAACTTTTCAAGAAACTAGAGCTCGTCGACCAGCAACAAACACCAACAGGGGACTTAAAAATATGCATGTGAAAAAAAGAAAATAATATACTTTCAGGAAGCAAGAAAATTAGGAATATCTTGTGGAAAGAAAGCGGAGATGCTGGCAGTATTTCTCATTAAGTTTCTATTAGGACTCACACACACACACACACACACACACACACACACACACATTGTGCAAACTTTTCTCAAAGACACAAGATTAATTATTCAGAAATGTTTGGCAAAAGCAAATGAATAAGCGATGACTTCATGACAACAATTTAATCAACTCCAAAGAAAATTCCAACCTAATTAGTCCCGCCCACTCTTAGAACAGTTGAGGCGCTGTCACGCCTCTTCTGCTTCCGACAATGAATAACTTTGTAACTTGTATAACTTATTTTTTGCCACTTGAACGCTTTGCATTTGCTTGGAGCACCTGGAGCACCTGGAGCACCTGGAGCACCGAAAACTCAATGAACCACTCATCGAATGAAAATTTGAAAGTTTTTGGAAAAATATCAGCAGACTGAGGATGTCCTGTCGCATTTTTGTTGGCCACTGTCCAGTGTAAATGTACAGAAAATAATATATATTTAATCTGTCTGAGACGTGTATTTTTGCAAGTAAAGAGCGCTGCATGGTAAAGGTTTTTGCACCCATTCCACCTGTCTGTCAATCAATTACAACCTTCCGTCTGTTGCCCACGGCAGCCTTTCACTCTGTTGAGTGGAGCGCCCGAAAAATTAACATCGCGTGTTTTATTTCTAATTAGGGAGCCATCGAAAATTGACAGCAACAAATCTAGGCAGTTTTCAGTGGGTTTTTCCTCTGAGGCAGTCAGAATGTTACAGCTCCAAAAATAGAAATACAAACCCTTAAATAACACAAAAGTTCCACAACTTTAGGCTCTTGTTAAAAACTTTACCACTGCACAGTGCATGAAAACCATAATAAAAGTAAAAAAATTAAATAAAATAGGCGACTCAAAAAATGAAATTTTATTTGTTTTTGTACTTGTGGTACAACTCACAGCGTGTATTATTTCTATGGTTCAAAATTTTGCTTACTTTGTTTTCCGCTGAACCCAAAAATAAAGTTGTGAAAAACTGAAATTTAATTTCAACATTTTCGTCGTTGTCGTCGTACAAAAAAAGAACGAAATAAAGTGGGTCAATAAAATGCAAGTAATGCATAAATTTGTAACTGAAACAGAAATGGCAAAACTGTAACTGGAAAGTGGGTAGATGGGAAATGGGGAGATGGGGAGATGGGAAATGGCAAATGGGAACTGTGCTATGCCCCTAGGGAGGGGTTGGGGGACGAGAGAGAGCGGCATTAAAATAAATAAAAATTAATTGGTATGTTACCATAGCCATGGCGGAGGCGAAATGGGTGGAATAACACGAGGAATAAATGCGAGAGGTACCCAACCGGTACAAGGTGCAGAACACAGAACAGAACAGCATCCCACCATCCACTCGACTGGACAGCTGAGTCAACTGCGCTCGAAAGTATGCTATAGCCGTGGTCCATGCATATGCATGAGAGGGGGGGGCATGGCCATGGGATATAGACAGACTGGTTGAGTGGGGGGTCGGTCTCTCCGCCGTGGGGTTGAATGGGTGGCCAACACTTTCAAGTTTATTAACATGCCAAATAAAGTAAGAAAATATTACATGGAAATAAAGCAATGAGTGTGTGTGCTCGCTCGTGTCCTCTTGAACCCTTTGGACCAATTTGGGCGGCTAATTCGTGTGGCAGCTGCGACTCCGGTAGTATTACCACTTTGAAGGACTACTTAAGAATACTCCACAAAGCCAAATGAAACGTGACGGAGCTTTGTTTTGTATTCATAAGCACAAATAAAACGTGACGAGATTACATGCTCGTACCTTTTTTGGATTAACAGGTGTAGATAGAAAAGGAAAGAAGCATCTTAAATGTAGTATTGTCCAATACTTAACTGCTTGGACTCTTTTTCTTTAATCTTTTTGTTGTGTCATTGCTTCAAATATTGTCACAGAAAACATAGCAGGTTTTAAATCAATCTATGAGCTAGTCTGTGAAGTATTTTCGCTTCTCGCTAAGTAAAGTTCTTGAAAATTAATTCTTCAATATTTTTATTGAAATAAGTTCTCCAATTTTTGTATTTGATATTCTCAAACTGAAAAATCGAGTTAAAGTTTTCCCCATTTGGCTCTTTAACTTTTGCCACTACTTTTCCCACGAACTTTGGCCAACTTCTTGCCAATAATCCTGTGTACTTATGAGGCCATTCTTGACTAGTTCTTTTTCGGTTTTGGTCAAACTTAAAGCTCGCTTTAAACCAGCTCAAAATGAATACAGCCAACTTATGACTTTGCCAACTTCTGCACAGGATGACGCACACACAACCTTTGG
Source organism: Drosophila subsilvestris (assembly GCA_035043285.1). NCBI lineage: Eukaryota > Metazoa > Arthropoda > Insecta > Diptera > Drosophilidae > Drosophila > Drosophila subsilvestris. The sequence goes on from JAWNNB010000960.1 coordinate 2,566,683, forward strand.
GGTAATATAAAAATTTGTGCTGCAAGCTCGTTCATCAAATCATTTTATGGTAACTATGTTGCAGATTTTTTGTTATTCCTGGAGTAAGAGAGGGAGAGAGGAGTGGCAGCAAATGCATGCAGCGTATCATGTATATATGCCAGCAACAACAAATAGTTGCAACTCATTTTTTCCAGAGACTCGAAAAGATTGCGAAGGGGGCAGTGCGGATGGGGTGGTATGTAGGTGACTTGGCTAAATGGGTCACACGGCTCAGTGCGTTTTTGGGCGCGTCAAAGATGTCGATGTGCAGCAGGCAAGCTGGCACGAAGAAAACCAAAAGGAAAAGCGCACAGGGAAAGGGGTGAGGTGAGGTGGGGTGGAAATGTGTGTCGTTTGGCCCTGTTTGAGCGGAGGGCAGGCCAGGCTCTGCCTGCCTATGAAATATGCTAATGATCAACTTGAGACATGTTGAAATTATTGTCACCCCGCATGCTCGCTGTCCAACTTGTTGGACTCTTCTTGGGTATCCTTCCTGGTGTCGTTACTCTTTAAAACTGCAAACTTTGGCTATAAGTTTGTGCAACTTTGGATGGGGCCAAACACCCTGTGGAAAAGGCCGTGGCAGTAAGAGGCCTCCAGACGCCTCTCGCTGCTAATTAAGTCACTCGCTGCCTACTTTATTACTGGCGTCATATATTTTTTTTGTTCCTTTCCCCCCATTTTCCGTTACTGTTTCGCTGTATTCTCTTCATTTTCTTTCACGCTGTTGCTGCTGGCAACGTTTTGGCACTTTTGTCTGTTGCTGCGCAAATTGCTCGCAAATTAATTCTTATAAATTTAATTAGCACTGCATGCTGGCCCATACAGCTCGAGGCCATTTGATAAACTCACAGACAATTGAGCAGACGACACACAAACGTGGCAAAAGACAGAGGGAAGGTGGAATGGGATAGGGAACGTGTGGCTGCAGGGAGCAAATCTCTCATGAGGCTTGAGACAAAAAGATTTCCCCACTTATTCCGCTTTCATGTTCTTCTTCATACAAAACCCACAAGGTGTTGCTCAACAGCACTCGCCATTAAAGCTGAATATTTGTTTGAGGAATGATTCGTAGAACTCAATCCATTTCCATTCTCCTAAATCGTTGAAACAATTCCGAAACAAACCAAAAGCAAACAAAATAAAAAATCCCATCAGTTTTGTTTGCTTTTCTATTCATAAGAGCGGCTGAAAACCGCAGCCAACACAGGTATATTTCTTGTTGGTGCTTCGAAAACGTTTCCAATTGCAAAGATTTTTGACTAATTGGCAAACAATTCTATGGAACTCTTAAGAGCTATAAAATCCATCAAATTTGAACCTTTAATTCACAGAATTTTGTGTGAAAGAATGTGCAGAATTTAGTTCCACGAAAAAGGGATATGGTACTCAAAGATGCAGACATTTACCTATGACATAAATATCCTGAATGACAATACCATTCATTAATATTATAATTCGAAACGCAACAATGGAATTCCCATAAATATCTGCATGCTGAGGTTCCTTTTTTTTTTTTGTTCCGCTTTGACAGATTAGTTTGGGATTATTTATTTGCGAAAATCTCACTTTAGCCCTGTGATGTCCCCAATCTTTTTGTGCCCTTTAGCAGCTTTATTTTTTTTCCATTTTAATTGCAATGCTGTTGCTTTTGTGCTTTTCCTCGCTCGTGCTGTTGCTATTGCCTTTGTAGTTTCGCTGGCGTTTCAGCTAGCTAAGGCGCAACAGCGGAATGAAAAAGCCATGAAGATGGATTTGGATGGCAGGGAAAAAGAATAACAGTGGAAAATATATACGAGTATATATATATGAACAGAGTGTACAGTGTACAGTGTACACCAACAGCTGCACATTTTCCCCATTTGCCACTTGGCGGGACGCTGAAGGGAATCCCTGGGATATGCCAACTACTATGTGTGATTGTAGCCGATGCAAGGACGAGTGCACAGGATCCTGCATTAGTTCCCCGCACGGTTCACTGCTTCCAACTTAATCCTTGCTCTGCTCTGGGGCCTCCTCTCTCTCTCTCTCTCTCTGCCACCCTCATCTACTACTCGTATATGTGCGAATCGTTAGTGTATAATTTTAAAGTTGGATTAAGCCAAGGAGGAGGAGGAGGAGCACCAAGCACCAAGCACCAAGCACGAAGCACGCAGAGAGTGAGAGAACTGGGAGCAAGGACGTTCACAAAGAATGTGCTGTGGGGAAAATCAGGTCAACTGTATGTGTCACTTTTACAGCTTATTATGGCAAACGGAATGGCCGCCCCCTAACCACGCCCACAGTTGCACTATCCACTATCTGTTTGTCACCCTGCAGCCTTTTATGGGGCAACATTATCGCATAATGTAATCATTGGCCCCAAATGATGGCATGTCCTCAAGACAAATTCTTTGTTATATTAGCCCGGCTCAAAGACAGCGGCACGTTCCTGTAGTTGTCGGCCATAAAAGAAGAGACCAGAACAGAACGGCAAAACGGAAACCAATAAAATAATAAAACTAACTTTAGTTAAAGGCAATAAAAAAGAATAGCACCAACAGAGTAGTCCCTTATTCTATCTTAAGGCCATAAAATGTTCTCATTAATTGGTTGTCAAGAGAGAGACACACAAATCAAGTGAAAAGTCTCGACATTAATGTGCTTCAGATTGATGAATTTTTAATACATTTTGCCCCAGTCATGAGACCTGTGATGAGGGTTCCGTCATCAAGTGCTTGCACTCGATAACTCTTTGAGGAGAAACTCCTCAGAAACAATGCAGCGGAGTCCTGGCCCCTTGAGTTTTTCTCATTTGCAGCGAGAGAGAAATGGAAATTACAGCAAGCAGAAAGTTGCAGCAGAAAAACTAATGAGTTTCCGCAAAAGATTTCCACTTGTTCCGAGTTTAAGTGATTTGCGGTCGCTATCCATGAGTTTTCCTCTCCCTAGTTTTCGCTCTTTTCCAGCTCCAGCTGATGAGTGGGGTCCCTGCTGCCTTTGCCTTTCCCTTTCCCTCTTTTTCGAATCCCTCTCAAGTGTCCAATAATGCAGTTTTATGAGTTTTTCAGTTTTTTTATTTATTTATTTGTATTCTTTTGACATTCTTTACTGTTGAGCGAGAGAATTATTTGTTTATTACTTTTTGTTGTTGTTGCAAGAAAAAAAAACGGAACAAAATTTGCATATTTATGGGTGAGTTTTGTAAAGAGGCAAATAAATCTGAGAGGACATAATGTAAATAAGGTCCGGTCGTAAAAAGCCTTTTGCCAAAGTGCGCCAAGAATCCATCTCTCCCACTTATACTATCTGGCTTATTGATCTCTCTTTCCATCGCTCTCTCTGCTCTCCCTCTCCATTTCGTTTGGGGACATATATTAAAAAATTTGTTTACTTTGCGACAGCAATTTGATTTTGAAGCGCAGATATTCGTACAAACTGACAAATTTATGGATGTCTTTTGCTTGATAAGAGGCAGAGGCAGAAGCACAGGCACAGGCACACTCGTGCCCGAAATCGCAGCAATCCTTTGTAACTTTTTAATGATCCCCCCACTACATGCCCCCACAAAAGTGCTCAAGTTGAGTAACAAACAGCAATTTGTCAAGGCAATATAATGTGAAACTTTTGTTCCACCATAATTGATTTACTTGCGAACCCTGCCTAGGGTCTGATTCCCCTCTGTCTCTGTCGCTGTGTCGCTGTGGCTCATGTCGTCAATCAATTGACGTTGCCAACACTCATACGCCACGTGGTACCCAGACACACTTTTTCTCTCTCTCACTGCCATGAACCACTTCCACTCCCACACAGTACCATTCTCAGCTCAAATCCACGTTCAAGCGCTGATATAACGAGCAAACAACAGCAAACGAAACGCACACTGGCATCGGCATTACATGCTCCATTGCTGATAACGTGTGAGCATGAGACAGTATCTGTGTGACTGTGTGTGTCTGTGGGAGCTGTGAGGCTGCACGAGTAGCTGTGTGAGAATGAGTGGCTGAGTATGTGTGTGAACGCATTAGGGGCGTGGCATGCCGCATTGATTGATGTCACTTTAACTGTCAGGCCACAGCAGTTGGCAGTTGGCAGCAGCATCCGCGATACTCTCTTTTCGCGTTGGCATTACCACTCACTGCAGCCATCGATGATTAAAGTTTTGGGGTCTGGAAGAGCGCGATCTTGTGATTGACTGATGGGATAATGAAATTGTTAAATGGTTGGAAAAGAAATGAAAATAATAAAATGGAAAGCACTGCACTTCCACAAGACTGAAGCCAACCTGTAACTGAAATCGGTTCAGTCCCATAGCCCATAGCTTCTTATCGAGTATCTTGTTTATTTTCTATAAAACTCTTCTCTCATTTGCTCGGAAATTTTTTCTATTCGCTCTCACATTCCTCCATCTCTAACCGGAAATATAATTTCTCGTAAGTCTCGCACAATTGCGCCATTTAGATGAGTTTCTGTGGTAAGGGCAGTGAAAGTGCCACCGATATGGCATACAAAACTTTCGGCACGTGACAAACGGCTGAGGGCGTGGCTGATGCGTATGCGTATGCGTCTCCAACTCCAGTCTCCATCTTCGCTCCCAGGGTGTGTCGGCCGCAAAGCTGGGAAGCAGATATAATGACGCTTATATTTATGAAATTTATGCGTGACACCCACTTGAATGAGCGAATGAGAATGCGAGTTCCGTGCCTTGGTGTGGGTGTTCTTGGCGCTTATCAGCAGGCCGCCAAAAAGCATGAACTCTGTTCCTCTACATACTCCCCTCCAATATTGCGCTTTTGTCATTTTTAATCTTAATAAAAGAAAGTTTTTTTGGACAAAAATTGTGCCAGACGAGGCGTTTTTATTGCGCCTACCCTCCCACACACCCATCCACTATCATTCACGACAAAAGTCGTGAAGAACAAAATGTTTATGTCACATGACAAAATGCTGTAGCACACACTTACAAATATGTATAGAGGGGCGCGTCATTATTATCAATGCATGCTGCTGTTGATGATGGCTGGGGATGGGACCGAACCCGCAACGCGACTGTTGGGCGTCTGGCCCCGGAGGGAAGGACCAACTTTTGGGGGGCAAGAACTTTCATATGAAATAAAATCAAAATATCATAAACACTTGAGCCAGCGAGGGTCTCCGCTCTCCAGATGGATATATATATTTATTTATTTATTTTCTTAAGCCCGACGACAAATGCCATTAGATAAATAATACCAAATGGAAGTGGCAGCAAACGAAAAAGTTTTCCACACTTTTTCCTATTCGCTCGTCGTTTGCTTAGTGTCAGTTTCGTGTCGAATCGAGTTTTTGGGCTTTCAGTTTCCTGGGCTCTGCAAACACAGAAATAAAGCCAATAAATGGCTTGAAAATTGATGAGGTTTTCCATTGAAAGTTTTCCGACACGTTGGCCTTGAAAGTTTACGTTTTGATGTGCGTCGAATATAGTTTAAAAATACGCCAATTAAGCAATTTTAGAGAATTTACTTTCGATATTAGAAAAGCAAACAAATATATTTGGTAATATTTCATAGAGAGAAAAACTGGATGAGGAATGTTTTATTAGATTCTGTTTTTTAATTTCATTGGAAATACCAGCAAGCAGCCGTCACTCCAATTCCATGCCTGTCCTAAAATATTCAATGATATTTCGTGCTGCCTTCATTCCATTGACCTATAACGTGTGTGTGTGAAAATATCCCCGCCCTGTACCAATAAAAACCCGTTGAATATACACTGCAATTTTTATTGACTGTCGCAGCAAAAATGCACTACAAAAAAAACAACAAAAAAAAGGCAACAGAAATCAGAAAGGAAATCAAATAAACATTGCGCATAAAATAAATTCTCAGGCCATATCAAACCGGTGCCGGTGCCACCGAAAAACGATTCTGAGCAAATACAATACAATTTTCATGTAGGTTTTTGGGCGAGGAATTGGGTGCGAGTGCTGGGGTGTGGATTGCTGCAATACGGTAAAAGAAAATGTTGGCTGGGGTGGAGGAAAAAAGCAAATGCCGAAAATCAAATAAATCAAATACTCGTAAATAAATCATTTGAATTTATTTTCATTTGGCCAGAGACGAGAGAAATGTTGACAAAATAAAAGCACGATAAATACTCAAACAAAAAAAAAATGGCAACAACATTGCACAAGGAGGAGCCTCCCTCAAGTAGCAAAAAAGAAATATTTATATATACGATTCCGTACATACATACATATATATATGTATGTACAATGTACATCCATTCAGTTGAAGGACCAAGAGCATTGCTGAGTGACAGAAGACAGGCAGATGAAAGTGAAATTGGAATGGGGGAATCGGTGCCCTAAAACTCGTGAGCCTGTCACGAGCCAGAACGTCCTAGCAAAAAGCTAAAATGTTATTTTCTCACTTACTGCTCCATTGTCGAGGGCCCTAAACACTCCTCCTCTCCTGCTCTAGTGTCCTGTCTGGCTGTGGAATGATTGTTTGTGTGTGACTTCCACTTGTGGTTAGTTATTTGGTCGTTGCCCAAACGCCCATCAAGTGCCCAATCCACCAACAAAACAGACAACAACAACAACAACAAGAAACCCACAATTGTATTTTACCCATATAAATATATTGCTGGCCTTTTTTTACTATTTTTATTTTATTATTAAATGTACGACAATCTGAGCCTCTGCTGGCCACGCGACATGTCCACGCGACACGTTTCTATAATAATTCGATTATAGGTCACAAAAGCCACGTACATAGACAGCAAATTATTTGATTGTTGCTAGCAGTGTAATCATGTTTCATGCGAGGCATAATAAATGCAGTTTAAAATCAGTTTAGTGTCCATTCATTGATTGGTTAGAACACTGAAATCCTCAACTGATTAATCAATTCATTAGGGAATGAATACACGCACTAACAACAATAATTGCAAATTATTTTAGGCTTTGTTGAAATTAGGGAGAGCATTTTCGAACTAATTCGACTTTTGGCCAAGTTTTAGACAAATTAACAAACGAAGCTCTCGGCAGAGATTGCAATTTTGAGCCCTACAACAGCAGAGTGCTGACTCAAGGTATTGAGCAGAGAAAATCCCTTAAGCCGAGCAAATGCTAAACGAGAACAATTTCAACAAATCGTAGCCAGACTTTTCGTTCCCTGTGTTCTGGTTGCACTCGGTGCCGTTGCCGTTGCCTGACTCTGTGCCAACTACATCTAATATTCAGACCAGATGGAGCCTAATCCCAGGCTCTTGGCCCACAGTTTACTTTTGGTTCGCTTCGAACTTTTCGCAACTCTTGAGACATCTTCAAAACATCAGAGAAATAAAATAAGAGAACCGAATGTAATTAATTACATTTTATTCAAGTTCTCTGGGTTTCTCGATTGATTATTTGGTGTGCGCGCATATTTGGCGCTTCATTTGTTTACTCTGCACCAAGTTTTCCGCGCTGCAGCTGGCAAAAGTTCCAGTTTTGCCCCACTTTGCCTGCGGTAATCCGATGCCAGAGGGGGAGCGGAATTCTCATCCAGACTTTCTGCTTGTCTGGCACGTCTTACAATGTTTCGCTAATTGAATTGTTGAGCGCATTTGATGCGTTTGCCAAGTTGTTCTTAAGATGCAATTTTGTTGAAGATTTAGCTACCAGCTACCAGTTACAAGCTACAAGCAGCTTGAGCAATTCAGCTTGATTTGCAAACATTTTCCACCGTGAGGCACGTTGCCGTGCCAACAACTACAACGGAGTTAAGCAATGCCTCTTGAAGTAAGACGGCATTATGAATTTGAGCTGAGGTTTGAAACGTTCAAAAGGAAGCATTTTCTAACTAAAAAATATGCTCATGCATTTATGATGCTCAATATGCATTCATGTGTCCAGTATACAGTAGAGTATTCTTGTTCTTTTCTTTTAAATTAAATTAAATTAAATCAGAATCCCATTTGAAGATCCATCTATCTTTTAGAGCATCTACACCTTCGGCTCGTAGCAGTAGCCTTTGCTTTCCCTTCTATTTTTGTGAAGAGCCAGCAATGTCTGCAACAGGCAATCTGCCACTTTTTTGAGGAAATGCTGGTTATAATTGTTTCCCCCCCCCCCCCCCCCCCACCAGCCATCCTTCTGCGAAACACAACCACTCGGTTCCATCTGCCTTTATTCACTTTGTTGTTCTGCAACTGTGAACAGCATCCACAGAGAAACAACAACGCAGACGGACGTATACACATGTTGCCTGCTTGTTGGGGGCACGGGCTTCTCTCGTGTTTTTACAACTTGAAATTTTTTTGCATGTTTTTTCATATATATGTATATATTTTTTTATATTTTTCCTTCCGTTTTTAGCTGTAGCTGTAGCTGTTTGCCAGCTGTTGTTGGCTATGGCCGGCGATGTGGGTCACTCACTTTTTGTGCTGTTAACTCATTTGAATTGCACGTCAACAATTGTGAAAACAAAGCGAAAACTTTTACCATTTGTTCAAACAACAATTGCGAAACAAACAACAACGACAACAACAAGAAGAGTTATTCCCCCTACCCCTCTCTCTCTCTCTCTAAAGAAAGCGGAGCAGCATTGGGACTGCTTAGGGACTTATCTTCTAATTCCTAAGATCATCCGCTGCAGGAATATAGATATGCATAATTGTCATAGGAAGTTTGGCACTAGCAGAAGAAAAAGGGTACGAAAAATAGGAGGAAATATTTCTGGAATGCTTGTTCTTGGAGGCAGTTTACGAATCGTCTTACTACAATAATTTAAAAGCATTTTAAACCCCTTATTATGTCAAGAGCAATCCCCCAAGCAGACAATTTTCGCAAAAAGCTTGCTCCAAGACTACTTTCCCCTCGAGCAATAAGCGATCTACTTATGGTAAACGTTGCGTAGTTTTCTAGCAGCGCCCCAGGTGTCCGTCCAACTGCTTTTTCCAGAAACCATTTTCAAAGATAAACATATCCCGATATCCCGCTGAGATTCGTTTTGCGCGAAACCCCCCCCCTCATAAAGTTGTCATCCAACTTTCATTTGCGGATATCATATTTCTTTCGTTCTTTTCATTTCTACTTTCTTTCTTTCATTTCATTGCTTCTTTTTTTTGTCGTTTCATTCGTTCTCTCATTCATTTTCTTGGGAGTAAACTCAACTAATTTACTTGTTTCCTACCCACTGGCACTACCCCCACTCCCACTAGCTGGGTGGGGAGGGATCGAGCAAGTTTATATTCATTAAACTTCCGCCACATTTTGCGCTTTATATTTTGGCGCTTTCAAATGTTCGGGCGGGGGGCGGCCGACTTCTCCACTCGACGCCACTCAACTGAACTGTGGGCTCAGAAGAGGCTGCTGCTGCGGTTGGTTTCTTGGCCGGAAAGTTTATGCTTTTGTATTTCCGCCGGGGCTGGGCAACAGTTTTTCCCACTGCCTTTTTTTTCTTGCCCCATCTTGGGGGCGGAAAAGTGCAATTTGAAAATTTGTGCCTGCATTGAGCCCCCGTCTTTTGGTCGACTCAAAGAAAAGTTATGAAATGAGCATGTTTAACTTTTTGGCAGGCAAAAGGCAGATGAACAAAAAATGCTGTTTGCTTACTTAAATTTGCCGGAGTTACATGGATCAAGGCAGCAGCTGGCAGTCGGTATTCTGAGTTGCATAAATTTGCATAAATTGCGTAGCTGGGGGATTACAGAGAGAGTTGGTGGATCCGGGACTGACGCTAATTTCTCTGACCTCGATTCCTCCCTAAGCGTGGCATTTTCTTTTTTTTTTTGCTGCAGCTCTTCCCGACGTTTATTCATATTTGAGGACGCCAGTTGGCTGCCAATTGATTTGGCCAGCTTGTGGGCTATGTGGGGCATGGGCTTGCGGGTTTATGACAAAACCACCAATAACCCATCAAAGTCGGAAGCAGGCCATTTGTATGCGCGGCTCTCAACGCCAGAGCGAAGCAATTGAGTCACTAATTACTTTGCCTTGGCTTTAATCGTTTCGGCCACACAAAAGTACGTACTTCCTGCTCCGCTATCTCTGGCATGGAAATGGCTGTCCATTAAAAGTCTCTTCCAGAAAACGCGGGGCTAAATTGTTAAAGTACATTTAGAGAAGGGAACAGTGGGGAGGGGGGCTAAGCCATTACCCCTTATGGCATAAACAATTAAATATTTAGGGGGCCACAGCTACGGCAACGGCAAACGGCAACGGCAACGGCAACAAGGAGTTTGTCTACGCCTCCGGATAAAGGTCAAGGCTGTGGCCGCCTTGCCTCGCCTCCTTGGGCACATTTGCCTAAGCTCCGAAGCGGAGTCCTGAGGATCGCGCACTGTGTGCGTTAATTGGCGCTGCTTGGACAGCCTTTTGTTTGGGCCCAGTCCAAAGTTGGCTAATGGCTGTTAACTGTTGTAGCTGGGCCCACTTGACTGCCAACTGTTTGAAGAGCGTTTGAGAATTTCTAAATGGCCAAAGAAAGAGAGAGAGAGAGCAAGAGAGACGGAGAGAAGTTTGGCATCTAATTGCTAAGATTTAGGCCCCCCACCTTGCCTGAAGCTCACTCAAAACTAGAACAGGGCCTTGGTAGCTGCTTAACAGGGATTTCATCTGCAAGCCAAATCCCTTTTGATTATAAAGCGAAGAGAAAGAGAATGTAAACGTTTAGAGTCTTGACAAAGGTAGTCAGTTGGGCTATATGTAAAGGTCTAAAATTAGATTACATTTCAAAACTATGATGGGTGGGTTAGGGTTTTCTCGATACAGAGTGGGAGGATTACACTGGGCCTCTACTGGGAACATGTTTTGTTCATTCTGACCTAAAAATAAATATCTAAACGTCACAAAAATTAATTAATTGGCATAATTTAAGGTTGTTTAAGGCTCGTACATTCTTCCTGCTTTCACTAACATTTTATAATAACAAAATCCACCCTTTTACTAGTACGCTATGACTTCCGCGCATAAATATAATTAAGTATTATCCGCAAATTAGGTTTATACCCATCCAAACTGCTTATATAAAACTAAAACCAATTTAATGCCAGCCCAAAACAACATCAACTGCACACATAATTAGTGCCTGGTCTTGTTTGAGGTTTATGACAATGTCATAAGTTTTTAATAACCGCCGATTACGATCACAAATGCTGATAATGATAACGTGATAACGGGCAAGTGTGTGTGCCATAGCGTGTGTGACATAAATAAACGAAAAACTTTTAATTACCATGCCACAAAAATGGAGACAAGGACGCCAAGAGCCAATTTTAATTACAGCAAATAAAACTGCGCAAAAGCCGCCAAAAAATAAACCGAAACTCAAACAGAGAAACAGAGAAAAAATTGAATGGTTAGCTCTCTGTGTGTGTGTGTGTGTGTGTCAAGGGCGTGAAAGTGAAAGAAAGTTCAATTTGTATAATATTTTGTGGTTTTTGCAGTGAAATATGAGCAATGCGCAGTGTTCTGATTTATGTAAATGCCGTAAAAGTGCACAACGAAAATTGCAACGAAAAATACCTCAAAGGGAGAAGCAACAACAACAACAACAGCTACAAGGACCACCACCACCGCAGCAACTCATTAAAAATAGTGCAAATCAACAAAGGGAAAAATAAACTGAACAGCTGGAGATAGAAGGCCATAGCCAGCGGGAAACAGAGGAACAGAATCATTACCAGGAAGAGCAGCAGCAGCAGGAGCAGCACTAGCTGGAAATAATACTCATAGTCTGCATAAAGTTATATCTCAACATCTGGAAGCCATTTACGACATAGATTGTTCAACGTTTTGTTCAACTTTTAACCAGCAGTGCTGAAGGAAATTACATATTGTACAGCTACTGCTACAGCTACAGCTACAGCTCACCACGCCCCCTGCCAAACAGCCTAGCCCTGGTCTGGTCTGCGTAGTTATGGTCGATCCATTAAAAATCTTTTGGGTTTTGACAAATAGCACCTATTTGGGTAAGTGTGTACCGTCATTTGTGTGCCATTTCGTGTATGCGTATGAACTAAGTAGTTAGATGTGCATATGATTATTTCCAGCCCCCTGAAGTCAGCTGTCTGCTACGAGTATGAGTATGAGTATGAGTATGCGTATGCCTTTGCCTTTGCCTCTGCCTCCTTCCGTCTTTATGCTTATGTAAATGGTCTTGTGAAAATTTCATGAAGTGTAATTTGTGGGGCTTTCACAGAGCAGTCGACGAGTCGGGTTGTGGGTGTGGAAGTGGGGGCACGTGTGTACGTGAGGGATCCAGGCTAACGACACCTTAGGGTTTGGGTTTCCTGGGTGCCTCCTTCATGCATTTTAAATATGCCTGCATTTGTGTTTCCGGCACTGCTCTCTACTGTAATTCTGTTAGTAGATTTCTTGGGGCCATAATGAAGTGGGGTTGTCCGTATTTGGGGAGGTGGACAAAGAGAAAGGCATTGGATTCCAAAGGAAATGCGTACTGTGAGGAAATAATGGGATAGAATATAATTTTTGCATAAATATTTACTGGATAAATGAGCCACAATAATATGATAGTTTCCATCGTACCTGCTCTTCATTTAATAAGCTGATTCTAAAACTTTATTACCACAAAATTAATTCAATTTTAAGTTTTGTTTTTGTTCACGCTGTAAATTAATTTTTAATTGCAGTGACTATCCTTTTTCATGTTCCGCTCAAAAATCAACACACACTACACACATGGCGTATACGCAACACAGCCAACCTTAGCCGGATAAAAACGCATTTTCTATGCGAGAGAAAGTTTTTTAATTGCGGCCAAAAACATACCATAAGCCCCCTTCCCCTTCGCCGGATGTAGGTCGTAATTAACACGCCACTGGACCAGCATCTAACCCTGAACATTCCACCGCCCCACGACCCTCGCCGGTCCGTGGTTAATGAACAGCAGCGAAACAGGCCCATAAACAAGGTCCTTGCCAGGGTCCGGGGGCCCTACCTTGTCTTGCCTGGCATTCGCACGGACTCATTATGACAGACAAAATATTTGTCAACTCATCAACGCTGCTGTAGCCAACGCCATATTTTTTATATTGGTGCTCATCCCATCCTGTTTCTCATTTTCCTTCACTTTTTCGCTGTTTGTTGTTGTTGTGATTTTGTGCTTTGTCTTGTGGCCCTGCACACACTTTTTAATTAGGCGTGGGAGTCGCGGCGGCAGCGGGCGGCCAGTAGCCAGCGGCTGCAAGGGTGAATGGTAATTCTTTGCGAATAAAAAAACCTTTCTAAACATTTCATAAGTTTAATTAACAATTTTTTGTTCGTTGTTCATGGTTTTTTTTTTTTCTGAGTCGGTTTGTGAAGAGTTGAAGTGCAGGTCACTTCCGGCATCGGATGTTGGATGTACGCTAATGCCAAACGCCAGACGCCAACGCTAATGATGATGATGATGATCTTCTGTAATGAATACAAATATCCATAGTACACGAACCGAGGGCTTTTAATTGAAATTTCACTACAGAAGTCCAAGCCCCTCCCTTTGTGCATCATCAAAGTTAATGAGCTGCAAGGCTCAAAGGCCTCCGAAATCCCGAGTTGAATACATGCCCGCGGACCCAAAAAAGGGTATTATTTGGATTCCGTGGGGTTCAACGAGTTCATTAAATGGGTTTAATTGTAATTTTTTGTTTGGCCTCACAACGCACGGCAGTGTGAGAAAGGCTGTCGCCCCCTATGAGATTTGTGCTTATGCTGAATCAGAAAGGGATTTGACCAAAAACCCATTTCACAAATCATCATTCAAGTGGTGCAGGAATTATGAGTGGATGCTTAAAATAGAAATCGGAAGCCAGGCAGCCAACTGATATTCATTTCATTTATTTATACCTAATACTTTTGAAGTAAAGGAGCATATTGTTCAACAGCAAGGAGAACACCTTTTCACATCCAGATTGACCACTAAAAGAGAGCTAGAGGATTCGCTAAGTATATTTCTGTGATATCAGATTATATCAGGCAAGCTTTCAATTAATTAATATTATCCGAAAGAGGTAGATTTTTCTCTGTCGAAGAAACTTCCCACACTTTTCCAGACTCTTCTTTATTCTTGTTAGTCCTACAAATTTCCCATCTGTTATGTTTTACACGCATTACCAGGTATCTGTTTGTTGTGTCATTTTCTTGTCAATCCCTTGTCTCATTTTTTCATCTTTAATATTCACAACAAATGTCAAGTGTCAACAGCAGTTGTTGGTTTGGATCAAAGTGCTGCCACCACAGCAATAAATTAGTGGTAAAACTAATTATAAAAGTCACACACACACACACACATGAGCTCTGGGACCCTGCCTGGCCCTGTCCTCCCACACTTACCTAAATCATTTAAGTGAAAAGTCAAATGAGTTGCCATTATGTGAGCAACAAATCCAACAACAAAATAACCCTTTGCCTTATGAAAACATCAGTATTGTGTCTGTGTGGATGTAAAACTGTCTGACAGTTTAAACTTTCACCACATGACATATTACGCATACGCAATGTGAACCCATAGTTGAACCGCCCCCCCCCCCCCCCACCATCGCGTGGCCCATTAAACTAATAATAACTTTCACACGCTTCCAAGTTCTATCTCACCACTCCCCCCACTCGATCATTACCCTGTCAATATTTGTTTTATCCCGGAAAGCAAAGTTTTGCTTTCGTTTTTTTTTTTGCATATTACACAGAAAACTAAAAGAGAAAACTTAATCCAAAATACATGAGTAAACACAACATGAGATTATCATAAACTTTCTGAAAATTTATTACGCATTGTGTTTTCTTTGTGTAGGCGTTGATGCGGGTGTTGGTCTGGGTGTGTGGGCGTATGGGCATGGCCCTATCGCATTAAGCCCCCTTTCAACGCCTTCAGGATTAAATTATTGCCAAAGGACAACAGCCACAATCACATCCGGTTATTTATTTGCAATTTACTTATTTGGTTTCATTTATTTATCTGTTTGTTTTTGTGTCAAATACTCGCCCTGAACCCTGCAAAACTAATTAGTAAATTAAAAGTTGTAATTTATTTATTTGCCACAAAAGTTACGCCGTAAGACTTTCAATGCATTTTTGTAACCACATTTTTGTGGAAAATCAAGCATATTAAGCTCTAACAATGCCTGAGGGAGATTATAAGAATTTTAAGTTTACATTGTGCGAAAATATGTTTCAAGTTTTCTGTGTGAAATTTTGAGGTAAATTAGGAGCTTTACGTAAACCCGTACATTATTTTATAGTTTTTTGTAGCGAATTTTATTTAATTTTGTAATAGTTCTTCTACATGGCAATCATCGACACTGTGCCACAAATAATCCAGCTATTCATTACATATATGTATGTAAGGACTGCCAATTGAGTAGGAAATATTTTATGCACAAATTTGTATCCTCTTAAAATAACATAAAACAAATACAAAATGTATCAAAGCCTCCACTTAGTAAAAGAATTTAAATGATATATAAATAAAATTCAACATTTCATGATATCATCCATTGAAATCTGAAACAATTTAAGCAGCTAAAAATTATAACAACAACAAAAAATGTTTTACACACATCAAAACAGGTTGAAGTAGTGGTAGTACATAAAAATATTGTAAATTTAATGCACACTTGCCAGAGGAGTATAAAATATTATGACTAGAAACCGACAAAGGCGTAGAGAACAGCAGAAGAGCTAGGGTAAATCAAGGCGACAGAAAGCACAGACAAACCCAAGGAGCACCCAGCTTCGATGCCCGCTATCCTTTATACCATCTTATCAAAGAGAATACCCCTTCTGCACTAACATCCACCCCCCACCATGCTCCATTCATGCTGTCAGGTTTAATGTGATGCGCTTTGTTGCCTTTTGGAAAATGTTACTTCCGGCTGGCTCTTTGCTTTTGGAGCTCCACAAAACTACTCCTTTGCCGCTCTGTGTGTCTGCATGTGTGTGTGTGTGTGTCGCTGTCGCTGCTCCTCTGTGTGTGGCATGGATGATTTGAGCAGCTCTGACATTTGACGCCACTTTGCACACATTTTTCCCTTTACCATTTCTCCCATTTCGTTTTTTATTTATTTAACTTTGCACCAAAAAAAAAAAAGGACAGACACAACGACTAAAATAAAAAACACAGCAAAGAGAGTTTAGGATCATGAGGCGAAGATTTATATACCCTTTGAGATAAGAGAAAGGAGCGGGAATGTAAAGAGATAAAGACGGGGAAAGATGTCCTCTGAGCAGGCACCTTCGTAGGTGGTGAACTGGTTTTTCTTATTATGTTTGTAAAGCTTAAATATGTTAGATGGTTTAGCTGCATTTATACAAAAATCACAACAAAAATGGGACTACAGAATCTCGAAAAAGTCGAAAAAGCTTTCGTTTCCCTCATTGGAAACAACTAATCAAAATCATAATACCCTTTTCTAGGGTACCAAAACGAATTCTAAAGCTGTATAAAAAATAGAGAAATATGGCGCTGTGTTGATGTGTACTGGCTATACAAAAACGAGAGAGAGAGAGAGCCAGCTGCCAGTCATTCATAGACTGACGTATGGCACACCAGCAACGGGGGGCCAGATGTCTGGTTGGGGGGATGGCAGGCCTGTTGGCTTGTTAGTGTGCCAGTTATGCGGCCATAAATAGCTGACGGCTGCTGGGTCTCTAGCTCTGGCTATGGCTCCCTGCTTCTGACGGTGACTTCCCTGCCCTCTGCCGCACCTTTCACCTGCACGTTAATAGTTTAAAGTGAGCCCTTTTGACTGCCTTGCCAAGACAGCGTGAAGAAGCGGGGGTGAGAGAACGCGCGAGCATAGTTGGTATAGAGAGAAAGAGAAAGCTGTTTGGGGGAAGCCTGATGGCAGGCTGATGACTGGGCGCAGCTCACCTTGCTGCTCAATTTAACACCAACAAAAGGGCAGATCCACTTTAGCCAGTCAACAGGCAAAGCAAGAGAGTATTTTTTGCGCTTAGAGGGTATCTCGTATCAGCGGGAATAAGCAGAACTTGGAAGAACATAATGTGTCGGATGGCTGGTAATAATAGTCATTTATTCAATTCAATTTACTGTGTTAATTTGAGGTCCCTCTAAACAAAACAAAAAAGGAAAAAAGGCGTGCAAATTATAGTGCATTAACATTTTTCTTTGACACGTTGTTAAATCTAAACAAATTTTCAATTCCTATTTCGCCTATTTCTCGTTAAGCAGTACAAAATCCCTGCATCCTTTTTTCACTTGCCTTCCCATTTTACGAGAGGTCAAAAAAACAAAGTCAAGACTGGTGGAAAATACATAAAAATGCCATTTGAAATGCCACTGCGATGTTTGCTTTGGCCCCCCCAAGTGCTTCAGGATGAGTATTTTGTGTAGTATTTCTTGGTATTTATTCAGTATTTATTCAGTATATTGTAGCTACACACACTTGTGCACCTACTTGTAGCCTTTTCCATGTGTTTTTGGTTTTCTAAGCGCTTTTTGCTCAAGTCGTCTTCTCCATCTTCTTTTACTTCTTTTTCCCTCTTCCGGGTCTTATTTATACGAGCTTTTCGCCTGAGCTGGTACTCGTCGTACCTCAAAAAAAAAAAAGTGGCCTACACGTACAAGAACGAGTGTGTGCTATGTGTGTGTACTTATTTTTGCTCATTTCTCTTTCATTTTTCCGGGTGAAAAGGAGGAGAATATTACGTGCTTAACTTACCTCCAAACTAAATAAGAGGCAAAGAGCTAAATTCTAAATTAGATTCCATTTGTCTTGTTTTATAAACACACGCTCTTATGGGGTGAATGAAGAGGCTTTGGGAATTAATTTTTTCATTTAATTTTGAGCAGAAAATATGGTTCAAGTTTTGGCTCTAAGAATTCTGATGAATAGATGTGTGAATAGCAGTTGAATGAGGTAGATCTGGAGAGGTTTTGCTATAAACGAAACGTCTTCAGAAGGCTGCTGCATATTCATTTCCCTTTCATATTTATTTTAATTATCGCAAAGTTCACTTAAATTCCCAACAAAGCAAACAAATGGAAGCTCAGCCTTCTCAGGCATCGTTTAAAGTTTAATAGTTTTTCTTAATGAATTTAAGACATATTTTTAGACATTCAAATATAGAAAAGTTTGCACAACACTTCCACAAAGCTGACTGGAAACAACTTTGCCAAATTTATGTCATCTGCAATGCAAACATATCGCAGGATTCTAAACAATTTCCTTATTGAATTCAGGCTAAATAAATTGCACTAGAATTCCAGTGCTGAAGAATTTCAATAGAACAACAAATTTTTAGCCTCTTAAAAATGTTTTCTTTGAACCATATTAAAGCACAGAAAAGAGAGAGAGAAATGCAATAAGAGTATTTTCCTACAGCAACTTTTTGTCCTTTCAATATCACGCAAGCTCCAGGCGATTCTGACTGCTGGCCATATTAACTTTCTCCCCCAAACATCATTCCATGCCAGAGTCTGGGGCAATTTTAAGACGTGTGACTGACTGCCAGGTTGGGTTACTTTTGCTGTTAAAGCACATTTATGTGGCTAGAAAATATACTTTTTCTGTGATACATATATTCTTACACAAGTCTGGTTTTGAGGCTTTTTGTGTTTTGTCCTTTTGTGTGTTTTTTGTTGAAAATTGTAACAGGAAAAACAGATTATTGCTTCCGCCCATGTGGGAAAACGATACAAGCACCCAAAGAAACCTTTTCGACAGTCCTTTCAAGTCATTCTCGTGGTTTTAGTGTCACGTGGACTGTGGGTTTTTGGGAGAAATTGAAAACATTTTAAGGCAATTTTCGAGTTGACAAAAGAAAAATACTCAAACAGCCAAATGGAATATGATTTAATTATTTAAGGCATATTCTAGTGTTCCACTAATGGCAGGCTGAAAGGTTGTTTATGTCTCCTTTGAAGGGAATGTCATATTTGTAGAAAACTTTATACGCAAAAATTATAAAACTTCACCATAGGACGCGCTGTTGAAAGTTTCTGAAAGATTTTCCAAAAATCTAAGCTTATTTGCTTTGCCAAATGCCATGTGAAGTGCTGTGCAGTGCAGTGCAGTTGTTGAGCGTTACCTTCGGTCCCATCCTTGGATAAAACTCATTAACGCACGTTCATGCCACGCCACACACAAAAACTACAAAACTATTCAAAAAGTTTTGTTTAGCAAGACATTAGCTGGAAATAACCAAATAAAATGGGAAATGGGGGTGGGGGTAAGCCCACTTCACATCGCTGTGCACTTTGTTAAAAGTTATTTTCCTTTGGACCGAAAACGAAAACGGGGCACCAACTTTTCACTTTGCACAAGTGTTTTGTTTTTTCAGAGTTTTCCCTTGGAAAATATCCCAGAAATAGTTGAGGGTTATTTGACATCTGGACAGGACCCAACATGTTAACAATTAACTTAGCCATGCTCATTGGAGGCTGACAAATTCGTGGAACTCAAATTAGAGAGGAAGAAATAGAAGCAGGGAGCGGATGGTATCTGTTGTGCCCTCAAGTATATGCCTCCTCCCTTATGTTTTATGCCTGCCACGTTTCACGCATAAACCGAGCAACTTTACGACTTTCTCGACCGCAAAGGAGGCACGCGCACAATTTGTCAATCAATAAATTTGCTATAATTAATGCTGCTTATTGGCATTTCATACACTTATCACACGGCCCCCCCCCCATCTATATAGTATATATGTATATATATGTGTACAGTATTTATATGTCTAAGTCATGGCTTTTCGCTTTTTTTATTTGCAGTTACAAAATTTGTACGCATTGGTATTGCCGACAAAAACGATTCACCACCATATTTCGATAGATTTCTGTACGAGACTGAGATCGATGAGAATGCCGATTTGCAGAGCACAGTCCTCACTGTCAACGCCAAGGATCACAATGAGTGTGAGTAATCAAAATCAAACATTCAGAAAGAGTAATTATAATTCGAGCTGACGAAAGTGTAATCAATATGCCACATCCTTCCCCAACCCTCCCTTACATCCTGCCAAAAAATTATCCTTCATCAAGACAAAACAATAAACTCTTCATTGAGTCTCTGTGTGTATTTGTTATTTAATGTTCAATTTTCCTTTCGTCTCAAATTGGATTTCTGTTGAGCTCCGCTCACAAAATACTTGCGTAATCGAGCGATGCCAAGAAGAATATATTGCATAAATTGGCAATTGATTTAATTAAGTGTGTCTTTAATTGTAATTGTCGGGGTTGTACTGGCCATGAGGGAGTATAGGATTTGCATTGCAAATATATTAAGATGTAGACAGATGCTTTTGATACGGTTGCTCTGTGGAAAACTGAAGTGTATTTAAAGCAAATGGCTCTAGCTATGAAGTATAGTTTTCTAGAATATAATTTGCAAGGGAAGACGTTAAGATCCAGAGCTAAGAAGGATTACTTTTATATTTAAGAGATTTATTGGAATAGTCATGAAAGCAAAACAAAAAAAACTGCTAAACTTTAATCAATTAGTGGGATTAAATTAAATATATTAAAAAGGTAATTAATTATTTATTTAATCATTTAAGATTACTTTAAAAAAATTTAAATTAAAACAATAAATAAAAAATAAAAATTATGAAAATTTCATTGAAGTTTTACTTACTACAGCACTTAAATTCTTATGCTATAAATAAGTAATCTAGATTATATTTCGTATACATTTTATATCTAATATTAAGTCTGAGTCACCAGACCATTGTAGGATAATTCTTCTCTTTGCATATGCCATGGTTTTAGCTGAAATAATTTTATATTAAATCTAGATATTCTAATACACATTTTTGTGGAACGCTTATGGATTGGGGAGCTAAAGGAATCTTTAATCCATGCAATTTTATATATTACCATCGCTTCTCATGGCAGGCAGAACCTAAAGCCAATGCATAAATTAATTGGAATTAATTAAATTCATTTAATACTAATGGAGATTCATGTTGAGCATTGGTTGAAATAAAGCATGCCTGAAGTGATGATTCAGCATTCCAGGTATGACCAAAACAATGGGAATTCCTAACACATAACTTCAATAGCAATAATTTTGGGAGTGAAATTACTATTGACCAACAACAAAAATCAGGGAATTTGATTGATGTGGGAGGGTGAGCGAAATGCAATATAAAAAGTGAAAAAGCTAAATGAAATTTTAATCGAAACAAAAAATCATCATTGAATGATGGTCAAGAAATCCGAAAACGTTTAACATTTCACCTTGGATCGAATCGAATCGAATTGAATTGTCATTTCCTCATCTTACGTCAGGAAAGAGCAATAATAAAGTCATCGGAAAACAAATGCTTACATGATTTCTGCCAAATCATTTCACAGCGACATTTCACTGTCATTTTCAAGGCAGTATGGCAGTATCTATATGGCCTAGAACTTCCTTCCTTCCAGCAGGGACGAAAAAAATTATGCGAAGAGATGCCATAAACATTTAGAAAAAACCAATTTGGCAATTTCCCCCATGGGTGGCCGCCCTCCTCCCACATGGATGTACGTACTTATATGCATAAATATTAAAGCAACTCTGGTACGAGTATATTTCTCCATAAACATTTATTTATTTTAATACTCCGCTGGATTATTATTAGGCCTGCGCCATGTACCGCAAATATTTACGAAATATTAACAAATAAAGGCTCATCTCATTGAAGATAGCAAAAAAGAGATACAAGATACAAAACCCCATGCATAAATCCATAAAATACAAAGACAAACACAAATGGAAAGCAAGTGAGCATCTAATATGCGTATTTGTATATTTGTCTATTGATTCCCATGCGGAAATTATTATTGTTAATACGATGGGGGGAATATGGGGAAACTACAGAGGGAGAAAATACGATTTGCAGCATGAAAAACATTCAAAATCTCATTGAAAGCATTTAACAACTTTGTAACCCTCCGAAGGGAGACCACGCTGTGGCTTTGTTTTGGGGGCTAGAACTTTGTCTTCCGAGGCCCCACAACAGCAACAGCTCCAACGAACTAAAGACAAGGGAAAAAGAGCCGGGAATCCTTGTTGTCGCCGTCGCGACGACTGCGAAAAAAGCATTAACCCGAATTGAAGGAAAAAAAAAATAGAAAGAACAGTAGGAACACACAGTCGTGGCACAGAAATGGCCATGGAAACAATAATCTGCCAAAGAGAAGGAATACGGAGGAGAAATTTGAGTTGAGAGCGCCGGCAAACGGAAAAATAAATGTGCACACGAAAATTTTTGAACTACTCGCAGCAGGAAAGGCGAATACATAGAAGAAGGCTTTCTCATACTACCAAAACCAAACTCGTATGAATTAAAGGCTGTGTTGGCCCACTGGGTGGTGGGGGTCATGACAAATCTTTTATGTGATTTCTTGTTAGCATGTTTGCGTCTACTTTCGAAATTCCCATACAAATGGAGCTGTAAAACTTTGTTGCTGCCGCTGCTGCTGCTACTGCTGCGCACCACATTCCAAATTTATGAGCGAAAAGATTATTTATTGGAGTGTGTTCCTATACTGTGGCTCCTATTCGCTGGCTGCCATGTGTTGGCCAAATGTTACCCCATTTTTGATTAAATAGAAATGGAGTGTATAAGTTGTTCTATAATGAAAGTCCTTATAGGGTGTTTTCCAGGAGTTTCAAGCATATATATAAATGTGTCATATGATAAATCGATTTGAAGCGTGGAGAGTAAAAAACACCCCTAAATATACAGTCTACAGTAGCCAAAGATACAAGGCGCCTTTCAAGATAGTATTAGCTTCAAATGAGTTACAGATTTCGTAAGCTAAATAAATCTACTACCTTTTCTAGTCACTAATATCTTAAAAGCAACATTACTTGTTCCTTTAAAATTCTATTCTTTAAGAAACTTTCTCAAATCAGCACGCGGCTTATCTAAAAACAAAATAAAACCCAAACAACCTTTCAGTGTGTGCCATAAAAACACTTAGGGGCTGTCGTCCTCCAACAGAAACCTAAAAAGATCAAAACAAGACTAAAAAGCGAATGTTTTTTTCTACTTTTTAAAATGACTTTTCATGCTAAATAAGTACGTATTCGCAGGCAACACAATATATACAAGACACTAGGGGGGCAGCCCAACGAGAGCCTTGTGGCGTTGCGATGGGCTGGAAGGAGGGCAGAATGTTTACTGCCTTGGCTGGCTGCTCCCATGTGTGGCTCGTTTGTCTCTAGGGTGTTGGCTGGGGGGCGCACGCTACCCGACCCGTACCCTGGTGTCTGTATATTAATTTATTATCATTATCAGTGATTTAAAAATGGCGTCATGACATCGTAAATTATAAACGTCATTGTCTAAGACTGGGGACCACTTAACACGACTTTGCCGGAGCTACACTTAATGTCCATGTTGTTGGTGCTTTTATTGCCAACCATTGGGCGGGCAGAGACTCAAGGAAGCAAAAGCGCACCATGTGGTGGTACATTGTTTAAACTAGAGAATATTTTATGGCATATCTTTAAGACATTAACTGAAAATGTAACCCGCTTGAAGTGGGGTTCATTTAAGGCTTGTCAAAGCATAAGCAGCCTGACGGCATTCAACCTGATGGCATGATTCACGGCAACATCAATCTCAATTTCATGTTCGACCTTTTGGTCTTTTGAAATCAAAGTAGGCTTAAAATAAGACGACAAAATATATTTTAAATGTCATATAAAAAATTCAGTATACCTGTAAAACTTGAAGGCGACACACCAAAAAATATCTAAAACGAATTTTGAAGAAACTCGAACAAAATAAACTCTTAAAATGTCCTGCGTAACCCTTAAACGCTCTCGTCGCTTCGAGGATGAATCGCCAGATAAATATGCCCTGAAGCGAACTCGAAAGCTCAAAAATTGCCATGGCACAGCAAAGCGTTTGCAGGACATGGATGTGGAAGTGGCAGACATCTATCCCGCTAAGCGGCAGTGCAAATATGGGCTGGAAAGCAAAGCAGATAATGTAAGACATCTGTGAGAAAGGTGGCCAAAGCATTTCTTTATAATGAGATCCGTTTTCTTAGCTTCTACCTCAGCAGAGTCCACCCAAAGAGGACTCCTCCAATCAAAAGGAACCCAAGCTTTTTACATTCAATCAATTGCAGGCGATGTGCTCCAACATGATGAATCAAAATGAGAAGGAGCTACGGGACTATTACGAAAGGCAGCTGACCGAACATATGACTGCACAATATGACATTTTCATTAAGTTCACACACGATCAAATGCAAGGCGGAGGTCTAATGAAGCATTCAAGTTATCTGTCATAACAAATGTTAAAAATATTCATGTTAAAGTTTCGTTCAAGAGTTTAAATAATCAATGTTAAAATGAAATTTATTTTCACTACTCTGAAGAACTTTTCAATCCTCTTGCGAACTAAATTCTGCAACCAAATGTGGGACAACAGATTCTAATCCTCTAATCTTCTAATCCTCTTGCTTTTCCTGTTCCAGTTACGATTCCTCCCGTCTCCAAAACTTTATCTAGTGAAGCAGGTTAAGCGATTTACGCGTCGCTAATTTACGCTAATGTTTGCTCTTTCACATTTCCGCATAAATGCACAGACAATGTGGCAACACCATGAGCGGGCCCCACTTTTCCTGTCTCTTCCCTGCTCCGTCTGGGTTGTCACACATGTGAGAGCATTTCCATATTCTCCCCAGTGGTGCTGACAACACTTTTGCAGGCTGTTTAAACATTGAATAAGTAAATTATATGCCATGTACGAACACCAGTACATACTACGTATGTTGTTCTTCCACTGCAAACGACATCATGACATGCCACGCCCACAGCCACACGCCCAGACACACAGTTCTGCAGAGCACAGCATTAGGGGGCATGTCTCTCCTTCTGGTTGGAAAAATGTTTTTTAATGAACTTAATTATTTTCTGCCGCCTGCTGCTGCCTGCTGTTGGCTGTTTCTTTGCCAGTCTTTTGCCGACTTTGACTTTTGGCCTCTTTTCTGATCTTTCGGGGAAGTTTCTTTTCGTGAAACCTGTGGTGTAATCTGTTGAGGCATGTGATAGGTGGCGTTACCTGCGCTTACTTGGGGATGGAAGGGCTCTAACTTGTGACTGATGATAGCTAAGGGAATTTTTAAGGAGTGTACACAAGTATCATACATAATGAAAATATAATGTTTGACCTTTGGGAGTATTCTCAACATGTGTGGCGTGATAGAATTTATTTAAGTAATTGAAAATAGAAAAAAACGTTCTGCCTCTTTTTCAAACATTTCTTAAAGCATTTTCAGCTTAGCTTTTGATATATTTAAGTGCTTAAAACTGCAGGAATATTCTATCAATACTTGTCATACTTTTCTTGCACTTCAATAACAAATTGTTAAAGGTGTGTGTTATGCCTGTCCTACTCCACAGTAAAGGATATACCACCCCATCTTGCATTGCCTTAAACCTTTTTAATTTACTCTTTTGAGCTCTTAATCAAATTTAATTGAAGACATTTGTGCGTCAGCTACTCCTAAAACGCCAATTTAATTAGCCCAGTGAGTGGAAAAATTAATTTAAATCTTTTCTTGTCCTTTTACAGCGACGAATATTCGATACCAGATCACAGGCGGTAACATAGGCAATGCCTTTGCCGTACAAAACACGACCGGTGTCATCTATGTGGCGAGTCCCCTGGACTACGAAACGCGGCCAAGGGTAAGTACTATGCCATGTACCATACACGTAGCTTCTGTAGGACTCTCTGTCTACCTCTTAGCTGCTGACAAGCAACGACTAGGCTAAGGCCCTTGTCTACAAGTTGCTGCACATTTTTTTCGTTTCCCTCACTCATACGTATACGGGGGGTGGGGGTTTTTTTTTGTGCTAGGTCTTAACTTTCTGTTGCATGCATAATTTATATATTTTTTCGCTCTAGTGATTCTACGCAAAAAACACAAAAAATATGTAAAACTATGCGAAACTTTTCTTCTATTTTTTTTTTGGGCACACAAAACTTTTGACAGATGAACAGCGGGGAAAGAAAAAAGGCTGGGGGGGGGGGGGTAGGGTAAAAAAAATTAATCCCAAAAAATAAAGGAAAATTCGCTTACATGCAGGAAAACATTGGCAGCAGGAGGCAGAAGCTGGAGGCAGGGAGAGACAGCTACAGCTGTCGTTACATTTCCCAATGCGCATTTTTAACGTGACTGCCCCGACTCCCAGTCATCACCTACGCAACTTGTTTTGGCTTTGGCAGCAGCCTCCACACAAACCCTCCCCTCCACAAAAGTTCTGGGGAAATCCGTGTAGCTGTCAATGCCCAGCCATGCAACAAGCAGCCACGCGACTGCCACCGTTTGCCACCGGGCCATCAGCAGCAGGAGAGCAGCAGCGAAAACAACAAGCCACAGCACACAGAACATGTGTTGCCAATTTCGTAGATTTTTGCTTTTGTTTTATCCTTTGCAAAAAAGTTTTAGTGTCCATTCATGCGATTCTGGCTTTTGTTGTTTAAATTGAGCCTCGACAGCGTAGGCAACACATTCAGCGGCAGCGACAGCAGCAGCAGCAGCGGCAACGGTGTCAGAGTCAGTGGCAGCTGCACTCTACATAACATTACCATCAACAGCAGCGCCATTAAAAACGTTTGGGCAATATAAAATATCTTTAGATGATGGCTGTGCTGAATTTTTAAAAGTTCCTTTATATACATAGTTACAAATAAATTAAATTTCATAAATGAAAGTGGCAGAGCTCGAAATGTTTTCGCCAGATTGGGATAGGGGATAAGAACGATAAAATATTGAAAATTTATCAGGGATCTATAAGTTATCATAATTGTCTTTCTTTCTTCCATTTTGTTTGACGTAGAGTCCCAATTTTCTTTTTAATAAAATCTTTTATTTTTTATAAGTTGAAGTTTTTATTTAAATTATATTTTAAGAATATTAAACTCAAACCAACTTCGTGTGGAATTATTTATATTAAAAATCCTTAATATAATTCTCATATATACTCTTTTACAGTTTGAACTGCGTTTGGAGGCCACGAGAAATCGCAAAAACAACTACACCACCGTAGTGATAAATGTACGCGATGTCAACGATAATCCACCGGTATTCGATCGTCAAACATATCGAACACAAATCACAGAAGAAGACGATCGGAATCTGCCAAAACGCATATTGCAGGTAACAATATTTAACATTTATATCTCAATAAATATGTGTGCACAATTTTAATTTAATATTTTTCCCGATAATTTAATTACTTTAAATATTTTTCCTTATATTTTTACCTAAAATAATTTGTCAGGGCAGCAGCGCTGTTAACATTGCAAAGTTAACAGTCGGTTGACCGGGGTGTTAACAGCGGACTGTTAGCTCGATAGCATTATCGATCATTTCGTTAGCTGGCTACCCGGCCCTAATTTAATCCGTAAACTCAATCAAAAGTGCTGAACACTTTCCGTGGCAAGTGTTCTGGCCAACATTTATCGCCTTATTGGCTCACAACAATTTAAATATTGACAGAAACATCAAGAACAGCAGAACGGCAGAACAACAGAAAAGCAGAACAGCAGAAGAAAGCGAAAAAAAAGTACACACAATACCCAGTAATTTGCATAAAAAGCCAAAAACTTAAAAAAGAAAAAAAAAGTAGAGTAAAAAAGGCAAAAACAAACAACATGCAGTCAGCAGGCAGTCAGTGCTCAAGTGGCACGCGGATAGCACCCAGAACAAGCCCCCCCCCAGAACTCTGGTAATGTCTGGTAGCAACATGCGGGATTATGGGAGGAGAGGAAAAGTTCTGTATTCGAGTGGTGGAGCCATTCAGCCGTAAATACAAATAAATACTCATTCATTAATAACAACGTGATAGTTGGGCAATGGCTGCCATATAAGCGCACAAATACTCGTACTTACATAAATACATCATGCATACATACATATGTACATATACGTATATGTATGCATGCAAATCTGTATATAAATACGAATATGAACAGTAATACATATACAATATGTATGTATGTAATGCATGTAGATATATCTCTGAACAAGCGACTTTTATTCAAGCCATAACTTACAAACATAAAGAACGGAGGAGCAGAAGAACAGACTGAAACATGTTTACGGCTCCATAAACATTTAAATACTCTTTAACGAATGCATCAAAGAAATTTCCTTTTATATAGTACTATATGGGCATAAATTGTGTGACAATGTTCTATATCTAAATGATAAACATCAAATGAACTAGCTTTATGGCTTAGCATTAGAATGATTTCATTTGATCAAACTGTAGCTTTATTTTGACATTTATGTTTTTTTATTTGATATTCATTTTAACAGCAGCTTCTAACTTATTTCTTCTTATTAAAATTACGAGTATTTATTCGTTTTTACATATTGTCAGAATATATCCACTGGTCTCTGGCTTCGATATTGTCTTCCCTTTTAACAGCAAAAACCTCTTTTATAGAGCATTCCTTTGTCGCCAAGATGTAACCTTTTACTTCCATCTTTTTGCTTATTTTTTATTAAATTTTAAATACAAATTAAAATTGCACAGCTTAGCACGCGTGCCCTGAGCTGTAGCCAGAGCGTTCTGTAGCCATAGCACAACGACCGCCAGTGCGAATTTTTAATTACACATTTATGTATAGCAGGCGAGGAAAGTGTTGCAGAGACAACGGCAAGAGCATCCCATGCCCTTGCCCATTGTCATCGTACACCCCAATAATTGACGAATATTTTCATATATATGTACATAGAATCCGGAAGAGGCGGCGACGAACACGCTTTTGCTGGCTCCGACACCTTTTTGGTGCTCAAATTGATTTCTGTGCTTGGAAAATGGAATGCAAATATTTTAATGTTGAACGTTGGCTGCACGAGAAAAGGGCATTTAAATTATGCACATAAATGGTTTCACGAGACGATGCCACGGGTAGGAAAGTCTGAAAGTTGTTGAAAGGACAATGGCAGGACGAAGGCTCGTTTCCACCTGCAACGAGCGGGCAATAATAATGGGCACAATGATGGCACGTAGACAACTCTTTTGTCATATCAAATTGTGTTCAACATTTAACGTAAATTGTCGCATTGTGAACGGGGAATGGCGAATGGAAATGGTAGGAGAGCGGAAGCGTACAGGGACTGGGCTGGGCTGTGCTGGGATGGGCGGAATGGGAGGCACTTAACACGTGACGATGATATAATGGACCCAGCACCCAAAGGATATTGCTACAAGTTTGTCTGTAATTGTCAACTGCAACTCCATGTACGAGCAGGAGGCACTTTTTTTTTTGTTAAATGGTCGCCTGGTTGGTTTTCGTTGTGAAAAATGTATAATAGAAATGGGTTACAGGACTCAGGCATAACTTTGTTTCCATTGCACTTACATCACAGTTACTTCAGTGCCACAGAATGGATACAGCAGATACAAGGAAATAATTGCTTTTAATTGGCATGACAAGTGTCAGTGTTTGCCTGTCCATTGCAAAGATGAAGCACAGAGGAGACATTTGCATAGTCTACCTACCTTCGTATACAAACACTATTGTGAGACAACAAAAAGGGACTGCATTCATCAGACTTATAGAGCTTTTACATCATGCAGGCATGGGTGGAAAAAATTACAGTAAATTGTATGCCCAAGCAGCAAAAGTAGTCACGTATTTATAAATCCCCTTCACTTAGGTCTCAAGGCAGCAAAAAGTTCTGCAACAATCGTTTTTTAACAACGTTTTGCTTTCATTTAAGTTTCTCATTTACTTACTCTTTATGTCAATTTTCATATTGATTTGATTTCATTTAATTACCAAAACCCTTCGTTCATACCCAATCCATGCCCCAAAAAAATCAGATACACTATTCCAAAGGCCTAACAAAAAAGTCTCCTAAATGCTGATTTCATTTACTTACCACAAAATGAAGAAAATAGAAATAAGACAGTAAAAAAATTGCCCAAATCCGATTGAATAATTACATAAATCTCTGTAATATTAGCATTTTTTATTCGACTGACAATATTTTGTGTCCAGCACAACGAAAGACACACAAAAAATCGAAGCATAAATTTACAAGCAATCTTACTGGGGCCCACCAGCCACGCCCATTGAACAGATTTTCCAGCGAGTAAATCCCCTCCGAAATCCCAATACCACTTTTTTATTTTTTCCTTTCCATTTCAACATTCAGGTTGCCCTTTATTGGACATTTAAAGCGTTTTGCTCATTTGCATATTTGATTTATAGACTCCAATATTGTAAGCGAAGTCCAGAGTCATCGCTTGGCCCCCCCCCCCCCCCCAAAAGACCTCCCCTTTAGTCCCACCCTACTCTATATATTCTGGTAATGCACTTTTTTGTGACCCACAACCGTTTTGTTCTTTTTCCGATTTTCTTTGCAGGTTACCGCCACCGATGGCGATGTAGATAGACCAATAAATATTGTATATTTCCTGACTGGTCAGGGCATCGACCCTGATAATCCAGCGAATAGTAAATTTGATATAAATCGCACAACTGGCGATATTTTTGTACTCAAGGTAAGTGCGCCCCCTGATGCCCCCTGCCACCTGCCACACCTTTCCACGTTTCAGCATTTAAGCAGATTCCAATTTGGAGAGTCCCATCGTAAAAACGAACGTAATGAAAGCCAGTTAAAATATCACAACGAAGAGGAATGACGGGGCAACTCCAACCCCCCCTAAATCCAAGCCATGAAAATTCCAAAACAAAAAAGGAATAATGTTTTTTTGTTCGTTGAATACTCCTGCTGGGGGTATTCGGGGGTATTCCCCGTGAGCTCATGGCCGAGCCACGTGAGGGGCCTCCCCACTTTTGGCTGCTTACAATTGAGCCACACTTTATGCCCGACAATGGAACACAATTTATATTGTGTGACGAGTGGCACAGCTTGGGGTAATAAATGGGGAGGAGGCATTCAAACTGGAGCTATGGAAATGAATATACTCCAAGCAGAGTGAGCTCAAAAAATGCCAAAAATATTTGTAGCTGAAACAAGCAACTCTTAGATAATTATAATCGTTAGGGCATCAAAATCATGAACCAAAAAGCCAAACATTGCAATATTTTTCATTCGCAAAACCCACAAACAGTGCACACCATTAGACACACACCTTTTAATAATTCCATTGTGTGTCCCCGCGCTTGGAAATGTTTTCAATATTTTAACACTTTGGTCGGCTTTTGATTGCAATCAACCCTTGCCTCGTGGCACCCCTACATCTGGCTCCCATCTCACTGCAGGGCGTAACTTTTGTAAATTGTAAAGCTTTCCACGCGTTTCGGTGGCGTATGATTAATTTAAAACTGTGTCAAACCGCACAGACGGGGGCGTCCTATACGCGCCCCACCAGAATGCAAAAAATGATGACATTTAGATGCATAAAAACTGTCACCGTTGGATGTCAGATACATAGACTCCAATTAATTTCAGACAAAGTCCATAAAAACGAAACGTTTCAAAGTGCCAGCAGCGTTACCGCGCCCAACGAATGGCTGTAATGGAGTGGCTGCTGGCTGCTGGCTGCTGGCCCCTAACCCCTGACCCGCAACGCCGCATTCTGCATAAAATGTTCAAATGTTGCTGCTGGCGGTTTGCTTTATTTGTTTTATAGTTGTCGGAAAGGGGACGCCGACGCCCCACAACCAAATCCTATATGGGAGGATATGGCATGAAACTGGCGACTGGCTGTGGGTCTGAGGACAGCGACAGCATGTGGCATTTGTGGTTTTGACGCTCCGACAACCGACCACATGTAAATGACGTTTCGTCGTTCGTTATTGGTGCGTGGTCGCCTCGCATAAAATTGAGTGTAAAATCAGTAGGAAAAGTTGGTGGAGTGGGAAGCATCCGCAGAGGGAAAGTGGATGGAGCAGCAGCAGCAGGAATGAACCTTGGGCAGGGGTCATTGCGGGTTCTGTTCTTCGTTTTGGCGGATGCCACTTGCCAGCTACATGACGGTATTTAATTTTGTAATTGCAATTGCATTGCCTGTCACACGGCGGCGAAAAGCAATTCTTTTACCCCTCACATTAATTGAGCGATGGCTTAAAGTTTATTTACCGACAGCTGAATGATTTTCAATTCAATTGGAGCTGTGACTGACCCCCACTTAGATGGGAAATAATTTGAATAAATTAAATAGTGGAGTTGGGATGGGAATAGGATGTGTGAGGGGATTTAGTAGATTAACTAAGGCCAGCATTATGCAGCATTATACTTCCTTCTGATTCACATTAAATTCTTACTAAAATCTCCTTCAGCTTCTGGCAAAGTATTCCACTTTCACATCCATTACTGAACAAAATAAATCCATAACTTCCACACAAACATCTCCTACTTTCTTGGTCAATCAAATATTCCCTTTATATACGATATATATTCAGTTTATTCCGACTCTTGGATTAGATATTGTTGGCCTCTTTTGAGTGATTCATCACTAAGCTTTCATTTAGTTCAATGGGACTACACACAGAATTAATTCATCGTAAAAGCAAATTGTCCCTCAATCCAACCAAAGGAACATACAACACAAGACAGAACAAACATTTACTCGTATGTTTAAGCAGGGCAATTTCAATAGAGACCAGAAGGGAGGCCAAAAAGCAGACCTAGCACAAGGCCAGACAGGTTCACATTTCAATTGATTTGATGGCTTTTATTTGTGTCATTGGCAATGCAATTTCGTGTGGATAACTCATTTAATGAGAAATCTAATAACAGACCGGTGTCGGGGCCTAAGCCAACACATCCTATGCCATCAAAGCCAGGCCAGCCACAGTCAGAGCTCACAGAAAACCATACACAAACATACAGAAATAGATGGAGGACTCAAGGGCTTCAGAAATTTGGATTGGGGGATTGAGGAGTTGCGGATTGGGGGCTCAGTCAGTTACAGTTTACCGGCAGGCATAAAATAATTTGCAAACAAACAAACAGATGCCAAATCAAACGACTCTCTCTCACTCACTCTCTCTCTCTCTCTCTCTCTCTCTCGCTTCCACAAATATGTATAGCCACTGGACCGTGATCAGCCAAATGGACGGCCACAATGGCGCTTCACCGTATTCGCACAGGATGAGGGCGGCGAGGGTTTGGTCGGCTATGCGGA
Organism: Drosophila subsilvestris; assembly: GCA_035043285.1. Classification (NCBI taxonomy): domain Eukaryota; kingdom Metazoa; phylum Arthropoda; class Insecta; order Diptera; family Drosophilidae; genus Drosophila; species Drosophila subsilvestris. The sequence continues at coordinate 2,599,734 of JAWNNB010000960.1, forward strand.
CATCCAAGTTAATCTCAAGGATATCAACGACAATGCGCCACAGTTCCCCCAGGGCATCTACTTTGGCAATGTCACGGAGAACGGCACCGCCGGCAGTCCGGTGATGACAATGTCTGCCATTGACTATGACGATCCCAACGAGAGCACCAATGCGAAACTAATCTACTCGATTGAGAAGAACGTCATCGAGGAGGAGACGGGTGCGCCCATCTTTGAAATCGAACCCGAAACGGGTGTCATCAAGACGGCCGTCTGTTGCCTGGACCGAGAGCGTACACCGGACTATTCCATTCAGGTGGTGGCCATGGATGGTGGCGGCTTGAAGGGTGAGTGTGCAGTGTTCAGTACATTTTGATTAGCATAGTTACGGGGAAGTACTGTGCGCCTAGACAATACACATTTCTCGCAGTGTGCACACTGCCTCTGGTCTGTCTGTAATTGACGCAATTTTGATGGGACGCTCTGCTCTCTCTCTCTCTCTCTCTCTCTCTCTCTCTGTTCTGTTTTCTCTGCAGGCACTGGCACCGCCTCCATACGCGTCAAGGACCTCAATGATATGCCACCGCAGTTCACGAAGGACGAGTGGTTCACGGAGGTGGACGAGACAAATGGCACTTACATACCCGAGACGCCCATACTCACCGTCACGGTGCAGGACGAGGACGAAACGAACACGTTCCAGTACAAGGTGGTGCCGAACAGTGGCTTTGGCTCCGACAAATTCGCAATGGTGCGGAATGCGGATGGCACGGGCTCGCTGAAGATCATTCAGCCGCTGGACTATGAGGATCCACTGCAGAGCAGCGGCTTTCGGTTTCGCATTCAGGTGAACGACAAGGGCGAGGATGGACCCAGTGCCGGCGACAAGTACCATGTGGCGTACTCTTGGGTGGTGGTCAAGCTGCGAGACATCAACGATAATGTGCCGAAATTCGATCGCGAGCACATCGAGGTGTCGATCTACGAGGACACCAAGGTGGGCACAGTTCTGGAGCAGTTTCGGGCCACCGATGCGGATCAGGGCGGTCACTCGAGGGTCACCTATAAGATTGTCCGCTCGACCAATCGCCGGCGACAGTTTGCCATCAGCGACAAGGGCGCGGTGAGCATTCAAAGGCCCCTGGATCGCGAGACCCTGGACCGACATCACATCCAAGTCCTGGCCGTCGACGATGGCAATCCGGCACGCACAGCCACCGCTACGCTCACAGTTTTAGTCAAGGATGTCAACGACAATGCGCCGACCTTTGCCCAGGACTATAGGCCCACGTTGCCGGAGAATGTCTCGGGGCGTAAGATTGTGGAGGTGGCTGCGCAGGATGCAGACGATCGACAGCGTGGCAATGGCGGACCCTTCACTTTTCGCCTGGATCCATTGGCCAGCGATGAAATACGAGCGGGCTTCAAAGTGGAATACGATCGAAGTAAGTTGCGAAAAATTGATTTATAATTAATTTTTACATTTTGGGAAAAAACACTAAACATAATTAATGAGGCAGTAAAAAATGTTAAACGCTCAATAAACCGAACATCTGTCACAATGCGAAAGGGGGTAGCAGCAGGAGGAGCAGCAGGAGGAGTGGGTAAAAAGTTAAAGCATTTGAATATTCTATCAAATGAAAATGTTGAACATATTTAATGCATTAGCTTGATTAAAAATGTACGAGTGCTGCACCTGTGCTGCAGCAGCGTTTTATACTAATTACGCATCTCATTTAAGTAATTATGCAAATTAATATCTCTGTGGGAGCCACGTGCATATACTCGTACATACATATGTACTAGTGTCTAATGTTTTTTTTACGGCCGAATAATTAATTCGGTATTCCAAAATCAATTATTTATTTTTGCCTCAAAGGACACTTGAAACCCAAGCCACGTGCCATGCCAAAAAAGGAGCTAAATCGGAGATAAAAACACATCAATGAGAATGGAACCCAAAAACAAAACACCAAAACAGACGAAACCCCAGAACAAAGTCACACACAAAGAGAAGAATGTGCCCTGAAATTCAAACTGTAGGCAAGGAGAGCAGAAAAAAAAAACTGTGCTGCCCGATGAGAGAAAATTGCAAAAACTCACTGTCAATGTCAGCGACAGCCATTCAAGTGACACCTCACATTTTCCACCATTTGTTCGATTTTATTTGGGACTCTCTGGCAATTTTGGTTGGTTCTCTTCTCGGGGCTGGCGGAGCTCTCATTTCAAATACGTCCCCCACAACAATGGCCATGAACAAAGCTTAGAGCATTTTCGATTTTACAGAATAAACAGGCCCAAAAAGAGTCTAGACGGAGAAGAGATTACAAAATTCGAAGGAATACACTTTGAACATTTGTTGTTAACAGAAGAATATTATATTATTTATATATGTTTTATTTTCAAGAGCACAAGAGCATATCTTGTACATCAATTTGTGGACAAAAGGTTTTTGTTGATTTCAAAGAAAATTAAAAAAAAAAAGATGTTTTGCTCTGAAAATTGATGGTTTTGATGGAAAAATTCAGAATAGACTATTTTGCGTCCTGATTTATGTGATCTTTCAGTGTTAATTAAAGACAAGATTAAATTTTGTTTCATAAAAGTTTCCTGCACACGAGGGATAGATTTATTTTTTAATTGGACATTGAAAGTCTGCACTAAATAAATTCCAGAAACTAAGACATTTCCGGTACTCAGATATCGAAGGTTTTTTTTAAAAGTTATATTTTTTGGTAAGGTATATTTTTGTGATAATATAGTAGACTACAAGTTATTTATGAATTTTCAATATTTAACTTCTCCCTTCTACCAATTATTCCCACTCAAAAATCTACAAATTTCGGTGTAATTCCATTTTCATTGAACACATGAGTCTCCCGCTCAAAAAGAACTCCAACTATAGAACTACAGAGCATTTTAGGGTCCCTGCTTGGCACTGTCCGTTTACTCTTCGACACAAAATCGCAATGAAGACAAAAGCCTGGCCTGTCCTGCCCCGTCTTGGTCAACTGCATCAAGGGTGCTGATGCCTCCAGGCATTGCACTTCCTTTCTCTGCTCTTTCGACATGCCTTTTCATCTAGAGCCATTCTCTGTGCTAGTTGGCATTTTTCCTGAGTTTTTTTTTTGGGTTACTAACTTTGTGGCACAAAAAACAATGCTGATGATGCTGATTGTCTGAAACATAATTCAATCACCATTACTATGCAAACAGAGTTTGGTTTGGCGTTTGATTTGGACTTTGATTGTGCGGCAATTGCCTTGAATGAAGCAAGTGTCCGAAAATGGAGAGAGGGAGAGAGAGAGTGAGTACTGAATTCCGTAGAGTGGTGTAGGGGAGAAAGGAAAATGCGTACAAGCAGGAGGCAGTCCAGTCCATTGATGTGGTTTGGTTTGGGTTTTCAATTGCAAGTTGACTGCTTCAATCGCTTTTGGGCTGTAAATGTACGGGGCATGTTTTGTGGGTTGATGCAATGCATATTCAGATTCAGTTTCGGTTCAGACATCATTGTGAAGCGGAAATTATAGTCCACAAAGGTACAATGACTGCAGAGGAGTGCAATGACTGTTGCAAGACTCTTCAGTGTGCCTGTCCGAGTTGCATGGAGTACTGGAAAGTTTTCTTTATTCCCAAACTTTAATTATCTTTTTTTGTTTGCGAATCTTTTTAGGAGGCGACAGTGGCAATGGTGTGGCTATCATCTCATCCCTGCGGCCCTTCGATCGTGAGGCACAGAAAACCTATGCCATTCCCATTGAGATCAAGGATAATGGAGCGCCTGCAATGACCGGAACGAGCACGCTGACCGTCACCATTGGCGATGTGAATGACAACAAAATGCAAGCGGGAAGCAAGTCCGTGCTGGTCTACAACTACCAGGGGCAGTCGCAGGACACGCCCATAGGCAGGGTGTATGTCAACGATCCCGACGACTGGGATGTGCCCGATAAGAAGTACTACTGGGAGGTGCAGGAGCATCAACGCTTCAAGCTGGACACGGATACGGGCATCCTCACCATGCGATCGGGCACGCGACGGGGTCGCTATCAGCTCCGCTTCAAGGTGTACGACAGGGAGCACGGACAGGAGGATATACCAGCCAATTTGAGTGTCACGGTGCGGGACATCACGGCGGAGGCAGTGCAGCAGGCTGGCTCCATGCGTTTGGCCCACATCAGCGATGAGGATTTCGTGAGAACTTGGAATCCGCTGAAGCAGCAGGTGGAGCCCTCGAAGCTGGAACGTTTTCGCAACAAATTGGCCGAGCTGCTGTACACGGATCGCGACAATGTGGATGTGTTCAGTGTGCAGCTGCGTGAGGATTCGCCCTACCCCCTCACCGACGTGCACTTTTCCGCCCGCTCCGCCACCCAGCAGCCCTACTTCAAGGCCGTGCGCCTCAATGGCGTTGTGCAGATGCATCGCGAGGAAATCGAACAGGAGGTGGGCCTCAATATCACAATGGTCAACATAAACGAGTGTCTGCACGAGGCCAGGGGCAAGTGCGGCTCCGGCTCGTGCGCCTCCAAGGTGGAGCTGGGCAAGAAGCCCTACACGGTGAGTGTGAATCGCACAGCGCTCGTGGGCGTCCGCCTGGAGATCAGTGCCCAGTGCGTGTGTCGAGCGCGCAACTTCACCACCACGGATCACAACTGCCGCTCGCATCTCTGCTACAACGGCGGACGCTGTGTGGAGACACGCAATGGCCCGCGCTGTGTGGCCTGTCCCGTGGGCTATGGCGGTCCGCGGTGTCAGCAGTCGACGCGCAGTTTTCGCGGCAACGGCTGGGCCTGGTATCCACCGCTGCAGCTCTGCGCGGAGTCGCATCTCAGTCTGGAGTTTATAACGCGCGAGGGCGATGGCCTGATACTCTACAACGGGCCCATAGTGCCACCCAAGCCGGGGGAAACGGTGATCAGTGACTTCATAGCCATCGAACTGGAGCAGGGCTATCCCCGGCTGCTCATCGATTTCGGCTCTGGGACGCTGGAGCTGCGGGTGAAGACCAAGAAGATACTGAACGATGGTGTTTGGCATCGTTTGGATGTCTTCTGGGATGCGGAAAATGTGCGCATGGTGGTGGACTTTTGTCGCACTGCCCTGGTGTCGGAAATGGAGGATGGCAGTCCGCCGGAATTCGATGACAATGCGTGCCAGGCCCGTGGCCAGATACCACCGTTTGCCGAGGCCCTGAATCTCAATCAGCCGCTGCAGCTGGGTGGCCTGTATAGGCAGCATTTCGACCAGACCCTCTACAACTGGCAGTATGCGTTCAGCTCGAAGGGTTTCGATGGCTGCATACGCAATGTGATTCACAATTCGGAGCACTACGACCTGGCATTTCCCGCCCTCGCACGCAACAGCTTTCCCGCCTGTCCGCAGACGGACGAGGTCTGCCTGAAGACCGAGCACACGGCCCGCTGCTGGGAGCATGGCAATTGTGTGGCCAGCCTGGTGCAGGCCAAGTGCCATTGCCAGCCCGGCTGGATGGGGCCCGGCTGCAATGTGCCCACCATACCCACAACCTTCAAGGCGCAGAGCTATGTGAAGTTTGCCCTCAGCTTCGAGCCCGATCGCTTCAGCACGCAGCTGCAGCTGCGTTTCCGCACACGAGAGCAGGGCGGCGAGCTGTTCCGTGTCAGCGATCAGCATCATCGAGAGTATGCCATCTTGGAGCTGCGCCGCGGCCAGCTGCAGTTCCGCTACAATCTCAACTCGCTGCGCAACGAGGAGCAAGTGCTGGCCCTCACGGCCATCTCGGTGAATGACGGACAATGGCATGTGATTCGCATTAGTCGTTACGGCTCGGCAGCGCTCATGGAGCTGGACGGCGGCGAGTCGCGGCGCTACAACGAATCCTTCCACTACATTGGCCATCAGTGGCTGAGCATCGACAAGCAGGAGGGCGTCTATGCGGGCGGCAAGGCCGAGTATACGGGCGTTAAGACCTTTGAGGTGCAATCCGATTTTCAAAGGAGCTGCCTCGATGACATCAGGTGAGACGAAACCAAAAATTAGATGCTAATTTTGAAGGGCATTAAATGGCAGAGGAAGGGTATTATGATTTTTAAGGAAGGAAGGAACAAGGAACATAATTTATTTTATTATCCAAAGAGCCGAATACCCCGTAGCTGCTGCACCATAAATTAATTTTAATATTATTTCACTATTTTAATAAATAAATAAATTAATAAATTATTATCCGAAGGAATTTCCTCTAGCTGCAGACAGTCCGAAATGGTTCATTAAATACATTATCAGTTACAGAAATGATCCCTAGTTAGCAGCATAATATTATTGAAATTTGATTGATTTTTTTCAATTTAATGGCTGGAGAAAGAACTTTAAACTCGCGAATTTCATAAGAAAATCCGACCAAATTTCAGGAGTAGCTCTATAAAAATAAAAATAATAATTCCTTAACATGTTAGGGGCCGCATGTAATTTATTTAAGCCCCAAATTAAAATTTCCTTTCCATCTTTACAACATTCCCCTTACCTCCCAAAGGGTATTCCCATCTTCGTGGCATCTCCAATTCTTATTGACCGCTTCGATTGTTGATGAGTGCTGCTTGTGTGTTGGTGTGTGTGTGTGTGTAACTCATGCATATTTTTCACTTTTTCTGTTTTGTAGATTGGATGGCAAACACCTGCCACTGCCGCCTGCCATGAATGGCACTCAATGGGGCCAGGCGACGATGGCCCGCAATCTGGACCGCAACTGTCCCTCGAACAGGCCCTGTTCGAATGTCATCTGCCCGGATCCCTTTGACTGTGTCGATTTGTGGAATGAATACGAGTGCACGTAAGTACCAGACATTTACCTGGCACTGCCTTTTGTCGTTAACTTTTTACTCCCTCCACCTCCCCCTTTTGTGACGCTAATTAAATTGAATTGCCAGTGTTGAGGAATTTATGGTTACAGACTCTAAAACTTTTCCTTTGAAATGCAGGCACATGGGCAATATGATTAATTAAATAAGAGTTCATGGTGGGGAGGGGGAAAAGGAAACAAATTATAACTTTTATCAAAGGTACTCTTCCACGAAACAGCAGCTAGGGGGCGGAGCGTAGGGTTCCGTATCAATTTTGGACACCCGTAGAAGTTCAACGGATTCCTTTTAGTGGCCCACTCTCACTCACTCACACACTCACTCATCCCATTAAGGTAAAAGCAAACCGAGAGTGGGTTTCATATCGATTTGTGGGGGGGGGGGCAAAAGACTTCAGCCATTTTCCACCTGACAATGGCAAACAGAAAATTGACACCGAATGCAAAACAAATAATATCAATTGTCATCACATGAACTGCTAGACACCGCAGCAAAATACATGCATATAGATTTGCATGGCTGGTGCTGGAGCTGGGACTGCTGCTGGGACTGGTGTATCTGGGGCATGACTCTTGATGGTAAGGTTTCTGCTGCTGCTGCTGCTGCCATTTGCAACACCTCATCGATGATGGGCTAGAGCTTCCCATGAAGCAGAGCACATTTTCCACATCATTAGTTTTGCAGAGTGACTCCATTCGAGTCTCCCCTCCACCACTCTGACAGCCGACAGGACACCCAATCTGGCACTGCATCATGTCGGTGTCGTCGATGTCCTCCTCAACCGCACAGGACCTTCACTGCCATAGCACACACACCCCCGGTGCTCCCCCGCAGAGTAAGCTTCGTTCTCGCTCCATTTGCTTTCAGGAACAGAAACATCTGGGGGCTCGGTATGATTTTCCGACACGTGTTTGCCTTTCAACAGCTTCTCCTTCCACAATTTTGCTTTTTTTTTAATATATTTAAATAGTGGCCGCCCACGTTTCTAGGTCCTTCCAGGTCCTTCTTCAGGTGGCGACGTGTCATAAATTATGCTTACTTTAGCCTCAATTCCACTTTCAGTTGTGGGTTGGGGAGGGGGTGGGGGGAGTCAGCCGTAAACGCAATTCCTCTGGAATTTGTGTCAGTCAGACAGTAAGACGTTCCTCTAAGGAATACCGAATGACTTAAATTTGAGAGTGTACTCAACCGTTCTTGAATTCTAGAAATTTAAGCTTTAAATTCTGGTGCCCCTCCGCCCGTAAAAGCTCCTCAGGGACGCCCACCCGTCCGTCCAACGAACCAAAACCTCAACTTCACGCCCTTAATGCGCTTCAAAAAACTGCATACCCTTCGCAGCAGTGGCGTCACAGGGGATTCACAGGGCAAGCTACACAACTTTGGTTGCAAATAAAAAAAGTTGAACTACAAAAAGTTTGAGCAGATTTGTTTGCGACTGGTAGATACCAACTAGTTCAGCGACTTTTATTGGGAATAGAAATGGAGACAGCTACACTGCAGTGCACTGATCGAAAAAAGGCATGAAATTTTAATATTTTAACTCATAATGCGATTGATTTTTATCCAAGAGTGGTTGTATTAATATTGAATATTTTTCACTTACATTTTGATCTAAATATGAAAATATTTAAATTTAATATATTTTATATTTAATTTTAATATATTTCATATTTAAATTAAATATAATCTATTTATTTTAAAGTGATTTGTATTAAAATTAAATATATTATATATATTTTAAATTGTTTTTTATTAAGATTAAATATGTGTGTTGAACGTATAAAAAAATCCATTTCAATACATTTATATTTGAATCAAAGTGAATTCTATTTAATTTTACTATGTTTGTATCTAAAAATCGCATTTTTAATTAAAATATGATTGTAGTTAATTGTTCTATCAGTGTACTCTTTATTCTAGGATTTAACATATATTTTTCGTCTTGGGGAAAACCCTCCCTAAGACTCTCCATCCCACTCTGATAGTTTATTATAACGAATCCATATACCTCTGCAAGCCCAATTTACCCTCTGTGCTCTCCAATTACTAGGTATCATTACTATGTTTCAGCATACATACATTTTTTGTTCTGCTTGAAGGGGCAGTAATAAGCTTTCAATTTATAATCCTCTCTCACTCTGCGTCTTCCCTTTGTTTCATTTGCAGTTGCAGTGAGGGACGCATCATGTCCTCGGACACCAAGGGCTGTGTCGATCGAAACGAATGCCTGGATCTGCCCTGCCTGAATGGGGCCACGTGCATCAATCTGGAGCCTCGTCTGCGTTACCGCTGCATCTGCCCGGAGGGCTATTGGGGCGAGAACTGTGAGCTGGTGCAGGAGGGACAGCGATTGAAGTTAAGCATGGGCGCCCTCGGCGCCATATTCGTTTGCCTGATTATCATTTTGAGTAAGTACGAATTGTGGCCACAAGCGGGGGGGCTTTGCCTTCCATTCCTCTTGGCGATGCAAAGCTGCTTCCAAATTTTACCCATTCGCATGTGTGTGTGTGTGTGAGTGTCAATTAAGCGGCTTAAGCTGCGCGAGATGCAGTGAACAATTCTTTGGTACCCAAGGGGAGTGTCCTGCCATTTGGTTCTTCTTTGGCAGTGTTTCTGTTTTCCCCATGCTAATGCAATTTGCAGTGGGTTCAACGTTTTTCGCACTCGACTTGCCCGCCACTGCAGCCGAATTCCAGCGAGAAAACACCACCGAAAAACGGACACCACACACACACAGAAAGGAAGAAAAAAAACCATGAATGTGCAAGCCCTCGCGACACTGACATCTGTTTGGACAGTCGTCGGATGTGTGTCTGTCCTTGTGTGTGTGGTATGCATATGGGAGAAGGACTCTCTGGACGAGGGCTAACGAGGGCTACGTGGCCAGCGCCATGCATTTTCAACAACATAAAGTGCCAGCAAGTCTTGTATTCTATGTTTTACCCGGACAAGGGCAATTTGTTGGATTAGCTTAAAAATAAATGGGGTGAGCATATTTTTTAGCGACTAATTAATGCTAGAAAAAGCGCTAAACCTTTTACAGTTTGGCTTTATCTTTTAATTTGAGAGAATAGTGGTGGAAAAAATGCAATTTTGTTTATAAGTTTATCGTAAAGGTTTGTAAATGGGTAAAGAAAATCAAATTCGAATTTCTTCAAGTGAAATATTTATACAATAAATTTGTAGTAAATATAGAAACGACTTCTCATTTGCTTCAAGAGTAAATAATAATCAAATTAACTAATGAAAATTGTTTGCTCAGCTTCAACAGGATACAAAAATCAATGAAAATTCTTTCCTAGGTCGAGGAACTTTCACTCCAGTTAATTCCCAATCGGATTCCACTCTTAATTTTTTTGTTTTTAGTGTGCGCTTCCATTTTAGCCATTTATAACGCTGCCTAAGCCAATTTGTGCCATTTTATTGCTTACTTTTCCAACACACACACACACAAAAAATAGAATAAAATTTCAACAAAATTCTGGCACTTAATGGATTTTCGGAACGAGTGTTAAGTGGCTTTGGCCGTTTGGTTATTTTTCGGTTTTCAGCTTTGGTCCAGTTCAGGCCCTGCTGCTGCTGCTTCTGCTGCTCGTTTTGGCCATGCAAATGCGTTTTCTCGTACGCATTGCGCGACAATCTATTTTCGTTTCGCTGGCTCGTCTGGGATTTGAAAGGATTTTCAATTAGCGCTACACATTTACCCCTCCCCTCTACCCCCTCTCACACATTTTCTCTTCCATTCCCGAACTCTGCTCCGCTGTAGGCAATTTATTTTTGGCCATATTTAAAAGTGACACTGATTTATCCGTATCCCTGCACAGCCCACTCCCCACACTAATGGGTCCAAAACGAAGCCCTGAAATTGCAGTGTAACAAAAGCGGAACCTTAAGCTAATTAGACGCTGCTAAGCCAGATAATTATCCAGCTGCCTGCGAGCCCTGCGTTGACTGCGGGCCCGGGGAGCACCAGAAGATGCTCGACAAACAATGGAATGGGTGAGGGAGTGGCCATAAAACCGCTAAACCGCAAAATAGGCGCAATAAATAAGCGACGAGCCACGAAAATACTTTCGTGAGTACACTCTGTACTTTTCATCTTTCCCCCCCACTCGTCCGCCTTATGATGTGAAAATTTCTGAAGAAAGCAAAGCATAAAATTGGACTACCCAGTTGAGGTTTCTCTTTGCGGTTGTCTTTACAGCCTTGATTAAGGGTAATATGGTGTTATTTTAATGCAGAAAAGAAAGCATTTTTTCGCTGTTATTTGTATCTTTTATCTTTGATCAGCATCAAAGGAAACAGAGCTTAAAGCAATACCGCAAACCACAGATCGCTATGTCATATATTTTTTACTTTAGACTTTAATTTCCATAGATGATTCCTGATGTCCTAGCTGCCATTTTTTCTATACATCTTCCAGGGTATCTACACTTTGAGCACTCAAAATTTGTCCCTGCTCTGCTGGCTCTTGGTTGTTGTTGATTTCCCATTTTCTTGCCGTTTCTTGTTGCCTTAAAGTGGCGTGAAGATGAAAAACAAACTAAATAATTATCTAACATTATTTACAGTCAACGCTTTTTCATGTCCTATCCTGTCCGCTTGTCCTCCTGTCCTCCTGTCACCCCGTGTTCCCGGTGCTCCCGTGTAATCTGTAAATCGCTGAACTGTACTTTAGCATAAAGTTTCAAGTGGAGGAGCCACTACAAAAAGCTGCTTGTTTGCACAAAAACCCATTCCCTATTCCACTTTTGATGAGCTGGGCTGAAAACTGACCCCACCGACCAGCCCGCCGACCTGGTCAGCAGGTTCAGGGCAGCAGCAGCAGCACCAGCTACAAGATACGAGTAATTCTTTGGTCCATTGCTGTATAGTTGAGGGAAAACAACAAAGGCTGTTAAAGAGCTTTGCTTTCCGCTTTTGTTCTGTACATCCACATCCTCACAGTACAGTACAGGATATTTTGTGCCTTTTGCCTTTGTTTTTGTATGTAGGTTAGTAGATGTTCCCTGCTTGTTGTGTAGTTTTTGGGCTTGTGTTTGGCTTGGGTTTCTGTAATGTTGATTAAAGGTTGATGAATGAACAGCTGGCCCTGACCTGCTTACAAAAAAATATTGTGCAATTTTTGTGCATTGGTATCAGCCATTAAAAGTTTCTTTTAACATGAAATTCAAACGGAAATCCCAGATTTATTTTACCACAAAATTGGGTTTATCTTGAACTATTTAATGATTTTGAATATTTTGTATTGTTTGCTTTTGAATGAGTTTTGATTTAATGGCATTAGAGCAACATTGGGTTTTATTTATTGAGTAAATAAATGGTTGGATTAACAAATTTGTGTTGTGTAAAGTACAAATGTTCTTTTTTCTCCCCCTTTTTTTACTATTTTAAAGCACTTAAAATAAATTGTTTACAATTTTTGTATTTCTAAAAAATTTTAGTTTATGGATGTAGAAAGACTTAATGATTGAATTTCGAGCATAAATAAATTCATTGAAGTTTCAATTAAAAACAATCACAATTCTCACTGCAAGAGAGCTAAACAGAGCTCGAATCTCTCACACTGGGAGGATTTAAAGAGCGCGAAGCGAGAGCCTCAGCGCTGGTCTTTAATTAACTTTTAAGAATATTTACAGCTCCCCTTCCGCAACTTTGGTTATCCTTAACTAATTAAAAACGGATTCAACTTATAATTAATCCCAAAGAATGACATTCCTTCGATTCGCATAACTTTCCCAACAGATTTGGACAGGCTCTCCGCCATCTTTTAAGACGAATCATTGAGGATTTTACTTGTGGGGGGAGTGGGGTACGGTACCCATTAATAGCAAAACTTGTGTGGCAAAATAATTTAGAAAGTTTTGTCGCTCCTTTCTGCGGTTAGGAGACAAAATTTAATGCACTTCATGCCAGTAGCTGGCAATGAACTATTTTCGGGTTTTCGGGGTTTTCCTTGTGGGTGTTGCAACTTTATGTTGTAATTGTTGCATTAAACTTGCGACTACAGAATCTAAAGGGGAAACGCCTTGTATCTGTGTGTGTGTGTGTCTGTGTGTATATGAAAGTGGACAAGACAACACGAGTCGAGAGGGGCAGCCATTGACAGCCATTTGCCGTCTAAGCGGATTACGACGAGGCCAAAAACATTCCACATTCCAAATGCACATTTCTAGTGTTGCCAGAAGTCCAACTCCAAGTCGTTCGTTCTACCATGAAAACTTGTTAAGTTCTGCCCTCAGTTCTGTACCTCCGCCTCTCTCTCGCTCTCAGTTTGCCTTTTTCCTTTAGTTTCCTTAAGTAGCATAAAGTTATTAATAAGTTTCTCTCGACTCCAGCCACTGGAACATATTCTTGGAGCTGAGCATCCCCCAGTACTCAGTCTTCAGAATCATCACTCTGCTGTGTTTGTCGTGTAAACAGGACCAACAAAAAAAAAGTGGGGGCTGCACCAAAGAGTCGAGAATGGATGGTTAGGGGGGAGTGGCTCTCTCTCATACTCGTAGTATGGGGAGAGTGGGGGGTATATTTTGGGGGCATGGGTTCGTTCTCTCGAGTAGACTTGCATTTTATCATTTGCGCTTCAGTTGACAGGAATATTAACTTGGCTCTGGCACTGTGGGGTTAAGCAAACAGCCAAGCAAAAATAATTAAAACTCTGTCTCGAATGACAGGATGTTTCTCCCTCCTTTTTTTACATTTCTTGTTTTTCGTACCACATTTCTTCGAGACTAAGGGGATTGGATTCATTAGTTGCCAAATAACTGCCAAGCGACTTGCACCAAAAGACATGGAACAAAGTTCATTTATTAAACTAAAAATGTAACATACGAGTAATTTAGTAGTTTTTCCAGCTTAATTCTTTGAATTGTTGACGCAGCTTAAGAGCAATTATCTCTTCTTGAAATTTTTACTGACTTTAAAGCGATTATGTATAAGAATTTTCCCGACTGTACACTGATAGAAAAAACCAAATTAAAATTAACTACAATCATATTTGAATTTAAAATTCGATTTTTATATTCAAACATAGTAAAATTAAATAGAATTCACTTTGATTTAAATATAAATGTATTAAAATGTATTTTTTAATACGTTCATATTTAATCTTAATACATAAACACTTTAAAATAAATATAATATATTCAAAATAAATACAAAACTCTTTAAAATAAATATAATCTATTAAACTTGAATATGAAATAAATATTATATATAATATAAAATATATTAAATTTAAATATTTTCATATTTATTTCAAAATGTAAGTGAAAAATATTCAATATTAATACAAACACTCTTGGATGAAAATCAATGGCATAAACGAATGAAGCTATTAAAATTTCAGGGCTTTTTTCTATCGGTGTACAGGAATTTTCCCGACTTTACATACATACTAGCCTGTAAATTCCTAATCAGCCTCAGATGCTTAGCTGCTTCTCTATTTACATTAACATTTTAAATATCATATACTTTTTTTATTATGTCCAACACAAAGCTTGAACAACATTTTAATTGCATCACGAACTGGAGACCAATTAAATGCGTACGCTCTCATATTTATCAGTTTAGAACCTGTTCTCTCCCTACCCGTGCAAGTTTCCACTTCTATCTTCACTTTATAAGTGTGGAAAAGCAAAATAACGGAAAAAGAATAACATTTTTCCCTACATTTAATTACCTTCATTAAATGTAAATGGAGTTGTTGTTATGGAGATGGAACCCTGACAGTTAACAGACACCACGACACAGACATCCAGTCACAGTGCCAGTAGCAGTACCCCCTATATACTAGATATTTGCTTCACATTTTTTGCCACTCATTTTTTTATCACGGCAAAAATGAAACAGGAGCAACGTCGAAAGGAAAAGAGAGACTTTTATGAAGAGCAGACAGGAAGTTTAGAGGATAGTGGACAGCTCGTAGATGTGCAAAATCAAATGAAAATTGTAGAGAGCAGAATAGTTATTAAACAGAAAGCTGCTTTTAGTTCAAATCTAAATTTAAAGGTGCAATATTTGTAGCTAGATTTTGAGCTTAAAGAACAAGCAGTGAAGTCTTTATCATTTTATTTTATCAAATTCTTCCTTAATCTGTGGTACTTACGCCAGGATTTCTGGTTAATCTCTGATATAATAAATATTAATTGTATAAATAATAATTTAAGTTCAAATCTTGTACCTCTCGTATGCGAGAATTTTCCTTATAAAAACAAATGTAATAAAATATTTCCCAATATTTATTTGCTTTCAGTTCTGGCCCTGTTCTTTGTACTGTACTCTCGCAAACGGAAAACGACCAAAAAGAAGAAACGCTCTGGACCCGAGAAGGATGTGCGCGAAACGGTAATCAGCTATGAGGACGAGGGCGGTGGCGAGGATGATATGACGGCCTTCGATATAACGCCACTGCAAATACCAATCAGCGCTCAAGGTGGCGGCTCCATGCCGGACATTGCCGCCTGCAAGATGCCCATCATCTGTGAGTAAACAGCCGAGATGTGCGCCATGTGCCATGTGCTCCATGTGGCCGTGTCGTGTGGCAAGTGCTCGAGTAATTGTGGTAATGTTTGTCTTGGGTGTGTAGATCCTGTGATGACACTGCTGCCACCCGGCCAGGAGCTGAATGTGGCGTATCTGATGGAGGAGCGGAAGCAGCGCATCGACAAGGATTCCAATGCCCCGCCCTTCGATGACCTGCGAAATTTTACCTTCGAGGGGAGTGGCAGCATAGCAGAGTCCCTCAGCTCGTTGGCTTCAGGTACTACTGCCCCTGTCCCTGCCACCACCATAAGGAAACCTCTAATGCAGCTCGTGTTTCCTCTGTTTTGCAGGCACTGATGATGAGAATCAAGACTTTAACTATTTACAAAATTGGGGTCCACGTTTCAATGCGCTCGCCGCCATGTACGTGCACGATAAGGCGAAAGCCAAGCAGCCCCCATCAGATGGGGCAACATCATCATCACAAGCGGCTGCAGCTGCCGAGGGAGCGGCAGCATCTCCGCCAGCGGACAGCGGTGTCATCGCTGTGGTTGCAACGGGCAGCGGAGCCGGACCTGGCGGTGGCTGCCCCAAGCCCGATGCCGACAAAGTTGTATTATAAAAATAAATAGCTAAGTTGTAGTTAAATCGATGTTTCAGCTGTAAGCATTATGGCATTATGGCCATGCCAACATCTGGTGGGAGAGCGCGGCACACTCTCCAACCGAAAATATGTTTTGTGTACGTTATTCATGTGTGCATCGTATCGTCTGGTTAGGATTAAAATTGTATGTATTATATATATGTATCTAGATATATGCTATGTGGGTTATTTGTGAAATTTAAGACTAACATAAGGTTATAATTGTTCTTATAAATAAGCTATAGATGGATGTATATCCAAGTTCTATTCATACTAAAAGTATACTTCTTTTAAGACTCTGATTTCATTTTCTTGAAGATTCTATGTGTCAGCAAAGGATCACTTTTTGATGTCATTTATTTCCAGTTCGATTTTTTACTGGAAGCTCTATGAATGCGACTACTAAATTCCCTATCTTTCGTCAAGCCCTTGTTTCTTTTACGAACTGATTGATAGATTGATTATGTTAATACTTTCAGTCTCTCGAACTTTACGGACCAACTGGTATTGCATTTACAATTATGAATAATTCTCTTAAAAAAATATGGCCCAATATTTTATACTTTCTATCTTAAAACTGCTACTTCCACTTCTTTCTTCTAAGTACAATGCGTAAATTGTCTTTCTTCGTACGCACTTCTTTACTTTATTTTACTCTTGAGAATATCTGTAAATTTCTGCCATTCATCGGGATGTTGATCTTTACTTTTCTTCACTTTATAGCGTACTTGTGTGATGTTCTCCCCAATTCCCTCCTCTCTCTATGTACACTTTCTTTCAATATTCTTCTCAATGATTTTCTATCGAACCAACTAAGAAATCAAAGAAATTCAACCAATAAAACTACGAATATTAAATTACATTAAGCTTACTACAATGACAAACAAAAAAAAAGAGTTTATAAAACTTGAAAACATATTAGTTAAAATACCCTGTATAAATACGGTGTTAACTCTCTAGTACGTAAGTTGAAACGAAAACTAAAGCCCAGAGCCAGACCCCCACCATATGAGGGGGAAACATTGCAACTTTTTTCGGTTGGTGCCACCGTTTGGGGAACGTGTCCGATTGCCGACCAGGTAGCACCTGAAGCTGTCGCTGCCACAGAACCATAAGACCGTAGACCAGAGCCCGAAGAGGACACCCACACGTGGCCCCAAAAGTTTTCCTGAACAAGAGCAACAAAAGGATTAATAGAAACGAAGGGAAAAAGGATGCAACTTTTGCCTGGAATTTGAAAAACTAAATGAGGTAAAATAACAAAAAAAACTCAACACGTGAATGTAACATAATTTTGTACATATTAAATTCTGTAATTTTATGATTAAATTAAAGGCAATTAAAGCGAAAACCAACTAATAGACTAAATAAACTACAATTAAATATAAATTTAATTACCCCAAAAAAAAACAAAAAACAAAAAACAGAAAGACCGAAACAAAATACGAGTGTTGATCAAACAATTTTCATATTTCTGCATTTACTAGCAAATACACTAGATAGAATTCTATCCCAGATAGAAACAACAACAACAGAATCCACAAAAAGAAAACGTAAACAGAAAATAACAGAAAAATACTGAATATAATAATATTGTAATATGTATTAAACTATGAGTCATATGCAACAAAACAAAACAAAAAACAAAAAGGGTTAATTAAATTTACGTTAGTTAATGGACAATTTGTTAGTAGTTAGCATTTAAGCGTACCCTTTTTTAAAAATCAATAAAGCCCCAAACAAAAAAATTCCTAAACCAATGGGTTTTCTTACTATGAATTTTCAGAACACATTTTGGATGTTGGCCAATCAGGCAATCCCGCTTGTTGACACTGCCTAATGATCCTTGGTGCTGTTTTCAAATTTTCTCTTTGCTTCCTGGGCAGACATTCTGGCATTCTTTGGCTGTAATGCCCCGTTAAGTCCCCGGGAAAGGTGTCAGCATGGAAAGCAACGCCGAAGGGAACCAACCAACTTTCAGCGCCTGAAAGAGCAACGAAGCAACGAAGCGTTTGACAGGCGAACAGGCATTGCCTTTTACACAAACCAGATGCTGTCAGAAGCTGGAGCGGGCCACAGCCAGAACCATTTCTTCTAGGCCATAAAATGGCTGAGCAGTGACCTTTGAAAATTTTTCGTTTCAGGTTACTGCTACCGTTGCTCCTACATAATAAATGATGCCAGCTTTTGAGCCATCGATATAGAATATAGACGAAGGGTGGTATTAAATTAATGTCTGATATTAGTTAGAGGCAGTTAAGCATGGTCCACAAAAGCCAATGAGAAATGTTTAGCTACCAAGTTAAATGTAAGGCTGATTGAAATTCACGACAAACAATGCCCTATCCACAATCGGTATTCAGGCAAACAGGCGGCAAATCAGCCAATTAGTGGCATTAACACCGATTCTCGACAAGCGGAAGTTGATGCCAGAGGCTGCAACCTACACGCCCTTACACTCACTCCTTGATGGATGGGCACATGGCTACATGGCATAAGCCTCGAATCATAACTGCAGGGACTTACATGCACACTCATGCCCGAGGAAATCCCACTCGATGCACTTGACTGGGGGGCACAAAAGGAACTACTTTGCAGAGAGGCACTGAGGGCTGCTAATTTACTTTTACGACTAGTAACTGGAACAACAAGTAAAAGTAAGAACAATGGAGTTGGTATTCCGACTATTAGATACCCGGTACTGCTATTTATTTTCTGTTCGCTGTAGTTGCTCTCTTTATTTGATCTCTTAAAGCGACTCAGTGACTCAGCTTTCATTGTTTTGTTGATGCTCTTTATAGAATAAATTATGCTTCCTCCTGAATTTGACACAAATATTGCTGCTCTCTTGAAATAACATTTAAAAATATACCGAAAAATTAAAATTTTCATAATTTAAATATTAATATTCCCTCCCCAAAATGTTACCTGAAAAAGATACCTAATTTATGTTGGAATATTTTAATAATATTATTGACTTTAAAGCCGGAAATGCAAATGCAGTTTTAGTATTGCGCCCCAAACCGTTTGGTTTTCCATCCCAGCCTATGTCCCATCCGCACCCTGTGACCTGTCTCCGCCATTCGACCAGTTCTCCTGTTAGTCAAATTTTATGCTAATTACTTAGATTCTCGCCCGATTTGCAGCATGAGCTTACAGTTCTCTAAATTATTAAAAATCATGCAATTTATTTAATTATTTTCAGCCCCCCAATTTGTGCTCCCTCTTTTTGTTCTGGGTCGCTGTCGCTTTCCCACAGATTCATTTTTCCTGTTTTTTTCATAGGCTTGATATTGGCATTTGTTTTGTGAATTTTCCATTTTCATTTCCCAGGCCGTTACTTAGCGAAAATGGCAACAACATTAGCCCCGATGTTTGTTATTATTTTTAATTGATTTTTGGTCGACTGTGGGAGGGGGAGGGGGGAGGGGTTTCCGGGTAACAATGGACTTAGAGCGAATGCAATGCAGGAAAACGGACAATGAAAATGGCCAAAAATGCGCAAGGCATTAAAATTAACCTACAGAAATTAAAATTCATTGAAATTTAAAATAAATTATCGCATTACCATCAAGCTAGATTGTACGTAGATATGTTTGTGATCTGCCATTAGGAAAGGGGAGAGGGAAGGAAATCAAATGATAGGTTTATCCAAGGCAAATGGAAATTACAGATGATTCTATTTTTTGTGAAGGAAAAATATAAAAAGGAAAAACCAAATTTTGTATATAGTTCATAATAATTTTAATTAAACTTTAGTTTAATTTTAATTAAATTCTATATCAGCAAGATGATTTATGTATTTTTCAGCCACTAGCGCTGAATAGCAAAACTAGAAAAACAAGGCCTCCACTGTCCGCTAGAGGCGCCCCAGCGTTTTTCTTCTATTTTTTCTCGATGTTATTTGTTGGCAGAATGTTAAGTTTTTGCTACCTGGCGCCACTATGAATCACTTAATTTAATTTAAGATGACCGCTAGACGCGCCACTGCAGTGCACTGTGCCTATGTTCCACTACTGCCCGCTAGTGGCGTATGTGTTTAATACACGCAGTCCTTATACAATTTTGTCAGTGTGACATAGTCAGTTTACAGTTCCAAAAACGGACGAGGATATTGGCGCCACGGAGACTTGAATTTGAAATCTAAATTTAATTGAATTTAAATTTTATTGTAATTCGTTTGTCTTCATTACGCGGCCAGCGTCAAAACTCTACAATCCGCGATAAACAACTTTTGTTTTTCCATTTAACACTTAAATTCAACATTTTGATGCCCAAACGCGATTCGCGATCCGAAATTTCAGTGTGTTCTAGAGCCCTGCATGAACGGGGCAACCGAACCGATTCGCAGTGATTCGGTATTCGCTTCGTCCGATCCAATTGAATCAGCGATCGGCTTTCTCAGTGATTCGAATCGCACGACCAAAACGGAACGAACGAAGCATGTCTCGTAATTTTTACCGTGTCAGATCCGAACAGTTCGGTTTTTCTCTCTTTTACTCTTCGCTTGATTTTCTGGTAGACAGAACGAGAAAGCAATACACAAATTTGTCAGTTTTTTGCTTTGCCCTCGACCTGAAAATCTGTAGTTGTGTATGTGCGTACGTTTTACTTGCTTTACGCTGAAAAAATCTGTTTCAGATTCAACAAGAGAATTTTTTGCGCCAAATAAAAGCAAAATTGTCGTACAAAATTTTCTTCAGTGCAATAAAAGACCGAATATGCATAGCCGAAGGTCACACGAAATCCGAAGAATGTTTAGAATCAGTTCAGAGACATGCGAAAGAAGCTTGCTGATTCGAACGCATTGAAGGGGCATGAGTATACTGTGATTTTATGAATCATGTGGATTCGTGCAAGGCTCTAGAGGTTACACGCAGCAATTTTTTAAAATTTTATTTAAAATTATACGTTGCTGAAATCGTTAATTGTTGTGCAAAGCTAAATCTTTATAAATATCTAAAAAAAAAAAGTCTAGAGTTTCTAAGGAACAGTCTCGAGCGATTACAAGCCAATCGATGGAAAACTATCTAGAGATTTATGAATTATTTATTTATTTATTATCATGGTAAGGAATTCACTAACACTCTCTAAAAACTAAAAAAAAATGAGAGATGCGATCACTTTTGTATATAGTCAATAAGTTAGTGTTAGTGTTAGTTTGTGACACAGCAATTCATTCAGCTAATAAAATAATTTAATGCGTGACGTGACCCCATTACAAAACGTAAGGTAGCACAACTCTTTTTGTGTGTTTCGACCACCTTGTTACATCTGTTTCGGATGACTTTTAAGTTTTGAAAGCTTCTATATGTAGACAAATTACATTTATATGGACACCCCGGCAACCCGAACTAATCAACGCACTTCATTGAAGAAAACAATTGAGAAAAGAAGCGAGAAATAGCTGGATTCTCACGCCCAAATCGGAGAGCTACAGAAAAAAGCTTCGCGCGGAGTAGTTAGCGCCCCATGGAGACGCCTTGCTGCTAATGCGAAACAAACGAAGTGGGGAATGTGGATGAATGTGAATTGTGGAGGTGGAGGTGGAGGAGACAGACCACACGTTGTGCGAAACAATCAATCATACAATTAATAATTGAACGTGTCAGGTGGGAAGAGATGGAAGACATAGCTGTCGGTGCTGTCAAAACTACCAGAAAACCTGAAAACATGGAAACATCGAAGTAAATGCCTTTAATCAAGGGGAAATTAAATTTAATTAGTGACCCAAGAGAGTGTGTGGCTGAATGGAGAGTGTGCCAGAGATATTTATTTATTTCTAGTCGGATAAATCAATTTAAATTACTGAATTTTCGTTCGCTGCTGACAGCTACAGACGTATGGAAAAACCAAGCAGAAAAAAACGATACATAGTAAGATATTTATTGGGTAAAGTCGCCTGAAAGATACCCTTTAATGTGTTGCTCATCAATGGAGAATGCTTTGAGCTCTATAGATCTTTCGTATTATTTCATTAGCACGAGACTTATACCCGTTGAGTATTAATCGGATGGCAGGTGGAAAGCTCAAAATTAGTTTTCATATGATCGTAAAACAGACGGATATATGTATATCTGAAAATATACTGATAAGAAAAATACAAAACTTTGGGTAGGGTGAAATACTCACTGAAAGTATCGGAAAAAATTCCGATAGAATTTATAAAAATTCTCTTCATAAAATCTGAGTATCTTTAGAAATATATGCATACAAAAAAATCTGAATAACACTTAAAAACGGAAAACGGACATTTTAAAACCATATAAATGGAAGAATAAAATCTAAATCTTATTTGGTGACACGACGAATAACATTCGAAAATAGTTTGATTGACAGATGAAAATTTGTTGATAAATAAAGAGCAATATCCGCCTAAAGATAAATCACAATTCTTTTCCCGCACGACATCCGCACTTAAATAATCCCAATCTTATTTAAACAATTTTGCAGAAATCTCCCATCGAAAAAGCCAATCGACACATCTCAGATAAAGGCCCCAGAGCTGTTGAGTGTTAAAATTCATTTTTAATGACAAATGAAAAAACGGCGTTAATTTGATGCCAGCGATCGGGGAGCCAACAAGTGGGGTATGTGTAGAGAAGTTGTCATATGCCTCGATACATATTTAATTAATGATGTTTTTAATCAACGCACAATTTGTTAATTATTAAAATAGACAACCCTAACAAGCAGTCGGCAAATATTGTTGTTAATTGTAATAAATTTGAACACAACTTTGTTCAGCATTTTTCCATTTTTTATGATGCTTTAGACTATGACTAAAAATCAATAATGAGCTGCCAACTGGAGGCTGTGTTTGGTGAATGTTCTTCTCGGTTCTGTGCTGCTTATGTTCTGTTTCTTTTTTGGGGAAGTTTGTCGTTGACCTTTGCCAAATGACCGCCGCGGCGGTTTGCTTTTTGCTCTTGTTGAGTGCTGTTGATGTTGTGGCTGTGGCGGTGGCACTGGCATGCTTTACAACTTGCCAAGTGGAGTAGTCGCCTCACTATACCTATACCCTTGCTAAGGGCTAACAAGTTTTGGGTATGCAATTTCATGTTGAAAAGATAAAAGATGGATCAGGATTATAATACGACATTTTCATTTATGTTATGGAATGGAAGATCTATTATATTTTATTTCTCTGCACTTATTTGTTGGTGTGTATATTTTTGTATGTTGATGAAAAACGTACATACATATGTACATACATATGTATGTTCATATATACTGATACATGTTTGTATACATTTAAATTTATAGAGTTAAAAGTCAGTTCTTAATCTCTCGAATGTTTAAAGAGCATTTCAAGCTTCGATATAAATATGTAGACTTCCTTCAGTTGCTTTTTGTCTGGTGAGGCTTTTTTGTAGCACAAAAAGTTTAAAGTTAATTTAGCGAAAAAGCTATTGAGAGAGACTTGCTCTAAATGCTTAGTAAATATGCTTTTTATATACACACATACATACATATATAATTTGTGTGGGGTAAATATTATGTGAGCAAACTGCTGTCAAAAGACGAAACAACAAATATTGTTTAATTATTCATTTCATGTTTAATCTTTAATTTTCTTTGGTTTGTCCAACAGAACGAATAATCCGCTTTTTGTCCTGAAGCTTACTTGCTGCAGTAAGAAAAGATTTTAGCCAAATGCAAGCCCCAAGGCGGTACTCCATCTAAACAAAGTTTCAGTCAACTTCAACCTTAAAATTGAAATTAATTTATTTGATAATATTTTCACCCAATGCCAGCACTGACCTCGTTCCACGCCAGCCATTTGTCTCGTCCCAAAATGAAGCATCCACTCCCCCCATCCCTCCCCCTTTACCCACTCTCTATCCTTTTAATCTTTTTGTTGGTGGCCAAGCCACTGTTGTGGCAGCCAAACTTTGGAGCTGACACTTTTATCGTGCTGTTGGCCAAAATGCAGGCAAAAGCATAATCTTTTTTTATGCTGTTTTGTCAAAAAAGTTTTCTGTTTGAAAGCAGACGCGTCAGCTTTAATGACTGACGGAACAGAGTGGAAGCTGGAAAATGGACTGAGTGACTGACGGACTAACTGACGCAATGACAAGAATCCCAAAAGCGACCGAGACGAAGACGGAGACGGAGACCAAGACCAAACCATGCCCCTCAGCTCTTGGGTCCGAAACTGTCCGAAACACACCTTACGCACGTCTTTCTAACTAATTTCTGCGCTTCTCAACTTTCTCGCCGCGACCCAAGTTTTGGCCCCTGCCAGAAGTTTATTAACTGTCCCCGAAGCCGCTCCTTCTGCTCCTCATAGCTGCCACCACCGCGACGACCAGCCACCGATTCTAAACGGCCCTCATTCACATTAAGTTGGGCTGCAGATGGGGCTGGGGGTTTTTGTACGTAAAGACAACAGAAGGAATGATGGTCGGAGTTTGAGGTAGCGGCATCTTGGGAGCATTTTGAAAAGCGTGGCACTGTGGCAGATTGGAGCTTACTGTTCTTTGCTGGCTTTCAACGGGTCCCATGATTTTTTTAAAGTATTTTGCAATGCAGAATTGAAAGGAATTTGGGCCATTCGTATTTTTAATAGCCTTATTTTGACTAAAGATGACAATAAAGCATGGATATCAAAGGATTTATCGATTGTAAAAAAGTAGAGAATAAAGGATAAATTTTGCAGATTCTAAATATCCCCAAGCAAAGTTAATTGAATAATAAATAATCTTCGAGCCTCTCTTTCTTCATTCTTCATTGTTCTTAAATTTAATTAAATGCTGTAAGGCATATGCTGTCTAGCATATACTAAATACAATTATAAATATTTGAATCTTAAAAATTCATGACCCACAGATATCCACGATTTCTCTGGTTTCTAAGATCTTCTATGTAACTTGCTGGCACCAATTGTTATCTTCGCTACTGTCGCTGCTGCTGCAGTTTTCTTGACTCCAAGAACTTGTTCCTTCGTCTCTTACCCCTGCCATCTCCATCTCGCTTTCTCTTTCTCGCATACTCTCCCTGTCGCTCACGGTTTCCCCTTGTTAGTAATTCATCATTCAACCAAATGGGTGTTACCTGTTAAGTGCGTTTATCACGTGCTGTGCTGCGTTTGGCGGTTTTATGAGTTTTCGTCCCATTCTTCTCGGCCTTCTTCTCACTTCTGCTGTTTCAGATGCTTTTGAAACTGGTCTTAAGCTCCTACTCATTTTTGACTCAATATATTTTGATTATTTCAATAAAAAACGTGCACTGTTTAAAGAAATTAATTACGTTTCACGGCAACGTAAAGATTGTACAAGAAAATGAGCAAATTTAAGGGAATTTCAAGAAATTTAAGATTAAGATTTCATTAAAGGTGGAATGTTGTAAGTTGATCGGAGTTTTTGGAGAGAAAATCAACTTAAGCACCTGAACATGCATCAAATTACATGCCAAAAAGTTTCAGCAAGGTACTCTAAAGCGATATAATACATACATACGAGTTTTTACATACATATTTCTTTAAGCTGGTAACTTGCCATAATCCATAATAATTACCGCTTCCATACAGCAAACAATGAGCAAATATCTAAATGATTAATGATTTAAGAACACCACCTTACCAATAGCCAAACATTTCTCATAGCAAAAAGCAGACTAAAAAGTTGGCAATTGTTCGCTTTCTCATTTGCTGTTTAGATACTTGTCAAACATTTACACATAATCCGTCATAAAGTGGAAAATCAAGTAACTAAGTGATTAAGTCAAGAAAAAATACAAGAAGGGGTGGCAAAGGAGGGCGTTTGAAAAGTGTATTCAAACAACGTTTGCAACGAAAATCAAATCGAATATTATTCAATAGGCTTTTGCCTTCACAGTCTCGAGTGGCCATTGGAATCGGATTGGATTGGATTGGCTTGCTTGGGATTCGATTGGATTGCTCCACAAATGCATTTTAGTTGTTTGCCCACAAAGAGAGAGAGAGAGAGACGTTGACGACGACGACGACAAGATTTACATAAATAAGTGCGCACCAAAAGTGGGATAAGAAATCGTTGATTTTTATACATTTCTTTCGCTTTTTTTTTGGTCCATTTCCCCATTGGGGTTTTCATGCTACGGTTTTTTGATTGCCTTATTTTTTGTGTGGAGCCCATTTAGACAAACCGCAACGAATTTTCTCACTTTTATCGCATTTTAATTAAAAGCTGCCGAACCTTTCGATTCTTTCAACAACAAAAACTGGATTGCCTTTCAGATATTGGTGTGGCGGCGGAACAAGAGAGAAACTGAGAATCATATCTGGAGATGTTTATGAACACATAAATATGTCTAATTATTTAGATAGAGGCGCGGATTTCGTATATGTTGAATATTAATACAAAATTATTCGATATTCGAGTGAAAATGAGAAATGAAACCAGAGCTTGACTTTGATGGGGAAATTCCATGTATATTTTGTAGTTAAATTATATCTAATTTTGGGAGGAATTTAAATTAATATGGAAATAAATTTAAATTGCATTAAATAATCATAAGTTTGCTGTAGTATAATTCAGTCACTTCAGTTTTATTATTGTTCTTTGACTATAAGTATAGTTTCCATTATTAAACTTCCATAAATCCATTCCCTAACTATCCCAATTTCAGGCCATCTAAAAATAGACATTGAACCCATTTAAACACCTCAGAGAATAGCCAAACAATCCAGAGATTATTCCCCCTAGCCCTCAGTAACCATAGAAACTAATTCTCCAATTTCAACTATAAGTCCACTATTTAGACGGCTTTAGCATCCGGTAGCCCGTTCTTAATCATTGCCCACTGGCCCGTTGACCATTTAGCTCTCAACGACTTCCGTTACGCTTGAAAAGAACTCTTATTTATTTGTTTTTAGTCGTATTTTGTTCCTCTCTTTCTCCTCTTTTCATTTTTGCGCTTGTTTTGTCAGGGCTTTTTGTATGAGCGTATTTCTGTGAGATTGTTATCTAAGAGAGCTTTCTGTTGCTATGTCTGTCTGTCTGTCTGTCTGTCGGCGGCTTTTGTCTATATGGGAAGTCTTTTGTTGTTGTCCGCCAGGCCATCAATATCGCGGCGTCGATCATAATTGTCACACATTTTCAATGGCTTGGGGATGGGGAAAAACTGGTTCCCAACCATCCATAACATTCGTTGTCTCTGGGTCAGGTCTGTCTCTGTCTCTGGGTCTGGGTCTGGGTCTCTGTGGTTGGGTTCCACATTAGCGCATTTTAGTGCACTCTTTCGAGGGGCTACTACTCCCGATCTTCCATACTCCTTCTCGGATCTCTTCTCTCACTCGGTCATCTTCACTTGCACATTTCGCAGTGACAACTTTTTATTTAAGTATTTTTTAATAGCACACCATTTTTTGCCTTGTCATCTGGCTAAAGACCATCGGCTGACCGCATTCAGGGGGTAATGTTTCAAGGTTGCTTATGATAACGGGACCAAGTCCCTCACCGAGGCTGTCGTGAGAACCTTACTTACTTGTTTATTTTCGAATCAGCTGAACTTTGGGTTCAACAAGGGAGGCTAGATTAAGGCTGAAGTCAAGTACTTGTGGTACTACTGGAATGTATTACTAGACTCTACACTCTAGAGTGCCAATTAGATTGATAGTATACCATCAAATACAACAAAATGGTGAAATATTTTTGTGCTAGATTGGGTTTAAATATATTAAGTTGTCCGATCATTTCTAGCAAAAACGAGAAGGACCTTTGTGAGTCGCGACTCTACTTTTATACCCGTACTCATTCAGTATATAAATGTGTGACCTATTTAGAATTTTAAAATATTTTATATTTTTCTTAATGGCTTTTTTTGAAATGTTGCGCACTGCACAGGGCAGAGTGTGTGCAAGCGAGACAGATAATGCGTAGCGTCTGCTGCGCCGGAGGAGCTGGTGGAAGAAAATGAAAATTATTTTTTTATTCTAGATTCGGCAGTCAGATAGATATAGTCAGTCTCTACGATACTGCGTTTTTAGTTTTATCGTATCTTTCATATTGTGGCTGTCACAGATTTTCGTCTTTTGTGGGGGCGGACGAGGGCGGGGCGAAATACCTAATTCAATGTAATATCACATGATTTTGGAAAACAAATTTGGTTTCTCTAGCTCTTATAGTTTCTGAGAACTAGGCGACAAACAAAACGGACAGCAAGACAGACAGACATACGGAAATACATATGTATGTACATATGTACATTCACAGTCTCAGACTTGATGGATATCCTACTTAGCTCGCAAAACAATTTTCTTGCAATAAGCAATTTGGGTGCAGAGATAATCAAATCCTTGCGTCGCGCTGAAAGACTGCGCAACCAGAATTCAAACTCTAGATGAGATCTAGACGAGGCTTTCATGCCATCTCCCCCCTCGTGAAGTAATACCTAACGGTTTAGTGCCTCGGGAGGGATATACGGAGAGTAGGGTAAGGTTTTAGTGGGTGCAAGTCCCACACTATTCGGCTTTTAATGATTTCCCCCCTATACAAAAAAAAAAAAAAAAAAAAAAAAAAACATTCATATGTACATAACTGTATCGACTCGTCGAGTCGTAAGGGTATACAAATCAATCCTGCAAAAATACGCCCATTGAATTCCACATAAGCGAATATGGACTTTATCCGAAGCCAATAATTAAATTTGACGGTATATAAAAGCCACATAACATAGCTCAATTTGTTAAAAATAGTCCTGTTTTGATTGTAAACTAATGTAAGAAAAGTTACAAATTGCAAATGCTTTCCTTTTCAAATTCTTTTCATTCAAAACGTAAACAAAATGCCAGAGACAGAGAGAAACAGAGAGAGAGAGAGCGATCATTTTTACCGGCTTTTTTATCGCATCGCAATGCTCTCATTGGCTTGTCTCTGCTCTCCCTACACCGTTCTCTCTCGCTCTACCTCTCTCACATGTTTATGTCTTCTCTCTCTCTTGTAGCAGCACGTGCAAGCACAAAACAAGAACAACAAGCACTGCGTATGGGGTCAAATTGTCGATTCTCTCTCCCTCTCTCTTTGCTGTCTCTCTGTGCGCCACTCTGGTGTCGCACAGTGGCTCGTTTTCGAAAACTCGTTGCGAAAGTCGGATATCGTGTTGTTGAATTTGGAAAATCTTTTGTTACACCTCAATTAGGAATTAATCAAGCCATTCAAAACCAAAATTTTATAGTTAAGTAGATAACTTCAGTCATACTTTTTGCTGAAAAGTAAAACGCAAAGTGAATGTGTAAACCGGAGCCTGCCTGATTATTTTGCAACGTGTTTTGAGCAAACGAGCCACTGTGCGTCGCTGCTGGAAGAAGATCGTTCATAGCATCGTTCGACGCAAACGCCAGGCGATCATCGCTTGGCTTGCCTGCTTCCAGTTCAATTCGAACAGACAAACGGTAAACGAAGCAAGAAGCGGATAAACCGACACAAAACGAAACGAAACGAAACGGATTCGAAGGCGCGCGCAAATAAAAAGTGAATTCGAAGTGGTGTAGCGGACGAGCAGAGCATTACCATATTGATGAAGAGGAAAACAGGCGGAAAAATGGGAAAAATATATAGCGCATAAATTACGAAAACTTTTTTTGTTGCTGTATGTATTGTAAATGCGCTTTGCTTACATTAGTTCCCCCCGCGCGCGCGCGCTTTAAAGTTATTTTCGGAGTTTTGTGCGTTTTCCCTTTCCGTATTTCGGTATTGCCATTCGTCGTTTTCCCCCGTTTCTAGATTCGCAGTTTCAACGGTACATTT
Organism: Drosophila subsilvestris; assembly: GCA_035043285.1. Classification (NCBI taxonomy): domain Eukaryota; kingdom Metazoa; phylum Arthropoda; class Insecta; order Diptera; family Drosophilidae; genus Drosophila; species Drosophila subsilvestris. The sequence continues at coordinate 2,629,406 of JAWNNB010000960.1, forward strand.
GCATATTTTTTGCGGGCGGTACGACGACAATCTCCCCAACATTTCCGCCGTTCTGTGTGCAAAAGTGCGAGTGATAAAAGAAGAGAAAGAGAAGGAGTTGGAGTTGGAGTAGGGGAAACATACTCGTAGTGTATTTATAAAATTGTTCTTCCCCTTTTTTCCCATTCCCGTTATACGTGTCGTTTCATTGCCCCCTGCCACAGGGCTGCATGTGCCCCATGTGTTTCTAATAATGAAGTGTTTATTTTTAGTGCAACGCATTTGAATGCCACAAAGAGCCAGCGGCAAGCCACACAAAAAATAAAGAGATCAAGCCAAAAAGTTTAAGTGTTTTTGCTGTGTGGTGTGTAATTTTCACTTGTGTTCGGAGCAGGAGACACCCTGGACATTCGATTGGACTGGTAGCCCTGGTAAGCATAGCCAACGAATTGCCTTATCTGAAATTTCCGAACAAATTGTGATTTATGCGTTCATTGTGAAATACTTCCAAGATCCCACACTCCGTTTGCAATCTTCACAGTGTGAAATATTTTCCATTTAATGGAAGTCTTCGCTCTGCGGCTATAATTTGTGAGATCTTAGATTTGGCTGAGGCCTTCACTTCTTCGATATAATTTCAGTAATTTTGTTTAATGTTTTAACAGTTCGTTGGGTGATGAATGGGTTTCGGGTAACTCTTTGGGATCTTTTATCTTAATCTTTGAGCAGGGGATCTGTGAATCAAATGGCCAAAGGCTTAAAGCGGGTAAAGTGTGGCTGAGATTTAATCACTCTTATTGTGATAAAGGAGAGCTGGGAGCTGGGACTCTCCATCCTACAGATTTTCCTATGTACCATCCACAATCCACCTTACTCCAGCACATTCCGACGAAGCAGCTTCATCATTCCTGGTCTCCCCCTTTCCCCGAAAATGACTTTTCTGATGAATATTTCGCACAGATCTACTTTTTCAGAAACTTTATCTGTGAAATAGAATCTTTTGCCCCCATACAAAGTACACTTGGACGCATTCGCGAAGCTTAGTTAACCATTTTTCTTTTGTCATATGAGACGGTGCTGTCACCCTCTGGCCAAAGTCGCACAAAGACAATAACAAACAACGCCTTGGAGTGTACAAACTTTGAAACAAACCCCCACAAATCACATTACCCATCAGCAACAGTAAAACTAGGCTCTGGGCACGCCCACCCAGGCAGGCGGATGTGGGGGATGGGATGGGACCAGGGGCAAAGTGCATGGGGACAAACCTCTCGCAACATTCAAGCAACTATTTTGCACACATAAATCTGACTTATGACGCCCACGCACACAGACACAGACAATCAACGACAGCAGAATAGTAGGAAGGGAAAATGTTTTCTATATTGAAAAATGCATTAGAATAAAGTCCAACTTTTTTGAGCTAAGCCTTCTATGGCCCTTAAAACTTTGTCGAAGAGTTGTAAAAGGCTCTGAATGAAGATGGTGCTCGAAGGGTGTTTGAGTTGTTCAAAATGGTACCATTATTGCGACCTCTGCTGTAACTAGTGGGTGTTTACCAGAGGGACAAAGGAATGGGGCGTGTCAGCAGAGAGTTAGGGCCCTGCTCTGCACCAACCATTCCCAATGCTGTTTGTTGATGATGTGTCTCTGTTAACAGGGCCAGAGACTCGTAGAGAAGGCTTTTAAAAATGAAAAATGCTGATAACTGCAACAAATCACCAACTCATCGCGACTCTACTCACAAAACGCAAAATGGCAAAGAATGTGGAGCTCGTTCATAAAAACCTCATTTATGGTACCCAAAAGAGCTGGCGGTAAATGGAGGTCTCAACCCTACCTTTTGTCTATAACCATGGAACCCATCGCCGCCCATCCGCCCATCCGGAAAGTGGCGCCTAATGATGAATGCAATTGCCGCAATTTTCTTTTACTATTATGACGAACAGAAAAACAGGGAAAAGTCTCTTCTCTTCCCAACGGAGATGATGTTGGCTGCGGGGATCTGGGGGCGGCAGGGAGTCGTAAAATGAAAAGCATTTTTTGGTGTTTGCATTTGGCAGTTTAATGTTTAAGCGGAAAAGCGGGGAATTTGACCTTTTGGCAAGGCGAAAAATCGTGTTTGGCTCTTATATTGCACACTTGGCCCGTTGAGTTGAACGGATTGTTGCGGCCTCAACTGGGCTAAAGATCCCATGAATCTTGTGAATTATTTTGCACAAAGTGCCTGTGCCTGTGCCTGTGCCTGTATATTTGAAAGGTAATTACAGCTAAGCTGTGCGAGAGGTGAAATGCAAAGAAAGAGGATGCTGTTTTTGTTTATTTAATGGAGGATTTAAGGTTAATCTTTAAACATCCCAGAAATAATGCATCAGACTTTTCAATATAATAGCCATTCTTTATTTTTATAGGAATGTACCTTACCCCATTGAGGTTGAACATCATTTGTCCCAACCAACTTCTGTTGCCTCCTCAGGTGTTCGTTATATTCGAATTCATGCTCCTGCAGTTCTCTTTTATTTGACATCCCATCCAGAATGTCTTCATTGAATCTATATCCAAGGGCACTGCACATTCGAGCACTCTTATGGTTGTTTTTGGGTTTTACTGTCCCCCCCAATTGACAGCCAAATAAGACGAGGCAAAAATTGTAGCTAACCACAAAGAGAGAGAGAGAGAGAGAGAGAGACCAAAATAGAGACAAGCCTCAGAGAATGAGAGAGAGACTGTGGCAGGCATCCACAGAGGCTGAGCGGTAAAGCGAATCAACGAACTACAAAAAAGAGAAGGAGACACAAAGGAGTTTCGAAGACCGAAGCTTTAGATGCACTTGACGAAGGGGATATGCATAGTACTCCAATTATAATAAAATTATTCACATGTGTAGAATTAGAATGAGAATCCCTCTCGTTTTTTTATGCACATTTTATTCATTTTGTCTTCGTGTCAACCTTCTGGTAGAACTCATAGCCTTCTCCTGCAAAGGGTATTCGAAAAACAGTGAATGTTTTGCCTTGATCCCGCACTGTAGCTGCTCCAGAGACGCCTAAGAGTGTGGTGAGGGTGAGGGATGGAAAGATGATGATGATGATGAAGATGCGCGCGAAAAACGTGACGACCGATTTGTGCTGTATTTTATATACTATATCGTATTTTCGGAGTGCGAGTAACTCCCCCACCCCACTCTCAAGCTGAAGCTGAAAAACAACTGCAACAAACAAATGACAGTGAGAAATTTGCGTTCGATAAAAGTTTTGCACAACAAGCTAAATCCAAAAGAAAAGAGTAGAAGAAGAAAGAGGAGTAGAAGCAGAAGAAGTGCCAGAGGAAGCAGCAGTTGAATTCAAAAGTTTTTTTCCACTACCGAACCGTAAATGGAATGCATTCCAAATGTCAGGCGAGCGAGCATGAAGTGGTGGGTGCAATGGATACCAATGGGGAGGGAGTACTGAAAGAGGAGGAATTCTGACAAGACAACTTAAAATATTGTATTATCGATAGTTTTACAATATTGTCAGTTTGATATTTCTGACATTAATGACAGCGAAACAAAATGCTTCAGTAAGTTGCAGTTCAAGTAGAACGACCCGCAATCGGATGAGCTGGTGCTGGTGCTCTGCTACATTGCATTCCTCCTTCAAATAGGGCTTTCCTTGTCTCTTTCTCTGGCACCCGCTACCCCGCTACCCCAAATCCCAACCCCTACCCCTACCCGTCTCTTTCTCGTGTCTGGCATTTTGCTAAATTTTCATTTGTTCCCACAGTTTGTCGCTTGGCATAAATACATCGTTAGCCGCAGTACCAGCTACAGATACAGATACAGCTTTAGCTTAGCTCCAGCTTCACTTGAACGATCCGAGAGGAGAGGAGTCTGGAGAAAGAGTACGAGTACGAGTACGAGAGTACAACAAAAAGTAGCAGGAAGCTTCCACCGAGACAAAAAGTGGAACTAGACAAAGACAACCCAACAACCTGGAGTTAAAGTAAAGTCGTAGCAGTCGTAATAGTAGTTATTGCCTTACATGCACGTTTAATGTTCTTTGGAGGCGGTGCGACAGCAGAAACAAAACAGAGACAAATCCGTGCTTGTAGGAAAGGAAAAGCTTAGAGAGAGAGAGAGAGAAAAGTTCAACGACGTGTGAGGTACTCTATAACAAGAGTAATATTTGTGTTTTATATATGTAAAGGATTTAAAGTAATAATTATGGTTTTTAAATATTTGAATTCCTTCTAGAATACACCCGGAATATTCTATTTCACTAAGAACTTTCGCTCCTCTCTGATGGAATGCTTGAATTTAATTCTGTACTGCGTCTCAGTGTTACCTTTTCAATCAGAACAATATTAATCCAATAAATAAATAAATAAATCTACTTAACTCCAAGTTCTCTAATCACGATAAATCCCCTACACATACTTGTTACAGGGTATAGAGTACAAACCTAAAAGCCTCCTATACATTGCCCCCTGGCACCGCTCTCACTTGCCACCCCCCGCCCTCTGTCAGTACGCGGGGAATGGCAGGGCAGGGCAAGTGAAGTGTCTGTGAAATGGTGCACAAGTGAAAACAACAAATGGGTCGCCTTGTCAGAGAGCCTCTCCAGTGCAACTCCCAGATCTGTCGCTCCCTCGCTGGCGTTGTCCTCCTTTAACGTTAAGCCATTGACGTTCACGTTCACGTTTTTGTTTTTTATTTCACCGTCGATTAGCTGGCAGTTCATGTCACTGTCTGTCCCACTTTACCTTTAGTCTTTAGTCCCTCCCCTCCCTACCTACCCCTGGCAGCCTTGTAAAGTTTTTGCCGCCTCTTTTGCTTCTGCACAATTGCTCATCACGTTGAGTTCTCTCTCTCTGTCGCTGTCTCGCTCTGTCGCTCTGTGTGTCTAAAATGAGAAATTGTCGCCGATTGTCACTTGTGCAGAGACTCTTTATGTGGCTCTGCCCCTACATATGTACATATGTATGTATGTGTGCTCTACTTATAAATCAACTGAATTCATAATTTTTCGCAAGCATCTTCCGTGCCTTTAATGAAGTTTTGCCAAAGGCGGGACGGGACCCCAGAGCGTCTCTTTGGTCACTTCACTCAGTTTGCGCATTTGCCATTCCAAAGAGGATGTTTCTGTTTATTTATTCGAAACACTTTTTGCAGCCAGGGCCAGGCAGCGGCTCTTGGCTTTTGTGCTGAAGTGCATTTTCGAGTTCATTAAGCAAGTTCTGTTGGAAGTGCCGCAAAACAGATCTCAAAAGAGCAGCTAAAAGATGGTGAGGATTGCTTGAGTTCCAAAGATTGGATGTGGCATATACATACTCGTATTTATGTACATACTTGGCGGGAAATATGTATGTGCCAAAGTAGCAGCAAAATTATCCTAGAAATTAAATATTTTGGCATTCGATTTGTGGAAAGAAAATCATCAATGATGAACAAATTATAAAATTCCTGGTATAAAATATACATTACCTTTAGCTATAAATGATCTGATTATAATCAAAAAACTAAAACTTAATCTTCTTTAGGCAAACCCAACAAAGACATCAGATTTACTTTCGATAGTCCACACTTTCCCCATTCAAAACCACTCAACAGCCAAGCCAATCGAATCAACTCTCCTCTGGCCTTTATATCTCAATAATCTGCCAAAGCCGTGAACGACTCCATTCAGATGCAACACCTCCTAGGGCATTCTCTCACAATCGAGAGGAATTCCAAAGTCAATGCTAGAACCCATAGCCACGACTCATCCAAGAGGGGGAACAGAACAGGGAACGGGGAACTCGGTGGCAAGCTTAAGCACATTTGGCTACCACTTAATTCCCGGCTCTATCGGAACCAATGTCTCACCCCCCTGAGGGCCTGCACGTTCGAGTGCAACAGTTCTGTTGGCTCTGCTGCTGCTGCTGCTGCTGCTGCTGCTGCTGCTGCTTGGCCAATAAACATATTAAAGACGTGCCACAAAAGCAATTACTTATGCCAAAAGGGAAGGTATATGACCAACCACTACACACACACACACACACACCACACACACACACACACACACACACCCACAGATACATATGTACATATTTATGCAAATATGCTCGGCATATAGTCGACCAGTTTGTCAACCAATTTGGAGAAGAGCCGCTAGGCCAAGGCTCGTGAGAATCTTTTTGTGCTAAGCAGCAGCCACAGCATCCACAAAAGATCCAAGTCACGCTCGTGTTTGGCCTGGAGTGGCACCGACTAAAAAGATACGGATATATATGGCAAGAGTTAAGGGGACTTACAGGCATAAAGAATGCTTTTTGCAGCCTCCTTCGTACAGTCCATCGTCCATTCCCGTCGCTTTCAGTGTTCAGTGTGTGGTGCGGGCGTGCAAATAAATCTTGGGGGCAATTACCAGACCCCAGACGACCAAAACGGGCCAAGGCTAACACACAGCACACACACAGCACACACACACACACACACAGCACACACACAGCACACACACAGAAACGGGTTCACAAGTGTTTGCCCAGAATGTGCAGTGCGACCTTTTATGGTTAGTCCAGGAGTAAGCAGAATCCGTATCAGACTCTGGAGGAAGCAGCAGAGTTCCATGTTCTAAGACAATTTTTAAATTGTACCTACCGCTCTTACCTCTCTCCCCTCTCTCTTGCTGTGTGTTGGTGGGAAATGTTGCGTATGGATTTATGGTCAAAAGATCTCTGACAAGTTTTGTTGCCCCATCGACTAAGCACCGACAGAGAGCACTTTAAAAACGCTAAACAGTTTCCAGGGAAACACACAACAGACGTACAGTGAATGCTCGAGCAAAAGATCGAAATACAATACAAGTCAAGGTTTATTCGCCCCATCGAATACGCACTGTACTTGGCGAGGATTCTCTTCTGATTGAAGGCACGCCAAACTATGCGGCACAGATGGAAGAGAAGAGCCAGGCTGACAGACCAGACCAGACCAGACCAGGCCAGAGAGTCTGCTCCGATCATAGGATCGAACGATCCTCTGGGTTTGGATTCGATCTCATGGTCTGGCCATTTATTTATTTATTTGTAGCTCTTTTCATGTCGTCAACTTGTTGTGACTCTGTTTGGCATACATAATAACATGAGGGAGCAGCAGCCAAGCCAAGCCAAGCCAAGCCAAGCATCATCCATTGGGGCCAACATAGATCACTGACTGATCATCAATTCGCTGTTCGCTGTTCGCTTTCTGCTCGGCTAAATGCTTAATGTCATTTCTGGTTGTTGTTGTTGTTGCTTGTTTGTTTGCTGTTGAGGTTTATTTTGTTTGGCATGTTTTTATCTGCATCTTTCATGTTCGCATGTAATTTACTTTTGACTCTCTCGGTACCACGATCATCACTCTTCATTGGGCACCCATCCCATCCATCCATTCACAGCGATCTCTGTGCTGATCTTGTTCGCTGTTTCTTTTCGCATTTTCTAGTTAATTAGCTTTTGACTTGTCGCTGATTTGATTTGATTTGGCTTTGGCTTTCAGTCGATTGAAGTGATCTTCTGCCTTCAGTTTGCCCGTCAATTGTTCATGTGAAAAATAAAACGTGCATTTTCCAAAGTGCTTAAATGGAAATTGAAGTGGAATTAGTTGGCCTAACGAGCCCCGACACTAAGCCCCAAACGCAGAAGACTGACAGAGAGCCATAGATAGAAAGAGATCGATCAATTAGGTAATTAGGGCCAAGAGTGCTCTTGAGGATCGACTTTTTCACTGAATGAATATAACATCGGTTAAATATCGGAATGATAAGTGTCTAAAGCAGCTCAAGAAGTTATTGAGTAACAAGTTCTAAGAATCACAGTAAAATAGAAAGAAATGAGAGATCAAAGAGGAGATCAATAGCGTAAATTTATTATGGGAATTTTAGGAATGAAGTAGCTCAAGGAAAGGCATCTTAGAATCTTTAGGAAGCTAACGAACGTAATGAAGCTGCGTTTTCTAATGAAGATACATTTTTTGGATTGCTATTGATAGTCAAGAAGAAAGAAAACTGTACTTCCATAGCTGTACTTAACTGCTTAGAGATCTTTATCATATTTAGCATACCTTATGGACTTAATTTTGAATCAGATATGAGCTGCAGATTAGTGAATAAATATTCTTATTTATTAGGGGAACGAAAGCAAATAAAGAGGCATGTTTAAAGTTTAACCACTGATAAAGATATTTCTCAGGAAATGTAAATCAAATATTGGATCCAAACAGAGCTTTAAGTCAGTTAAATTCAAGAATAAATTTGATTTTAAAAAATTGTACAAATAAAATAAGCTGAAAGCGATCTTAATAAATATGCGCTTATCAGTTAACCAATCGATTAAGCAAACATCAGACGCCATTTCAGAGTGACAAATCTACAAGATATTTCCCTCAGATAGTTGTATATCTTACAGAGTGGTACTCAGTGATGGATCCCTAAATGATATAATCAGATAGCTAAATATGTTATTCTTATTCGAATTAAGTAGATTCAGAAGTTAGTCAGTGATTTATCCAGAAAAGATATGCTCTGATAGCATATTTAGCATATTTTGTATGTGTCCCCCCCCCCCCTACCATTGCCATCTCACAGCGCACTTTCCACATAGCGTCATATCAGAGTAAAAATCACAGAGATTTATATCACCAGCAGAGACAATCAGAGACAAAGACAAATTGCTACATTAAGCGATAGCCGATCTAAGAGAAATAACAACAATTAATTCCATTTGCATTTTGTTTAAATAAATAAGCCTGCGCCCTATCGAAACAACACACAAAAATATAAAATGAAAATTTTGCCATGGATATGCAAATTACAAAAGAAATCCAAAAAACAAATTGACGACGAAACGCCGACGAATGCCGACGGCGCGGAGACCATCAAAGCACCGAAACAACAAATAGTTGTCGGCATGCGATTTTATTGAGCATTTCAGATTCAATTAAGGGTAATTTAATTTCAATAATAACTAGATACACAAGAGGGCACACTGCCACAGCCACAGTCACAGCCACAGCCCCCTGGATGGATACACATGTATCTGTATCTGTGTCTGTATCGTTTGGATATCATCAGTATAGGCAACAGGCTTGGGTCGTCGTCATCATTGTGGTTGCCTGCTGATGATGGCTTTGCTCCGCAGTCCTCATCTACAGATACTCTGTATCTCTGTATCTGAGTCTGTGTCAGTCGTCTGGTCATAGTTACAGTTATGGGCAGATTGCCAATGCGGCCTGTAACTGGTTTTCGGGCCTCCACTCCACTTGGCCACAAATGTTGATTTGAATGTTGCGTGCGGTAAATGCCCCCCGAACATAGTGCCACACATACAAGTGCTATACATCCATACATATGTAGCCCCGGGGCGGAAAATGACAATGACTTTATGTACTCATCCGTCTAATGCTACAGTTTTTGCCTAATGCCTGATATCTGCCGGATATCTGTTTGAGTAATCATTCCTGAATTGATGTACTCTGGGTGTCTGTCTGTAGTGAGAAATTCATTTATGCTGAAGAGCTAATTGAGGGGCTTTGTTGCATGGGCGATTAGCTTTCAAATTTAACTGCCAAATTGTGAGCCAAAGTTGGCTTACACCGACAGAAAAAAGCCCTGCAATTTTACTATTTCCACTCATTTATGCCATTAATTTTCATCCAAGAGTGATTGTATTAATATTGAATATTTTTCACTTACATTTTGATATAAATGATTTTAGTTAATTTTTATTTTGTTTTTTTTCTATCAGTGTAGTTTGGCTTAATTTTCTTTGATTTTCAACTCCAAACTAATTTCTTTCCTAATTATGGAAATTCGTGTACCACGCTCCATACTTTCTTATCCCTCCATCATCATCTCAAAAGTGAACCAACCATTTCTATTGACACACAGTCGTACCCTTTGCCCCCGTCAAAGTACTTTATAATTTAGCTGCCACCCAGCTCAATTTCAGCTAATTTGCTCATCACTTGGCCAAACACTTCATTCCCGCGGCTGCTGCTGCCCAACAAGAAACATGAAAAAAGAATGGGGGCCCCCGGAATAATTTGTTACCTTGATATGGGATCGGCGGGTGCTACTCACTTCAGGGCCTGACTTTGTTGTGGTCAACCGCTGCTGTGTGTTGGTTTTTTTTTTTCATTGGTCGCGTGCAGCGTCCCGGGGTACGGACTCACCTGCAAAACAAAAGGAAAGACACGCAAATGAATTTCGTTGTGTTTTTGTGGCTCGTTTCATTGCGTTTTGTTCAACATTTTGTTTGGGTTCGGTTGGGTGTTTTTTTATTTGGCGCCAGTGCGTGTTGCATGCATTTCTAAACTAAAATCCAAAAACTGAACACAATTTTCGTATCGAAAAAACCGAAAATTATGACAACAATGAACAGCAGCCGTGAAAATGTTGTATCGTAGCCTATTGCACGCACACACACACACACACACACACACACACACACAAAGGCACAGACAGACAACACCGCACATTGTATCTATGTTAATTAATTAACAATTAATTAGGCGAAACAACAGCAACAACAACAGCAGCAGCAGCACCAGCAGCAGCATCGAGAGCACGACATCGACAACGACATCGAGAGACCCCAGAAACGAATTGTATCGATGACGTCGCTAATGGTTAATGATGACTTTTTGAAAATTTCTTCTCCTTCTCCTCCTTCAGTTTTCTGGGTTTGGCCCCGTTTCCCCACCCGTTTTGGGTTAGCGTGCCTAACCGAAATGTTTGACCAAGAAAACCCGAGAGAAAAGAAGGATGGAAGCGGAGAACGAAGTCTTAGATACCCTGGCAGTTCTATCAATCTTATGGGAGGTGTTCACAGTAAATAGGAATCGGATCTTGTCAGTGGGAACACAGTAAATGCTTCATTTTCTTTGCTGCTCAAAAACTATAACACCCGCTCTGCTAGGGTATATAGAAAAAAGAAAAGAAAAAGAAGCCGCTGGCCTGCCCCTGCCCCAGCCCCAGTCCATTGGGGCTTCATGCCACATTCCACTCATCTCGAGTGGGTTTTTCTTCGTGCGGGTGCTGCAACCTTCCGTGCTGCATGTCGCCTTACTTTCGTCGTTTTCGTTTCTTTATCGGGAGCGTATATCACATGCGAGACAGCTTTTTATTAGACAAACTCCGTTGTGGCCCAAAACTCCAATCCCCTTTTTTGAAGCATATGAAATTGATTAATACAGCATGATAAATATTTTTCCCTCAGTTTTCTTCTATTAATTGTGTAAAAATTCTTTCGATATCTTTGAGCTGCCATTAAGCCCATGATCTATAGGTTGTTCGATAGGTCGATGTGTGTATGTCGGGGTGCAGCCTCCCTCCGAAGCTCAAGCGTAACAAAAAACATTTTTGTTACAATCTTTTATTAATGGATTTATGTGAAGTTTATCTTGAGAGAAAATGATTAAAAAATTACGCATTAAAAGCAGAAAATCAGAAATTATCTGAGGCCCAGATTAATCAGCAGTACATTAGAAAGCGTTGAATTTGAGATAAATTTGTGAGTTATGTGAATGAATAAAAGATGGAAAAATATTTCGAAATTGTTTTAATAAATTTTAAAATCAAAAAATTTCCCAAAAAAAAATTCGATATTAAATTTATTAGAGATCAACTCATATCAGCAATTTCTAGAATTCTTTCACCAATTAGGCTTATTAATCACAGCAAAAGAAAACCATTAAATTCTGTACAATACGCCCCAAAACAAACAGCCCCAAATTTCAATTATAAACCAAATTGCTTTACCCCGCACCACGCTCCTAAAAAAGTATCTGCAGAGCTGAGGCTTACCCGAGAACAAGCGACACCTAAGCAGACCATTTAACAAGTACAAAATCTGCGTATAAATCAGCTAATCTCTTTGCCCAACTCACAAGCCCATGGATTTAGCAGCTCCTGCTCCGAACAGTGGAGAACACAGCCAGAAAAGTGCTGCGGGGAATGAGTCAGAATTTGGCCAAACCCCAGACTCAAAAACAACTTCCGGCTGAAAGTGAACTTTCCTTACGGTGAGACAACAGCAAAAAAAACGAAGAGGTTTATATCTACAGAAAAGGGTTAACAAACTTTGCGCCCAGGCAATAAAATTCTGCTGGGCTGGGTTAGGTTATAGCCCATCCCTATAACTGTCTTTCTGTCTGTCTTTTTAGACGTGCCTTGTGGGTGGGGAGTCACGTGGGTGTGGATGAAAATCACCTAAAGCATAATACAAATTGCTTGCATGTCTGAGCATTTTATGACAATGGCCAACTTCTTCCGACTGTTAATTAATATGTGCGGAAAGAGCTTTGAAATTCTGACGTTTTTTAGTTGCAAAAGGCCTAGCCTCTTGTGGGGAAAAGCATTTAGGCATAAATGACTGATTGGCAGCCACGAAAATTATATATGATTTGATGAGCAAAAGATATGCCGTATTTAATGGCTAATAAATCATAAAAAATGTTAATTAAAATATAGAAAAATCTCTAGTAGAAAAATCAGTTCACAAAATTTTGTTTTAGTTTTTGATTTAAATGAATTTTATTGGATGATTTTCAGGAAAACTCTATACAAATTTTGATTTATAGAATTTTGATTGCAGAAATTGCAGGAAGTTGTATATTTATTTTGATTTATTTAACTTTTATTAGAGGATTTTCATCTGAATAAATTTTAATATCCCCATGCAACACTTCGCTTCGTGTTCCGAACCCTCTTTGAGGGTTGCTCCTGTTTGATATATGGTTTTTGGTTACCTGACATTAATCTTTTCAGACAGAACATACAAACAAGAGCCGAATGTGCGAATAGACGCATAAGAAATCACCGCATTTAACTAAATAATCGAATGGGCAATCGAATGGGAAATTTCCCAAAATCATTAAATAAAGGGCCAATGAAGAGAGAACTATTAATTAGATTTGTTACATGTTGAAGTATCGGTGGGAGTTTTCTATCAGAACTTGCACTGTAATCGCCTCAAACCCCATATCGTTGTAAAGTAGTTCAAATCTTTGTGTTTTTTAAGACTCATCAATGAGAGAACATCACTCTGTGCCACCGCCAGATGATAAATGATGCAAATGCTGACCAAGGAATCATTTTTTATGGCACTTGCCTTTTTGTTTTCTTTACTTGAACGGAAGTCAAAAGCTGACTAAAAAGGCGAAAAAGTGCCAACATCATTCCCATCATTATCATAAACAACGAAAGGCCACAATCATAAGAAGCCTAACAAGGGGGTGGTGAACGTTTTTTAAGCAGCTACTTATATGTATATAAGTAGTCGTTCTATATAATCTCTGAAGGATAAATTCTGGAGATCTGTTTGGTGACTCTTAAACTTTAATTTGGATTCCCATTCCGATTCTTGTGAAACCATTTAGCCCGAGCAGCACTGTCGGCACTCACTCTGCTCTCATTGCCTCACTTAATTTCTTATTTATTTATACGAAAAATATTGTTTATTGTGCTCTGGCTGCTAAATGGAGCAAACACTCTCGCAACGGACACAGCTGTGGGTCATGGGGATGGGGATGAATGACTGGGAAAGGCATTCATATATTTTGTATGATAAATGATGATGCACGCAAATTTGTTTGTGCCCCCAGGCGTTCTAATTGATGATCATGTGTGTGAGTACTCGTCGAGTACGAGTATTTGCCTCCTTATTCGTTTTGCGGCAGCTCTGAACTTTTTAGTGGAGTGAAACTTTTAGGTTAATCGTTTCGATGTAGAGTCGTATATAGTCATGTACCCTGTTGGAGAGGGGTACATTTATTAAGCAGGAAAAGGAGGCTAATAGAGGCTTCATTTCCTATATTTAGCGCCTAAATCGCGTTACAAATCTGCCATCTGATATTATTTTCAGCGGCATTCTCTTTAAAACCATTAATTTTCCTCTAATTTTCTACTTGGATGCTCCAAAGCAATATCTGTCTATTAGGTATTCCACATTCTATAGGTCTGCTGCGTTTTCTTACTGTGGTAACCGCCTTAACCTATTTCAGGACCACCACAGCCCAAGTCGTTAACGTCGTTCTCTCTGTGTTTTTTTTTGCTGTTTTTTATTGCATTGTAAAATCATCGCTAATGACCCAATTCGGTAAGCAAATTAAACAACAGGATTTATGCTGATTTACACACGAAGGTGCCACGCATACCACTTCCACTCTCCACTCTCGCAGTCTTCTGCCGGTTTTAAGCTGCGTTTTTAGCTCAACCTCGAGTTGTAGCCTAACTACGAGTAAACTCATAAAAATTGCCCACAAGAACGAAGCATAAAAGAGAGTCATGACACAAGAGTAGGAAGGAGGAAAATAAATCAATATTTAAATTATATTAGCCACGTTCAACGTGGGGCGTATGTGCCACGTTATCATCATTATCATCATCGTCAGCATCGACCGAAAAGCGATGGGCATTGGCCAGCGGTTGGCGCTTGTCCGGCAATTGTAATTAATTGTTAATGGCCCCTCAACATAAATATATATAATTTGCTTATTTTGTGCAGCAAATATTTGCTTTTACCACTAATTTATACACACACACGAACCAACATTGACCGTAGGGGGGACCCTCAAAGAGTTAATATGGCTGCAAATAAACCTGAGGCTGTTATTTTAATGCTGTTTAAAAATATATAATGATAGGGGATGGCCCCATAAGGTTAATACTTATTTACAAATTCTCCGAGGGCTCGAATGATGATGAAAGTGATGAAGATTGAATAAAGTCAACGCATAAAATGTGGAATAATTTATGATGGTTGTTTTTTGGGATAATAAAAACCATATTTGGTTAATTTCAACAAATTAACGTATTTTTCATTTAAATGTAATTATATTGAATGGCTGATACTTAAATTCATGATTCTGAACATCTTGATGTTGTTTTTACGTACACTGATAGAAAAAACACCAAAGTAAAATTAACTACAATGATATTTGAATTAAAAGTGCGATTTTTAAATACAAACATACTAAAATTAAATAGAATTCACTTTGATTTAAATATAAATGTCTTAAAATGGCTTTTTTAATACGTTTAAATTTAATCTTAATACAAAACACTTTAAAATAAATATAATATATTGAATTTAAATATGTAAAATATATTAAAATTAAATATAAAATATATCAAATTTAAATATTTTCATATTTATATCAAAATGTAAGTGAAAAATATTCAATATTAATACAACCACTCTTGGATGAAACTCAATTGCATAAATGAGTGAAAATATTAAAATTGCAGGGCTTTTTTCTATCGGTGTACATATATTTTAAAGGAAATTTCTTTGCATTTGATTTAGTGTTATAAGTTCATTGCTCTGTGGATATCCACACAATCCTCAAGTAACGAATATTATGAGACTTTGTCTAGACCGTAGATCCATCAGTAAGCTTCATTTATAATCAGTATATCTCATATAAACATTCATCTTTACTTTTATTGACAAATTACTTTATCAAATGTTCAGCAGTGTGCACGGAAAATGGGAAAATAGTTTTTCCTTTCGCTTACACACTCATCAAATATAATGATTGTCTTGCTGGTTTATGTATGGGGGTATGTTGCGCGGGATGGTAATGGCACTCATACATAATGATTATGGGGATACTTTTCTCATAAAAATTCAAGCAGCAGCCCCCCATGATAATGATGTCGATGAGGGTACAGAATGGAGATGTATGTACATAACATACCGCGTAGATGCTGGAATGATGGAAAAAACAAGCAACAAATTTGACTCGAGCAAACACTTGTCATGAATTGAATCATTGATATTTCCCTTGATTACGCTTTGGGGCGTCAAATCCTCTGCTTCTCTTTTTCGCTCTCTCTATCTCTCTCTTTGCCACAACATAATCATTATATTTTATTATGCCAAACTTTTGGATACTCTGCCATGCCCCAATGCCGCTTTTGGCAGGCCCCGAAACCAAAGAAAACCGAATAAAAAAAAGTGTTCCAATAACAAAGGAAAATATTTTCTGCACCAACGGGAGAAAATTGTGGGGCTTTGGGTAGCTTGGGGTATGCTTCGTTGCTTCGTTGATTTTCTTGGCATTTAAACAAGTCAAGCGATGCTGCTGCTTGCTACCCCGAGTCAAGTCTTGAGTTCTGGCTTTTGAAATGAGAAGCCAAGAAGCGAGAGAGGGGCCAGCACAATCCTTTGTTGGAATGCCCCCTGGCGCCTCTGGCTGGCTCTGGCTCTGGGGGCTGCTGATTCGCTTTCATTTGATTAAACTAATTCGAGCAAACGAAAGCTCTAAAAGCGACGAATTTGTCAGAGAAAATTGAATTGAATAGAATAATTAAGAACTTGGAAATTAAACGGGAAATATTAAGAAAGTTTTTGGTTAATTAAAGTATAATGGGCAAGGATTATGTACAAGATTTGTGGGAGGTATTACAGAGAATGATAAATAAAATACAAGTCCCCTAAACTACAACTAAAATTCTAGAAATCACGTCATTATGGTTGACCTCTCATTTATTTATATGTCCATACCGTAAGCCCAAAATTAATCGAAAAATTTACCAAAAATTTCGCTCTACAAACTATTAAATTTCATTAGAGCCCTACCCGTAGCCACCGCCGACCCTCAATCGATTGGCTGCTTAACTTTTGCCATAAATTTAAAATTAGGTTCCATTGCAGTGGCATTTTGGCTGTGTCCATTTTTATTTTGTTAGCAGACTGCACGGAATTCAATTCAATTTTCAGCCACGATACACGGTCACAATTCAATATGTTTATCAGTTTATTGATTTTTGAGAGTACAAACAAACTGAAACCCCCCCCCACCCCATACAGCCAGTAGATTGCAGCGCATTTGGCAAATGTGTATCCACATGTCGAGTGAAAGAGAGTGTGCTGTGCATGGTCCATGGCCCCTGGTCTCCCCAAGACTTATGTCAAATGGCACAAGATCAAATATCCTGTGGTTAAAATGCGATTCAGTGATAAATGCGACACACACATGTGACTGAGGGGGAGAGTCGGGGAGTGGGTATCCGGCAAACAAACAAACAAACTTCAATGGGTTTGAAGCAGAGGCACAGGCAGGGGCAAAGGTTACCAAATGGGGGTCGTTATATTGCATGCCCAGCCATCAATATGGTTGGGGGAACCCCAAACCACCCTCACAGCATCGGCAAAAGAAACTCCATCCTTGGATACCTCCTCCTCCTGCTCTCTGGCGCCATTAGTTTCCTGCAGGAGGTGAAAGGGTTCTGGTCCACTGCTCTCGGAGCAGGTTCAGGTTCGTGTTTGCGGTCGAAATTAAATTGCAATTTCAAACTTCCTTGGCCATTTTCATTTTTATGGGATTTACGCCGGATCCTAGCTCCATACCCAGCCCCAGCCCCCGCCCAGTACCAAGCTTTGTTCTCAACTGCAGCTACGTGCAAAGTGTTGGCTCAAAAAGGAGTAGAGAGAAAAAGGAAATAGTTTTTTCAACTCTCGCTAAATGGATAAATGGAATGGCCGGAGCCTGTAGAAAGAGCTTCAGGTTGATATTCGAGCATTCTCAGTTACCGTTGCGCTTAATGCATTTGATTTGCACTCCAAAGTGTATCTCTCTCTCTCCCTCTCTCTCTCATTTCCTCTTTGCATTTATGTCTCTCTCTTTTAGTTTATACCTCTCTCTTTTTATTCCATCAACTGCATTCATGGAAAATAATGGCAAACTCTTTTGGACAGCAGGGTATCGCGCGAGCATATTATGTATTTTTTATGCACCTGACATACTTTTTTTAGAATTATGAGGTTTTTTTTTACTGCAAAATATGCGTTAATAAGCCAATTAAAAAGTTAATTGCTTGTGTTTTTATAAGTAAATATGTTTATTATGATTCATATAAAATTTACAAAAAAAAATACAAAAAATTAAAAGTTTCCATTTTTAGTGGATTATTTTGTAATACAAATAATCCAATTATTAATTGAATCATTTGTTCTTCGCTCATGCTTTGTTTTTTTTTGAGAGATTGAACACAGAATTAAGTGGTTTTGTGGATAGAAAGAGTATCCAGAAGTCTTGGAAAATATACCACCATTTGAGGATAAGTTGCAACATTTTTGGATAATTTTGATATGTAGCCCATAGGGAGCCATATGTAACAGGGAATTGGTGAATTTATTTTGACTAAATTCCTTGCTAGAGCATTCAATATTCGTTCTAGTCCAACGCGAAATTCCTCTTCCTGTTCGTTACTTTTTTAGCCCTGCAATTTTGTAACTTAACTAGGGCTCATTCATTTAGCAATGTCAACAGTTGGCTGACCAGAGGCGTCTTTGTTCGACGCTGACCGAAATGAATGAGTGAATGCCTGACTGAATCACAGAATGAATGAATGAATGAATGAATGGAAGGGAGGAGCAGAAAAGAGAAGAAGAAGGGCAGAGAATAGATGGGGGGAAAGAGAAGGGCCCTTGTGTCTCTCTCACGTAGCCGCAGTTAGTTTTCGGTTCGTGTCAAGTGTCGCCGGTTGCCGGTCGGCGGAAATCCAAAACCGACCAACTTTAGGGACCAAACTGACCAACAGCCAACTGACAGACAGACAGATGGACTGACTGACTCTAACTGTCTGACTATATGAATGCGTGACTGCCTTTGTTGAATGGAAATCCGTGCTCTACTGAATGAAGAACGGGGTAAAAGAAAAATGATACTCGCCAACAAGCTGTGAAATGAAATTGATAAATGATGAAGGAGCAGAAGCAGAAGCAGGGCGTCACTTCAGCAGATCCAAGTACTTTCGATCCACCAGAGTCCGAGTACTTTTTCCACTAAATTGTTCGTAAGAAGAGCTGATGATGCATTCATTAAACAATTAATTGCAATGGGGAGATGAAGTCTGATGAACTCTTCCTCGACTTTGACCGGGCACCCTCGCAGGGCTCGTAATTAATTTCACTTTCAATTTACTTTTAATTCACCATTTGATGGCAGAGTTTTTGTTGCGGAAGCCGAATGCAAATTAAATTTAATTGCCATCGTTTTAGATAATCGAATGAACTTGACCAGAAAAGGGCCAACAACCCAACGTGTGAACAAAAGGACAAAAGCTTAGAGCTTGAAGCTTTCATATTAAATTAAATTTTCTATTCTCAATTGTTTCGATTGTCTGTCTAGTTCTCTCACTCGATAGCAATTAGGGCTAAAGTCAATTATTCAGCTGCCAACTTCCGCTCGAAAGTTTCAATCCCCCAGAACCCCTTTCTTTGGTGGGGCTGCAGCCTCCTCAACCTCACATTAGTCCCAATAAATTATTCTGCTACGAATTTTTGCTTCCATTTTGTATTGACAGTTTAATTAGAGGCATTTGGCTTTGGCTTTGGCTTCGGATTTGGCTTTTCAATTTATGCAAAGTATACAAATGAAATGCAAAACTTTTGCATCTTCTTGGCGTGGAGCGGCATTTAAAGCCACTTAAATAAATCCCCAATGGTGTCTGCTCCTGCCTCCTGCCTCCACTGCTGTATATATATATTGAATAAAATAAACTCTGCAAAAGTTTTGGCTAATGCTTTTCGGGGGGTGGTAGCTTTTCCTACGCTAAGAGCAAAACAATAAACACTCAAGTGGTGTGGCGGCATTTTGTTTTTCTTTTTGGCAGTGTGCCCAGCTGTGTGGCTTGCCAAAATCTTATTAATAATTAATTTATTTGTACCGCTCTCAGTCTTTCTCTTGCTTGGCCAGCTCTCTGGCTGACTGCATAAGAGCTATGTATAGCTATGTATTGTATGTATTTATATGTAAGGCTTTCCACTGCACTATACGAGTATACATATAAAGTCTAAGCTGAGTGTTTTTTTTTGTGTGGTTATACCTACAATTTTATTGCTTTTTCGAGTTCTTGTTGTTGCAGTCAATCGTAGTTAATTCTCCTTGTTGCTTTTGTTGGTATCTAGCCAAATGTCCTTGCCTGCCTTGCTGCCTGGCTTCCTTAATCCCTCTTCACGCTCTTCCCACTTTTGAACAGCTGACTTCTCTTAACTTTGACATTTTCACAGTTTTTGGCTTTTTGGCCTTTCTGCCAACCTGACTGCCTGTTCTGTCCAGGCCATGTCCTTGGCATTTAAGGCTCTCTGCATTTTGGTTGCCATTGACAGAATTTGTTGCATTTTCAATGTGGATCAATGACATTGCATCCAGACATACAAAATTTATGATGGCAGCGAGGAAGATTTCGGATATTTAAGAGCAAAAGTCATTGAAGAGAAGTCAGAATTAAGGCAGAAGATAATCGAATAATCTTTGTTCTTTGTTTGTTTTTTTATTGGGAATTGATTAGTCTATTTAAAGTGCATTCTTATGGTGCACTTTTATCAACAAAATAAGCATAAATAGCATAAAATTCCCCTGTGGTTTAGGATTAATTTTCTTCTTTTGGAATGACCTCACCGGAGCTTCACTCTGATTGTATATTTCCCTCAAGCTTAAGTTGAGGGCAAGTACCTGCTCAATCTTCTTGCGTGGTGCAATCTTCTCATTTTGAATGTACCCCTCGTGTGCTTGTAGCTGAACCCTTCAAAATACTCCACCATCAGCTGATTGATGACTGCAGCTGCATCAGGTGCCGCCAAGTAATTATATTTAACAATTTTCTTTTATTCTTTATTTGCAGGTGCCAAAAGAATTAACTGACACAATGTTACAGTGCCATAAAATGGTATTTTTTACACTTTATTAAGGTAAGAATGAATGAATTAATATTCGTAGAACAATCACCAAAAAGAGAAAGTTATATTTATTATTACATAATATTTCCATTTAAAGTCCCTGCTAATCCCTAATTATTGTTGCTTAATCATTTATAAATAATTTGTAGACCATTGAACAGAAAAAAAGGCAACGAATGAAATTCATGTTTCCAAATAAATTCAAATAAATAAAACAAATAATTGAAATTTCGCTGTCATCGATTGAATGGAAGCATGAATTTCATAATTATTAAACAATTGAAATGCAGACACACACAACAACAAAAAAAAAACAAAAACCAATCGAGTGAACGAACGACGAACGCATAAAAACAACCCCAACAAACGGCGAACGGATGCACAAAAACATTGCAATTTGTTTATGATCAATGCAAATTTATTGAACAATATTGCGGGCTTATGGTCCGGCTGCACACCCCCACAAAAACTAATTGCAAAAACCCAAAAAGAGCAGACAGCATGTGTGTGTATATTGCAAATAAAAAATAATAATAATAAAACAATGAAAAAAGTGGAAGCGGCTGTGGCAGAAGTATTTTTTCTTGCACCCAAAATTAAATGCAGACACATAAATTTTCCACAGACAAAAACGCCGCGTGGGCCATTGTCTGACATTGAAAATGGGTGGGGAAAAAGTTTTGGGGAAGCCGTGCTCAAGTGTCGCAACTCTAATTTATTTCAGGCTCGAATGCAGTAGCACCAGCTGAAGAAGCACACAAACCCCAAAAACACAAACCCAAATACGAATACGAATCCGACAATGGACATGGACACGGCTTAATTAGCAGTCGAGTCGAGTCGAGTCGAGTCGAGTTGAGTCGAGTTCAGGGTCCAACCAGACACTTGAAAGTTTTGTTTGTGTCTCGTCTGGGGTCTGGGGTCTGCTGGCTGGTGGTCCTCGAGTGCAAATGCGAATGGGAATGCCTCCGAATGCCATCAAGAACTCATTTCCGGCAGGGCTACTTCCCACAGGATTGCCTGCAATTGCAACAAATTTGCTGTCATTAAATTATTAAATGGAGCGCAAAACAAACTCCAAAGAAACGAGGCAAAAACGCACAAACTTCCTTCCTTCCTAATCAAAAGTTGACCAACCCCAAACCGCAGTCAATTTCCCTGCTTCCCAGCGACTAGAGTTCCTCTTTTCCTACTTCCCAGAGTTGGTTTCCCCCTAATTATGAGTGCTGCTGCACTCGTATTCCAGCTTGTAGCTGTTGATTAACCTTCCAGGATTACCCATCAGTCCGGCATAGAAAGTCAGTCAGAGTGAGTGAGACTGTCCCTGCATTTTGCATTTGAATCTGCAACTGCATGTGGGTGCCCATACAGAGAATTGTAGCCAGTTCTTATGCCCAGCGCTCGTTCATTCTAATTGAGTTTATGAGGTCCCTGACAGACGGAGAGAACTGGAAAAAACTCTGTGCGTGGTGCCTTGCATTTTTGCTGTGAGTCGAGTTCTCTTACATGTCGTTCACTTTGATGCATGGCATTTTAATAGAAAGGCAACAGGAAAATGAAGATTAACTTGTTACTGGGGTAGGATTTATGGGGTAGGTGTTCACTGTACACATCGAGTGGGAGAAAGAGAGTGGGCTGGCTGGAATGACGAGCTGAAAATTGTCTGACAGAGAAGGCTTAAGGTGCGGTATTGAGTGGCAAAGTAATGAGAAAACTAGAGCTTTACCTTTGTGACTAGCTGCAAGCTTGTGTTACATGCACATTTCCAACACTGGCGCGGCACAAAGAATGCGTGAGTATAGATTTTCAGTTGAATATATACATACACATATGTTCAAGCAGCTGTTCAAGAAAACAATTTATTTTCCTTAATTCGGTGTCCCTCAGATTCTGTTCAACAACACTCTTTAATGACTTTTAAAACACTATCTGGTCATCAAAAATGTCGGTTTTCTTGCATGACAATTAATTTATTTTAAAAACTTTTGTAATATTATTTAGCTCAATCTTTTTCTTTAACTTTCTTAGCTCCCTCCCCTTAACAACACTCTCTATTGATATCATCAATATTGGCTACTTATGGAAATGTGTTTTCATTGTCAGTGCTTGAATAATTTTAATCTGCAACAAACTTAAGCCTTTTACATTATATAAACTGACATCCATTATTCCTTATTGCCTTGCACTCTCTCTCGTTTTCATCTTCAACTACTTAAACAACAAGTTTATCAACACTGGCAGGCACACTCTTGAACAAAACCAATTAGATTATCGTTTATATATGTATATACGCAGCCATAATGTAATATGATGTGTAAACAATAAGCCCGGCATTAGAATGAAGGAGATGAAGGCTCAGTGCCACACAGCTCCTTCATCCTTCTGGACTCACACTCGATTCAAAGCGAAGGCGAAACTTTGCCTAAGCCCAAACACAAACTCAAGATGTCGGCATCAGGATGAAAATCAATTTCTACAACTAAACTGAATTTAGGAAAAAGATGGCCACAATACGATTCCCGTCTCCGTCTCCGTATGCCGACCGGCAGGCAGGCAGGCAGTCATCGTTAGAGGAGTTTTGTGCGAGAAAAAGTATTGCTTTTCGGTTTCGTTTCGTTTCCTTTTTATTCTTTCGATATTTTTGCTGTATTGGGAGAAAAGTTTATCGCAGAGCAAAAATCTATTAAGAAAGTTTTGCCACAACGCAGCAGTTTGGTTATGGTTTTTGTTTTCTTGGCTAGAAAACTGTAAAAGTTGCACTTGCTTCTTTCTGGCTTTATGAGTTAGTTGTGCTGGATTCTGGCTGGTGGATAAGTGTTAGTGATAGGCCATGGAAACCACCTAAAACCCCACTACACAATACTTCAGGAACACCGGAGCCAGGAGCTAGGAGCAGCAGCAGCAGCATTGGGCACCGCAATAAAGGATTTCATCAAAGTTTGCAGTCTAAAGTAAAAGGTTTCAGGCGCTGCCAAGTTGCCAAATTAGTTTTGCATTGTGCATTGACATAATTTTCCCTTGAGAATGTTGTTTGCAATTTTTTTTCATCATTCCCCCAAAGGCATTCCCTTTGCGCTCTATTGAGTTTTAATTAAGAAAGTTATCGTCACAAAGGCATTCTGCTAGTTATAATTTGGATTCCAAATTGCCAGGAATTCAATTCTAGTCATCCTTGTGCTTCATCCTTTTCCACCAATGCCAGACATATCAATTGTCATTATTTGTTAGTGTCGCTCCTAATAGACCCCTAAAACAAACACTTATCTCTGAATGGCTCTCTGGCCATACAACTGTCTGTCTGTGTGCCCCTGAAACTGCTGTGAAACTGCTCTGAAAAATTGCTTAATGCGCGCCTCCCCGCACAGCGTGTGTACGGCTCGGCTCCCACACACCAAACAAAAAAAAAAACCAAAAGAAATAAAAGATAACAAAAAAATGACAGTGAAACTTTTAATATTGCATTTGCTTTTATTCGGATTTCTTTAAAGTTTTTCGCACTCTCCTTTATATCCCACTCGCTTCCTGTGCAGAAGCTTTTGCTGATGCGTGTAAACTTTGGCATTTGCACAAAATTTAACAGACATTCAGGAGGGTTCGGCGGAATGGGATGGGCGGGGCGGGGCGTTCCATTGAGACAGTGAAAGACACAGAGTGGAAAGAACCTTGAGGGAATACAGATTTGAGAAATCTTTATGATATTTTTATGTGTGCTCTGAAAGTGGAGAGAAATGGCTTGAGGGTAGGATTTGTTAGAGAACTTAAAGGAAATTGGGGTTGTAAAATCTCAAACCTTTTGCTACGGCAAAAAGAGCTTACAGATATTTATTTGCCCGACAGCTAATGAACGCACTCAAAAGAAACATGATTAGCAACCGAACATAGCACTTCACCATTCGATTTCGTATAAATAAATAAAGATTAACGAAATGTGCGTTCCAATTGCGACACTTGAGAGGCGAACTACCACGAAAATTGGTAACAACATCTTACCGAATCGGAACCGGAGTCGAGGTCGGAGCTGCGAGCATGTCAACAAAAGGAATGACAGAGAAAAACAACAGGAGAGAGGAGTAATGGTCGGACATTTACGTGACTCGAGTCGAGTGCTAAGCCACAGGAATGGGCACTGTGAAACCAGCAGGGCACCCATGCTCTACCTCTACCTCTACCTCTCTCTCGAGGTGCTCCTTTGAGTGGTTCGTTCGTCCTTCTCTGTTTGTTTGCTCAGCTCCCTGAACCAAAGAGGAGTGTTCCAGCTGATGATGATGATGGTTTTTGGCTGCTACTGGGGGTGTTAAACGTGGTCTTTGGCGATGAGAGATACAAGCTTCCATTCACGTCAGTCTCAGGGCGGTCGGTCCCTGCCAGTGCACTGGTCAGCCATGTGTCTCGACTGGTAACAGGCCAGACATGACCATAACCATGGCATGGCTGAAAGGAGCAGAAATGACCAAAGATATATCCAGAGAATACAGCATCAACCATCAGCCATGGCCAAAACGAGGGAAATGCGACTATGAGTTGTTTTGCCGAAATGAAGATAAATGTTTTAATGCAAAGTTGAAATGCTGACGCCACAGCATGTCAAGTGGGATAAGAGAAGGAGTTGCGAGGATATATTTTATATTTTTCATGCCATAACAATTTTTAAAAGCAAACAGCAAGAGGGGCAAAAGTTGGTAGAAAATGTGGAATCAAAGAAAAGGATAATGAATAAAATGTGTTTGGGATAATATCATAAAATTTAATTAACGGAATGCCATAATATACAGATACAAGAATTAGTTTTAAACTAAATACGAGTGGAATAATGGCAGAGAGTAATGGAAAAATACGAGTAGAAAATGCTATCTGGCCTGCTCATAAATTTTAGTTTAATTTAAACATCTACTTGCATAATCGTAAATCAAGCAATTATATTAGTTTTAGGCTCTAATTTTAGACTCTCACTTAGATAGAAGTGCGGAAAACTACAGAGCATAAAATTTAAGAGCCATATTATCTTGGAGAATTTAAAGGCCTTGCCTTTCCCCACACACCCATTCAATACAATACGCTGACCTCAATAAATATCTAAATAATTTCACGACTTTCCTAGACATATGCGAGTATCTGCCCTAAATGACAGACTATTTAGTAGACAGTATTATCCCCATGGCATTAGAATTGTCAACCCTCTACGCTGCCTATAGAGACACATTCAAGTTGCTTTCCTTTTTTTTAGTATCCCACGCGTTTTAATTGCCTCTCCCTTAGGTGTCGCTAAAGTAACATAAATTACTGACCTGACAAATTCATCGATATCGACACATATCGAATGTCAGGGAGTGTCTCTTTTCCTTTCCTTTCCGGGCGCAGGTCCTTGGATGACTAATGAACTGATGACAAATGAAACAAATGTCACAATATAGCGACAAATGAAGCGCATTAAATGGAATTGTTGCGCCCGACTTATTGTGACATAAAAATGCACTAAAAAAAAACAGAGAGCCCGATGTGGCAGTGGCATTGCCCGTGGCAGATGTTGCAGCGCCACTGCGAACCACTCGATGAAAGAGAAAAGACAAAAGTCAGACACGAAGAGGAGGCTACTGCTTGGAATGATCATTGAATGCGACTTTTGTTTTGAGGCCCCAGCCCCTGTAATTATGCGATCAGTCGTAAGCCTCCGCGCCAGCCGCAACTGCAACTGCCACCGCAACCGCATGAAAATGATGCTGGTCTGGGGTTACTAGACCCCATAATGTCATCATCATCAGCACAGACCCGGACATGTTCCCACATCAAGACACCCACCCCCGAATCGCATTAAGTGATGGATAAGCGGTTTCTGATAAAGTCAAAATACTAAAAATTAAAAAAAAAATAATAATAATAAAAGCGTGTGCGCATGCGTGCTGAAGTCGATGGGAGAGAACGAGACTCTGCCGAAAAGGTCAACTAATCCAAACGAAATTGAACCTTATATGAGGGCTAGGGCGAGGGCTTGGGCTGGGGCATGTGTCTGCCCATATGCTCATCTTTTTTGTGTTTTAAACAATTTTCAGGGGAATATTTCATAAAGCAAACATGTGCCGGCAATGTGTGACCAAATGTTAAGACAATCGGAGAGACAAAAATGGAGAGTGAGATTGAGAAAAGTATAAGGGATCACAGCAGGATATCTCAAGACACAAGACACAAATATACACAGAACCTGAGAATATCTCTTAATTGGTCCAAGGTGCTGCAATCAATTCTTATCGAAAACGCAGCGCACACGAGAAAACAAAAAATTAAAACCAATAACATCTCGAGTACCGGCCGGCCTCTTCTCGCCATATTTTATGGAATTTTAATGAGTGAAATTATGCCCAGGGACACTTGAATATCGACCGCAACAGAAATGATGAAATACCCGTCGCTCAATGTAAACATTTTTGGTTCGAATTTTTTCTGCTGTTGGTTTTTTGTTTCGTTTTGCGTTTTCACTCTAATAAAAATAACACAAAAAAACGCGCCATGAATATGAAATTTTTGATGGAAATATTCAACGAATGCTGCTGCCACAGCCCTAAAATATGAATAAAAAACAGCAATTTGGGGGAAAATAATCGAGAGGAAATGAAAACTTGATAGATGCTTGGAAGTTTATTCTACTTTGGGTGTTAGATTGAAAAGTTTTTAGGTCTAGACAGGCGATTTATGGCTAGGGACTGCGAAAAAACTGTGCAAATTACGGTCTTGAGGTACTTTAAAATTAAGATAAATTAATGGAAAGTGAATGTGATTTAAGAGAGTCTGTTCAAGATGTTTTATTGTATCTTTAGTGTCTATGGCACCTGCAATATTCTGTTCAACTCAACTAAACAAGTTACCCTCCTCCCTTGTGCCCACAATAATTACAGCCACAAACTTTCCTTCACTCATTCAATTTATCCTTCATTGAAAATCAATCCTTGATATTTCCCTTAGGATATATTTACAAAACAAAAGTTGAACCATTTGCAATAAATTTTCCCTTTTTTTCTTTGGCGGTTTCGATGGTTTCGCGAAAACTGTCAAGCAATTATTCTGCATTCCGTGGAAATCAAGTTTTTACCCAGCTTTAGTGGAAAAGTTTTAACGCACAATTCGTGTAAGGGATCCCAGCTTTACCCTTCTACCATTAGGACCTCCCACGACCCGATCCCAACCCACCTGAGTGCTGTCAACGGCATCGCACAATCATCATCATCATCATCATCTCCATCAACACCATCTTTTGTGGCACAATCTCTGCCTTTTCTACCTACTGGTTGCCGTTTGAAATCCGACTCTCTTGGTTAATTAATTGGCCTTCTTTTTGAATTTGAAATTAAAACTGCCTTAACCCTTGCCACCACTCAAACCCCGGGACTTAACAGCTCCGCTACAGCACTTCCCTTCTTACGAAAGTGTCCCCTCTCTTACGCAGCAGCCTCTTAGCCTCAACGCGGCCCACCCCAGTACCACTACATACTTGCTGCTTAATTACAGAAATTCGTGGGGCAACATTTCTGCCTTCCCTAATCCAACTGCCCCACTCCTCCTGTACCACCGCTTTGGTGGGGTTTCTAGGTCCAGGTCCATCATCCACTAACCAGCAAACTGCATTCACCAAGACCACCGTCTGCAAAACTGTCGCTCCCTTTGTGCTCTTTGCGTGTTCCGATTCCATTCCATTCCATACCGTTTCGCGAATTGTTCCTTTGCGAATTGTCGCCTCAGAGTTGTACTCAGAGTTCCGTTTGCTGCCGTCGCGTTCGGTGCGTTTGCCGTTTTGTTCTTCTTCCAATTGGAGGCACGTGCGATACGGGTTCCTCAACGGTAACTTGGCTCCCAGCTGTGTTTGTGTGTGTGTGTGTGTGTGTGGTGTGTATTGGTGTCTGGTTGAGTGTATTTGTGAGTCTGTTTGATGGGGGCATTTGTGAGTCTGTTTGAGTGTATTCGTGGGTCGTCTAGTTGTAGGCATCGCACATAAACAACGCAGACTCTCCCCAAGAACATGGCACTTTTTTTGGCTAGAATTTCTACTCTTGCACTCTCTATGTGTGCGTGCGTGCGTGTGTGCGAGGGTCCTTGCATTTCCCACTTGACGTGTTCCCATTTCTCAGGTTCTCTCTCGCTCGCTGCAGCACCCTTAGCATTCCTGCCCCCCCTCTCGTGTTTACTCGATCATATGGCGCGCATTTTGCGTGCTTCCTTCCTTTACTTTCCAAGGGGGGCTCTGGCTCTGGCCCTTGGCTCTCCACTTGCTGCTCTTGTTCCTTTCTTTTTGTTTTTGGGCTAACTTCCTGTTGCGTCCTTTGGCTGTTGTTCTTTTTTAGTATTTTTTTTTTGTCATAGTTCCTCTCTTTCCCTTCTTGCCCTCATGATAAATTTACGAACTTCTTGGGGAGCGTTTATTGTGTGCATAACTTTCGGATGGCGGGGGGGAATGGATGGGATACGACTTCCACCTTAAATATCTGTATATTGCGGGCATATAATTTTCATCGCCGTCGTCGTCGTCGTCGTCGTCGTGTGCAGTCAAATGCAAATTTCATTTTATTTTCTCATTCATGCAAAATGAGTATTTATGACTCTTTGCATTACATTTGCTTGTACTTCTACTCCATCTTCTGACTGCTGCTGATTTATTTTATTTTTTAGTTGATTTTTATGCTACCACTGAAGTGTAGGGTGTGTCGCAGCGAAATGGCTTTTAGGGGAAATGGTAGGGTGGCAGCATATTGAAATTACACAATTAAGACTTTAATTTGATTTGGTTGTTTTGGGAATGGGATAAGATCTGCTGAAGTTGAATGCTTCAGAGAAGGTTTTTAGGAGCACGAAAGACTATAAGAAATCAAACTAATAATGGAATTGCCCAAAATCAATAAGATAATTTTTTGGGATTTCTTTTATAATTTAAAAAGTATTTCAGAGATAATCTAAATTTATCAAACTATAATCGTATTTCCTCTCTTAACCGGATTGCAATCCGCACTTCTGCATTCTCTTTTAGGGTATTTGAGTTCTCGTGAAAGGTTTCTGCCTTGCAATCCACTGGCTTAATAAATTTGTAGTTTTATCAGCCATTTAATTACCTTTCTGTGTTGCAAAACCCAACTTTTGCCTTGAAAGCCCCCCCCTCAGAAAAGTTATTAAAAAAGCAGCAGGAAGCATCATTCTAGGCGCATCACTAGCAACCAGGAAAAAGGATAAAAAACGTCGAGTGTAACGGAAACTCATGAAACTACAGGATATTACACAAATACAGATAAACAGCAACACCTCAGTGGAGCGAGGGAAAGGTAGAGGGAACCGGTGACCGGAGACTTGGAGCTATGGCTACAGCTATAACCGAAACGTAGGAAGTCAGGAAGTTCCATCTGCGGTTGATTGTGTGTGTGTGTTTTGGGTTGAGCGTTTGGGATCATCCAGAGTCAGGATGTGTAGGCCCAGGCTGGGATGCAAAACATATGATTGTGAGAGAGAGAGAGAGAGAGTTTTCTACCTCTCTCTGCGCCCACTCACTGCAATGTGTTCGCTCGCTCTCTCTGTGTCTCTGATGTCTCTCCCTGTCTGTTTAGAGACCTCTGTCTCTTTTTTTTTTGGTTTGGTGGTGGAAAATTCTCATAGCGCTCTGCACTCTGGCTGTGAGGACTTTTCCAATATGCGCCCCGCTCATTGTGTCGTTTGAGTTGCTCGTGGTAGGACGACGACGGCGTCTCCGCTTTTCACTGGGCTGAAAACTGTTTATAGAGCTCCGGTCCCCGGTTGTTCGCTTTGGTCCGCGCCAAAGGATATAATACACAGACACACCCCACCCGCCCAACACCCCACACCCCATACACACACACACATCCATCCGGTTGTACAATACATAGGCGCAGAGTGAAAAATCGTATGTCTGTGTTGGGTTTCGCGTCGCGTGTCCCGTGTCCCGTGCGCCCCTGTGCGAAAGTGTGTGCATGTCTGTGCGTGTTTGAAATGGGCACAGCTTAACAAAAAAATGTTTTAAATCAATTCTAAACAAAAAGTCCATACAGAGAGAAGCAACAAAATTCGATTGCATCGCAAGCAAATTAATACCTAAAGTGGAAAAGCGAGGAAAAGCCTCTCAAAAAATATTATACATATACAACAAAAGGCGATATATAGATATACATATATACATATATAGATATATCCATGTGCGTGTGTTTGTGCAAACGTGTAAAAGTGTTTTTGGTAACTAAAAACCCATCCAAAAACCGGGTTCAACATTTAAACCAAAAGCCGTAAGGATTATTGAAGTTAAGAAAAGTTATGGGAAAAAACACCAAAAGCTCTGGATGAAAATCAATAATTGGGATTAGTAGCTGAAGTTTATAACAAACAAACAAAATAAAAGCAGGAAGTTCAAGGAAATTCCAAAACAAAATGTAAGCTGAATTAGTGGATAATTAAGTTTAATGACTTAAAACTGTACAAAAATTGATTCAAGACTGGAAATTTGAAATGCTTAAAACACACAAAAGTAAATGTTTATAATGACAGAAATTTTGCGTTTATTTTGGCAACATTTGTGCGGAATTTAAGGTGTAAAAGTGTGAAATTTCAAACATTTCTGCACCTTTTTTAGCTCAGTTATTCCTTAAAAAATTTGTTGTTAAATTTCCTTAACTAATTTCATTTTGATTTTGTATTTCTCCGTGCCATTCGCTCTCTTCGTGTGTGTGTGTGTGTGTATGTGTGTAGAGCATTTGAGGTTAACACACCTTAGACATATACATACACATCACACATAGAGGAAACTCTCGCACACATATCGAGGGAACTCTCACACACAGTGAAAGAGCGTCCAAAGGCAGAGCCCCAGCCCCGAGAAGCCGCTATGGCTCCTGTGCGTATGCAGCAATTTCTTTTCGGTGGAGCTCTTCCTCTCTGGTTTTGGGGAGCATGAAAAATCGATCGATTTCCCGGCCCCGGCCTCCCCATTCCACTCTCCGTCTGGAGCTACAATTATGCCCTGGCCTTCCCTCCCATCCCCATACCCCGCCCCGCAACGTCGACTGTCGCTTATCAGCAAAAATACGAGTCCGTAGTACTCCACATAGTTTCCTTTGAACAGAATTGGCAGGACTCTGCAGAGAGTGGCTCCCGGGGGGTGGTTGGTTTTTCTGCACACAGATAAAGAGAGAGGCAGCGAGAGAGAGAGAGAGTTCTGACAGCTTTGCAGAATTTTTGAGCTTACACTCACTATCAGGTTCCAGCTCTCTCTCTCTCTCTTTCTATGTGTCTCTCTTTGTGTTTCTCTCTGTTGACTGCACTTGTTCGTTCTTTTCTGCTTTCATTTTGCTTTTGCTGCGCCTTTCTTGCCGGTTTCCTGCTC
The DNA here is from genome assembly GCA_035043285.1 of Drosophila subsilvestris. Classification (NCBI taxonomy): domain Eukaryota; kingdom Metazoa; phylum Arthropoda; class Insecta; order Diptera; family Drosophilidae; genus Drosophila; species Drosophila subsilvestris. Next base: position 2,661,429 of record JAWNNB010000960.1, read on the forward strand.
TTTGCTTTCATGTTTGCTTTGTCCGAAACGAGGATGGTGGATGGTAAGGGAGAAGAGCAATGAAGGGTGAAATAACGGGAATCCAACTAGAATGTGACAAAGCGAAAGGAAAATACAGCTTTGAAATAGTTTATCCAAAGGATTCGAAAACTAGGAAGTATTTTTATAGAGTGGAGAAAATGCTTTGCGGTTTAAATTTTCATGATTTGTGTCAAGATATAGATAAGGTGGAAGTACCTTAATGATTTGGATTTTTTTTTAGACATTTTTAAGTCATTTATAATAATTGTTTCTTGCTGGAAGTAATCGTTCGTTAAGCTTCAATTTTTCTACAACTCCCCAACCGATTTTCATAACTCCCACTTGTAAAACTTAGTCTATGGATTATCCAAACAATATTCCACTTCGTAAGCCCAAATAATCCCAATCCACAACCACTTAAAACCTCTTTTTGGGGACCCTGCTGCTTTCAACCTTTCTCACTTATTAAGCGGCAAAATTGCTGAAACAACAGAAACAAATTTGTTTTGTTTTTATTGAAAAATATAAAAAACTAATCACTATAATTTGTCAGTCAATAATAACAGCAATAATTTGCAGCCAACAACCAAACTATAATCTAGCAATTTGCGAGCAATAATGTAATCAGTAAATTGCGTCTACACTTCTCGTGGCTACGAACAACAACAAAAAACAAACCCCGACAGACAATCAAGACCAAAGCTCAAAGCGGTTCGAAGATGCCATACAAGACGCGGCGAAAAAAAACAAAATTAAATAAAAGAAAAAAAAATAATATAAATATGAGTATAAATCTACGTGCCAGTCAGGAAAATAATAAAACACAGGCTGGCCGAAAGAGTTTTTGTTTGAGCAAAGTGTGGCACAGACAGCGGCTGAACAAAGTGGATGGACAGTGGTTTGAAAGTTATAGGAAGCGGGAAGATATAAAATACAAAAAAAATAAATAAATAAATAGGAGAGTATTTTGGATAAGACATGGAACAGATTCCTTTATAAAAACACTTTAAAATAAATATAATATATTTTATTTAAATATGAAATATATTAAAATTAAATATAAAATATATTAAATTTAAACAATTATTTCGAAATGCAAGTGAAAAATATTCAATATTAATACAACCACTCTTGGATGAAAATCAATGGCATAAAAGAGTGAAAATATTACAATTTCAGTGCTTTTTTCTATCGGTGTATGAAGTGAACATAAATTATTGTGACTCTGAGAACAATTTAATTGTATGTTTGGGAGCAATATAAAAGGTTATAAATTCCATCGTCTTTTGGGTCTAATTAATTCTCTCCGAAGCATATCCTCAATATCTTCCCTCACCCATTTCCATTACATCCCTTACCACTGTCCTACCATTTGGCCATTGACAGCGTTGATGTTATCGCCTTGGTTCGAGCCAAAGGCAAAAAAAAACAAAAAACAGCCAGAAGAATCGGAAGAGGCAGACGGTGACGTTGACTTTCAACTGTGGGAATTATGTGAGGAGCAGCAGCAGCAGCCGCAGCAGCGGAGCTGCTTGCCACCTTAAAAGCTTCAGACAGGCCTCAAAGAGTTCTTGGCCAAGAAGTCAATATAATTGACTTATCTGCGCTGCATTGTCTTCCCTCTAGCTCTACAGAGCCGAGACGACGAGCTATGGTTGTTGGCTTCGGTTCCCCTCTGCGGTTGGGTTCGAGCCATAATGAAGCTCGCTGGCCTCGTATTTGACTTATTGCGGTCGAAGCCCGCCGCCGACCAAGACGCTACAGCGTCTTATTCATTGATCGATGGCGACGGCGGCGCGAGAATCGAAAAAAAAAACACGTGAAATATTGGTCTCGAAGCCTGCTGGTGAGAGGTGCGGGGCGGGAGACGGTCTGGTCAATAACTATTGAGATTGATTGAGATTGCTTTGCGGTTAAATTGAAAGAAAATCAACAAAAACCTTTCCACTGGTTATGCAAAATAAGAGCAGGGCAAAGATAGTTGCCAAAAAGATTGCCAACTTCCCTTTTTCCGTTGAGAGCATTTTCAATTAATTTTTTTCGGCACTTTTACGGCTAAAGCAACAAAAAAAATGATTAATTTTCACCTCTATTCCCTCGTAGAGAATTCTGTGGCAATTTTCCACTCAAGCGACAAGCGAAGCCACATCAAAACGAAGTTGGACCTCAAGGACTTTGGTCTGTGGGTCCAAAAGTCAAAAGCAATTTATTTGAACCTTAACCGAGTAGAGGCATATTCTCAGCGCACGTCCCCTGCATTCGATATACAATTATAATTCCTTGATTTCCATTCTGTGCATTCGGAGCGGCAAAACGAATTTGGAAATTGAGAATTTAAAGCGCTCAATGAATTTGCATGCCTGGCATTCGTGTGTGGCAAATATTTAAACAATTTCTCATTTATTATATACTTGGTTGCAGTTTCGCCAATTTTCATTTCGTTCGAATGAGTTTGAGAGTTTTTGGGAAGCGCAGAGGCTGAGGCGGCAGGGGTTTCAAAGTGGAGGTGGGTCTTGGAGAGAGCTAAGAATTTTGAACGTAGAATAAATATCCCGTATCCAGTTTTAAGTATAGTCTACCATAATTTTATGGAATTACAATAAAATAAAGGTTAAACCCCTCTACAGAATATTTCCCATGGTGAAATTCCAAGCAAAAACCCTTTTTTTAAATATTTTACAATATTATATCCAAAAGATCTTCCAACCCACTTAAAAATGGTTCTGCATTGGCCCTGCCTTTTGATTCCGGCGCTCCCTCTCAAGTAGCTACCTACGTACGCCCCTGCCTCATAAATCTTTCTTCTTTTTGGCCGTTTTGTTGCATTCCTTTGACCGGGTGCCATGCCAACGCCTTGTGGCATGAGAGCAAAGCAGAGCGAAAATGAAATGAAATCTTTATGAATGAAATTTCTGCTTAATGCATTCGTCTCGTCTCGTCTCGGCCACATGTGAGCAGCATGTGTGGGACTGATGATGATGGCTGGCGATGTTGGAAGGGTCAGCCTAGGAAGTCCACATGCAATGGAACGTCGAACGTTCTTTTGCCTTTCGTTTTGCCTTCACCAAATGTGCAACATCTTTAATTGAGGCTCGGTCTGTTTTCTGTCTTCTGTGGCAATGCAGAATTTGTCATTTCTAATGGAATTTTGTGTCCACATAAATATGCAAACAACTTCCGACCGAACGGCAATGGCAGGGGCGGAATACTTTTACTCGCATGCTTAAAATGCAACCGAAGGCCTCGCACAAAAGAGCTGCAACCCCAATCCAAAATGATTTCCCTCTTTGCACTCTTTTTTTTTTTTGTTCATATTTTCCACTGCATTCCGTTGCTAATTGAGGACAATTAAAATTTATTAGCTGGCAACAGCAATTAAATGCAGAGACCCGTCACAGTACGACTGATTTTACAATATTTTACAAAAAATTTAAATTTAAATTGTGCAAGAAAAAGTTTTATACATGAGATGAGTTTTTAATGGAAAAATGTTGTAATAGTAGAAGCGACATATCCATATTAATTATGCAGTAAATTTATATTGGATTCAAAAGTTCACTGTCCATAAAAAATTTGCTAAACCATTTTCTCTGCACTGTTGGCTGTTGCAAATAAATATTTGAACTGCTTATACACTGACAGAAAATATCCAAAGTAAAATTAACTAAAATCATATTTTAATTTAATATGCGATTTTTAAATAAAAAAATATTAAAATAAATAGAATTCACTTTGATTAAAATATAAATGTATTAAAATGGCTTTTTTAATATGTTCATATTTAATCTTAATACAAAACACTTTAAAATAAATATAATGTATTAAATTTATATATGAAATAAATTTAAATTAAATATAAAATATATTAAATTTAAATATGTTCATATTTATATCCAATTGTAAGTGAAAAATATTCAATGTTAATACAACCACCCTTGGATGAAAATCAATGGCATAAATGATTGAAAATATGAAAATTTCAGGGCTTTTTTTCTATCGGTGTAAGCATTATAGATTTATTTAAATTTGTATCCTCCCCGACCTTTAAATTTTAAGACATTTCCTCTACCAATGTTTGATATAATTTCTGTGGAATTTCTCGTAAAGATTTCTCATGATCTAAATTTAGATTCTGTTCATAAACATCTTTGTTTCCCATACTTCTAAACATATATAATTATTCATAATTAATATTACAAGCCATTCAAATAAAGCAACTAAGCGTTTGGTTACCCAGGGTTACCCATAGAAACACCAAACATCATTCTGCTGCTTCTGCTTGTGGAAATTGCTCTTTCATGACTCGTACAAAGTATCTGCTGTCTGGAGCTTCCACTCCCACTTGGGGGCTAAGCTTATAACTCTAACAAGCTTACATCAATTCATATTCTGAATAATTGCATTTGTTTGGAACTGTGCGGAAGCCCCTGCGAAAAGGGTCAGAGCCCGAACCCACTTGACAATCAATCAGTCTTAAGTGGAGCACAGAGAGCTGCAGCTCTGGCTAGTCTCTGCCACACGGAGTGTGTGGCACCAGCATCAGCAAGAGACAGTGAGAGAGAAGTACGAGTATCTGGAAGCAGCAGCAGCAGCAGCAGCAGGCGGCATTAGCTGCTAATCTGCATATTGTGTCAAATGGTTGATGTGCGTTCGTTCGAGTTAGTTTATTTTTTTGCCAAGTGGCACTTGCAACAAATTGGAGATGAAGCCAGCTGCTGCGGGTACAAATTTCAATCTGCAACCAAAAGTGAGGGAGGAAAAGAGAAAGATTTACGAGCAATGAAGAAATGGTGCAACGTTGCCGCACTGTGCTCTGGCTCTGGCTCTGGCACTGGCAGTAGCGGCAAAAACAATAGAAAAATCAATAGGAATTGCAACCCCGAGCTAAAATCATATATAGGCACATTCTGATCTCCAAAGTCGGGTGATTGCCCTCTTTGCCGGTGGCTGTGGTCCCCTGAATGAATCTCTGTTTCTGCTGCACCCCTCAACCATCGGCATCACCCATGCCACGCTGCCACACGCTTCCTCCTCTTTTGACAACGATTCCGGCTTCGTCTACGCCGTAGACTTCTCTCAATTGTCTGTGTGTGTGTTTGCGTGTGTGTGTTTGCGTGTGTGTTCCGTTGATATTTATGTGTGTGCGCTCGCGCATCGTATCCTTTTTATTGCACAAAAGCAGGAAGCTGTAGGGCTGGACCCAGGACCAGAATCAGGACTCAGGACTTCGACCGGTACCCAGGGTTGAGCATTTGAGGGTGGTGACGACAAATGGCAAAAAAAAAAGAGGAAGCAAAGTGTGGAGTGGAGTGCGGCAATACTTGTGACAAATCTGTAGGAACATAACAAAAAAAAAACTCTGCAGATGTACGAGGTATACACAGCATATATGTAGTAGTAGGATAGGAGAGGGGTTCTACACATCATGTATGGTTGGTAGAGCGGTGAGGTGGTTCTACACACCGTATATGGAGGGGTGTAGGGGTGAGCCACACAGGAAGAACAGGGGCACGGGACTGTTTCTGCTGCTGCTGCTGCTGCGGCCAGGCGCTATAAAAATGTAAAATTCATTCAGAAACAACAAAAGAAAGAGAGCGAAGAAGCAGAAGATATGCGACAGCAACAACGTGACTGCGCATAAATACGTGAAAGAACAAAGAGAAAGCAAAGAGTGAGAGAGAAAAGGGAGTGAGACAGAGCAGGGAGACGGAGATAGAGAGAGAGGAGAATGCCAGACAACGGCAATCAATGACTTGTTCAGGACAGCAGTAAAATGTTAGTTATAGCTGGGGAATATCCCATATACGGGATTAATGGGAGCAAATGAAGAGTTTTTTTTTTTTTAGCTATTTTTGACTAATATGGAAGAATCCACTGTCAAGCCACAAATAAGTTCAATTTAAAAGAAAAAAAAATAAATATATTTCCCATACAAAAAATTACTTAATTTAAATCCGTTTCAGTAGATATTTCATGTTTAACTATACCCCTGTAGGGTATATGCCTCGTTAAGCTAATTTTAATCCCTGTTTGCATTTCATATTATTTTTCACACAGATTAGCTCCATTTTATTTCACAACCCAAAAGATTTTCCTCAAATTTCGTGTGTGTGTGTGTGCGCGCTTTAATATTATTCCTTGCTCTGATTAAAATAATATTATTTCAGCAAACAGTTTTCCCCATTCATATTCTATTCTATTGTATTTATTAGTGGACATTCCCATTTTGCCACGTGCCTCTGTCGAATTTTCATCCAATTTAGAAATGCAACCCCACCCTTTTCGATCGTTTTCATGGAAATACCAACATTTTCCCTTGTGCGTATCGCATCTGTTATTTATTTAGGTGTTCCAATCGATGCATTTATTCCCCACTTGGGATATTTTTACATTTACAACGCGTTTTATTGTTTTTACCGGATTGGAAATGCTTTCCAATTAATTGACGCCCCCAATCGACCATTTATGGTGCGGATTCTGGCTCAATTTAATTAGTGTTCGAGGCTTTTGGGAATTAAAGTGTCGCCCAATTAAAATGTGGCACACACACACACACAGTGGTCGCTACAAAATAAGCGCCAGAACAATACACAAGTGCGAGAGCCGCGCAAAAAAAAAAGCAGAATGAAGAAAAATGCAAATATTTAACCTTGATGCCACATTCCGCATCTGCACACGAATGCAACCCACCCCCTCACTGTTGATGCAAGTTGAATGGCCTTTTGCTTATGACGGTCACTGTACCGATGCACCCTCCACCTCAACTACCTTTAACCCCGCCTCCTCCTCTCTCGCTCTCTTCCATCGCTGCCATCGATTGCAATTTCTGCGTTCTACTTTGTTTGTTTTGTATTCTATTCTCTTTTCTTTTCTTTTTTTTTTGTTTGGTTTTTATTTAATTCAATTTTAGTACATTGCACTTTTTGTGCCAACGATGACGCCGGAAGTGCAGCGGAAGGTAATGGAAGTGCTGGGTGTGGTGTGGAGGAAGGGAGGGTAGCGGTGGGTACGGGTGGGTTGAGGTGAGTCGAGGTGGGGTGGGGCTGGGGCTGGGGCTTCCCCCTTAGTCAGACAAATGCCGACAGACAGTCTTGCATGAGAGTTGTTTCTGTATTTGCTTTACCTTCCCGGGCACACTGCCAACAGTTTCTCTCGCTTCGGACTGGGTCTTCTCATAAGTTTTTGGCACATTTCATGCCTCGTTCCGTGCCATTGTTCAACATTTCTCGTTAGCTGAATATACTGTCCAAAGCTTCTCTGGACGTTCAGTTGTACAGCTAAACGCCTTCAGACTAAGGTGATGGAGGGACCTGCTAGAAGTATTTGTGTGGAAAATGGCAGAGGAAACATTTAATTTCAAGTATCTTATCTGCTTTCGGAATAGGATTAGTATGTGTCCCTGGGAATGAATTCACATCTTTGAGTATTTCTATGCCCAGCTTTCTTAGAGCACAAAAATCCTTACTAAAACATTAGTTTACCTTCTATGCCATCCGTTTCCAAGCCAACTTCTACCAGGGTATCCAAACAGTCCGATTTTAATATCTGGGATTGCATGCAGAACGCAATCTTAATCCCAAACACACACCAAAATTACTTAATCGCCTTTTCCAAATAAAAGTAATCAGCAATTGGCCGCCCCAGAGCCTGCCTTACCTCTCTCTCTCTCTCTCTCTGCCTGCCACAGTTTCCGTTCCATTAATGGCACATCGAAGAATTTGCTTTGTGCACACGCAAAATATTCCTCAGAGCTCAAAAGCAAGACAAAAGTCTGCAAATTTAATTAAGGCGTTACCTCTATTCAACACCTTCCAGGCGTTCGCATGCAGCGCAGGGGAACAGAGTAATTTCTTTCAAAGGGTTTTCCTGGAAGAGGAGTCGTCGGCACAAGACACCCAAAGGAAGGAAGGAAGGGTACGCAAAGAGAAGAAGTTTACTGTCTGCAGGTCCCACATTTAATTGCTTTAAAAGCTTCGGCATGAAAGTGACCCAAGAGCACTTTTGATCAACTAAAATTGTTATTACTGAAGCAAAATATTCGTACGCCTTTGGGGGGAAACAGTTAATGACATTATAATGGCCAATTGTTCGGCTTGGCAAAGGGGGAAATTGTATTGTAAATAAAGGCAATTCGATTGGTTTTAGTTGGGAATTAGATATGATAGCCAGGGAAGGGAAAACTATCAGAAAAGGTAATTGTTATGTGCAATTATAGGTGCTGACTTGATGTACATATTAAAGAAATTATTATCCTAATTATACAAAAAGTTGCATTGTATTTTTTATACCTTCTTTTTGAATGATTTTTCTTTAAAATAAAATATTCAAATACCCTAAGACACTTTTTGAATAAAAGATCTGCTGTCTTAGAATCCTTATTATTTCCTCCACAAATTTCTGCCAGAGTTTAAACACTTCAACTATGATTAACAACAACCACTTAGCCATTCCATTCTTAGCCATGCTAACCAGCTATCATCCTGTTGGTCATGTGCACCGCCTTAAGTGTGTGATCAGCTACCTGAGTTATCATTATCGCTGAATTCCAGTTAGCACTACAGGTAGTTTGTGTTTCTTTTTTGCCCACTCAGCGTCTAGAGGAGGCGTGTCACCAAAGGCTCATGGCCCATGTGTTAACACATAATTTGTTGAGAGCCCAGACAGCCAGACAGACCGAGGAGAGTATCGGGTTCGCCTCGAGTGTGTGCACAGACCACGCCTCCTCCTCCTCCTTCTACTCCTGTTGGTACCTGGCTACCGTGTTTACGCCATCCGAGCGGGTTTCTTTGGACGGATTTCTTTTGGTATGAACCGTCTCGCCTTCAGTTGTTTGCCGCCGATATGCAAATATTTGCCACGAACGCCCGATATGCATTGTCTGGGCCAATTTCCAATCCAATCCTTTGGCGCATGGCCGGGAGCAGTAAACAGAAAAAAAATTGCACAAAAAAGTAAATAAGGAATGAGGCGAAAAGGTGCGTAATGACTTTATTTATGACCGGAGACTCAGACAATAGCCTCCGGGACGAGAGAAACCAATGCAATATTTGCATGTTCAAGTCATTTTCAGCTCTCTGGCATCCTTTTTGCGAAAGTGTTGACAGGCCATAAATACACCAGGGATCTGGGGGAATTTAATGAGTTTTGTGGCCCCCAGACCGATATATGATTTCACGGGAATTTCATTGGGAAATTATATATGTTGAGAGGTTGGGGGAATTCTTTCTGACTCCAATTTAAATAGCAAAAACATCAGCTCAATTAATCATTGTCTGCTCAATTTTTCATTGTCACCGAGGGGCACATGCACCACCAGTAGATGACAATTTTTGGTTGGTGTTGGGATTGAGGTTGGTGTGGGGCTCCCTCCCATTCTCATGGGCACTGGGCATGTAGATCTGTGCTCTGGCTTTGGCTTTGGCTCTGGCCTATTTCATATTTGATGAAGCACTTCGTTTGTGTCCTGGTCTCTGTCTGTCATCCATTCTGTTGCCATATTCCCGGATACATTAGGCGTACCCCAGATCCCAATCCATTTCCCTCTCCCTTGCCTCATAAAAACCAAAAATGAAGCGTGTTTCATCCCTCAGCCGTTGCTCCTCTCCCCCTGACTGTCTGTCTCTCTGTCATTCTATTCATTTTCAAAATTTCTACCTGAGAGTGAGAGCTAGTAGCTCGTTGGGTTCTATTGTTGCTGAAGTGCCACGCGCTGGCTGGTGGCCCAACACACAGAAATCTCCTCTAACAGAATGCTTCATCGCCTTTGATGAAGAGGGCTTTGCATATACTCATATGTAGGGATTTTAAAACCCTTCGTTCCATTCCCTCTCCATATGGGCATGGGTGGTTGGGCTCTGGCGGCGCTCCCTTTTAGCTAAACGTTTAAATAGTTTCCTTTCATTTGCATAATATTCTAGGGGTTGTGCCCGCAGTTCTTGGTAAAAAAAATAATTGTGGAATTTAATAATTTTTGAGTGAATTTTCTGATAAAGGATGTGAAACAGTTTTTTGACCCTGCTGGTGGGGTCATAGTTTTGGGTTTGAAATGAGTTTTAAATTAATATATTTTGTGGGTAAATATGAGGAAAAAGGGTTGAAAGCAAAAAAGCGGGGGAGAGATCTGAATGTTTGGAGTTCCGAAATGAAGAGTACGAATTTCTGAAAAATTAGAATTAAATAGAGATGGGAACGAGATGCTTAAATTTCAGCAAAGAATTTAATTTATTTTCCATTTAACATTTTGAAGCATTTAATGTCAACAAATGTACTAAGAGAGTCTAATTTTAAGCCTCCATCCACCGTCTCAAACTTTTATCACCCACAACTTTCATTTCCCTGCCAATTTAGTGGCCCTTAAAAATATTTAATAGCACCCCCAATTCATACATAATACAATCTCATAAAAAGTATTACTTCCTTATTGTGTGCCATTCACACAGAATATTAAATATTAAAACAAAGCTAAAGCACAACGAAAATATTCAAAAATTGCCCATAAATTGATTTGACTTTGGCTCATAAAACGGAATTGGAAAGCGCGTCAAAGAAATCGTCAGTTCGAATGCGTTGCCAAAGTTTTTGTTTGTGCGGGTGAAAAGCGCCTGTCAATAAAATATGGAAATATGAATTTTAATTGCTTGCCTGCCATGGGGCAGGGCAATATCCAAAGTGGAAATCAATAGAGCGGAATATCAATATACAGAAAAAGCGTACCCGAAAAGAAGAAAGCAAACATATCATCCTCAAAAGACAATTAAAGGTTCATTAGGCAGGTTTTTTTGGGGGACTTTTCGGTTTGAGAGTCAAGTCAACAAATAAAAGATTCGTAATTTATGCATTTCGTGTTGATCTTTTATGAGGCGAGCTACTGAAACTTGTAAAAAAAATAAGCTGAACTGTGGCCAGCAGTTAAAATTCGAATAAACTGTAGGAACGGGCTACGCCTTGGCTTGAATTTGAACTAAAAATACGAGTATATATTTACACACGAGTTCTTTTGGGTTTACGACACAGCAGGTGGTCGCCTGGCGTTGACTTTTAATCGATTTTAAATGACTTTAATATGGGCTAGAGCTATGCCCCAAGGTGCTGCTCTGTGGGGGCGTGTCGCAGTTGGATACCTCTTCAATAGTTTACCAACTTTTGCTTTCTTTTACCCCCTGAAATTCGATAGTGCAACCACATAGATTTAATCAATTTTATAGTTAATACATCTTCATCATTTCCATATTTTGTAGAGTACCACAAAAGGCAGCCAACTATTCTTTTTTTTTTTTGGGCCTGACATGAGGCATCAATCATTTGAATGCATTGCATATATAAATATAAATCAGATGAAACAGAAATTCCAACATAAAATATTCATTTATGCCAAAATGTAGAGCTATGCATATCCGAAAAAATACAAAAACAACTCCTCTATTCAACGTATTGTATCGCATTTTATCTTCGCTTTTAATTAAGTGACACTATGAAAAATAAAACAACTTTGTGTTTTGTTGTTCGTTTCAACTTTGTTTTGATTAATCGGGGGATTGGGGCATTTTTAAAAGAAATTTTTACACGCTACAACAGCCGCCGCAGAAGCAGCTCGAATGGAATTAGGGGGCAATACAATGAAATGATTTTGTTTCAGTTTCAGGTTCAAAGAAAAAACTCTGCCAAACAAATTGTAAATGATTTATAAGGCTTAAAGATCTCCGTGAGCTTGTTACCCCCGAAACTATGGGTTTATTAGCGGCCCAGAAGCGAGTTATGCAAATCGCAAACATTTCGATAATTTGTTTGGTAGTCAACTCCGTCAACTGATTAGCAGATGCCAGAGATATACACCGTAGAGTAGCCACAGGTTTCCGTGTCTCTGGAGACATTTTCATAGCTAATTGCAATTAAGATGCCGTAGTGGAGATAACCCCTGAGAGGTGAGAATTAAATGTATTTGTGAATCGAGTTTTGGGGGCAGACGATGCTCAATTTTCAATGAACATGGTAATATGGTGGGGCGGGGGAATGAGGTGTTCTGTGGAGCTTTTAAGAGCTTATAAATGACATGAGATCGTTAAAATTAGTTGACTCCCATTGGGAGTTGATTGAATACATGTTTGTTAATATATGGATCCATTTAAAGGTATTTTGTGTATATTTTTTGTTTTAATTTTGAAAAGAACTTTAATTGAAAAAGTCTAAGAAGAATTTGTTAGAAAATAACAAATATATAAATATATAAATATTTAATTTGAGTTACTTTTCTCATCGCTGGCTCTTGAATGATTTCCCTCCTTACAATTTCCTGCCTTCAAGTTGCAGCTCCCTTTCCAATGTATCCTCAATCCACACATCGTTAGCCATTACTCATGGACACTACACAGTCCAACCATTTGTCAGCGTACATCTACATTCCGGTCACACCCAAAGAACCCAAAATTCAGCATAGGGCTAGTTATAAGATCATTAGCAATCTCCCTCTCAAACAATTGTTGGACCAGAAATCCTCCTTCTCGTCCGATGATAATTACGCGTAAAAAGCAAATAAAATTATTGTCAACACATTCGGTTTATTGTGCAACGGTCAATAGCTGAAAAGTCAGCGGCGCCTGCGCAGCTGTTGGAAACATTTTTTGTCCCCTCCCTCTGCCCTAACCAGAACCTTTCATTACCTTCCTGCCCAAATAAGAGGGTGCGTGCTGGTTCGGGATTATAGATGAGGGACGGCACAGACATGCCAGACATGGCGTGTTGCACATCGGGTAATTAAAATAATTTTCACAATGAAATTTTGTTTTTTTCAAGTGCGACCATGTGTGGCACACATTCGGGTCGACGCTGCGCAACTTCTGGGGGTGGAAAGATCTACCTAAAACCTGAATGTAAAACCCAAATACCTAGGGCGAAACCTGACAGAGTCTGTCCAGACAGAGTCTGTCCTGGGCCTAGGACAATGTGATTGCTGGAGCGTTATGTAGAGCATGTCGGGGCGACATCAAATAGCCACCGAAAAAAATCCCACATCCTGTGCAAAAAGTCCTTGACTGCGGAACACAGACTGTGGCATGACACTACCACTCCCATTCTCTCTCCTCTCACATTCGGGGAACGAACATTCTGTGCTCTGTGCCAAATAACTTGAATATTAAATATTTTTGCTAATATCATTAAAAAGTTTTCACTTTGTGCAACATTCTCTTCTGTGACGACGCTTTGTGCCGCCTGCTGCTGCTCCTGCTGCTCCTGCTGCTGCTGCTGATGCCTGCCACACAGCAATTAAAAAGTGAAAAGTTGACAATTTTCTCAGGCTGCAGTTGGCACATCCCCTCCCATCCCCATCCCTTGGAGTTGTACAAAAATCGTTGTTCTGTTCGTCATCTTTTGTGGCTTACTGCTAGGAAATGCTCTCCTGCCATGGGGGCTTCTACTTTAATTAGCAGAAATAAATTGTAGAAATTTCTGTGTGATTATGGGAATGGAATGAGTAGCTTTCCTTTTAATTTTCGCATTTCGAGAGAGATTTTGGGAGCTAACGCAGGCTTTGGCAACTACAAAGGCATCCAATTAATGCGAAAATTTAATGGCTGAACAAGTATGAGACTCTGTAATTATCAGATGGAGAAGTTTTGGGAGCTAAGCGAGATAAAGGAACAGGAAAAGGTTACAAATTCAATTTATGTATTTAGTAGATCAGTCTGGAAGATCAGGAAAAGTACAAAAATTCAGTATACGATTAAGATATAATATAATATATGTAAGATATAAATATTAATTTATAGGAGATGAAAGTTGGCTTAAAAACAATTAAATTAAGAATCTAATATCAGACGCATTGCCATTCACAGATCATTCATAGATTAGTCAGAGACCATAGATTATTTTATCTACTCTTAGATTATAATAAATTTAATATTTTGTATGAATTTTCACAAGATTCTTTCCCTAAAAAACATATGTATTTAATATAATTGAATAAAATGGAATACAAACCAGAAACTATGCAAACACTTTAAGTAGATTCACCTGCAATCTTTGATAGATGTGGAATAGTTTCTTTAAAATGTTATATATTGTATAATATTCAACAAAACAACGAACAATATACATTTATCCTTTAAAATATAGCTCCCTATTACCATTTAAACCTCTGGAGAGATTCATGTGCACAGAAAGTTGCTTAAGTTTTTTACTTGTTACGATCTCTGGCCACGCATAAGGTGGAGTCCCTCAATGCTCCGTCCTGAATACTTCATTAGCCATCACAGGCTGCTGTACAAACGTTATTTACTTTGCAAAAAAACCATTGAATAATTCACTTTCATTGACCCATAAACTTTGCACACTGCCCATAAATATTTCCATGTCCTTCACAAACGAAACTGAAATCAATTTAACCTTTTACTTTCCACCTTCTATTTGCAGAAACACACACACACACACAGAAAAAACAAATAAAACAAGGAAAATGTATTAAACGCTGGATGGGAAAGAGACGACCCTTGAACGAGGAACAAAGGAAATAAATCCATGAATAATTCAAAAGTAAAGTGTAAAATCCACAAGTAATAGTTCCAGAGGGAGAGAGAGGGTGAGAGAGAGGTAAAGGAGCAGAGCGGAAACGACGAGAGTCAGCAATTAACTTGGCCAAAAGGAAAGTCAACGCGTGCCCCACCAGAATGGCGGCACGACGTTGCCACTTGGCCCGCTCCCTTCACGGGGGGCCGCTCCGGCAACGTACTGCTTACAACATACTCAATCTGTCCTCCTGCTCAATATATTTTGTGGTAATAGTCCATCTGCTGGCCGTATCCCAAGCTGTGAGCGAGGAGGAGACCAGCTTTGCCGGCCTCTCGGCGGAGAATGCCGCCAGGATGCTGGCCGGAAGTCCCGGCGATGCGGATAAGAGTTCCTCCCATCACAGCGAGATGTCTCTGGTTCTGCCCCACGACACCTATCCCGGTTTTAGCATCAAGAAATTTAAGACACATCCGGTCAAAGTGAACGGCACATCGCATGGCGGCGGTGCCAAGGGAACGGGGGGTGCAGAAACTGCCGCCTACCACATGCTGGACAGCGACTACTCCAAGTACTTCACGGTGCTCGATGATGGAGTGGTCATGACCACAGCGGACATCTCTCCTCTGGTCAATCGTCCCGTTCAGCTGGTCGTGGTGGAGCAGACCCCCAATGCCACGAATACCCACAATCTGCAGCTGTTCGTGATGCACAGGAACGATATGCTGCGGTTCTCGGGCTCCCTGCTGGATGCCAGCGGCGAGGTGCGCGAGAATCATCCCGCCGGAACCCGGGTGCGTGGTGTGCCCCTCATGCAGGCCTTCTCTGGATCCATTGTGGATGAGGAGCTGGCCAAGCCGAAGAAGGTGCGCTACACCATCATCGATGGCAATGTGGACGATGCCTTTGCCCTGCAGGAGCGCAAGGCCAATCAGAATGTGCAGCTGAATGCCAAGTCCCTGGTGATTGATGGCAACGATGAGTCCGGCGTGTGGTTGGTCACCAATCGGCCCTTGGACAGGGAGCTGTGCGCGCACTACGACCTCTCCGTGGAAGCCTCCGATGTGGATGGCCTGGACAAGACTGTTTCCCGCATACAAATCACCGTGCTGGATGAGAACGACAACAGGCCCGTGTTCAAGTCGCAGGACTACAAGTTCGCCATCGCTGGGCAGAAGTCCTCGAACATGGAGAGCAACAACAGCGTTGCCTATCAGCGATTCGCCATTCTGGGCAAGGTGGAGGCCACCGATGCCGATGGCGACAAGATTGCCTATCGCCTGAAGTCCCCCTCCAATGTGGTCATCATTGTGCCCCAAACGGGCGAAATAATGCTCGCGGGCGAGCCCAATGCCAACGAGCTGCTCATCGAGGTGGTGGCCCACGATCTCCGGTATCCCAGCCTCCTGAGCGCCCAGCCAGCAAAGGTGCTGCTGGAATTTCTAGCCCCCGAGCCGGTGTCCTTTATCATGCAGCACCTGGAACACGACGAGGTCAATCTGCACTCCCATCACCGCCAGAAGCGGCGTGTGACCCGCGCTGTTCGACCCACCAAGCGGATTGAGTTCACCGAAGCCGATGGCGATACGGAGGGCAAGAGTGTGTTCCAATTGGAGAAGGAGACGGACAAGGAAACGTTCAAGATACGCGATGACAATCCCTGGGTGACGGTGGAAACCAATGGAGCGGTGCGCGTCAAGAAGAAGTGGGACTACGAGGAGCTTGGACCAGAGAAAACGATTGATTTTTGGGTCATCATCACGAACATGGGACACAATGGTGAGTGGAAATGTTTTATAATATAAGATTAATGTTTAATCGGGGTAGAAAACGCCAACAAATGATAATCCCACGTTGCAAAGAAAACACTTTTTGATCTCGAATATATATCCCTGCCATAATGCTCCCCAATTATTCGCCTGTTCTCCCATTATTTCCCTCATAATTTTTTCGTTCGAGTACGCCAGATTGAAAGGCAATTAGCGAGTATTTACTGTATTTATTTTGGACCACAGACACTGCTCGTCAGTTCAAATTTGTTGCACATTTAAGTATAATTATATTTGTCTCGCATATGCTGCTTGTGGAGTGTCGGAAATATCAATGCGCCTGCATAATGAGCCCCTCACACAATGGCCACATTATGGAAATGTGTGAAAGATGAGCAGAGCAGAGCAGAGGACAGGACATAAGTGCCTATCAGCATGGCCAATCCAAACAGAATTTAATTGAATTTGGATAGCAGTAAGGCCACGCAGGTCAATAAGTGGATGAAATATAGATGGTCGTCTCTGAGGAAATGCCTTAGAACGGCTGCTGATTTAATGAGTTTCCCCAGAACTCAGCTGAGGCGTGTAAATATGTTTGCAAATTGATAAAGTTGGATACGCAATCGATTGATTGGAAATTCTCAGAAATTTTAAAGGAAATAAAATTTCTTATTTTGAGTCATTTTTTTCTGCTGCCAGTGCCAATAAAAAAAATGGTACGCATAAAAAATCAATTTCTAACAATTAAAAGAACATCACAGCAGACACGGCTGAATGTCTTTTGACTCTGCCTATCTCAGTGCTCCATCTGTGTATCTGTATCTGTACATCTAGCTCTGTTTTGTCGCCCAATATTCATCTCCTTTTGGTTCTTCTGGTTGCATAGGTTTTTGTTTGAAGACAGACCATCTTTTGTTGCGATAAAATTGCAAATTGCTTTTCAAATATTTGGTTGTCATGGAAAGCAATTACACTTGAAACAAGAGCAACACCGAGAGATAGATAAAGACAGAGAGAGAGAGAGAGAGAGAGATAGGCCAAGCCCAGTCTATGTACTTTTTTCAACCACTGTAGTTGGTCTGCCATTTCAGGCGTGCCTCGATAAGCAAATATTGAAGGACTCGAAAACCATTCAGGCATCAACTGAGCAGCTGTAAAGCGACTTAGGATTACACTGTACTAGAGAGTGGAGAGTGGATAACCAATCCTCAAAAAACCTCACAGACCACACAACCACCGCCCCACAGCTACCCCCCAGTAGCTCCCTTTATCCATGCGATTGCTCCCTGTGTGTGTGCCCCCAAAAACTTTGACACGAGTCGAACAAAAAGTTCAACTAACGTGACAGCTCTGGGGTCTCGGTCTCCCATGATGTCCATTCTCGTTTACATCCATGTGCCAGGTCTCCGGCAGACAGGACAAGTTCATGAAATGTTGAAAATATATTCAGGATCCACACATAGACACACCACCAATCCACCCACACGCTCACACAGATACAGATACTTGTTTCATTTAAATCAACGTCTGGCATAAAACAGCAAAAAAAAAAAACAACAAAAAAACGGAAAAAGTTTTCCCTCTGCAATTTTTCCGCATTGCTCTCCCGCTAATTGTTGAGGCCGTTGACGGGTGCTCCAATATCATGGAATCGTATGGGATATATGGGATGCAAAAAGGGATGTGTGTAATGGAATTTTGTGTGTGCGTTGCGAGTAGGTGGACCCCTCTTTGGACAGTTCATCTGTCAGTCAATTAACAGTTTCCATAAATGTTGCAACTGCAAATGTCGCTCATTCTGTTCCCCATGTTCCCCCTTTTTACCCCGCTACATTCGGTTGGAGTGATTTTCATTTACATTGTTTGCTTTTCCCCTGTCCCTTCCTGCCACTTTGATATCCCTGACACTTTTGCAGGAAGCTCTGGAGAGCACATTAAAGATGTATTTGCCAAGTGCAACGAGTGCTGAATTTTCCATTTCCCTTCGATTGTTAGCTTGCGGGAAGCATTAAGATTCAAAGTAATATTTAATGAAAGGGCAATATTTGTGGAGAAGCCAATTCAAATTAAAGTTGAGGCAAGCTCATAAGTGCTTAATCATTAAGGGATCTAAAGGAAGGAAGTCATCAGGGAATTAATGGAGATTTCCTTTAATTTTCGCCACCATAATTTCGAATTTTCTAATGCTCTATGAAGGGTGTTTATTGCTCATTAAACTTAAGAGTTGTTGGTAGTTTTTTAACTTAATAAGGCCCACGCATCGATAGAGAATTCCTATAGGATATTCCTTACATAAAATTATTAGAATTGGAAAGATATTCGAAGGCTCTTCTGCTTACTTTTGAATGGCTTGTTCTCGATTTCGAGTGTATATATCTGATATTAGAAGATTTGCTGCTTACCCAGAGTATTTATTTTCTTTTTTTCCTTTCTACCTATCTAAATCATTTCACGAACAGAGTTTTGGTCATCAGCTTACATATAAAAATGTATTATCTTGATTACAAAATTAAGTTCTACATTACAACCCCCACAACTAGATTCAAAATATCATTAAACCTTTACTACTCCCCAATGCTCACCATTTTCATAATTCATAAAAAGAAAAACCATTCTCTGCCTGAGCCAACAAACAAACCACTTGATGACATCTCAGAAAATACTCATTACAAGACCTGATAACTTCCACTTGAAGTGCAGTTTAGTACTCGTATTTCAAGAGGGGAAACCCTAGCCCAACCCTAGCCATGGACATGGACATGGACATGGACATTTCATGCACAAATTGCTACGCTCTCTGCCTATCATCCTGGGCAACTAGCAACTTGAGTTAATTTATGTACGGCTCCTGGGGAAGAAGGAAAAAACCGAAGCCTGCTCACATGGGTCCGATAAGCATGTCCCTGCTTTAAACGGTAAACAGCAAAGTTGGGGGAAAAACTGAAAGGAAAAAAGAAAAGGAAAAACCAAACGATGTAAAACACTTAACAAAGCATTGCACTTGCTCCATGTGCAAGTGTAGGGAAAGGAAGGGGGTAGGTACACAAGTGCAGAAGAAATTTACGACAATATTTTTCATTCATTTAAAATGCTACGCCAATACACATGACAGTTTGAGAGAGAAAGAGAGAGAGGGGGAGAGAGCATGCAGAAATGCATGAAAATGAAACACAAATATTAAGGGAATGAAACGGAAAAGGAAACAAGAGAAATTTGAAACAATATCTAGGAGCATGCGCAAGAGCGACACAAAGGGGAGAGGGAGAGACATATTGAGAGACAGATTTTTGATGGAGAGATTGCCTCTGCTAAGGGTTGGGTTCCTGAACGGACGCGTGCCAAGTCCAAACAGGAAAACGCTCGTAACAATTAAAAGAACTCCCCCCATCCCCCACTACCTTGCATCAGCAGCCCAAATGAGTTTCAGTCCGAGAAACAGAGGAAAAACAAACGCACAATTTGCCCAAAAGAAAGAGAAAGAGAAAGAGTGAGAAAGGGGGAGCAGTAGTACCTGATTGAGTCGCAGGTACTCACTCGTTCACTCGCTGACGTACTATGTTTGTTTTAGAAATTTCCGAGTGCATTGTTTTACCCAAAAATGTATGCAAGGCTTTTGCCATAAAATAGCTGTGGCAGAAGTGGTTTTTAGGATATGGGGGGGGGGGGGGGGGGAAGGGGGGTGGCTAGGGGGTGGCTGCATGCATGCTAGCAAAAGGGTTGATATTTTCTGTGGGTGGCTTTGACATTCCGCCACACACACAAACCGCACACAAACCGAAGCGAAACCCACTGCCATCGGGCCAAGCGGGCGGGAAAATGTGTGTTGTGCGGTAAAAAGGGAAAAGGCATGAAATTTTATGCACTGCATGAAAAATGAAAAGTTGCACGCAAAAAATGGGCAAGAGAGAGTCAGAGCGAAACGGAAAACAAAAACACGAATAAACAGTTCCCTTGGGAGGGGTGCGGGTACGGCTACTGGTACTGCCCTGCAAAGTTATGTGAGTTCCCCCCCCCCCCCCACCACAAAAAAAAACAGATTCTCAGGTGAAAAGGGAAACCAACCAGCCCCTCCCCCAGTGTCCTGCGTGTGTGCAGAAGGAACTTAAAGATATGCCAGGTGACATTCTCTCTACCCCCCTGCAATTGTCAACCTTTATTCCGATAAGAATGAAGTTTCCCCAGGCAAAATGTTTCAGAATGAGACATGAAAAGTTTACAGTGGGATGTGGGGATGAATGAAAAGGAGCATAAACTGCAGCTGGCAGACGCAAAACAAAGTCTGACATGCAACAGGGAGATGGGTGGATAGCTCTAAAGAAAAATCTAACACGCAAGCAAGGAAATGGCATCAAAACCCTAAAAGAAAATCACCAAGAAAGCGGGGAAATGGCATCCCTAAAAAAGAGTTGCAATGGCACACCCACACACAAATTGTAGCATGATGCGGGCTATGGCATATACCTTTAAAAATAGGTAGAACGTGCCTTAATTATGAACATCAAAATACAAGTTTATTTCAAGGAAAAGTTTCATATACTTAACGTACTTCTTTGTTCTTTTACTCATACCTTAGCGCTCTCTCTCTCTCTCTCTCTCTCTCTCTCATAATCGAGTTGAGAGTCACACACATGCAGAAACCTGCTTAATTAAGCATTAATTTCACGTTTTATATGCATGTCGGTGCCTAGACAAAGTAGCAAGAGGAGCGAGGTGGAGAGCCAACAATATTCTTGTAATGGCAATTATTTAAATTAGGTTTACGGCATAGAGAGAATGCCAGGCAGCAACTGTGCATTTCATTTATGCATGGGCTTTATTCAATTTAATTTTAATATAAATTATGAACATTTCACAACAATTATCAAAGGAACGTCAGGGCCAGACATGATGGTAAATGTATTGCTGGCAATGCTCCAAGCTGGTCTGAAAAGAGCTGCAAGAATCAATCTTCAAGATAGAAAATAAATACTTACCCTAATACACCTTCTCTACCTATTCTTTATGCCACATTTCGTCTAACTTTGCACGACACGCAGCTCGCTTCGAAATTTGAACAGCTTGGAGGCCACATCTGCGCCAGCTTCAAAAGTGTTGTGGCCTAAATTCCAAGTGCCACAAATAGGGGGAGGCGGAAAACCTAGAACACAAGTTTCGCAACATAAATGTTCCACCATGCAGAGGAGGATGTAAAGCGATGAGGATGCGGGAGTAGCGAGGGTTTTGGTTAAGATTTTCCAATGTGACAGTCGAGCAGGAGATAAATTTGTAGCTTCGTTTCGAGCTAACGACAGCTCGAATTTATTTTAAATCTGTAAATACATTTAACCTTATCCCACAACAAGGTTTGGCAGGCATTTAAAAAGGGTAGTTGCAGATAGGACTTGACCTGAATACACACACACATTTTGACTACCAATTGGATTGGGTTGTTTCCCATCTAATTGGAATCGCATTTAGATTAGTTTTTCCCATGTCCTTGATAGTTTTACGGGCTAGTTCCCAAATGGGCTCATCAGAGGCTTGACTCTTTCATTGTTGGTTGCATTTATTGACAGGCAAAATGGTAAATTATCGGGGAAAATTACTTTTGGCCAGCAGCAAACTTTGTGTGGAAAATAAGAAAAATTACTCATGTGCATGTGACATACTTCTGCCATCGATTTGCGTTATCCATTTCTTGTTGAATTTGCTTTTGCCATGTCAGAAACAGAACAGAGTTCCCCGACTAACAAATATGGAGAGAAAAATCATGTAAAATTGCGCACAGTAAAACAATGTTGAACACGAACGAACAGAGAACCAAACGAATAAAATACAAAAATCCCTAACAACCGGAACAGCCGAAACAGCCCTTAAAAGTTGTTAAATAAATTGAATATAAACAAACGAAAAACTGCATCATAAATTTATTGTGATATGCCCAGATCCCGGCGCAGTCTCCTCTCCCTCAATCACTGACATTCAAAATGTTACATTTTTTTGCAATATTTCATTTTTGTTTGCTACAACAGTTTCAATGGCCATCGAAGCTCCTCAATATGAACGAGTTTGATAAACTTTTTCATTGAATTTCAGCTCAATTTGTTCGTTTGTTGTGCAGTTGATTATTTGTTTCTCACTTTTGATGATTGCTGAAAGGAAAATCATGTTGTGAAATCAACTAAAAAATGTCACAAAATTATAACTGACAAAATTTAATCATCTTCCGTTTGAGCAGCACAAAAAGCAATGGAAATCATCTGCAGTTGTTAGTTCTCGGATTTTCTGCAATTATTTTCAATGTTTTTATCCCAATTTCAACTGTCTTTTATTCAGTCAATTAACTGCGCTCAAAGGCTTTTCACAATGTCGTTTGAATCAACAAAAAAAGTGTGCAATCAATTAAACAAATTTTCCATAATTTCATTGGATTTTCATTTATAATTGATTGCTCCTTTTTTATTAAGAAAATTATTCCAAAAATTAAATAAAACAGTTGTTAAAATGTTTCAATAAATGATGAGCTGTCAGCGAAAGAGAAGGCCACAAGAGAACTTTCTGATTACCAAATAATCACAGTAGACAAGTGACAGGAACAGGGTCTGTACAACAAAATAAATGTTCAGGGCCAGTTACAGAACAGGGAAGAACTGAAGCAGGAACTATGACAGAGGCCAGCACAGGCAGACATATAACCACAGTCAAAACCGAAAACCAAAAGCAGAAGCAGACGTACAGCCGCAGTCAAAGACAGATTCAGATTCAGAGTAAGAGTCAGCAGAGTCGGTGGGGCCAGACCGCCTAAGGCAGACTACACACAGAAAAGGACATCCCACGGACAGACGGGGCTGGGCCGGGCACACGGTACGGTATACAGTTTTCCACCAAAAAGATGTGGCAACAAAATGGCGACGATGTTGCCATGGCAGCAGACGACGACGACAAGAATGATGGAAACAGGAGGCTGGATTTGAAGCAGGAGCAGGAGCTGGAGCAGCTGCTGCCTTTGGCGCACTGCGTCCAACAAAAAAGCAGCATCAGAAGAAAGCCCCGAGACCGGGCTTATTTTGTTTGCTTTGTATTTTTAGTTTTCGGGGGAAAATGCGAGACTGCAATGGCAATAACACTCATACTACAACCATATACATACATACATACATATATATTGTTTATATGTATCCACATTCATAATGGCGTCCAAGGGATAAGTAATGGCGCCCCCTTATTCGAGCAGTCAAAACAGGAAGAAGAGCCCTTAGAAAACTAAACGACAAATGGAATAATAAGTATGAAGTAAACAGAAAGGCAGACAGCGTAGAAATACAATAACCCAAGCCCAAGCCATCCGCCGCCCCCTGATAAAGCAAGATTTATATATACGAGTATGTACATTCGTACAAGTTTTTATAGGAAAAAGTTGACTTGGTGGGGGGGGGGGGGGGGGGCGGCTGTGCTGACTTTTAGTTGTTGTCCAACGAACAGCCCTTGGCGCGAGCTTATGATTTACTCTGATTCATAAGATCAACTTTAAGGAATGCTCAAGTTTTGCCAGAGTTTTGCGCATAATTTTTCTTTAAGATTAGCTCTGTGCTTTTCGCTAGATTAGCTTAGTTCTACTCAAGCAATTCAGTTTATTCCATGCTTTGGTAGTTTCTTGCAGGAATTTTTATCACAAAATTAACTTCATATTGAAAAATCGCTTCATAAAAAACTGTGCAGAGAAAAAAGAAGGGAGGAAAACTGTAGCAAATTAAATGCTGAAAATTTATTTCAATGCCATTTCTTTGCACCGGACATTTCTACACTTTCTCCCTCTGACTCTCTCTCTCTCAGGCTGTTTACCCTTATATTTTCTTGTTTTTTTTTCATCCTATTTGTGTGTATTTTTTTCCAATTTGTTTGCATTGCAATTTCACATACCATTTTTAGCCAAGTTTGTTCAAACTAACGTCGTTTGCTGGAACACGAAACAGGGCTGAACGACTGGACTCTCGTTACGTTCCTTGGGAGTGCCACAAAGGGTAGAGTGAGGGTATATGGGTTGAAGGGATGTCTTCGGAGTGCAGCAAAATAGCAAACATTTACTGGGCTTCTTGTTACGCTGTATCCTGTGGGACAAAGTCTGTTCCAGGTCAAATGACCAGAACAATAATTGAAGAATGTAGCTGGAAATCCCTTTTGTTCATCAACATTTTCAGAGCATAGCTAAATTCTTGGCTAAAATTTCTATTCAACATCTGCCCAAATAAACCGCACCAGGGTATCATTTGGTCTCTTAACTTGAACCTGTGCCCCCCCCCCCCCACCCCTTCAATTTCATTTTTTTTCATTTTCATTTTCCTTGCGTTGAGTTGAGTTTCGCACATCCGTTCGGCCATTTCGCCGCAGTAATAATTCATGATACAAATTGCGTTTATTACAATATAGCAGCCAGTCCGTAGTACAGTCCGCACACAGAGAGTCCGAATGGAAGCCGTGGTCGTACACACGGATACGGTTCCGTGCATGGAGGAGCCGCCAACATTCCGGGGTAGCCGGGGGGGCCCATGCCTCTGCGCGTGGCAGGCAACTTGATTTGCATTGCAAAAAAGGGTTACGCAGACTTTGCTATGCACTGTGGGCGTGGCATTGGATTGGATTGGATTGAGAGTAGTGTACGACTACAATTGGCCTGTGGCAGCAACTCTCTGGCTTGACGTTTTCTTGCGGCAGTTATTTATCACAGTTCCATATCATCCATGCCATGCCCCCCCGCATACACAATGCGCTGTGATTTGTGTATGTTTGTGGGGGGCGTGGGCGTGGGCATGGGCACACGTCATGGTCCAATTAGCAGCCGAACAACGCCAAGAGCGATAGAGTTGTTAGCCATAATAATCGCGCGGGCGCTCGCACACACCCACAGTGCCGATGAAAAGTTAACGCACAAAATCTTCACACTTGATTTGGTCAAAAAACGATTTTTCGGCTTGTGTTCGTTTGTTCGTTCGTTCGTTCGTTCGTTCGGGTAGCGCGTAACCATTGATCCGTGAAAATTTCACATGTCAATGAATCTGATTATTCCCATGCTCTTGGCTCTAACAAAATTAGCGCAACGGATCAACGTCAGATGACAGACCAGACCGTAAAGATATAAATATTTAACACATTTTTCCAACACATTATACGGCCGCATAGCTTCACAATAAATTGCATTAAAATAAATAATTGATTCGGTTTTCACTTCATTTTTTTTTCTTTTTCTGCTGTTTATTCACATAATCAAAAGGGGGGACATTTTTAATGCCATCAAATTATGGGATTAATCAAATGAGTCTGACATAAGCAGTGAATTTGCATATAATTTTGAAATGCCCATAAAATAAAGTGGAAAATTGTATAAACCAAAAACAAGTACATTTGCATGTACAGAAATCTGTTGGATTGACTGTCTGAAAGGGCCATAAAAATACAATCAAAACGGGTGTGTAAAAGAGCCTCGCTTACGCTATTTTTATACACTGATAGAAAAAAACCTAAGTAAAATTAACTACACTCATATTTGAATTTAAAATTCGATTTTTAAATACAAGCATAGTAAAATTAAACAGAATTCACTTCAAATATAAATGTATTAAAATGGGTTTTTTAATACCTTCTTATTCTATCTTAATACAAAACACTTTAAACTAAATATAATATATTAAATTTGAATACAAAACACTTTAAAATCAATATAATATATTAAATTTATATATGAAATATATTTAAACTAAATATAAAATATATTAAATTTTAATATTTTCATATTTATATCAAAATGTAAGTGGAAAATATTCAATATTATTACAACCACTCTTGGATGAAAATCAATGGCATAAATGAGTGAAAATATTGAAATTTTAGGGCTTTTTTTCTATCGGTGTACCATCTAGATACATATCCAATAATAGATTCCTGCATAGAATTTCATAGCAACTAAATATACTTTATGATGTTATAATTGTATGTTTGTCTATTAATCGTTAATTCGAATAATTAAGGTACTCATGAATTTACCAAAACTTTCTTTATGGAAGTATGGAGTTGCGCACTAAGAAAATATTCCACTATCAAATTTCGTTCCATCCTCGAACAGAAATAAAAGAAAACTCCAAATTAAATGTACCAAATCGAAGGAAAAACTCTGTACATATTATAAATGAAGGCATAACAATAAGGTTTCCTACAATATTTATAGCCTTAATCCGATGAAAGTATGTTGTATATTCAAGGCTCAATTTGACCAGATTTATGCCCTTGTTTACTATACTTGAAATCACAATATGTAGTATTATTTTTCACTGGGTTAAATCAATAAACATTTGGCCCCCGCTCTGGCAGAATAAATAATTTTCACACGCGGGAAAAAACTGTGACTTAAATAAGAGCACGCGGAAAAACAAGTGAAAAGCATATTTAGCACTGCATTTTAGTTTCGGTTGTTGTGTTGCGGGCAAACAGCTTTGGCGAAAGGATGAAAATGAAAACCGGGGAGAAAAAACAACAACTATTTTTTGAGTGAGAAACACACAAATCAAACAGCAGGTGTGCCCGCAGGACGTGAGGGGAGCGCGCATTGGCCGCGTTCGGTGGCCATTTTGTTTTCACATTGCAAATACAAATTTTTCGCTGCGGCACGGAGGCGGTCTTCTCTTCTCCTCTCCTCACCCCACCAGACATTCTGCTAACACTCGCCATAACAAAAAGATGGTTGCAAAAACATACAAAAATTTGTTTTTGGCCTGGTCGAAATGGTCGCGGGCAGAGTCCGTCCTTGCTTCCTTTCCATTTTTCTGTTCTGTTCTTTTTTTGGCTGGGCCCAATCACACTTTGCATATGCAGCGTTGCGGTATTCACACCAACGATTCTGGGGCCCCCCCCACTCAGCCTCCCGCTAACGCCATGGGTGGTTGGTTGGTCGTTCTCAGTCCTCTTCCTGTTCCAGTCACTCCCCAAAAAACATGAACCATTCGCTGTGCCCCGAACTGTGTTTACTCATTAAAATGCAAAAAGCTTGCGCTTGTGGCTGGTGCTGCCTGTCTGAGTGCTGCCATTCGCAGGCACACGACAGATTGTTGCTCGACATTGTTGATACTGTGTAGGGGTGATGGGGACCGATGCTGGAGCACTGAATTTTGGAGTTTTAATCTGTTATTCTCTGGCACAGACAGACAGGTCGGGTGAGGCCCATGCAGTACCCTGCTGCACACACACACACAGAGTTTACTCCATTTCGGGGGTCACTTTGGGCCTGGCCTTTAATGACAGCATGCCAGATGTTGTCGTCTGAACTGGACACTTGCCCCATACCCCGCCCTGTGTTGGTGTTGTTGTTGGTGTGTGTGTAAATTGATGTGCCATTGTGTGGTTGCAATTTTATTGAATGGAAAGTGCGTGTCAGTCCCTCAGTCCACCCAACGACAACAATTTACATAGCTTAATGCGTGGAAACATTTAAATATTTTTCGGTATTTGCATTTAATTTGAACAATTTCCAGTGGCTCGATTTCAGGCTGTTACAAAGGGCCAACGAAGTGGAAGGCGTGGGCTGGCAGAGATTTTCCTTTTGGGATTTGGGGATTGGAGATTGGATTTGTATGCCAGACATGCAAGACACAAATCAGCATCGGTATCGGGGCCACGTTTTCTGCCACTCTCTCTCTCTCTCTCTCTCTCTCTCTCTATTGGATGTGCGCTAAGCTTTACGATTATGATTACGATTTTCATAGCATACTTTTGTGTGTGTGTGTGTGTGTGTGTGTGTGTGTGTGCCATGCATATCCTTATGATAGCTTCCTTTTCCGCTCGCATGGGTGTGCGGGCGAGTGTGGGTGTGCTCTACATTATTTCTTATGGCTGTCGCTGTCGCTGCTGCTCCCACTGCTACTGCTACTGCCACTGCTGCTGATTATTATTGGAAAGTAACGCTCATAAAAATGCATATTAAATGCGGTAATGGTTATGGGGCAAACTATAATTTTTCGTGCAGCAAATAAAAGTTTTCCTGCCACGAGAGACCTTAATGAAGTGGCGTGGAGGGTTTGATTTATGCGGCACCACCCGGGAGCGAGTTCTCGTGCCACTGGCGGTGGCATACAATCAAATTAATGAAGTCGATTTCTTGCAAAATATTTCTCTTCCCCAGGCACACCCACACCCCCCTCCTGACACAAAGTACGAGCATTTGAAATATGTAATTTATCTCACATGGCCACAGTTCAGTGCATTTCTATGTCACACACTCTCGCTCTCCCCCTCTCTCTGGTTTTTCATTGGTGGAAAAACAAAAGTGGAATTTATGAACATGGAAAACTTAAAGCTGTACAAGAAACTTCTATTTGGTTTTCTCATCAATCAAAAGCCAAAGTCCTGTGCTTAACGAACAGGAGAGTTGAAGGAGGAGGAGAAAAAAAGCTAATGTCTCGTGCCATTGCCAGAGGCCTTAAATGACAGACTGCCACCACACCTGATGGGTGGTAGTCCAAATTGGGGTGGCACTTCCACCTGATTGGTATGCACAGGACACGGCCCAGGGCCAGGCCCCCAGTCGCTCCTGGCCATCTCGAGGAACACTCTAGTCCCCTGCCTGCTGTCTCCTTCCGCCCGTCCGTGTGCTGGTGAGGCAGAAATTGCAATCAAGTCAGCGCAGTTGGCGCACAATCGCCATCAAACTCAATCAAGCTCACGGCAGCCCCTGGATAACAACGGATTGGATGGATGAAGCGGTGAAGCGGTCGGTGCCTGCCTGAATCTCGGGGAATGGTGATAAAGCTCTGCTGCAGCTTCTGCTTCTGCACTGGAGGCGCTTAAAGAAAATTTCATTAATTTTCGCTTAATGTCCGCCATGTGCCGCAATTTCACTTCATTTTCCTTTAGCACTGCTCTGCTCTGCTCTGTCTGTGCATGCAAAAGTCTGTCAAGGCGGAGGAAGAAGACCCACGGAAGCGATATAAATGAATGAAGAGAGAGGATAAAGGAGCTGTTTTGCATTTTGATTAGCATTAAGGTGGCAGTTTGGTTCGAAAATCTTTTCAATTTGGAAGATTAGAAAGTGATTTGCGATGGAATAAATATCAAAAGGAATTAGAGGAGTAAATCTGCTACTAAGATTCGATTTGATAGGTAGAGACGGCAAAGCTAGGATTTAAATAGGGATTATGAGCTTAAGAACTATTTAATAATTTTGGCATATTGCTTGTGGGGTTAACAATTATATCTGACAAACATTTTTTAATATTTTCAATCAATATCCAACAGACAAGAGACATTTAAAGATCGTATTCGTAAAGAATACTAGAATAATTCTTTATTCAGGATGATTTCCCTATGCTCTCTGGTCTTAGCCGTTGCTTTATTAAATCAAAATCATTCTCTTTCACATCTTAGAGAAATTACCTTCAATAATCCGCTATAATGCCTTGGAAATCCCTGTGATAAGACACTGTCCTACCGCTTTAATCATATGATATTAACCCTAAACATTTCTCCGCCCATTTCTTCCTTGAAGTCCATTACTCTCATCAAGTTTATGTCTCTTGAGGAATGCATCTTACGCGTATGAGCCACACATTATTCCTTATTTTCATGTCAACCAAATAACGCCACTCAATTCCGAGTTGATTGCGTAAATTTTAATTGAGTCGCAGAGCTCGACTCCGTCTCCGTCTTCGCTGAATTCACGCCCAGGCCTGGCGCAAATTAATTTATTAATGTTGGTAATATTTTTTCCTCATCTTTCTTCTTCGCTGAAATTGGCAATTAAATTGACGGGCTGGCAGGGCAGGGCAGGGGACTGCCAGTGGCAAAGCTTGACTAAGCTTTTGCAAATGATGTCCCTGCTTTATGTGTCACCATCAACTGACATTCTGTGGCATGAATTCTGGTTTGCCTCGCTGGAAAAACATTTTAAATTGCGAAATTTATATATCAGAAGCAGCGAGAGAAATGTGACACCTGCTAAAGTATACATTTTTATGGTAAATGTCAGTGGCAGCATCGCATCCACTGGCACTGGCAACCAGCGATGGCAACAACAGAAGTCATAACATTATCTTTATCTCCAACTGCCAATTTGTTGCATTGCCCTGCCATGCAACGAGGCGTGGCAGATAAGCGAGGCGCACAGAAGAGCCGCAAGGAGGCCGTTTCTCTCGCTTAACTGTGCCAGCACTCGCATCCAAATGCCCTGTAATTTTGGGGAGAACAAGAGTATTGATTTTAAGGAGGTAAAAGGATGACAGATCTTATGTACTTGAGATCGAATAAAGCTCTTCGTTCTTTTAATCGTTGTCTACACCGATAGAAAAATGCACTGATATTATAATATTTTCACTCATTTATGCCATTGATTTTCATCCAAGAGTGGTTGTAATAATATTGAATATTTTTCCTTACATTTTGATATATTTATGAAAATATTTAAGTTTAATAAATTTTATATTTGATTTTAATATATTTCATATTTAAATATAAATATGTTATATGTGTTTTGTATTAAGATTAAATATGAACTTATTAAAAAAGCCATTTTAATACATTTATATTTGAATCAAAGTGAATTCTATTTAATTTTTCTATGTTTGTATTTAAAAATCGCATTTTAAATGCAAAGATGATTGTAGTTAATTTTACTTGGGTTTTTTCTATCAGTGTATTTACACCTTCAATTCCATATTTTACATTTTAATATTTAGCTCAGAAATATGTTTGTCTAATGGGTATCCCATAGTCGTTCCTCCCTGGTCACATTTGGTCTCCTGTCTCGCATAACTTTGCATTCGAAAGCAGGCACTGCCTTACCCTGTGTTCCCACCGCCCTCCTATTCCGCCTCCTCTGGCTGCCTAGTGAGCAGCAAACTCGTTGTTGCTTCAGCTGCAGCCCAGCCCAGCTCAGCCCTGCCCATGCCCCAGTCCAAGTGTTAACTCATTTGCGTGGCTGTTAAGTGACTCAATAAACGACGACATCTCAAATTGAGGACTCCACGCTGTGACTGCATCTACTTCTACCTACTACTCTCTGCACAGAAACGCACACACACATAAGTATGGCCACATGCAACACTAAGCTTACATAATGTGCCTCCTCCCTGTCTCCTCCCTGCCTCTGGCGACACCTCTCTGGCATACCTGATGCTAATTCTGTGGTGTGCTTGATTCTGACTCCCTTTAAAAGCCTTCCAATGTGTTCATTAATATGGCAGTGGAACCCAAAAAGGAAACTGATTTTGATAGGTAGATAGATAGATGATTCATATCTACGTGTATTGTCAGTTCAAGTCCTATGACTTCCTTCTTGAATAAACCATAGAAAATACAAATATTTCTTTGGTTTGTCTTATTTCTCTCGCATCTCTCATAAAAACCCATATCCTATAGATACATACTGTAAACCTTATTCCATATATCTCTTTTTCTCACTGCTCAACTACTTATTTTGATAAAGTTTTCCACTGGCTCATTTTCCCATTTTAAAGTTTGTTTCATTGAGTCCAAAGCTCCCAAGAGTTTCCTCAACATCTCCCTCATTCGATTATGTTTGTTTCTGTTTCATTTTGTTCGCAATTTTCCACTCCGCTCCACTCCGCTCCACTCCACTCCACTCCGCTCTGATTCAGTGCAATCAAGCCATCGCGCAAAAACTTCAATCCGAATTAGCCTCAATGCTGCTGCTGGAGGTTCTTTTGCTGCTCCTTCGTGTTGTCCTGCCGCTGCCCATTCAGGGGCTGAGCTTCAATCAATACTCGTACCTTTCGTGTATGTTTTAATATTTGGCAATGGCTTTTCCTACTTTCTTGCTTTTGGCCAGAATCCATTGTTAACAGCTTCATTAAATCCATGGAATCGTAAAAAAAGAGAGAGCGAGCTCACCCGCATAAGGTAAAATATTACAACAGCCATAAAAATATTTCGAAGGGTGGCCAGAGCCTCGAGCAGGACTTCGAAAAACTTCTTCAACATTGTACTCACTCGTATTTCTTGCACGTATTTATCCCCTGATACACTCCACCCCACACCCACATTGTAACCGCCGAGGAAAATGAAGAAATTCATTTGGAGCGAACGCGTACCTGAGATGCCAAGAATAAAGTTTCGACTTGACTGCATTTTAATCAAGCCAAGAGCCACGAACCAAACCGAAGAGAACCGCATTTTGACCCTCAACACCAAAGCGGGTCAATGGGTGGGGTGTGTTGGGCAGGGGGTGTCAATTGTTCCGGTTGTGCAGAGGGGCAAACATAGCACAAAGGTTAAGTTGCCGTTAAATTGTGGTAAAAAGAGGGGAAAAACATTTGATAACCCAAAATATTGTATGATTTTTGCATAATTTGTTGCGGAAACAAACGCTGATTTCCTGAGTGGTTTATTAGGGGTAAAAGGAAGAGTCCCAAGAGGCGTTGTTGCCACCCTTTCTGGCACTCTTTAATGGCAGAGTTGGTTCCTTTACTGAGCTGCACTTAAATGTTCGCTGATTTGGGATTTGACTTCACATTAAACACTTATTGAAATTACTTGTATTCTCCCAAGGCACACAAAACAATTCAAAATTTACTCATATTCACTGCATATTCCCTTTAAGTATTCACGGAAATCATCAAATGATTGAATATGCTTCCAGCACATGGCTCTCTGCGCTCTCTCTTTGAGTGCCACTCAAAGAAAACTCTACGCCATAACTTTTACACTATCCTACTGTCCATATATTCCATTCGCCAACACATGACTTTCTTGCATATGACAAAAGGTCGTTGCAAAGTAAAATTCTGTCAAACGTAAAACAAATTGTGTATGTTGTAAGAAAATTACATTAATGTTGCACGTAGCACAAGTTTCAGTTGTCAATTTTCTTAACAAATTCAATTTTTATGCGCGCATCACTTTTCCACCGAGATTCTCTTGCTTCCGTCAAAGACTGCCTGCCTGCCTGCTGCTGGGAAAAAAGGAGCCGGAAAAGTTATGCTCGTGGCAAGAGGGGCATGGGCATGGGCATGTGGGTGGAAAGAACTTGAAACGAAAAACTTCAAGCTGGCACCCACTTGAAGATGGCACCACAGACGATTGCCTGGAATGGGGGAGGGAGAAGCGCCCCACAGCGCCATCCCTTAAAACGTCTGAGCTGTGATGAGCCTTCTGCCTTCTCATTCTCGCCACTCTCTTTTTCTTTGTATCTGACTCGACTCTCCCAGCAGCATCATCTCTCTTTTTGACTGCCTGCTGCCTTCTTCTACTTAATCCATTGAAACAATAAGCAGCTTTGTTTGTTCTATCCACGACGACAGTCTCGCACTTTTGCTTTGGGCTTTTGTTGAAGGCGACGAAAGAGACGGAACGTCTGTGTGTAGGTGCAGCCACAGCCGCAGCAGTTTTTGTGCAACTTTAACCTCGTGTTACTCTTGCGTTTCGCATTTCTCTCTTGCTCACTGGTTTTTCTCCACTTTTCCAACAGCTCCCATTGTTGTCTCACAGCGTAGCTGAAGTGCAATGCAAAGCCGGGGACAAAGCGCGTCGTCTTCCCGGGCTCCTTTTGGGTGTTGCATTTAGTGCTAACCTCCAGCAGGGCATTCTCTTGTCTGGCTTATGATGAAAATGGCTGGGTCTCTAAGGATGTGGGTGGGGGCACTGGCAACGGCATCCCTTGGCAGTGATTACGAGTATTATAGTAGCTGCATGGTTTTGACTCCTTAAGGGTCTCTCTCTCTCTCTCTTTCTCTCTCTCCTTCGCGTTTAACAGTCACTAAGTGTGCATATGATGTACATGGCGATTGTGATAAGAAATAGGCAACACATATACGTACATATAGAGGAAGAGATCTACAGAGGAAGTGCTAGAAGAACTTAGGGGTTGATGG
This sequence comes from Drosophila subsilvestris, assembly GCA_035043285.1. Taxonomy (NCBI): domain Eukaryota; kingdom Metazoa; phylum Arthropoda; class Insecta; order Diptera; family Drosophilidae; genus Drosophila; species Drosophila subsilvestris. Next base: position 2,695,564 of record JAWNNB010000960.1, read on the forward strand.
AACACAGAAAGCGTCGTCTAATGCGGGGTCGAAATCGTTGTACGAACTCTCATTAAATTGAAATGAATGTGAGAAAAAGTCAAGGGGGCAGATGGGATAGTTCGAACAAAAGAGTAGAAATAATAGTACAAAATAGTCCTCTAATGAACATCTAATTAAACAAAGACTTTCTTCAGACTTTGGAAAGCGTTTTTTGGTTGGATTTTTAGACAAATGAGCTCCAATTAATTTCATAATTGATTTTTGGACTTTCATTGCGTTTAACCCCTTGCGTTACTTCACAAAAAATTCTAAAAGTATTAAAAATGCATCAAATCTTAGTAGAACTTTAATTTAAAATTTCCTTGAATCATTACCTATTTTTCTTTAAACTTATTCAACTCCAGTTTAACACTTTTTTTTTTAATCCCTCTCGCTTCGTCTGTGAAAACTTAATCAGAAATCACAGATTTATTCATGCTTGTTGTACGAGTAGAATCTAGAACCACATAATGAAAATCGTTGGCGTCACTCTGTGCCTTTTATTCTCTCTACTCTACACACACACACACACACACACACACATATATACATTTATTTCTCTGGCTCTGAATACAAAAGCCATTTCCAGCCATATTCCAGAACCACATTCTCATTACCACCCCCCGCCCCGAATGGCTTTTCGTGTGCATTGTCGCCACGGATATCCGCCATGTTGGCTGCTGCTGCTGCTGCTTATTTTCTCTCTATGCACATTAGTACTCCTCACACACACTAACACACACACACCCATAACAATAAAACTCTTTTCATATTATTTAAATTTCAAGTTATATATTTTTATTCCTTTTTTTTACCTGCTTTGGCACTAGCGCACAATAAGCCATAGAAAAGCGCTACAATGCCAAGCTGCTGGAAACAACAAAAGTTGGCAAGAATCAGCGAATAACTCTGCCAAGTTATGGCCAACCAGGACTATGGACTATCCCATACCCCCATATATCATGGCATGGCATTCGCTTTTGGCAACGAGTTTTCTCTGCACTTTCTGTGCAATCTGTTGAGCAAAATGTTTGTGGATTTTTGTGTGTACAAAAGTCCTTTCTTTGTCGGAGGGTTCTTGTTTCTTTTGCCATATTTGCTTACCCATTGGTGGGGGGGGTGTGGGCGGCATCACCCTGTTTACAATTCACTTTGGTTGCACTTGAGAAATTACACATGCAGCAGGTCCCTCCCTTGTCGGGTTGCTTCATTTCTTTTTATTCTACTCTCTGGCCCTTTTTTTATATCACGCTCGAATTTCTTTGTGTTTGTCGTCTGTTAAGGGGGACGGATAGGTGGGCAGCAGGTAAATCGTCTGTCTTATTTGCCTGCTACTTCAGCTTTGGCCCCTCATTCAACGCCCACTTTCCCTAACCCCCCCACACACGTACAACAGCCAGTCCACAAACGTACAGCCAGTCCACTCTTCTAATAAGCGACAGTCTGTGTGTGGGGCTCTGGCTCCCCCCGGGTTGTTTGCCCTAACCAGTAGGACTACAACATGATTGGAATTTTCCGGTGCAGACATTTTTGCAAAGGTAGCGAAAAAAAAGGGCGAAAAAAAACGAGACCCGATCCGACCCTTGCATTATTGCTTTACCTTTCTCTTTTGCTTTCCCCCAAACAGTCGGCGATTGTATTATTGATTTTTTTCAAGTTTAACCGCTCTTTTTGCTGTTGCTGTTGTTGTTGTTGGTGTTGTTGTTGGTGTGCATGTTTAGTGGAAATTATAAGTTGGTAACATTTGCCATGGCATTCTCTGTCGCTCTTAAAAATGTGAAATAATTGTGGCGGTAGCGTCAAGGAAAGTTAACTAAAGGTGGAAAATAAAAGCGAAAAAAAATTAAAGTGTCGATTTTATTTCCTGCTTGTAGGCAATTGTTGGAGTAGAAAAAATAGTAAAATTATTTTGGATAAATTTGTAAATAAAATTTCAACCCAAAAAAAAAAAAATTAATCCATAGCCAAATCTTTTTTTAATTTTTCTAACCAATCAGAGGCGAAAACATTTTGGTTTCAACTGCTTTTCCAGCTGATTGCATTTGAATGGCTTAAGTGAAATCCGAGAGACTTAAATTACAAAGGGAATGGACCCCAGTCCCAACTCCCCAACTCCAATCCCAATCTACACACATCCCTCTTGCCACTATCCATTAGTTGTCACAACAAAGGGGGCAACCGAAAAAGCTTGCACAATCCTGCAACCAAAAAAACACAAACAAAAACTGTGAAAGGAAAACAAAATTTCTTATATGGCTTTTCATTTGGTTTCTTGCAGCGGGCATCAAGTATACGGACAACCAGCGTGTGATAATCCTGGTGAAGGATGTGAACGACGAGCCGCCGTACTTCATCAATCGTCCGCTGCCCATGCAGGCGGTGGTGCAGCTGAATGCGCCACCAAATACGCCGGTCTTTACGCTGCAGGCCCGCGATCCGGACACGGATCACAATATCCATTACTTTATTGTGCGCGATCGTACAGGCGGACGCTTCGAGGTGGATGAACGTTCCGGCGTGGTGCGCACACGCGGCACAGATCTCTTCCAGCTGGACATGGAGTATGTGCTGTATGTGAAGGCGGAGGATCAGAATGGCAAGGTGGACGATCGTCGGTTCCAGAGCACGCCCGAGGAGCGGCTGTCGATTGTGGGCGGCAAGCGAGCGCCACAGTTCTACATGCCCAGCTATGAGGCTGAGATTCCAGAGAATCAGAAAAAGGACTCCGAGTAAGTTGTGAAAAAAATAACGGGGGGGAAACAACCAATGAGAGAAGGAAAAACACACACACACACAGGGAGGAAATTTATGCAAATTCGTTGGATGCCAATAAAAGTTATGCATAGCAAACTAGTCTCTGAATCTGGACTCTGTCCATGTGTGTTTATCCTTGGCTCTCATTGAAATTCCCACTGGGGAAAACAACTGTCAAAAGGCAGTCGAGCATCAGAGACGACCCTTAAAATATGCAAGCAAATTTTACATTTTCCTCCAGCTCCTAACTATTCCATTTCCCACTCTCTCTCTCTCTCTCTCTCTTTTGCAGCATTATTTCGATTAAGGCCAAGTCCTTTGCAGACCGCGAGATACGGTATACATTGAAGGCGCAGGGTCAGGGTGCTGGCACCTTCAATATTGGACCCACATCGGGAATTGTCAAGCTGGCCAAGGAGCTGGACTTTGAGGATCTACGACAGCCGCACGTGTACTCATTGATTGTGACAGCCACCGAGGACTCAGGCGGCTTCTCCACCTCAGTTGATGTGAGTATTCAAATGGAAAAAAGTAATTTAAAAGGAAATGTTTCAGTGAAGATGAAGGGGAACATTTTCTTTAAAGAAAATCGATGCTGAAAATCTTGAAACCTTTTTTACAGCTCACCATCCGAGTCACTGATGTCAATGACAATGCGCCCAAATTTGAGCTGCCCGACTACCAGGCCCACAATGTGGACGAGGACATACCGCTGGGCACAAGCATACTGCGTGTCAAGGCCATGGATTCTGACTCTGGATCGAATGCTGAAATCGAATATCTCGTATCCGATGACCACTTCGCTGTGGACTCCAATGGCATCATTGTGAACAACAAGCAGTTGGATGCGGACAACAATAATGCCTACTACGAATTCATTGTGACGGCCAAGGACAAGGGCGAGCCGCCAAAGAGCGGCGTTGCCACCGTGCGCGTCTACACCAAGAACAAGAACGACGAGGAGCCCAAGTTCTCGCAGCAGGTGTACACACCCAATGTGGATGAGAATGCCGGTCCCAATACGCTCGTTACCACTGTAGTTGCCTCCGACAAGGATGGCGATAATGTGCGCTTTGGCTTTGTGGGTGGTGGCACCTCTTCCGGGCAGTTTGTCATCGAGGAAATCACGGGTGTCATTCGATTGCACAGCAAGGCCATCACCCTCGATCGGGACAAGTACGAGCTGAATGTCACGGCCCTGGACGATGGCTCCTGCTGCGTGAATGGCGATCAAACGATACACACATCCACGGCCGTTGTCGTTGTCTTCATCACGGATGTCAACGATAATAAGCCAGTGTTCAAGGATTGCAGCACATACTATCCCAAGGTGGAGGAGGGTGCCCCAAATGGCAGTCCTGTTATCAAAGTTGTGGCCACCGATGAGGATAAGGGCGTGAATGGACAGGTGAGAAGGGGATTAAATATACATAAATTGGGGATTCTGTGATGGCTGTAGTTGGAGGGGATTTATATATTTAAAAAGGAACATACCTGAAGCTTGAGAGAAATTACAAGCTAAGAGATAAATTCATGGAAAAGAAATACTTGAGTAGCAACAAGCGTACAAGTAAAAGCTTTGTATCATTGTTCCATTTACTGATTGATATATCTGTTTTTTGTTGCATAAAAGTGTAGCCCACAGGATCTATATATATATCATGTCAATCAAGGTCTCTAACATGTTCGATTAGCCTTTGCCTTAATTACTTTTGCCCGCTTCATCGAGAACACACATTAATTATAGGTTATTTGTGTGTTTGAGGCCAGCCCTAAACGAATTATCCTCGAGTGTATGTGTGGTGTGGCAAGGGAAAGATTTCATGACGAGATTTGAGTCATAATTTTCGTTTCGTGTTTTGGCCAAGTTCAATGCACTCGAGAGTGCACTATGGCATGTCGTGTGTCGAGGTCAAACGCCTCTAAAATAAAGCAGCTCTAATCGCAATTTGTGTCAATCATTAAACAATTTTGCATGTTCCTCGTCCATGTCTACAGGTGAAATACTCGATAGTGCAGCAACCGAATCAGAAGGGAACCAAGTTTACGGTGGATGAGGAGACCGGCGAGGTGTCCACCAACAAGGTCTTCGATCGAGAGGGTGACGATGGCAAATTTGTATCCGTTACGGTGAAAGCTACAGATCAGGGCGATCCAAGCTTGGAGGGCGTCTGCTCTTTCACGGTGGAAATTACAGATGTTAACGATAATCCCCCGCTATTCGATCGACAGGTAAGGAAATCTCTGACAGGAGTCCACAAAAATCTAATGAATATTTATCCAAACAGAAATACGTGGAGAATGTCAAGCAGGATGCCAGCATTGGAACAAATATTTTGCGTGTCTCTGCCTCCGATGAGGATGCCGACAACAATGGTGCCATTGTCTACAGCCTGAGTGCGCCCTTCAACCCGAATGATTTGGAATACTTTGACATTCAGGCCGAGTCCGGTTGGATTGTGCTCAAGAAGCCACTTGACGTAAGTGTTTGCTTTTCCATTCAGTGACTCACAACTTTGGCTCATGTACTGTTCGCCCACCCTGTACCCCCTATTTATGATTTAACCAACCCACCCCCAAAAAAAAACTAACCAAGTTCTATGATTTCCATTATACAATTTTGATTTACCATGAAGCGAACAAATCGTACTTCTGTTTCTTACTAACAACTCAATGACCAGATGCTTAGCATCTAACAAAAAAGATCTAGAGATTCTGAGCGGCTTGTAATTATTAATATATCTATCTGTATAACTACGAGTATCTTATGATTGAGTTCTTCGGTTTTCAAACTGCACCTTTCTTCAGTTTTTTTTACGTTCAATGATTTACAAGACCGCCGCCGCCAGAAGTATATTTGATGTGGAAGCAGTGCAAGTTTTTTTGCCACATATCTGCCGATATCTACGTTACATGTCGTATATATTTTTAGTTGTTTCCGAAACGATTTCTTTTGTTTAGTTTATAGTGCGTAAAATTGGCCCAAAAGAAAGCAATCTAAGCCCAAGAGCAGAATGCCAAGAAAAAACGAATTGATTTTTAACATTTTTTGAAACAAATCAAACTAACACACAAGATCAGAGAGGTTGGGAATGAAATGCTTTTAACAGACTGTACAGCTGCTTGAATACTTTTTTGGTGTCAGGTTTTTAGGCTTAAGCAAATGATGTAAATAATGGAAACATTTCAAGGCAATATCCATATAAACCCCCCCGATACGATCACGAATATTTTTGAGCATCGTTGTAAACATTTTTTGATGACTCTAAAAAAAAGAGAAAACTCTAAAACGAAAATATATAATTTTCCTTTTTCCAAGTAGCCTTATTTTGTATTGCCACTTTTTGATTTTAACCCAAAAGAAAAAAACATAAAAACTCCCCACAAAACCCCCGAAGAAACCAAAAATCCACCCGAAAACTTTTTGTCGAGACTATGCAACTTTTTGAACGTCTCCAGCTGCAAGCCTAACATGTATTTTTCATACAATTTTCTTTATATTTTTTGATCAAACAAATGTTTAAAATACAAATATATTTTTGAAGAACATTTCTGTTTGCATGCCCATGGAAAATGTGGCCTTAATAATCGAATTTTTTGTGTGATGGAAAGCCAGCTACGCGGAGAAACTAGAATATGTTATTTAAATAATTTATGTTTTAACTGCACCTTTTACTTTATGATTTGTGTTGTTTCGAGAGGATGATTAGACGATGATGATTGAGAGGCATTTTAATATTTTCGTTTTTAATTTCCCATTTTATATATTTACATATTCAAAAATTATGGTACATACTATCGAAATGTCTAATCAACGATTTAGGGTTGTTATCCAGTAAGTAAATGCGAATATTCTGCTTTACTGTGCTAACCCCCACCAACAAAAAAAAATCACACAGAAATCTGTAAGCTAACCTCAAAAAAAAAAAACAAACGAAACTAACTCCAGGAACAGACTGTACTTCATAATGTAATAAGTTATGGAAACTGAAAATATCATTTCATTGTAGGGCATATCCGAAAAATAGAGCAAGAAATAGTCTCGTCAAAAGCAAAAAACAATTTATGTGAAAGGAAAACCCCGTCCAGAATCCTTATAACGTTGCTATTCCCATACTAAAACCACTCCTAACCTCACAAGTTTTGTACTATATTTATACCCTTTCCCCGAAAAACATTATTTTTTATGAATATTTGATCCTTATTTCATTTGTTTTGTGTTTCATATATTATTAAAAATACATTTGAAATAAACATTTTAACGACCACAACGATGCCATCAAAAACGTAACGTAATCGTCACGTAACCAAACGTATTCCCACGACACAAACCAAAACCTAACATTTTGCTAACATTTGGGTTCGGGCACTGACTACCGTTTACATGGCAATGTTAACGTCACGTCCCGCTCCGCTGTTAACGCTAACATTTCTGGCTAACACTACGCTTCAATCAAAACTCACACTCAATCGATCAATCAACAGCGCGATCGCTATCGCTTGCGCGTCCGCGCCCAAGATAAGGGCCAACCGCCCTCCTATGCCGATGTTGATGTTGAGTTAGATGTCGTCGATCGCAATAATAAGCCCCCCATTTGGGATAAGAGCGTTTATGGGCCGATTCACATACGCGAGAATGTCACTGTGGGTACGGTTGTAACATCGGTTAAGGCAAGGTTTGTATAGCCAAAACACAACATACCTACTCGTACTCTCTTTCTCCCTTCATCACAAAATCTACACACACAATTAACACTAACATGAGAGTCTAACAGCTGTCTGGTACAGCCTCCTAACATAGTCTAGTTAACAGCATTTAAAACATTTGGCTAACATAGCATTTAAGCTTTCCTAACGGTGTATTTTTAACATCCGGTCGATGTTGCTGTTATTCCTTCTGCAGAGTGAAAGCTTTACGATATACAAACTACTTTTTGGTGGTCGTAAAAGCTCGCCAAAGTTTCACACCATTTTTTTGTGGTCCATCAACAAAGTTCGAACTTTATAAAATATAATTTGACATGGAATTAAAATTCAAAATCTGGAAAACTTTTGTTGCTGGATTCGATTTTGGAAACGAGCAATCCTTTTTGCATTTTGATGCGGTTCCCCATGAAACTCCATACACATTAAACCCCCCTTTTGGATCTGCTCCTGCTTCTCTGTCTCTGATTTATCCCCCCATTCTGTGACTCAAATTCCCCAAAAAGACATGAACTATTTATATGCCTGGAACATTGTGAGGATCGTAATGAAATTTTTGGTGTTGGTTTTCATTTGATGGATACGATATGTAAATTAACAAAAAAAACTATATCATATATTGTATGTGTAACGTACATATACTCCAAACAAGGTTGCAGTTTAGTTTTAAGCTCTAGGAATTACAAGGTAAATACTCGTACTCATACACAACGTGTTCAAAAATGTTAAAAAGCAATAGTCGAAAACGAAAAGAATTATAATCGAAGCAAACTGTAAAAAGTATGCTACAAAAATTGTACTTGTAAAATGCACAAAACCCAATATTCGTTTCTTAAATTTAAAACCATTTAGTTGAGACTATTTCCCAATATTTATTTTAAAGCTACTTAAAACCGTTTCCATTTCGAAGGCTAGGGTCGAGACAATATAAAATAATTTGCACTGCATTCAAAAGAAAAGAAAATTTGTGCATAAAGGCCTACCAAAAGAACTTTACTTTAAAGTTTTAATATATTTAAAATATTCGTTTTTTTTTAACTACGTTTTAAATTATTTTTAAAGAGGTGTTGGTTTAAAATTTTCATTTTTTGTTTTTTAACCATGAAAATACAATCTATTTAATTCAACTTTTTTAGAACTTCTTTGAAAAAATGTTGCAACTATATTATGTAATTTTGTTTTTTGCCTTTTTCCTGAACAAAAAAAAATACCGTATTTACCAACAAATATCGACGTGTCTCGTCATTTTTGCAACGCCTTGCTTGATTTTGAAACAAAAAAAAACAAATACTTGATACAAAAACCGATTTTTGATATACATATATATCCGTGAAATGTATATAAAATACAGCGCGAGACATACAAGTTAGAGGCCATGGCCCAAGACAAGGGCTATCCGCCATTATCGCGTACTGTCGAAGTACAAATTGATGTGGTCGATCGTGCCAACAATCCGCCCGTCTGGGATCATACTGTCTATGGGCCCATATATGTCAAGGAAAATATGCCCGTTGGCGGCAAAGTCGTCTCGATCAAAGCCAGGTCTGTTCAATTTTCGTGACAAAAGTTTAACACATCTCAAAAATCAAAACAAAAATCAATTAAAACAAAAAAAAGAAATACATTTTGCTTAGTTATTTAATAAGAAATATGTATAATTTTTGTGTTTAATATTTTCATAGGTGTCTTATTCTTTCGTGTTCATACTTTATCGGTTATTGGTGTCATATATGTATTGCCATTGAGTTAATTTGTGTGTTCTGAATGTTTGTTCTTAGCTGCTCTTTAGATATTGATTCCTGTGAAGAGGGGGTCTATGGAAATCTTCCATTTCCGCAGGCACTCTCTTCGAACCCTTTTAGTTTACACCTTTTAGTGCTCCTTGCTCCCATATCATAATCTCTCCCATAGTATCCATCCATCATTTAAAAAGCGCTCCAAAGCTGCACCAGTAAAAGAAACACAACTATAAGCTGAAAATGCACAAGCCACACATTTATAAGAAATGCACAACATATTTTATTTAGTATTTTATGTTGCTTAGTATATAATATAGAGTCTACTCAGAGTGGAAAAATACCATAGAAATGATAACTTAACGATAAAGACAGAAAACTTAAGCTACTTGTATCGTATATTTTTCTACATTATATATTGTAGATAGTGTTCTCAGAACCCGTCATCAGAACAGTTTACAAAATCTACTTTAGGTAAAATCCTGCGAAAATTTGCTTTTCATCAATGTTATCATAAGAAAACTTCCCTTTTTCCTAATAGTAAGAATTTTATTCGGAAAAGAAACTTCCAAAGATAATTATGGTTTTATTTTTGGGAAAACTTTCTTATGATATGGAAAATTAGTGTGTTAAATTTCAGTTAAATGCTAATACTTTTGGAAGTCATAACTGAATTAAAAGCGATTAATAGAGTAGAAATATGTTCCGATGGAATAAATCTTATGTTAGATCTGAAATTCTACTCCTCCATTATTTGAATAGATTATAAATCTTTAAGGGCATCTAAAAGTAGCTTCTACCATCAAATATTCATTAACTTAAATGATTTAAAAAGAAAGTTCAATATTTCTATTACCCGCACCTTAATTTTAATGAAAATCTCTGTCAAAATGTTAATTTTCATAACTCTTCAAGGGTATTTCATGCTTCGCTAAACTTCCAAAACTTTCCCTTCTTCTACTTTTGGGTCCGTTTTTTTCTGGACGCACATGTCCATAAACTGCTGCACAAACTTGAAAGTGAATATAAGCAACGGGTCCGACCTTTGCCGCATGATGAGGTGGGTCAGTTTCAATTACCTGCCACTTAGTGTCAGCCAGTGGCTAAAATAAAATATAAATCCCAACTATTCCCAAGGAGAGTGGGCATAAAAAACGGGGTTCGGTGATGGGGTGAGGGAGAAAGTTTATTTTAAACAAAGTTTTGTTTTTTATAATTGCAATTAAACAAAAAAATAACTTGAAGAAGAGCACTTAAATGACTTCTGGGTGGTGGAGAACACCATCGCAGCTCTGGGATCTTTGTGCGGTCCGTCGCCGCTCCACTCCGGGGATAAATCCCCTCTCTCTTTGAAATCTCTCTCTCTCTCTCTCTCTCTGCGGGATGCGTTTTATCTTCGTGGCAAACCAGCCACATGGCACTGGCATTTTAATTATGCGTCAGTCCAAGTCAGTTTTTATATTATCCTTCTTTCTTTTTTTTTCCACCATGCACTTTCCCTTCTGTCGCACTAAAAGCAAATGCACTTAAAACCAAAGGCTAAAAAGATACAAACCACAAACAAAATATATATAAAATTTAGAAATGATGCACATACGAAGCACCTGCACAGAGCCTGAGCCTGATCCTTAGCCTGAACCTGAATCTATATAGAGTTTAGTTTAGTGCCCTTAAGTACACTTCTTTTCTGTTCCCCAGCGCAATATTAAGGAAATTACAAACTATTAAACGTGCTTGGGTTTCTGCTGTTTGTGTTTTTTTTTGTTTTTTTTTTCAGTTTCAGTTCCTGGCCTTAAGTATTCTCTCGGTTTTATTGTAATTTTTGTTGTTGATATAAAAAACATTTTTCGTCCACCTTTCCTTTCGGTTTACGTTTCTCTCTCTCTGTGTTTGCAATTATCTGGTCATGTCCCAGCACAAAAAACAACAAGAAATTCGTTAACAATATGTATATATACATTAGAGAGGGGCCCAAGATGCCATTAGGAGAGGGTTTAAGTGTTGGGACGCCCCCAAGTGTGGGGCGTATATCATCGTAATTGTATTTGCTCTTGAGGCGCCTCGAGTTCCCCATTGTGTTCGCGGCACGTGACAAGGTCGAGGGCACAAATAAATATGTATATCTTTAGCTAGAGCAGCTTAATGTTTTTTGTTTTTTCTAATTTAAATTATAGAAAATAGTTGAAACATTCTAGAAGCAAAACTGCAACAAAAGAAGCAACATTTGTGCTCAGTGTACAGAAATAAGTATAAACAATATTTTCCATACACTTTCTTTTGGTTTTACCAACACACACACACAATCAAAGAAAATTTAATAAAATCTACTCACACCTTACATCCAAATCACAGAACAACAACAAAGAAAAAAAAAACGAAAAGAAGCCTCCAAGAAAATTTCATGCAATCCACAAAAATTTCCCCCACCCGCCATTCCACCCATTCCCACCCACTCCACCATGAATTTTTTTCTCCTCATTTTTTGTGCCATTTTTTGTCCTTGGCAACATTTTTGCGCAGTCTGACAGTTTTCATTTATTCTTAAGACCCGGCTCTTAAGGCTCTTTTTTTTGTGCTGCTGCTGCTGCCATCTTTCTGTCAGCTGCAAGTGTTGTCCAAGCGCAAATAATATATATATATATATATATCTTTTTATATATATTGCTCCCCTGATTTTTGCCTAATTTGTTTTTCATTATCATATACTGAAACCGAAACCGAAACCGAACCCGAACCCCATTTTCCAACACCCTAAAATGGCAATTACATTTTTTGAAGCCATTTCTATGTTGTTTTCCCATCCGTTTTTTATTTTTCGGTTTCCCCTCTGCTTTGCGGAAAAATTTTATGTATTTTTCTTTTGCACAAAAGACGCTTTAAGGAATTTTTCGTGCAACAACAAATTCTTTTTGAATGCACATCATTTTTAGAGCAAGAATTCTTTTTATGCGTCGTTGTGTTTGAATTTTGTCATGTTGCATGTCGTATTTATAAAGAGAGTATATTCTTGTTTTTTTCGTGTGAGTGTGTGAATGTACTTTAAAGCAAGAGAAAGTCCAGCCAGAGGAGAGTTTTCCCTGAGGCCTATAAGAACTTTCTCTTGATTAAATTTTTTTCATATTCAAGTAATTGATTTTTGATAAATGAAATAAACATTTAACCATTTCATTTCGTAGCCTAACCATAATTTCATGTAGATACTTAATCTTTTCTCTTATAAAATATCATTAATTGAACTTAACTAATATGTAAATCATATCTTCTTTGGCCTGGACGTCTGCAGTTCGGGTATTGAAGGCAATCCCACAGTTTTCTATCGACTGATGCCTGGGTCTACGGCTCAAACGAACAAATTTCATACGTTCTACTTGCAACAAAGACCGGATAATGGAGATACGTGGGCGGACATAAAGGTGAACCATCCGCTGGACTACGAAAGCATCAAGGAATACAATCTAACCATACGTGTTGAGGTAAGAATTCAATTTAAAGTTGTCGAGCACCTAAAACAGAAGTTTTTCGTGGGCTCAATTAGACGCAGACATGTATTTGACTTTTGTATTTGGGGAAAGACTTTCGAAATACATTTGTAATTATTTGATTTGAAAAGTTTTAATTACTTGCGCGAGCTTCCAATGCAAATGGCAGAGGTTGAGCTTTTCCTGGCTCCAAATTCATTAAGAACTAGCAGATTGACTGACTGACTGACTGACTTAGAGACTGGTTGAATGAGTAACAGCCCCGTGGCTGAATGGTAATCAATTGCATTCCCAATCAAAGTCAAGTTTTAGAGGCCGTGAAGCCTCATTAGTTGGACCATTCAGCGGAGAATGCCAGGCAAAATAAGCGCAGAGTGCTGAAATATTAATGGGAATTCCGGGAAAAACCGCAGTGCCATCACACACAGTGCATCTAATGAAATGCCATACAAATTCAATTGCACAAAAAGATATTTCCCACCCCTTTCCCGCTTCAATGTTCAGGTAATTAAATAGCAACGGGTTTCACTTTAATTCTGAATAAAAGCTAATGGACCCCAGTGGGGCCGCAGCGCCGCTTATGTAAAGAGCAACAAAATTTCAAAATTATTTGCGGTTTCATTCATGAAATACTTAAATATTCTCGTATTAGTTTGACAAAAATTTTCAAATTAATTTTTAATATTAGTTTTTTTTTTTCCTTGGTGTTGCTTTGTTTTGCGGCTAAATAAACATTTCAAATGTGTCCTTGCGGTTGCCGTTAAAATTTAGAGAGCGATTTGTAAGGATAAATAATTTGTTGTAAATTTGTAAATGGTGATTTAAAGTCTAATTTTATTCGTATTTTATAAGTGATTGTCTCACTTCTGATTCAAGGTTGTTTTTAGGGTAAAACTTTCCTCTTTTTCCTTTTAAATCGCATCTAAAACAGTTTGCCTAGTGATTCTGCCAATTAATCAAAGTTCTGGGGGCAGTCCCCACCAAAAACCCATCATCGTTCATGGCCCAAAACGAGTCTAATTAAGGCCATGTGTTTACACAGGAAAATGTGAAATAAACAGAAAATAAATAATTCATTTGGGGGCGACACGTTTGTCGTCTCTTCCGTCCCAGTTCTGATGGCTGTCAATGCGAGTGTAAACATGTGTGTGTTTTCTACATTGGTTTCATATGCATTGATTAATAACGTAATGCCGGAATATGAATGCCAAATGTTGTGCAAATAGAATCAGTAATATTAACAAGGCCAATAGCCTATGACAAGCTGCCACAATTTAGATGCTGGCTGGGTAATAAAGCAACTAATAAATGACAAGTTGCCAATCAGATGTTGCTCTACTGATTGATGATGTTTAATCAATCACATGCCAAAGGAATCCCACGCAAATATATGCACCAAAACTTTTGATTAAAACCCTTAAAAATTCCCACTTTACACGTGTTAAAGATACATATTTGTGGATATTTCCACTCGAGCCAAAAGTATTTCAAATATTTTTTAATCAGCCTCGTTTAACTTTTTTGCAAATTAATATACAAATATTTTAACGAGGTGAAAAAAATTACGCATTAAACACACTTTACTGCTTAATTAAAAAACAAACAAAATAGCAAACGAAAGAAAGGGACAGCAAAATTATGAAAAATCAAATATACCCTGAACCCTTTTTTTAATATTGGTTTTTACCCCCGACACTCACTTTTGCCCATTTATACTTTTGCAGAATAACGGAGCCCAACAATTGGCATCGGAAGCGACCGTTTACATAATGCTCGAGGATGTTAATGATGAAATACCGCTATTCACCGAACGCGAACAGGAAACGGTGCTGGAGGGCGAACCGATTGGCACCAAAGTGACACAAGTGAATGCGATCGACAAGGATGGCACATTCCCCAATAATCAGGTGAGTGTACGGGTGGGGTGCGGAAGGGGTTGTAGTACTCGAATGTACTCGAATGGAACGACATCGAATGGGGTTCGAATGGGGTCTCGAGTGGGGTGTAGGGTAGACAATGGCGGAAATGCCAGACGATTGCTATAGCAAATTAATGGCTGGCGTACGATGAAGTTGCCAAAGCGAGAAACAGCGAAAAGAGAGAGAAAAAGCGATTGACAGCTGAGAAGATTGAGAGGTAATAAGAGAATGGTAATGGCGAAAAAGAAAGAGACCAAATTTAAAGGGGCAGATATCTGTATTAAAAGTGAAAGACATTGTGGGGTTTTATATTGGAGATTACTTTATGGCCATGAAATGTCAGGTTCACCCACTAAAGGGTGTCATTGTGTATAATCGTGTTGCATATCTGATGCACAGTAAATAGTTATGATTAAACATCATCAGAAGCCTCTATTATTTCAATAGTCAAAGATTTCGTCTTTAAGCTAAACCAAATATTATCCTTTTATTCCAATAAACTGTAAAAACTTTCCATCTCTATAAGTACACCCCAAAATGAATGAAAATTCAACCCTTTTAAATTACTATCATCATCTTGTTCCATGTTTCACTCGGTTCTTGCTCCCAAATGAGGTTGCCTGGCCGCCCAATTTATCTCCTTCTTCATTTTGTAACCCTTTCACGCTTTTGTAATTGTTTTTTTTTTTATGGCTGTACGCCGTGTCCTTCGTCCTGTGTCCGTCCATTTGGCCCATCAGCTGCCAGCTGGCTAATAAATGTCAAAGAGTTAGCATTTTTGCACGCCTTCCAAGTGTGTGCGAAGCCCTTAGATGGAAGGCCCAGCCAGCGAGAGGCAAAAACTAATGCAAAATGCAGAATGAAGCCAGCCTTTCTCCTGGAGCACCCCGAGGGTTTGTCTTTTGTCCGTCCGATGACGGGAGGGGGCTGGTGGGTTAGATGGAGGTTCTTTCAGACAGATCCCTCAAGCCTCACTCGCGATTATAATAATATGGCACTTTGGCGAGTGGTCGACGACGCGACGTTGGCCATTCTTTTTATGGGCAACCACAGTTTGTGTCCCCAAGCCAAGTAATTTGCATGTACGCGTGAAATGTCCGCACTAATTAGCGTTTTCATTTATAGTCCCCGACCACAAACCTCCGATTCATGGAGCCACCTCCAGAATGGCCCTGAACGAGGGACTCTGGATTTGATTATCATTATCGTTCCGCTTTAATGTCTGCAAGGCGGTAATTAAATTTTCGCCTCATTCTTCTCTCACTCTCGAACTTAATTTTGAATTTTTCTCCGTTTGATGTTATGTGGGAAGCCCAGGAAATCCATGCGGAACCCATGTTTTAATTAACCAGAAAAAGCACCCAAAAATAAACCAAAATTCTACTTCCAGGTCTACTACTACATTGTCGACTCGCCGCGGAACGAGGGCAAAGAGTTTTTCGAAATCAATCTACAGAGCGGCGAAATCTTTACCAAAACCGTTTTCGACAGGGAGAAGAAGGGTGCCTATGCCCTGGAGGTGGAGGCACGCGATGGTGCGCCATCGGCACGACCCAACAGCAATGGACCCAATTCAGGTGAGTGCAAAATTATACTAGAGTTGAGCAGTCTAGGACTGAGCAGGACTTTAGGCTTTAGGCTCAAAAGATAGCCCGAAAAAAGAAAGATAATTTTGATATTTATATTTTTCCTGTTCAATTCATTCACAATATACTTATCGCTATCTTCTACGAATACCGCGTATTATAGTAAAGTAAATTTTAGTCTTTATTTAAAAAAAAAAACTTTTCATTCATGCAAATATTATCTGTGAAAGTTTTGAGCGCGTTAAGATTGCATAAAATGCATAAAATACTTCAGCAACAAATTCGTTGAGTTCTCGAGTGCAACCGAATTTCACTACAAATGGCAGCAAATAAATTGTATACTGAAATTCCCCAGACCCAAAACCGAATTCGTTCTCCAAATATTGACCAGACCAAGACCGGATGGGGTGTGTGTGTGTGTGTGTGTGTGTGTGTGTGTGTGTTTGGGGTTTTATTTGGCTCTACATCAGGTTGTATATCTGTGGGTGAGTGTGTTTAGTCAAGTGCATTTGGGGCATTTTATTTATGCGGCATGTTGGCCAGGCATTTGCCACACATTTGGTGTGTGGCAGAGCACCACCAGGACATCAAAAACATTTCACATCAGTCCCCGACTGCGGAATGACGGCCTCTGCCTCTGCCGCTGAATGGTTAAGCTGGTTGGAAAAATATTTGACATAGGTGCGGATTGTTGGCCGAATGAGCGCACAGATTGCAAAACCAAAATCACTTTAAAGTTAAATGATCCACTTTAAGGCCTTGGAACTTTAAGGGAATTCATCTCAGTCTCTCATACAACAAAAAAATGAAATAAAATAAAGAAACAATTAAAAGCAAAGTCAGAAATGTCAGCGCACAAATTTTGATTGTTAGTTGTGCCACATATTGTACATTTTGTTACAACATTTCAATGTGAATTCGTAAAGCCTTGACGTCATTCTGTTGTTTGCTGTTCATTAAAAATTGCCCCTGAAATGGCAATCAATTTTTTTTGGTCCAGGCCACTTCTCATTCTCTTTCGAGTGCCGGAGCGTTGATTTTATTTTCTGTGTGTGTGTGTGTGTGTGTATTTTTCGCTCTTTCTGCGGGCTGTTAAAATGCTTTTCAATTGTTTAATACATTGCTAAGCCGTACATAAGCTCGTGGTAAATGGAAACAGTAGAAAAAAGTATATACATATATATATTCGAGTATGTATGTATTTTCTGTATATTCTGTGCAGTAGCATGCCACAATTGAAAATGATGTGCAATCAACATGAGCGCGTGGCAAGACAAGGCTTTTGGCCATGAAAAACGAAAATTAAAAAGTTTTCCATGTTTGTGTTTGTAAAGAGAAAATGGTTAAGGGAAATAGGATGGAAAAATGGGCGTAGAGGCAGAAAGCATAGATAGATGTAAATTCCAAACAGTTGCTCACAAATATTGATATTCAAGCTGGAGAAAGAGAGCGGAAAGAAGGGGTGGAAAAAGTTGCGGCGAGGTTGGGGGGCAGTGGGCTTCGGCAACAGCTTGCGGTTTGGCAATTTTGGCCATCACCAAACAGAGTAGGATCTTGTTTAGAGAGCAGGCAATAAACTATTGTTAAATGTATCCCAGGCCATGGCTATGCGATGATTTGTTTCGGCTCTGCTCCATTTTGTTGCCGTTTCTGTTTTCGGTTTCATTTCCGCTTTTGCTGATGCAATGCCAAAAACTTTTCCGGTTTTCATTTATTGTTTTTATACCCGTACTCAAAAAGAGTTAAGGGGTATACTGTATTTGTGGTAAAAGTCGATGTGTGTAACACAGAGAAGGAAAATTTTCCGACCCCATAAAGTATATATATTCTTGATCAGCATCAATAGCCGAGTCTCTGTCTGTCTGTCTGTCTGTCCGTCTGTCCGTCTGTCCGTCTGTCCGTCTTGATGAGCGCCTCGTTCTCAGAGACTATAGAAGCTAGAGCAACGAAATTTTTTCCCAGACTCATGTGATATCACACTGTTACAAGTGTATTTCAAAATTTCGCCCCGCCCCCTTCCGCCTTCACAAAGGACGAAAATCTGTGGCATCCACAATTTTGAAGATACGAAAAAACTAAAAACGCAGTATCGTAGAGAATGACCATATCTATCAGATTGCCGAATCTGAACCAGATCGGATCATTATTATAGCCAGAATAAAGAAATTAATTTTCAGTTGCTTCCCCCACCTCCTCTGGCGCTGCTTACGCTATTCATTCTCTGTCTCGCTCGCACACACTCTGCCCTGTGCAATGCGCGAGCAACCCCTAGCGAAGGAGATGTAGAATCTAAATGGTAGATGTAGAATATTTGTTCTAGATGTATTATCTACATTTTACATGTAGATGTAGTTAACAAATGTAGCAAAAAAATGTAAAATGTAAAATTTAAAATTTTTTTTAAAATTTCAATCATAAGCTCATAAATTTATATACTGACTGAGTACGGGTATAAAAGTAGAGTCGCGACAAGAAGCGACTCACGTTCCTTCTCGTTAATTGATGTTTCACTGTTTGTTTTTACACGGCAACGGCAACGGCACCCAACATTTGGGTATATATTTTGTATATTTTTTGGGTGGTTGGAAACATTTGTTTGGCAACCAAAAAATGCTGAAAATGCTGTTTTCGTAGGGTATTTGGTTGCGTATTTACATATGAAATTTAGTTTATTTTGGGGTGCAGTTGATAGGGCTTTAAGGATGGGGCATTACAAGAAATCAATTAAAGTTAATTTAGTTATAGAAAAAGGGTATTTTGATTTCTTTGAAAGATATGATTGTTCTTTTATGAGAATTTATAATTTATTTAATACCTTCAGTTCTTCCATAAAAAATTCAGCTTTGAAGAAAATTGTATCTTACATTTTATTCAGTCAATAAGACACTGCGGACCATGTTCTCTTTCTATTCCCAAATGCATTCATAATTTATATACTTTTATTACCCACTTTTAATGGTATTTATGGCTATCACTCTTGGATCTTAATAAAAAAGAAAACCAATAAATTGTTTGTATTTCATGCACGTCCAAAGATATGTTTTTGTCATAGCTTTAACTTTAAAATCTCATTTCATTTCTCTCTGTGGTTGAACCCATAAATATTATGGCAACCTTCAATGTCATGACAACCACCACATCTTTTTAGAGTAAATTTCATACAATCGAGTCAAATAACAGACAAACGCAATTTCCAGGAGATTTCCACAAGTATTATTTTTCTTTTTCTAGTCTTTTATTTGATATATTTTCTATCTCTTCGTTTTGGTGCTCAGAGTCCTGGGCTTTGTTCCGTTTCACTTCAATATTTGTCCTGTCACTTTTACCGCTTCGCATTGGCATTTTGTTGCTTGCTTTTTCCCCGAGGTTTATGCTGTTTGTTTGTTAGCTTTTGCATCGTTTTTTTCTTGGTTTTTCCCTTTTTACCTGGAATGTCTTCGCAGCGCTTTGACTGCATTTGTTTGCAATTTCGCTTTCGCTCCCACCCATTGTGTTGTTGGATTCCCTGGATTCCGTTTTGCATTAGGAGCCAACTCATTTTATTTTTGGTTCTTTGAGCAATTCTGGGCAACTTTTCCGCACAGCGACCTTGTGACCTCTTTAAATGTTTTCGGCTGGCTGTGGCCACAGCTGCGTTTAGCTTGCATTTTCCGCTTCATTTGGCATACAGACACAGACCCGAGGGAGAAAATCATACGGAAAATCATTTGTTGCCTAAAAAACAAACATATCTGTTATCCTAGCTAGGACCCCCCAAAACGCACACTCTGATACACAAATAGAGATACAGATACACAGATACACAGCTATCAATGGCTTGTTTTTCTTTCTCCGCATTTCTTTCGGTTGTTTTTCCGTATCTGTGGAACGTGCTCTTTTTAGTTATGCATACTTTTAGGCTTAGAAACGACAGCGCCTGCACGTACTGCGGAGCCTTTTGGCTCCTTCATGCATAAATTGCGACAGCAAAACAGCAACATGAATTGAGGGTGCCGAACACTAGCATACCCTCGCCGCTTAAGAGCTTTAAAAGTAGCAAAAGTCAAATGTTTTCGATCAACATCGGTATATTTACCCCTCATTTGCATATACTCTAAGTATCTCCCAGTCACAAACATCTTGTCCATGTCGTAGGTACCTTTTCCAATCGATAGAGTACATCTAACAAAAACAACAAACAAGCAACAGACAAACAAAACATGACAAATGTCGGAAAGTTACATTTAAGCATCAGTGAATTGCCCCCAGAACACACAAGTGAAAAGAGTTATCCGCTGGGAAATCTGCTCTCTGCTCTGTCCAATATTATTATTATTTATTCGTGCATTTTCGTTGGCTAGCAATTGAGCCACTGCCAAGGGCAAATTAATCCCTTCCTTGACACTCGTAAAAATCGCATTAAATGAAATAAGCAAAATTTGCATGACACGCCCGAGTGGACGGCCAAGGGCTGCAACCCTAACAATAGCCCAATTGTTACACACATCATAAATTCACAGGCAAAATTGGTAGGAAGTCGCTCACTCTCACTCACTCTGTTTCTTTTTGTGGGGGGTACATACACCCTTCAGGGCATAAATGCTTGCCAGCAGTTGTCTAATTTCTGGGGCGGAAATAAGTGCTCGTAAAAAATGTTCAGGCACATAAAAATCCACTTCCAATACAGAGGAACCATAACCATTGAAGGGCTAGGGCTAAAAATAAGGACAAACTATGGGATCTAAACGTTCTCATATCATATTCGATAATGTTTTCATGTCCTGCCACGTCCTGCCACGTCCTGTCGCCCATTCAATTTATGACCTTCTTGCCTTTTAGACCATCCAAAAATTGTGCTCGACTCTTAACAATTTGTAAATAGTTTTGCTGGATTCTTGGTGTTTTCGCATTTCATTTGAACTTCAAACTGTTTCTCGCATATCGCGCATACGCAGTGATGTCATCGTCGAAGTCATCGAACAATAAATGGTCGCCAAGTCGGGAATTTCCTTTACAGCCAAAGACCATTAATCTTGATTGCAGCACTCCATCATTTATGATCGATGTTTGAGCGTTTTTCTGTCCGGTATAAATTGATTTCTGCGTTAGGCAAACTTCAAAAGATAACTCATGACTAACTCAACTTATTTTCGATGTAAATTTAATGTCAATTTGATTTTCATACAAAATTTAACAACGTTTTATCCTCTTTCACATTGCAGGTATGTAAAAGGAAACTTTTTATTAGAAATCAATTGAGAAAAATCGATTTGGGCGAATGTCTGGTATGTAGAATCGTTGTATTTAGATATAAGAATATTACTTGCATTGTGGGGGGGCTGTTGCAAAAACTTAAAAGTGGACATTAATTGTGCCTTTATTATATGTTAAATAAAACAAATTTTATTTATTTTGAATTAAAAGGAAGGAAAAGAAATTGTGTGATATTTTCACAAAATGTGGACTTTCTTCTCTGCAATTTTCTTCATAATAAATTAGATCTTCTGTTAGTTTTTTCGATATCCTCAACCTATTATATATCAGTTTTATTCCAATAATAATAACTGCAATATGAATTAATTCCATTAATTAGATTAAAGACAAAGCACAATAGCTTGAGGACACAACAAAAATAATGCTTTATTTTCTTTTTTAAGTATTTATAAATCCCTTCCATTGCTCCATCTAATTAATCCCCTCTTCTGCGCACTTATTTTTTCTTGCTTTTACGAACTACAAGAACTACAATAAGCTTGTAAATATGCATAAAAAGCTCTCCTTTGCCGCATCTCTTTAATCGGTTCTTACAAAGAAACTCATACAAAACCTCTCATCCCTTCTTAAATCGATTTCGTCAGCCAATTAGATAATAGCCCCTGACAATTCCCAGACTGTTGCACTTATCCCTGTTGCACGAGCAGTCGTACCCGAGAACAGTGTCGGATAGATATGCACTGTTAATATTGGTCCAGAGCCACGCCAAACAATTTGTCAAAAGCAAACCCCAGGCACCCAGAGGAGGCAGCCAGAGGAGGAGGAAAAAAGAGTTGAGAGAAAAACGATGAGGAAAAACATTTCTGAACACTCACACGCTAGTGTATTTGTTAGATTGTCTCTCTCTCTCTCTCTATCTCTCTGTCTGTGTGTCTGTGGAAGAAATCATGAAAAATGGCATTTCCGCATTGCCAACTTCATTTCCGTTTTTCCATCCATCCGAATGGTCAGAGAGTGGCAACAAGTCAACAAGTTGGGCCAAGTGGCAGCTGCATTTACGAAACGCTGAAGAGGCCCCGACAACGTCTTGAGAAATGCCCAAAGCTAGAGAAGGGCGGAAATCCCCCCGGACAACTGAATAAAGTAGAATCTCGAGAAGGGAGGAGTCTGAGCCTGCGAGTCGAGTAAAGTAAACGCAAATATGTACTTTCGACCATTAAACAAAGCACTGGATGGCAGGCACTTGGGCCAATTTGCAGCGTTTTCTGGTTACCGCCTGATAAACAACTTGAAATATTTAAACGCTTTCTCTCCCATTCCATTCCATTCCATTCCCTTAACCCAGTTTGCCCACTCGTACACTTGTACTTTGAGCATCTTTAATTTGCATAAATCGCCTTTAATTCGGGGTAGCATATTTAAAGACTAAAACCGCCCGACAGTGGGGGGGGGGTGTCCCAGAAATAGACACTGAGCCGAGTCAATTGCGCTTTCTAGAGCAATAAATCTTTGAGATTATTTTAATTTCATGCAAACTATTTCAAGCTGAGCTGCGTTGAGATGCCTGTCAACAACTTTTGCGACTCCTCGAGAGCGTTGTGCCACCAGCCACCATCACAGAGGCAGAGACAGAACAGAGGCAACACTGAACAGGGAACAGTACCAAAAGATAACAAAAAGTTGCCGAACCAACACAAAAAAAGAATTTACCAGCTACCAGAAGCGAACAAAATGAGGTTAAAATCCACAAACGCACACACAAACAGAGATGCGATACTCAGAACGAAATGCGAAGCTTCGTTAATTACTCGCGATTCTGAGAACCGTTCACTCTCTGTTTCTCTCCCTGTCTCTCAATGTCTCTGTGGAAGCTAATATTTTTCGAGTCCTTAACAGAGCGAAAGCCGAAAGGACAACAAGGGGAAGTCTTTCCATTTTAACATTGGGATTTCATTTTGAATGCATGCTAACAGTATTTCTGGTCATTTTTCTAACATTCTGCTTGGGGAATTTCTTAACAGATGGGGAATGAAATGGATTCCATGAACTGACAATATTTTGAATGTAAAGTTTTCTAGCTACACTCTTCTGGTGTCATTTTTTTAGGTAAGGAATTTCTGCAAGACCTGCTTAAAAAAATCCTTTACCAAAACATTTAAAAATTTAGTAAAGGCAGCAATATGTCTTTTATTCCTCTATGGAATGTTTAACAGCCAATGAGGGAAATAACATACATGAGAGAAATAACATACAGATCTTATGTCGAAAGGAGAAATCCTGTAAGAAACGTCCCTCACTGCACTGCCCCAACATCTGTGTTTAACATTCGAAATAGGGTGTTCTCTGTTAGCTTGAAGTTCTGTAAGCTAACATTTACTCTCAGAAAATACACACGAGTGTGCTCTCTCTCTCTCTCTCTCTCTGTGGACGGTATGTTAAAACAATTCGTGTGCGGAACTCTAAACTGTGGGCACTCCCACATCCTGTCAACGATTTAACAGTGCCGGCTTTTTGGGCAGGTCTTTGAACTTGTTCGCCCCCAACTGTATGTCTATATGGGTGTGGAGTGTCTGTGTGAATGGGAAATGACTCTTCGCTGGCACCTCCTACCCACCGGCGACTGCCGTTTCATGGCGCTTCTGGAGGGCGCTTCTGAACATGTTGAGCAGCCATCGAAGCGCAATGCAATGAAATGCATCCTTGTGTGCCATCAAAAATGCGAATCTGTTGAATGGGCGGATACGGAGAAAGGGGTGTTAAGTGCTATTTGATGATCATATTAATGCAATTTTCATTCGCCCTGACCTTGACACCCATCCGCATTTCCATTTCCAAGAGCTTTCATTTGATTCGAGTGCTCAATGGGAGTGAAAATGAGTGAAATCCTTTAAGTTGCAGGATGTCCTTGACAGCTCCACCGCCGCACCGCCGGCAGCTCTTTGAACTTGGAAAAGAAATTGAAAAAAAGAGTCTTTTCTTTTGTGGGCGTGTCTGGGCGCCCCCCACTTGAGTGGAATATTTATGGCGCAGCACTTTGGGTCCACTTTTCAATAAACTGCTTAGGGTAGCACCCACACAGGTACGAGTATCTCCTGCAGCCTTTGGGTGATTTATGATTGCGTGGACTTCACACCCTTGCATCTTGTTGCCATCAAAAGTGCAAATAAATTACACCTTTGGCCGCGCAGGCAAAGAACTGCCCATTTTGCACAATGCAAGTCCACACCATGGAAGGAGAGGCAACATTCAAGCCACAGGGAAGTGCAGACGACATTCACGCCTCAAGGTGCATCCTCATTGGGGGTTGAGGCTGCTGCCTAAGCGTTTTCTGATGAGGCATCGCACCTGTGGCCCCGCTCTTAAGGCCATGCAAATCGAAGTACCATTCGATTCAATTACGCATCAACAATGCCCAAACATTTAATTAACATTCCGCTGGGCAAGTGTTTCAGGAATTATTTTAATTGCCACAAGAATTTGCTGGTAGTTACCACCAACTGGTAGTTATTCTAGGAATTCGTTTGTGGCTTGTGGTGGCCATTAACGTGGCCTTGTCATTCAGTCAGTCAGTCAGCCACTTTCTTTGACATCCTGTAGGACGCTTTCAAACGTAAATGACACGTGTCAAAAGTCAGCTGCAGACATTGGCAACAACATCAGCAGCAAGTGGAACGGCACACCAACACACAGACGCCTTTAATTGTTAACTCAACAGAATTTGGTGCTCCACACCAACTCTCTCTCTTTTGGCCAAGAGTCCAAGGACTTTTGGATCAACTTTGAGCGAAAATAGGTTCCTTTTGGGTCAGTTCTCCCGCAAGAAAATCTCACAAAATAAAAATTTTCAAGTGCGCAAAAAGTGTTCAATAAACTGGAAAAATTATACATTTCAAATCTCCTTTTAGACTCTCTACAAAGAGCATTCCATCTGCTACCAATGTTCTAAATTTCCTCCCAAAATTACTTCTACTTTTTAGGACTCAAGATTAACATCGCCCACGCTGCTTAGCGTAGCACCTTTGTGTGGCTCCCAAATGATTAATGACAGCGATTTTCCTCAAAGCCTCAAGGCCGTGAAGGGAAAGTGTTTTTCTTCTTGCTGTCCAGCCTTGATGGAAATCTACTTGTTGGCGCCAGTTTTTGCTGATGGACACGGAGTGTGAGCCAATCAAATTTGAAATTTTGGTAGGATGGGGAAAGCTCTCTTCCAGAGCAAAAAGGCGGATGATTACGTTGTCCGCCACTTGAGCTTTTCCGACTTTTGCCTTTTGCATAAATTAACCGTCTCAAAGGTTAAGCGCTCATCAGCAGAGGCAGCATCCCCACACATAAAGGATTCTCTTTCCGGTTTTGCTCTCTCAATGTTATCTTTGGGCTTAAAACTTTTGCCGAACCATAAAAAAAGGAATGGGAAAACCCGAAGCTGAACGCAGCTCATCGATTGTCAGATGCAAGTGCAGGCAGGGGCCAGGGGCAAATGCCAGGCAAATTAGTGGAGGATTATGCTAGGAATTGCTAGGGGATAGAAAAAGGCTGCCTATCACAAAGCCAGGCCAGAAACTTCAGGTAACGCTAACCCCCTCCCTCTGGCTTCAATATGGAATGCCAAAGAGCGAAAAGAGATAGACAGAGTGGCACAGAAAGAGAGGAGCAAGCAGGCAACGTGCCACAGCAGTCGTCGTTTGTCGGCATTTGTCACGTGCAGTGACAGCCAGTGGCAAGACCTCACCCCCGCAGGCGACTACGTGGCAGGGTAGGGGCCACCATTGGTTTGTTTGGGAATTTGTGTGCAGCACCATTTGATTGAAAGGCGTTGCGATTGTCGCTCCTGCCACGTTGCAATACCTAAACTACAAAACCCAAAAAAAAAAGGAAGGAAAAAAATCATGAAAAACCAGGAAAGAAGAGAGGGAAAAATTGGTATGAAAATTCTCTTGCACACGCACACTGCTCTCAATCAAGCCAGTCAGTCAGTCAGTGAGTTAGTCAGTGAGTCAATCAGGCATTCACTCATGCATTCAATTATCCAATTCAATTCATTCGAACACGTTGCACTCGAAATTATTGCGCAAGCTCTTGTTGAAACAACTTGATGAGAAGGAGACCCAAATTGAAAAGCACACAACAAACAGGAACCGTGGTAAATGTTGACTCTGGTAAAGTGAATAGGGAAAATGCATTTCACAGATAATTTAAGAGATCCAAAAAAGGAGCAATGGAACACAATTTGATGTGTAATTTAATTGTTAAAATGATAAGTAAATATTTTACATGAAATAAATAAGAGTATTCATGTATTGTTATAGTCCCAAAAAGTCTACATTTCACTTAATTTTACACTAAATTTGCACTAAATAAATAAATTTCTATTATAATTAATTCAGCAAAGTGCTAAAACGAAATAATTGCATAAACAGGCATTTTTTATGGCTTGTAATAAGGTAATTAGAGCGAGCCCCAAAGCACCGCAAAACGAAAATCCGAAAATTCGGGCCAACCAAATAAAATACGTAAAATACGCAGCAGAAGGAGGAAGGAGTATGTGGCATATACACGTGTTTGTAATTTAAATAAACTCCTAACCAACTTGCTTAGTTCGTTTAGGGCCATACAAATTGCACTTCACTAGTAGACAAAAAAAGGAAACCAGGTCAGCGCAACAAATATTTCGTATACGCCATGTGTACGCAGAGCGTTTAATTGATTTTTGTGAGTCCAACAGCCAAAAAAAGTGTCCAACCTACCTACACAAAAAAGAGAAAAAAGGCTACTGACATCAGTGCCTGGGCAAGTATTGAATAGGTTAAAGGCTATATGTATGTATGTGCGCTATGGCCATAGCTTTATATGGTGGATATATTTGATGGATGAGAGCCAAAGCAAAATCTAGAGAGCGAGGACACATTGAATGCTGCTAATAAATTGACATTGACACTTTTAAGGGTAAATCTTTAAAGCTATTTCCCACATTCAATCAGGGAATGATTTTAAAGTTTTACGCTTGAAAAATCTCCACATATGAATGGGAAATTCTGTTCACTTTTTTGCATTCTATGCTGCGTTGGTGCCGCGGGCTGTCCCAGAACTGGGCCAAAACGCATAAAGTGTCAACTTTATCATGAGACCGCAGCCAGGTCTCACAGGCTTTGGCCACTTTTTGGGGACTAGAACACTCACTTTTGCCACCTTTTTTGGGGAAGGGGAAATAGAAAATATTACCGAAGCGTCACATTTCGCACATTTATCGGTAGAGGTCAGCCTCTCGGCCAAAGGTTTTGGCCCCTGCCTGCATGCTGTATGGCTTCTTTCAGTTCTAGCCAAAAAATCCTTCAGAAACCAGAGCCTGACAGTGTGCGTGCCTGAGGGCCATAAACTGTCAGAAAATGTGGTAAATATGCATTTACGGTAATGCTCGCAAAATGAATTGTTGATTGTAAAAGGAGTAGCAAGAGAAAAAGATATTGGAGAGAGGGAAAAAGAATATCCCACCATATAAAATGTTGCAAAAACATATAGATAATTCTGTAAATTAATTAAATTGATTAGAAAGAAAAGAAAGAACTTTTAGGACCTACATCTTTGGTCAACATTTCAATATTAATTTTGAAACTATCTTCTTGTACATTTTTGTTCTTACACTAACAAGAAACCCAATTTGCTTGTCACTTCCCGAACAACAGCAAAAAAGTGTCAATGTAAAAATCTAACAATTTAATTAAAAACTTTATGGCAACATGTCGCTCCCGTGCTGCTCCTTCCTTGTGCTACCAAAAAAAAAAAAGAAAACAAGAAAAATACTTCATAACTTCTGTGGCTGACAATTGTGTGGCTCGGGGAGAGCGGTTCGAGTCGAGTGGAGTCGAACAGAAAAGAAAATAAGGAAAAGCTGAAAATATTTTTCATGTAACCAATAAAAGCATAAAGTAGACCAAGTCCTCTCGCGCTGCTGGAATGGAGATGAGGATGGCAATGGAGTTTCCCTCTTGATATATTGTCATAAACGTTGACGAAAGGCAAACATAGGAATCACAAGCTGGAAAATCATCATCATGAAAGCAAAACAAAAAGCCAGACAATCACACAGATACGCCATACACTCTCACATACAGCACACACACACACAAATAGACAGCTACAGCTACACAGCTGCTACTGACAGTGGGAAATCACATGAAAACAACATGTCGCTGACATCGAGAGTCGGGGGACTGGAGTGGCGGCGTGGTGTGGTGTATGGCGCCTGAGTGGATGAATTTTCCACCCATTCCACAAACTTTTGAGACTTGAAAAACTTTTCCAATGCTCAATATAGCAACACAAAAAAAATAAAAGAACACACAGTAAAAAGAAAAAGGACAACAAAAAGTTTTCACATATTTTACTTACAATTAAATGCAATTGTTCGAAGCTCGCAGTAAGCGAAGGAGCACACGACATCCTCTCTCTCGCGCTCTCTCTGGGAATTTATGATTCTTCAGCTAACGCAACGCCGAGCGTGTAAATTATGAAAATCCACTTAAACTTGCGCCAAAAGCAGAAAACCGCCAAAGGTGATGGGGGAGATGTTACGGATGCGTAAGGCAGTATCTGGGGGCTAACGAAGCAAAACAAAAGTCGGAACGGAGGCTAGACAGGACAGTCGTTGCTGCTGCTGTTATAATTGTGGTTTTTCCTTGCTGTGTTGGCACTTTTCCTTCAACGCTCCCTTTGTGCAGTGCCAGCAGATAGCAGCCACAGGCACAGATCCATTCCCAAAGAGCATTAAGATTTGTATCTGACATTTTAAATTGTTTCAAGATGAGGTTTAACAAAATTTCAACATCAATAAAGATTATGAGCAGGCGTTATCAATAAGGATTTATATGTGTAAAAATAATAAATATAAACGGACTTTATGGGGATTAAAAAAATCACTTGAAATAACTTATTTGAGAGCTGTGTCTATCTGGTAAAAACAGTCCGAATTATTTATTTAATTACTTGCAATGTTTCGAACAATTCTTTATGAAGTGCACACCAGATGTCGTGCTCAAAATTCTTGTAACCAACAGTTAAAACTCACGACATGTGCAACATGATGAAAATATGGAGTAAAGTTAATTCAATTGCTTCATTTCTTTTTACTTTTATTCAAATTTGTTGTAAATTTTCTGGTGTTCATTTGAAAAAACAATACATAAGGGAGACGACATCATAATGAAAATACTTAACTTTTTGTTTGTTGTTTTATTTTTTTCATTACCCCTAATTAGTTATGAAAATGTCCTTTTAATTACGGCCGTAATTAACTCTAATGAATTTTAATTGTTTGCTGTGCCACCATCATGCAAATATGATTTAATGAAAAACAACTGTTAAATATTTTCCACAATTGTTATTTGCTGTCATTACGGTTGATTGTCGTCTGTCCGTCTGTCAGTCTGTCAGTCAGCGTCTCTCTGCCTTTCTGTGTGTGTCATTCAGTTGCTCTGTCTGTCGACATCTGTCATTCAATGCGGCTTCCGTCAAAAGTTTAATATCCACGTGTGTGTTTGTAATTGAAACCCCATGTTACAGGTGTATCTGAGTGGTGATAATTGGTGGAACAGCTACCGCGTTGTACGTTATTATTTAGACTTGGGCTCAATTAATTACAGACGGCATTTTTTATTCGAGGATTCAACAATTTAAAGAGTAAGAAGTACTCGTAGTAGTACATAAATGCATAAAACTGTCCACATAACTCACAGGTTCAGCGTCGAGTGTCTACAGAAACTGGTTTTTTTTTTTTCTTTTCTTTTATTTTTGGGGGGCGAGTGAAGATGCAGAAAACAATTGCAATTACCAATTATAAGTTTCAGGGTTTTCCCTTTTTCTCTCTAGCATCTCCAGCGGAAAGAATTTCATTGCAATTTTTGATTTATACTCCCTGAAGTCGCAGACGAAGACGCTGTAACCAAATAAAAATGGAGCAGCAAAGGAGAGAGAAAGTTTCATATAAATCAGACCAGCAATGCGTAACAATTTTTGTTTAATATATAATTTATATTTTATATTTTTTATTTATATTTTTCAAAAGAGTTTCGAGAGCTTGAATTTAAAGAAAGTTAGTGATAGAAAAAATCCCTAAAATTTTAATATTTTTACTCATTTATGCTATTTATTTTCATCCAAGAGTGGTTGTATTAATATTGAATATTTTTCACTTACATTTTGATATAAATATGAAAATATTTAAATTTAATATATTTTTTTATTTAATTTAAATATATTTTATATTTAAATCTAATACATTATATTTATTTTAAAGTTTTTTGTATTAAGATTAAATACAAAAGTATTAAAAAAGCCATTTTAATATATTTATATTTGAATCAAAGTGAATTATATATAATTTTACTATGTGTGTATTTAAAATTCGCATTTAAAATTCAAATATGATTGTAGCTAATTTTTATACCCGTACTCAAAAAAGAGTTAAGGGGTATACTGTATTTGTGGTGAAAGTGGATGTGTGTAACGCAGAGAAGGAACATTTTCCGACCCCACAAAGTATATATATTCTTGATCAGTATCAATAGCCGAGTCGATAGAGCCATGTCTGTCCGTCTGTCCGTCCGTCTGTCCGTCTGTCCGTCTTAATGAGCGCCTCGTTCTCAGAGACTATAAAAGCTAGAGCAACGAAATTTTTTTCCAGACTCATGTGATATCACACTGTTACAAGTGTATTTCGAAATTTCGCCACGCCCCCTTCCGCCTTCACGAAGGACGAAAATCTGTGGGATCCACAATTTTGAAGATACGATAAAACTAAAAACGCAGTATCGTAAAGATTGACCATTTCTACCAGATTGTTAAATCTGGTACAGATCGGATCATTATTATGGCCAGAATGAAGAAATTAATTTTCAGTTGCTTCCCCCACCTCCTCTGGCTCTGCTGACGATATTCATTCTCTGTCTCGCTCGCACACACTCTGCCCTGTGCAATGCGCGAGCAACCCCTAGCGGAGGAGATGTAGAATCTAAATGGTAGATGTAGAATATTTGTTCTACATGTATAATCTACATATTACATGTAGATGTAGTTAAAAATGTAGCAAAAAAATGTAAAATGTAAAATTTTTAAATTTTTTTTTAAATTTCAATCATAAGCTCACAAGTTTATATACTGACTGAGTACGGGTATAAAAGTAGAGTCGCGACTAGAAGCGACTCACGTTCCTTCGCGTTTTACTATGGGTTTGTTCTATCAGTGTAGATTGCATATGTTTAAAGTGTTCCCTGTCGCCTTAGGTCTTGTTCTAAAAGTACCGCATGAAATCTTCGAATCCCTTAGTAAACCCGTATATATTTTATACCTTTCAATGACTTTTTACTTTTTACTTAAAATCTCAGTTATGTTATCATCGTTTTCCCGGTGCATTAATTAACATTCCGTATGCAGCAAGAATGGCATCCATAAACATGCAAAATTATTTATATTAACTAATTTAGTGAGGGGTCCGTAAAAAGGTACCACATGCGGGCTGTGGGTTGTCAACGCAAATTTTCGTGTCGCATGCAACAAGGCAGAAGAAATGACGACCCTTCGCCCAGAGCAGCACTGCCCCTGTCCCCCCCAACCCACACTTCTTCGACTCCGTTCAACAGCTCAACGCTTTTGACTTTTAATATGCAAGCAACACAAAACCATCTACAGGACCCAACCTCTTGCTCTGGCTCTGGCTCTGCCACATCCACATCATGTTTTGTTGCAGCTGAAATTATTTTGTTGGAGCAGCCCCGACGTTGAGTGTTGCTTTGTTTGAAGAGGCAGCAGCACCCCACGCCCCCATTCTATCCTCCACTATAAATTTATGGGTGCCTCCCCCTTGGTATAGTCTTTTATTAAAGTTTTTGCCACATTTTGTTGCTCTTCTTTGGAGGTCCTGCCACCAGCTCCTGCTCCTGCTCCTGCTCTTTCTCTGGCAATTTCTCATATGCAACAAAATTTGCATAAAAAATAAAACATCAGCAGCCACGCCGAAAAATTGTTGCGTTGGTATTTTTCTTTCCATTTCCTCCCTTATTCAGTGTGTTCGTGTATGTGTGTGTGTGTGTGTGTATGTGTGGGAGGTCCTGTGTTCATGTTGTTATTTTAACAGTTTGGTTACCCTTTTGGCCCC
Organism: Drosophila subsilvestris; assembly: GCA_035043285.1. Taxonomy (NCBI): domain Eukaryota; kingdom Metazoa; phylum Arthropoda; class Insecta; order Diptera; family Drosophilidae; genus Drosophila; species Drosophila subsilvestris. Next base: position 2,728,102 of record JAWNNB010000960.1, read on the forward strand.
CGACTCATAAAGATATATATGCAAATTCTGTTCCACTTGGCCCACGGCCTTCTAGTCGCATATGAGTTGGCCTAATCATGTGCCACTCAGTCAGTCATCCCATCATGTGGCATGCGGTAGGGGGGACAGCCGTACTGCAGGTCAGATTATCCTGGTAAATGGGTAAACAAGTTTAAAGCTTCGACTCAAAGTTTTATCATTACCGAAATTCAATTTTAATAGATAATTTATGTTCATTGAGGATGAATCCATCTTGATTGGTGGGTGAACTTTTTTGGAACATTTCAATCTCAATAAAGCCCCAATATGGGTGGAAAAATATTGTAAAATCATAAAAGAAATCAAGTTTAAATAAAGATTGACAGCTTCTCATGAAATTTGTCCTTTAACTACAAATAAAGCTCAAGAAATAGTTCAAGAAATCAACTCACAGCAGAGAGACGAGCTAAGAAAAGAGTGCGGAGAAGCAATAAGCAAGATGCGGATAAAATAAGAGACATAATATTGTGTACCACTTTACACAGGCGGCTTCTATCGTTGAAGACATTGTGAAAATAGCTGACAATGAAGATATGAAAGACCCTAGATATAGCAGCATACGCTTGAAGACAAAGAACAACGGCAAACATTTATAAACATTCAATACATACATACAACAAAAAGCATGAAACTCTAACAAACTTCTCTTAAAAAAATCGTAACCAAAAAACATTGAGAAGGGGTTCAAAAATGCATTCACTCGTGCCACAAGTTGCGAATTCATTTTGAATTTTTCGACTGCAAAAAGCTACCGACAAAAAACCCTTTTCACAAAGGCCGCGAAATTGCAGTCAAGCCACGCCCACACTCTGCCGATGCTGCTTCAAATAAAAAAAATAAAAAAAACGAAAGAAAAACGAAAGCCTTTGTTAGCATAAAATTGAACATGTGTGTGTGTGTGTGTGTGTGTTGGACTCCTTTTTTTTGGGGGGTATTTTTTAGTCCTTCTTTTAGTGCGCCACATGGATTATCCATGGGATTATCCTGTGCAGCATGGCTGCGTTTTAGTGGAAATTTCATTCTTGTTTGAGTTGAAAAGGCAATAAAATGAGGGCCAATGTGTCCTGAAATGTTTTCCATTCCTCCAGTGTATGCCTTAAATTTCCCCCACAAGTTTTCCTCAAGTTTTATTTCACCCTTCCCACCAAAAGAAAACTTGCAATTTGACTAATTGAAAATGTGTTTGCAAAAGCAAGAAAAATAATTTCCATAATTTGATTTTCCCCCTCCCCTGCCAAGTTATTCTGTCTCTCAACAGTTTGGCGCCTGAGTAAATTTCAAATAACAATAAAACAAAAAACAAAAAACACAAAAAAAAGATGGCGAAAATTTACAAAATTAATTAAAAAAGGGGCTAATAAAGGGCTGAGTTGTCTGCCATGGATTTTGTTGTTGCGGCGGCCCCTAATTGAGTTCATCAACAAAATTTGTTTTCTCGTTATTCCACGCGTCGGTGTTTACCGTGTAATACGTTTAGGGGCAGGGGCTGCCCCAACCCCATTGGGGGGAGCTTAAGTGTAACTTCAATTGTTGATCGTTTTTGTGTGTGTGTGTTTGTGTGTAATCCAATGCGCTTAGTCGCTGTGGGCTTGCTTTCCCACGTGTATGACGGTGGAACAATGCCACCGTAATTTGTTTCTCGGAATTTTGTGATTTATTTTACATTAAAATTCAACTTTAAACGGAAGAGCAGAAACGTTGACTAATTTTAATATGTAAGTTTGAAGCATATAAAACGAGAGTTTTTGGTTCCACCTTTAAAAGGCAAAAATAAACACGATTTGGACAGCACTTAGCTTTGCCATGGAGGAGTGCTCGACGCTTTGGCAAAACGTAAACCAAATACAAATACAAGCTCAAACGCAACCGCAAATAAAACGGAAGCAAAGCGAAATCCTGTCTCCGAATGAGCAAACAATGGAGGATATATGTATACGAATATGTGCGGTGTGGCCAAAAGGGTTCAGGTGGGGTCAGAGTCAGCTGTGGTCCAGAAGGGGTCTCGGAAATGGTCTCGGCAAGGCATGTTGGTGTCAAAACAACAAATTGTTTTATAATGCGAGGGCCACAGCCGAAACCCAGACAAAGGGCAAACACAAAACCCACTCACACTCACACACATGTCCTCCCGCAGAGAATGGAAATGGAAATACTCGTACACACACAAACACAATGGAAAACCGAGACTCCAACCCCGCCGCCCCATTGAACAGCTGAAGGCGCGGTCAGAACGTGGGGAAATGACATTTTTCTCGAAAGCGAAGCAGGCTTATTGTTCACATTGTCTAAGCTTAAATAATTTGGCTCCGGCCAAATGTCACATGGCAAAAGGTTCTGCAAATTTTTGCACCCAAAAATGTGCCCCCGGTGGCACAAAGTGGAACTTTTGTTTCTGCAATTTTTGGTCGTGAAAGGCAGCGGCGAAAAGCTCACTCCCGTTGAAATGCCTTCAACAAAGCGAAGCATAACTAATTGCTGCAGCGTGCTCGCCCTTTCTTTATCGTTTATTTTTTCGGGGGATACCCAGTGGTACGTGATGACAATGGGGATGTTAGGTTGTGGGAGAGGTACGTACGCAGGTAATACGAAAATCTGCTCAATATATTCTTGGCCATGGTAACAGAAAGTCTATAAAATGCTGAAGGATCATGTTGGAGGTTGATGTGATTCATATCTGTAATATCTTTAACATTCATTCCGAAGTGGGTATCCCCGTAGTCGTAACAACAAGCACAGCTTAACCACTTTTTCTCTTCTATTTTTGTTTGTGTTTTTTGTTCTTTTTTTTCGTAAAAAGTTCTCTATAGTTGTCTCAATTGTTTTTGCGTTACCGACCACCTGAATGTCGAACAATTTTTCAGCAAAATGGAATTTGTTATTGGCTTTTTTTTTGCACATGGGGGCGGTGGGCCCGTAATACTGCATTTTTCCAGGCACTTCAATGTGGCTTTTGTTTCTGTTGCATATTTACTATATTAAATAGTTTTTAATATAGAATACTGTAATGGGATTTGATTGGACTTTAGCCACCTGAAGAGGTGTCCGGGATTGAATAGACGCTGAAATTCTGAATGAAAAAAATAGTTTATTTCGATCTGAAGGTCTGAAGGTGGCGGATTCATTGAGTTGTCACCTCGACAGGTCGCAAATTGGCCCGGACTAATGCAATTGAGCAACTGGGTGGGGCGGAGGATCCTGGAGAGTTGCTGGAATGTCTCGCCCCGTAAATTGGCATTCATTTGCATTACCGTAAAAAGTTATTTGCACATGCATGTGTGCACTTGGCCCGAGACTCAGCCAGCCAGCCAGCCAGGCAGCCGCACGCTCCAACAAATTGCAGCTACTAAAGCGCTAAAACGTGACGACAGACGATGGCAAGGCATGGAAAAGGTATAGTCTTCGGCTTTAGAGAAGGATAAGGCTGGGTTTTGGGGCTCAGCAGCCACTATGGGCCCTATGGGTTGAGTTCTGTGTCTCGAGCAAATACCGAACTAAATTCGAGTGCAACAAGCTTGACACTGGCATAGAATAAGGGGGGAGCCAAGGCATTTGCCTTTGCCAGTCTTCCCACTTTTATTTCACTTTACTCGGAACGCTTATTGGCTTAGTCCGAAATGCAGATGCAGTTGCAGTTGCTGTTGCCGTTGCCCGTTGCCGTTGACTCAATAAATGTCATGGACATGCATCCATACTTCCTCGAGAGTACTGCTCCTTGAGCAGTAAGCCGCTTTGCTAAGCATTCTTCGAAGGACTCGGCTTGCTTTGATCCAGTTGGATGGCCTGAGTGGGTGGACGAGGCTTTTAAGCCAAGTTTGTTAACTTGGCAACTGTTCGGAGGGGAATATAAATTAGGTTCGACTACAGAATATGAATTCAAGTAAGCTTTAACTGAGGATTTATTTTTGAAAGAATTTTAGCTCCTTTAGACATCAGAAAATTAATTGAAATTAAACTAAATTTGTGTACTTCTTTTATTTACAGGTATGTGACGTTGTTGCAAGAAAGAATTCAATATTTTCACGTATGTAAATGTTTATTAAATATTTATAAGGAAAGAATATGCATTAGATGTTATTTTCATTGATTCCAGTTCTTAAATCATTTTTAACGACTAGAAATATAAATTTTCAGTGCTAGCTTTGAGGCTTGCGCTCTTTTACATAGAATTTAAATATCCTTTGGAATATATTGAAACTATAAAATAGACAGAAAATAGATACTAGACATCTGGCAAGCATAGAATTATAAAAACCTTTGTTTATTCGTTCTGAGATTCTCTACTCTGCTGAAACCCCTCGGAGCCACCTCAGCATCTGTTCTAAATTTAAATGCATACAATACGGCACAGAATGACGCTGTCTGCATTCTGTGGAGCGTACCAGAAGTTGGCTCTACTCGGAACGCGGCATGCGAGGGGCGGGCTGGGTTGTGGGTGGCAACCCACCTGAACAATGACAGTACTGCCATTTACAACCTGGGCTGAAAATAAACGCAAAATGACAGCCAACAAGGTGCAATAACAACAACGACCGGGAACGACAGCAACGACGACAGGCGTGACGCAAGTTATACTCAAAGTGGAAGCGCAGTTAAAGTGTCAAAAACACGCGCACACACTGGGAACAGGGAAAAGGGAACAGGGAAGAGTAGGAGGGAGCTGCCACGCCTCCACCATACACCCCATACTGCCGCTGCCATCCCGTCCAGCGCAGGCCCACCTTTGGATGTGCGTGTGAGTCAGTTTTATAGATTTTTTCGCACGTGAAGCATTTTAGACGCGCCATTAATCTCAAACACTCATGGCGACCCTCGCAGGTCTGCGGCTTCCTGCCTGCTACTGGTCTCTGTCACCCACCCCCCACCCTCTTGCAACAGTCACGGCCACATTTGTCATAAATATCGAACAAGCAAGTGGCTGCCGCTCCTCCCCATTCCCTTCCATACCCTTCGTTACCCTCTTTACTTTCCACCAGCCACTCGACCAACGACTGGCATGGCTATACCCTTGGTCAGAGGGTATAACGATTTTAATCTGGGCTTTGTAGGAGGAATTTTCCATATATTTTCCTCTTCAATCTATCTCGAAAAATCACTCTGTAAGGGTATCTGCTGCATCGACTGCCAAAGCGCTTCTTTCTTTCTTGTTTTTATATGACCAACACCCACATCCAACCACAAAAAGACAGACAGAACGACGGGGCAGCCGTCATGTTGCAAGTGGGCGTGTAATGGGGCATGGTGCAGGGGGCCCATGGCGATTGATTTAAAATGCACTTGAAATTATGTACGATATATTTGACAAGTGAATTTATTTAAATTTTGTTTTTGGCAGGTGTCCGATGCGGCCACCGATGGGGCGGAACGTATGAGTGTTTTTACTATATGCAGGCGGTGGCTGTGGGGGGTGGGCAGGCGCAGGCGGTACCATAACAAACGGCGAGCACTGTAATTTATGATTTCAAGTGCTGTCTGCTTTTAGGGGTCAACTTATGGCCGTGTGTGCGTTCGTCCGTTCGTTCGTTTTTGGCCATTGTTTATGGCCCCCTCCGCGTACTTTTTGCCGCAATATGTTGCCCCCAAAACAATGGAAATACATACATGTGTACTCTGGTACAGTGCGAGCGTATGAGGGAGAACAAATTGCGCTACATAAATTATGCGAAATGTCAAAAAGTTTTTGGCCGATTGAAACACAAAACACACACACGCCTACGCCCACGCCCACGCCCACGCCCACGCCCACTACTCCACAACAGAACGAAGCCCCCCATCAATCGTTGCCATGCAGAGCAAACAAATTGAATTAAATGAACATTTTCAATGGGGTCAATTTATGGGGTGGAAAATATGACATTTTGGACATCATTAAAGTGTTTTAAATCAGTTCAAAGTGGCGCTGGAATGGGAATGTCTAAAATAGCTTGACATATTAGGAACGTTTAGGGCATGAGGCAGGTGTTAAGTGGGCGAATATTTCCAGCGATAAATATACATCACTAGAGTTCAGTTTTATAAGCAATATTTGATGAAGAATCCTCCGCTCCCTTCATAGTGTAGTTTCCAAACTTGAAGATGAACCTCCAGCATACATCAAATAAATGAACTTTCTTCATCCAAATAGTTTTACGCAGAGTGCGTTTCATTACGAGTTTCGCTTCCCAAACTTATGCCATCAAAAAATATCTTCTCTTACTTGTACGATGATCACTGAGCTCTCATCTCTCGGTGCTGCTGTTTTTCCCTTGCTCTGCATTTAATAAGCAAAGTCACTTCAATTTATGATTTTATCATGCATATAAACATTTCACAGCTCGAGTGTTTATGGCCAACCTTCTCATTCCCAATCCTCCGTCTAAACTTGCCAATTTCTTCATCATCAATATCAACATCAGCCACAGCAGCAGGATGAGACCTCCTCCCTCCTCTTTGCCTTTGATGACTGCATTTAAGTGTCACGGTTTTCGGTTATAAAACTTTAAAATATGTGCGTATCAAACTCAAAGGCAGCAGCATACTCTGATACTGATTTGCATCTAACAATGTAGGAAATGCGTTTTTGGGCAACAGTTGAGGCGGAATGTTTTTCGAAATACATAATCTGGTTTCAAATGCTGGCCAAAGCTGATGGGACACTCTCTAATTCCTACTTAGTTTCGTCCACAATAAAGTTTCCAAAATGAGACAAAGTTTTTACGTGGATTTTAGTAGCCAAAAGTATGGTCTGTGATGTGCAGTTTGAAGTTTGTGATGAAGCTGTTTAACAAAGACTATAAAATTAACAGCTGTTCTTTGTTTGAAGGAACTTGTGGAATTTTTACCTGAATTTACAAGCAATTGATGGTCTTAATTATGAAAAATTAAAGCTTGGAAAATTGCAAAGAATGAATTATAAATAAGCCTCCAGATTTTCTATAAATTTGCACAAAAACTTTCCACAATTGTTTCGTTAAAATACGGCAAAAGCTTTTACTATCTTCTACCCGCCTTATACTCTGTTCTGCTTATATTCTACTGCATGTATACAAAGTGAACTTCTACTAAGCTTTCGGTATTCGTATTCTCTTCTACTGTATCAGCTGAAAGCTTTTGCGAACTCGTATATTAAATGCATCTTATACAAATACTTATACTTCATTCGAAGTCCCATGTTCTACTATAAGTTTGCGAATTTCGGCATCAGCTTTTCAGTGAGCTTTTCCATCGCAACCATAAATATAAGCACGATTACAAAGGACTTTACTATAACTCGAATTCGCTATGCTATTTGCTTGTATAAGTCCGAAATATCCACTTCTTCATATCTTCTACATATTATATGTTCCTGAAGTCGAATTACTTTGACTTAAAAGTATAGCACTTTTGGCCGTCAAGTAATCAAAGAATATATTCCCAGTATTTATTGTATAGAAGACTGAAACGACATCTTTCTTTGCTACACCTTTTGTTTTATGCTATTATTTATAGCTATTTATAATAGAATACAAAGAAATCTCTAAAGGCTCTCTCTTAAGCCTCATCTTGGCCTTTTTCCATTAAAGTTAGAACTTTCAGTTACCGCTGTTGTCTTTTAGACTTCTTCATCCTTCTTCTCGTCTTTTGTTAGTTGAGCCAACTTAATTACTTCACCGCCTCATTCATTACAACAGTTTGCTTGTCGCACAATTAAAATTGTAAGACTGTCCAAGAACAAATACGAGTACATATTGTACATGTCGCTATCCACTCCGAGGCAGCTCATCCTTCAGCTGCTCTGTTGGCTTTGTTGCAACTTTGATAACTTTGGCTGGGTTTTCTTGGTTTTTCTCCATCTCGAAGGGTGGCGGCGGCTCATTAGAGTAAATTATGAACAGTTTAAGAAATCATTAGCAAAGTTGTGCCCTGGCGGAGGAGTAAATGTACTTGAGTATTCGAATTAAGGCAATTAACATTACCGTACAAGGCATAGAAGATCTGCTTTAATGAGAGCACAAGGTCAAGTGGTGATTCAGCTGGGGAGGGCACTCTCTTCTACACACCCTCTGAACTATTTGCCAAAACAACAAATCGCTTAAGACCCTCGAACAAATAAACAACAATGACAACGTTTAAATACATAGATACACGGGGATGCAGAGATACAGATATACAGATACACATTTGTCAGTCAATTTTCAATTGGCATTTGAGCCTTTGAGCCTGCACGTAAATTTATTTGCCTTTGACTGGCAATCAGAATGGGAATCAGCATACGAAATCGTACTCCTATCTACAAACGAGTATATCCAAAATCACAATCAAATCAGGCAACAGCACACACACACACACACCTGAACAATGAAAAGTCGCAGGGATTTGTAGACAGGTGTACGATACGCCCAAAAATCCCCTGCTATAATGCAGTGAATTGAGTTTTCATTTCAGTGAATGGATCACCAAAAGGCATTTCTGCATGGCGGCAACGGCTGCTGCTGCTGCTGCTGCTGCAGGCAACAAATCAGCAACGAATTCTGACAATTTATTAGCTGCAAATCGAATTTTAAAAATACATGGCCATGGATATGGACATGGACATCGACATGGGCGCACACGCATCCATTTAGCATCGTTGCAGGTGTTTTTGAACACATATTTTTCGTGATTTGTGTAAATTATATGCACATCAGGCTAATATTTTAATCAGTTTTCCTCATTTATCATTCATATAAATCGAATCCAATGCATTGGCGTGTAAATATCCAGCTAAAACCAATCATGCATCTCGCACGATTCACATTGAAATTTTCAATTAAATATTAAATTTGCATTAAAAACATTCCTGAATCATGGTACTGGACTGGCATTCTCATCAATGCATAATGCACTTTCTGTGTTCATTTCAATTATGTGAGTGAGTGGCAGTGGGAGGATATTGGGGGGTGGCCGCCTCATTTCAGAAATGATGGGTGCCCTTTCCCATTCCCCTGCCCATCGCTGATGGAAAACGACTTCAAGATGTCCGCCGCCTTTTGTTTGGCCAGAGGAAATGGAAAATTATTAATTACATTTTATACATTTTATGCGATTTATTGTTTGATTTATGCGAAGTACGAGTGCCTAAGCCCCCGCGAAATGAATAACTTATTGTTTATGACTCACTCCAAGCGCTTAGCTCTCAACTCTTTCCAACCAACAATAAATCAAATGTTTTTTGTTCCATTCCGGGAGCTTTGTCTGCTGGCCAGCTGTCAGGCATTCCCCAATGGACACTTGAGTATGTAGAAATATTATGACATTCCTTTCACAAAGGATAAATTGCTTAGCGAAAAGAAGAAGCCAAGCGTGAGACGTTCTCTAGAGGTCGTGCGATACACTTAAAGTAGTTTAATGGTTGGAAAACCTAAAGGAAAATATACAGTCCGCAGTTGGCGAAATTCCCTTAACAGCGACTCATTTTTTACGGTCGGTATTCACATTATTTGCATCGGTTTCCACTGGTTTTGTCATCTCAAGAAGAGACTGGAAAAAAAATATCATTGCACAAGGAACTTTTTTCGAGAAAAAAACCTCCGCGCAAAAGAAAAAGTTCACCCACAAGCTAGAGTAAAGTTTTTTAAGTGGCCGCGGCGGCAGAATAATTTCTTAATTTTCAATTAAGCAACACAAACAATAATTTAGACGTGAAATGGAAAAAGTGTCGCTGCTTTGTAACAGTCTGCCTGTTTGCCTGTCTGCCGCGTCTACGCAATTAATTTGCTGGAAAAAGGCGGACAGAAATCAGCTGAAAAGCTGACAAAAAGTAACACGGCACGAAAAGCAATTGCAAGACAATCTTCTTCTACTTTTTCTGTACTTTTTTGTGCTTTTTCCTCCGAGCTGAATACGCATAAATTCACATCCGGCGACAAGATGGCGCAATGTGGAATGAGTTTTGGACTGCAATACCTCGTTCACTTAAAGTCTCGTGGAATTGTCAACGTTGCACTTTGTCAAGGCAAGAAAAAGCGAGAGAATAAGAGAGGGAGAGGGAGACGGAGACGGAGACGGAGAGAGAGAGAAAACTCTCAGAGACACTTGCTATCCCTTCTTTGCGCTGTCTGTGTGTTTGGCAACATGGCGTATGCAGCACTTCCGCTAAGCGGAAGAAAAACAGAAACAGAACGGAAATGTGCAAATGAGAGCGCCTTGAATATCTTAAGCAGGCCATGGATACCCACCCCTCCCTCTGCTTCTACTGTCATTCCAATTATTGTTCTGTTTAGCTTTTTCCTCCTCCCCGGCCCCGAAATAAAAACGATGACAAGCTTGGGGAAAAATTACGATTTGCCATTTTTCAGTTATTTTGCTTAATTGGAAAACTATATGGGGAAAATCAGCAACAAAATGCTGAACATTCTGGCACAAAATGGGGACAGAAATAAAAAAGAGAAGCGAATGGAAAGCTTAAATGATTGGCATTGCAAATTAGAGAAACAAGTGTGTTGCTCATTCAATTCTAGTTGCTGGTTTCAGGGAATTTGGAGAATGGTTTAAAGAAAATGCACAGAAAATTAGATTTAAATAGCGAAAATGAATGAAGTAGAAGGAAAATGGGAGATCATTTAAAGAAAATGCATTCAATCTTGGCTTTAAACTTTAATGATTAGAAAATATGGAACTTTAATTTATATTTTAATTACCCATTCTGTTAAGTTTGAGGCCTAAACCACTCTTTTAAATTCTCTTACATGCTGAAACCTTAACCTAAATTAATTGAAGGCTCAAACAGAATCCCCTTTATGCACCATGCCCGCCACAAAATAAATTCCAGCAGAGCTATTTCAATTTGTTACTCATTTGCACGCAGCAAACAATCAGGCAGTCAGGCTTTCTGCCTCACTCTGTCAGTCAGCGACCCCCATAGCCAACCCATACCCCTACTCCAACGGAACACACACATTTAGCATCAATTACAATCGCGTGTTGTGCCCAAAAACAATCTTCGGTGCTCGGTTCGTTCGGTTTTATCCAATGTGAGAGGCTCTAATTAGATTTCATTTCCAGCTTCGATGTGAAAAACAATACGTCAATAGGAAAAACAACAACAACAACAACAACAACAACAACTGAGGAAAAGCAAGAACAATGTGCAAATTAACAATGGACAAGGTTAGACAATCAAATTGTCGACAGATCAGGTTATCCGTTTTAAATGAGCTCTTTGAAGGGGGGGTCCTTGACTCCTGAATTGGATTTACACCGAAATAGGAGATGGCAGTTAGAGAAAAGAGATGGCTAGAGAAAAGCGATGGCATTGCACATAATTTGGCAACACTTTAAAAATGCCATTATTTTGGATTACAAATGCGATGGCGAATGCGTGTTGCGGGCTACTCTTTGACTTCAGACTCGCTCGACTCTCTGTCTCTCTCTCTCTCGCCCTTGCTGTCTGTCTAATTTTTCATTGAATAGCATTGAAGACAAGGGAAAACCAGAAAGAGAAAGCCAGTGAACAATCCACTGAAAGAGATGGATATAAATCCACAGAAAGAGATAGCCAGATGAAAGCCATGCGTCTGTCTGTCTAACTTTGACCGCAAAAAGCGCCGCGCTTCCATTTCCGACAAACACCAAGTCCGTGTCTGTATGCTGTGATGGATGACAGCAACGAGTGTGCATCATTCATCAGTCCGTGGAAATTCTGGATACACCAGATATATGTTCCAGTGTGTGTGTGTGTGTGTGTGTGTGTGGGTATGTGGGGAAAATTGAAAAATTCATTACAATTAGTTGACGCCACTGGACAATGACCAAAATGGTTTTCCCTCATACAATTTCCCACTAATCCCTATCCAGCTTTTCCATTGCCATTTGCTCCTCTGTCTAGAGCTTTTCCATTGCCATTTGTTGTCCACCTTTTCCCATTCTCCCATTTTCTGTTTGTCTCTTTGCTGCGATAATTTGACAATTATCACATTTGGGAAACTTTTTATGTGCCACAGATCCAACACGTGTCAGTTGCAGGCTGCTGGCACAACAAGGGTCGTAATATCAGTCTGAATCAAATATATTGTAGAGAGATTCTCATACCCTGGTAAAGTCAGGCAAGCAGAGATTGCAGGAGCAGTTCTTAAAGGACTCTCCTATATTGTGTATAGAAATTACGGGGTGTTCTGCATTCGTAATCCGTTATCCTAGTCACATTTTTCTAACACAATCAGTGCAAAAGTTTATTAGCTCAACCAGCTGTCACACGGCGACCTTTATCACGTTTAACAGGGAATACAAAAAAAGGAGAACGAAAGAAAGACGAAAAAACCCAGCAAAAATTTCATTATCACGTCAGTGAAAGAAGGTTGCCCCCCCCCCCCCCCAAAAAAAATCTATTGGAGCATCAGCCACTTCACCTTTTGCTCTCTGTTCCTCTTCACCTTTATATACTGCTCCCGCACCTTTATCTACTTTGCGCCGCACCTTTTATCTACTCTTTCCCTTGCTCTCTAACCTTTATCTACTCTCTCCCGCACTCTCTAATTGACCCGAAAAGTTCTTGAAACTTGGCTCAAGAATTTTTCGCGCCAACTTAAAGCCGCTTAGAACTGAACTGAACAGAACAGAGAATAAGTATAACCGTGGATGGAAGTGGCAGACAAGCCCAAGTTCAGAGCCTCTGGGAATATCTTTATAGTTGAGTGGACTTTAGGGCCTGCACTTCATCATGCTCGGGCCTACCTGGGCTCCCCCGCCTTCTTTTTACGCAAACTCAAATGCTCATTAAGATGCATTGCAATCTGTGTGTGTGTGTGTGTGTGTGTGTGTGTGTGTGCAATATGCTTTTTCCGTGGGCCTGCTTGCTGATAATAAACGTAAAAGTTTTTCCACAACTTGAGTTGATTATTATGCGCCGACAAACTTGGAATTGTTAGTGCGTGTTAAAGATTTTGCATTAATTATCAGGGTGGTGGTTAGGGCAGGGCGGCGGTGAAGGAGGTCTTTCTGTTGGCTGGCTGCTGCTCTTGTGAAAACTTTAATTAAGTCATTATGCAATTGTGCATTGCGCATACGGCTCGTGTTTCGACTGAGAATTGTATGTGTGGGCCGGTTGCTCGTTCCGCAAACTAATTAAAACGTACCAAAGTTGACTCTTGCCACGATTTGATTATATGTCTGGATGTCCGGGTTAACCTATCTTCGGGTGCTACGTTTTGAACGTCAATTTGTTTAGCTCCTTGATGGCTTTAATTAAAATAAGACAAATATATTCTTGATTTTAGTCTAAAGATATCAGTGGAGCACAGCATCCGTAGGCCCACAATTCGTATTGCTCAAGGTATGCAAAATCTGCAAATGGCAAAATGTTAAACAAATTTAAGCCGTAAGGAAGGGCAAAAACTAAGTAAGAATAAACATAAGACACATAAAATCAGTAACAGACAAATAGAAAAGCCATAAATGCTGATACGAAAAGCCACAAAAACAAAAAACTTTTCCTGCAAATGCCATAAAATGGTAAAACTGCAAAACTTCGTTTGGGACTGCAGCATTTTATGGCCTCTCCTCTGCTCTCACACACAATCCGAAAGCAAAGTAAACCCCCATTTGACTTCTGTCAAAGTTGATTTCTTCCACTCGGAGCTTATTGATTCCATTGGCCGGCGCTTGTACATAACTTTTGCACCCCCAAAGACTTTTGATGATTTAATTGTGCGGCAGGTGGCACTGGAAGTCCTTAAATTCCTGGCTAAATTATACTTATATATAGTATATCCATTGTGGTAGCTAAGCGGGTGCTTCATTTCTCTTTCTCCTTCGCTGTAATTCGCATTGTCAACGCGCAGACAATTGAGCTTAAGTGTTGCCACTTGGCTCTGAGGGTCCCACAGCCTCGACTTGGCCTCATAACAAGTCGTAAATGTCTCGAAAGAGAAGGTCCTACTTCGACCACAGAAGCAGCAAGAGATTGTGGGACGCTGTTATGCGAAGGACAATACAAAAAGAAATGCTGTAGCAAAAAAAAGTTTTCTTAGACAACAACTTCGAGCACGTGTCGCTGCCTGTGGTCAGAGATGGTCGCTGCTTATGTGACATACAATCCTTAAGGTTCAGATCTCATTTCAGGACACACGTAACACGTGCGTTCCGTTGCGCATAAATCCATCTCTATTCTATAGTTTATGCAACAATTGACGGTACAAATATAAATATAGTTCTATCTGTAGTTGCTTATTGATTAGTTGCATTGCCTTCCCGCATTCTTGACTTTAATTTCGAGCTGTGTTCCTTTTGCGCCAAACGACAAACAGAAGCTCCATTTACGAGTACCAGCAGCATTGCTTACTTTTCTCTATTATTACTACTATAATGGTCGAAATGCTTATTGTCTGTGTGGTTTCCTTGGTGGACCCAGAGTGCAATTGTTAGAAGCACCAGCAGCAGCAATTTCAGCTGAATTCTGGCAACATTTTATCCCACGGACACGTCCTCGACTCTCGTTTAACTTTTTATTTTCTTGTGGCCTTTGTGTCTCTTTTTCTTTTTCATTCTTTGTTGCTTGCTTTTTTTTTGGTGTGGCTTACAATTGAGTCGCATAATTCAGAAAAGTTTATAATCAAAATACAGTCAACGCCTGGAGGAAGCCAGAGGGAGAGAGAATATTCCTTCTGCAGCAACTAATTGAGTTTTCTACGAATTGAATTTCGTTCCATTGTTTTATTGAATCTCCAACCCCTCCCCCCTCCCCCCACAGAAATTGGGGTCATGGAAATTATTATCAGCAGTTGGCCAGCAGTTGTTCGGCAGCTGCTTTAAAAACCCAACCCGCTCGCTCGACTGGCAACAAATTAGCAAAAAGCTTCTTCTGCCAAGGACACGGCACAAACAAAAGGCAAAAAGAAGGAATGAACATTCTCGTGTATATTTTATTGAAGCGACTGTGATTTTACCTCCACATCGAGCCAGTAAATTCTCTAGGCGTACACTGATTGCTACACCGAACAGTCGAGAGAGCAGAAAGTCCGAACGAACGAACGGACGACAAGACGAGGACGGACGGACGGACGGACATACAACGAGGTCAGGCCTCGGCAAACACGCACCCAAAAGCCAAATCAAGACGAGCTGACTTGGCCCAAAACTGGAGAGATTTCTTTCTTTCTCTCCTCCCTCCCCCACCGCAGCATCCTGCACTATCAGCACAACGATGGAGGGCAGAGAGGGAAAGAAATACATGACTATGGGCCCTGGAGGAATGGGATAATGAAATAAGCCACAACAGCAACTGCTGCTCGAACATATTGAGTGGAAGCTGCACAAACAAATGAACTAAATGTGAACACGTAAGGTAAATAGTGGGCTGAAGAGATTGAGAATTGAGGTGGTACCCCTGCAGATGGAGAGAGTCAGAGAGAGAGAGAGGCAGTACTCGAAGTATATGCTGGGAATTTAGGCTCTGCCACAAAAGGTTGCTAACAAGCTGTCTTTAATCTTCGATTCATCTACGAATTGGTTACTAAACTGTGTGTAAACTGTATGTCTATAGTGCTTCTTTGCCCCTTTTGAGAGGTAGAACAAGCGTAAGGAACATGTAAAACCAGTGATGTAGAGACGCATGGATTGAGTATGATAGATCCATAGAAAACCACTGAGGGTTAGCATCTAAATAGTATGGTTATAAGTGGGCATTCCTGTCATATATGTGTTGCATTTATTTCTCTCTACTTAGATAACTCTTGCCTTTCGCTTACCCTCAATTCCATAATTCTCTGTCTGGTTTTGCCAGCTCAAGTTCTTGAACACAACTCAGCAATTAATCTGTGGCACGTGCCACGCCCCACTGCCAGTACCACAGCACGCACACACACACACACAGAAATGTTGATAACAATGTGCATTGCCACTTGCAACGTGTTGCGAGATTGTTGACTCGCTTTTATTTATGGAATCCTTTTTTTTTTGATGGCCAGCCAGGCTCTCTTCCGTTGTTAGCACTTTTTGTTGCGGCCACTATTTTGACAGTACTTTTTTTTTGCGGCTCTGCCTCTCTGGGTATTTGTTAAATGTTCGGCTTTCGAGTTTTTTGTGCAAATTGTTTGAACAAACCGTCACCAAATGACGCCGTTGCGGATGATGATGATGATGAGAGCCAGAAGGGGATGGCTTTTTCGTTGTTATGCGTGTCTGTCAGGAGTGGCGGCCGCTGGGATACAGGATGTGCATTCAACTCTTGTGGCATTTTTTGAAAATAATTAAGTGAGAAATGAAAAAGAATTTTCATTCTCACATAAATGGTAACAGATTGGAGCACACTTTTTATAGTTCGGACATGTAAATGGCATTGAAGATTAATTGGGAATTATGTGGAATACAAAAAAATAAATATTAAAGCTACTCTTATGTTGAATTTTGGGAGAGTGTGGGAGAGTGTGGGAGAGTGCCGGTACTCAAATTCCATTTGTACTTCATGTTTTACTCTGTGAAAAGTTATAAAAGTAAATGGAAATTATAACATAGATACATATATAGATAGCAAAAATGAATCCCTTATCTAAGTCTTAGAATGTTATCCAATCCAGAAGATTTATGACAGATTGATAGATATTATAAATAATTATAAAAATATCAAAAATGATCTCTTAATCAGAAATCTTTGAATTATGGTAAATGGTAATTGCCACTCTTAAATATAGAAGATATCTTTATGAAACTCAGCAATTTCAACATCTGCTCTTTTCGCTACCAATCTGCCGACCTTTAAGCTTTCAACTCTAATCTTAAATATGCACCAAAAAATATATAAATCGAAAGGTTTTCAGGATTGTGCACAGACTGCAACTCGGCAGCGTGGCGTGGTGCATGGGCCATGCCATGGGGCAGATAAGCTGCATCTTATGCAAATGTAATTAAAATGCAACAGAGAACGCTGTTTTACAATATTTTATGTTTCTTTCTTGCGCTCTTTTTTATTTTATGCCCCATTTTGTTGGGGGTTACGGTGCCCCATGATGTTGCTTAGGATCAGGCGAAGCTTAGCGACACAAACTCCGCTGTTTGGTTGCCTTTTCGGTTAGCGTATTCCATTTCTTTTTCAAGTTTGTTTAATTAAAACAAATTAAAGTTAATTAAATACATTTTGAGCAAGCAGACAGCCATGAAATTATCTGCTGGCGAAAAACACCTGCAAAGTAATCAACCAAGAGGAGAGTGACAGTGGAGAACTATCCCCAAGTTAATCGCTTATATAATCAAGTAAAGCGTAACCCCAAAAGTCCACTAATTGGTTCACATAACAAACAGAAGCCACCAAAAAAAAAGAGAAGAATAACCTACTACTCGTGAAAGGAAAAAGCTGAATCCAAGATTCACTCTAACACAAAAAAAAAACGAGAGAGAGAGAGAACTCCACTGCCAAAGTCCTTTCGCTTTAAGCTGATTACAAAGCACTTTTTTCTGTGGTCCCCTCAGCTCTGGGATTTCCATTTTTCCTCTCTTTTCCATTGTCACTTTTGTCACCTTTTGTCGTGATTTCTGGCAAACGTCAAATTCAGATTATGCAACAGAGTTGAGTGAAATTCTTGTGACAAAAAGTACTTCCTGCAGTGTGCTGAAATGAATGAAACAAATGCATGAAATAATAAACATTATTTCAACCATGAAAATTAATTTCTAACATAATAAAAAGTAAGAAAAAAATGTAATTTAATATAACAAAGAATGTCTACTGTCAGGAGCACACTTCCTGTGTGTGCAGCGTAAGAATTCTCAGAAAAAAATAATAACAACAATTTAGAGAAATAATGAAAACAATTTAATTAAAATTCTATTTTATTCAAGTGTTAAAGCAAGTCTTTGCTCTAGGCCCCCAAAGCAAATAAAACTTAAACTTCCCCTCCGGGCTATGTAATCCAAGCCGCGTAAATTGTTCATTAATCTGAGGCACAAGTAAATTGATACTTTGATCAGTGATTTTGGGGGGTGGCTATTCAGGGAAAAGTAAATAGTAACTTCCTTTGACAGGAAGATGCCAGAAGATGCCCCCGAGTGGAGCTCTGCAGAGTGCATAATGAGGCCAAGGAGAGGAGAGGTTTGGGTACAAATAAATATCCTTTAAGATTATAAATAACAAATAGAAACATTAAATTTATCATACTTATGTTCAATATCTAGCATTTACATATAATTTATCATGCTAATCGATCGAAACCAACACTAAAACTAATCCTCTCCTTTCTTTTTTTGTATTTTTCTTTGCAGGTGAATAAAATCACATGCCCCCGTATAGTCCCGTATACGAGTATGACCCCCTTGCATATATCGAATGCACCACAAAAGCCACACTGGGGGTCAGAGGTTGGTACCTCGTCGTAATCGCATGCAGGAAAAACTTTAATTACTTTGACGCTGGAGTTCAGTGTAGCTAACTTTATAAGCAATCCCTCTTAACTTTAAGCTGCTTAGAAAATACAGAAGCAGCATCATGGGATTGGTGGCGGAGGGTGTATGGGAAACCAAATGGGGAAAAGCACTGAAACTTTCATGTGCTTGGCTCAATAAAACACAATGGAAACAAACGAAACGAAAGCTGAGAGAAGGGAAAGAAAATACCTCAAAATATGCATGACACACAGATACACACTCGTACACAGACAGATACACAGTTAGATACACCTCTGTACAGGATGCCAACAAGATTTGTAGAGTGACCAAAAAGCCACACGAAAAGGCTGAAAAATGGGGTGTGGGTAGACGTACAAACATTTCGCATGCATCCGCTTGTAGAACACCAAGTGCAACATGCGGTTTTGTGTGGGGCCTTTTTTTTCTGTGTGTGGATTCGAGTACAGTCAGTTTTATTTTCGGAAACACACAAAGAGAAATGTGGGGGGAAATCGAATCGAATACAGTCACGCACTGGTCAGCGTCGTCCCACATACATATCTTATGGGTCCATTTCCGCGCGCCCAACACCCACACAAAAATGTAGATGCAATTTTTAGAAAAATGAACTAACTAACATTTGAACTCTAGCCCATTGTTTCATTTACACAAATAATTTCATTGCACACATGAGTACGGGTACGGGTACGGGAATGTGCAACAAAAATTTAAATACAAATAGAAATAGAAAAGGAGAAAACAAAAATCATATCTATAAATCCGTGTGCCCCAGATAAGCCTTGCTTCCGTTTTTGCATACCAGCAAAAGGGCCGAATTGAATATAATTCTATTTGAAATGATTGCCTATTTGATCTCTGGTTGTATGAAATGCGCAATATTTGTGTGCTGCCAGCATATGAGTTGGGAATTTATTTTGTTAGAGAATAAATGATGGAAATTGTAGAGTGAAACACAAAGAAATATTTCTTGCAACTAATATTTATTATTTCAATGAATTTCCATCAGAATGAACTCCAGAGAATGACTATTGACCAGAACCGTAAATAGTCATCTGATTTATTGTGGCTTGGATTCCCAATGGATTCATGGAAAATAAAAGGACACTAAAATATTAGGTATATGAAACTGATTTGTCTATTTCCAAAGCCAGGCACTTGAGAGCTCTAAAATTAGCCACACTTCAGCAAGACTTCATTGACTTTTATTGATCCATTTCCAACATGCTTAAAGGCAGCTATCCATCGTGGCTGTAAAGAAAAACCTTGTTAACACATTTTTATAGCATTTCATTGGGTTTCATATCCGACAGTCGCAAGGTCAAATTTGTTGAGCTTCACTTTAATGAAAACGTGTTGCAGCAAAAATGAAATTTTATGCTTAGGTGTGGCATAGACATAAACCCCCAATTGTAGACGAAATCTACGCACACACACACACACACACACATTGTTTGTAATACGAGTCAGCCACAGACCGCAATGGAGCATAAAGTATATTTATAGTGGGATGATGTAGATAGAGGAGGAGGAAAAGGGAAACCTACTGCAGAAACAACAATGAATTTGTGGCCATAAAAGCCAAAACATTGTGCAGCACCATCTGCTAGTTGAAAGTAACAGTGGCAGCCAGCCAGCCACACAACACGAGCTGTGGCAAGGTCTGGAGATGTTTTTATGAACATATTCGTATTCTCAATGTACGCGTACAAATACATGCATAGCATGTATGGGTATGAGTGTATGTGTGTGTCGGTCGTCCGCATCGATAAGTTCTCTTTCACTTTCCTGTGCTCCATATTCTATCTCCATTTGAAGCACATTTCAATGGTTTTTATGGCACGGAACATCAATCAAATGGAAAATATTATTGACAAAACATGCGCACGACATTGTTGATGCGATTTCACCCGCCACCCCCTACCCACACCCCTCACTCGCATGAGTAGAGCACATAAAAAATAAAGCAAATATATACTTGCAGTAAGTGCTAGGACATACAGTTGTGGTCGAAAGAATAGCAGTGACACTTTTGTGTGGTAAATTAGTTTAGAGAAATTTGCGATGCAGAAGAGAAAGTTTTACCACTTTTATGCTCGTTAAGTTATCTATGTATTTATTTTGTATCTCAGTTACGGCTGCTCCAGGCATCCATCTTTATGATTGTGACACATTCTCCGCGGAATATTTTCTCCAAACTCCTATTATTCCGCTCTCTTGTGTACTCCCATGTACTGTATCTAATGTAAAGTAAGCATTTTGTGTACGTGCTGCCGCAAAACTAGGCAACAATTTAAATGGTATTGCATCGCAATAGTTTGATAAATTGCTGCAAAAAATTGATTGATGCGTGGGTCTGTCTGCCGCTTGCCGTGGCCCTTTCCATTTCCCCTCCCTGGAACGCGTTGTCTCTGTGTCACTGTCGAGACGCGTGTCGATAAGTCACGCTCAACAAACCGACTGACAGTCTCTAGTCTGTGTGGGCATAAATCAATGTAATTAATTTGAGTTTATCAAATGCTGAAAGTTCTTCAGCTGCCTAATGGCCATTCGAGAGCAGGATAATTATCTCCATTTGTTTAAGGCCGATTCTGCAGACTCCATACAGACCCACCCACTCGAACCGCCAAGGTCAGAGTCAGACAGCAGCCACAAATAGAAAAGAAACAAGTAATTTATATTAATAGGATTCTGAACTGCTCTTAAAGCAATATCTTTCTTTGTGGAATAACTTAAATTGGTTGAGACCACTCTCTTCATCATCCATCCACCTGTCGCTTGTCACCTATTCAAATTGTAAAATATTCTTGCAGCAGAGTTTGGACAGTCGTGATGAAAGTTGTGAGATGTACAATTTAATGCTTGACTGCAAAAGCGGGTGAAAACTCAAGCGAACTGCATGTCTTGTGAATGCCTGGCACGCATTTGGGGCAACTGTTTCCACTCCCTAAAGGATGCTCCAACCAATCAATGGACATATGCCAGGGAGTTGGCCGGAATTCTCGACATGTTTACACCGTTCGATGCGGCCTGCAAGCTGTGGATGCTATTAAAAGTTTTGGCCAAAGTTTCTCACATAATTTAAACTATGACACGGGCTTGCGTCCTGCCCTGGCCCTGCCTCTGTCCTTTCAGCATGATTAGTCGCCCCTGTGGCCCACGGGAGGTGGTCGCAGGTGTGTTTCAGGGCAAGTTTCTGGTGATATAGCACTTTGTCCACTTGACGTAGTTTAGCGACATTTTAGAGCTGTCTTTTTCCCCTTACCCCCCAGATTTTCCTCGCTTTTCCGTCGATATTCTCCCTTAAGTTCCCAATGACATCCTGAGACACATTGACGGTGGACAGGGCCAACTTTGTGGCACTCAATTTGCTGTCGCAACTGAAAATGAAGCTGCAAAACGAATATCCCTCGGAATGGAGATCTCCCTTCGAGTGGTTCTGACTAGTAATTGTCATGGCTATGTCCGAACCAGGGCTAACCCATTCATTATGCAAAAGCTGTTCGGGGGGCTGTATCTGCATAAATTCGAAGAACCAGAATGCTCCGAACCACAAGGCATAAACAAGTCAAGTGCAAGAACTGAGGCTCTAGTTTTTGGTCACAACAGAATTATGGCCATTTGGTAATTGTACAATCGTATGCAGCAAACAGCAGCAGCAACAGCAGCAACAGCAGAGGCAACAATGACAACTATTCTTGGGGCCTGCAAGATGTTCCTGTTAGCCATTGCCCCTTGCCCCTCTGCCACTTGGGTGTTAATGTCATCAGCAAAAGTAAAAATGTCTTTCTCTCTCTCTCTGTGGCATTTCTGCTTTCACTTGCACCACAAAAACCGCAAAAACACCAAGCTCCCAAAAACTCGTTTGCTTTTTTGTCCTGCCACAAATGTTATCATCAGTCGTGTTGCAAGACTGCTGCTCCTCCTTCTGTTGCCATAATGCCACATTTAGTATTCACTTTCAACATGAAAGGCCGTGTAAAGCTTTAAGAAACTTGAATGAAACTTATTTTGCCATCCATCAGGAGTCTTGCAGCCGCCACTTTCCATGATTTATCATCATCATCCACCTGGGTGCCATAGATTATTATTTTTATCAATTAATGCCCTCTGATATCGCCTGTCAAATTTCGGCTTCATAAATTTGCCAATGCCTCGGAGTACGTGACAAAAATTTCCTTGTTGATTTTCCCAGGGTTTTCCGCAGTGACAAGGGGTGGGGTTTGTCTTGCTGTCAATTGATTTTAATGGTTTTTTTCGGGTGGTATTTCGTGGGTGTTGGAGACGCTGTGTCTGGCATATAAACTAATTAAAAACTGTTCTTGAATTTCCGAACTTTTATTGGAGGGACAACCAGAAGGACAACAGCAGCAGCGTAGTGGAAATAAATCAAGTGCCATTTACGTTGTACATTGATTGCTGCATTGAGCTTAAAGCATTGATTTTACTTTTGCCCTTCACATTTTTTGCATTGGTTAAGAGATTATTCATTTTTTTTTAAAGGAGAGTTCCTACATTCTTGCTGATGCCTTTCAGCGAGATTTAGTGAAGTTTTTCACGCATATTTTCACGCTATGGAACACGTATTGTGTAACAGGAGCCCAACTAATTGAGGGGCCATCGACAGACAGAAGCTGTCATATGGGGTGTGAAAATGCAAAATGCTGGGGAAAAACCCCAATAACCACAAACATGACAATCATATACGTACATCCGCAAAATATCAAGGGTGGGAAACCGCAGCAACATTGTTGTAGAGCTCGCATAAATTTTTGTGCTCCCAACGAGGAACGATGCCCAGGACGAGCTCAGGACGACAGCATCTGCCAGTCACATGGACTGACAGACAGAGCGAGAGCGTGAGCGACCGACCGACCAACTGACAGACGGACAGACGACAGACCACAATCATAAAAAAATCAGAAGGAAAAGCTGCAGGACCTGCAGCAGCATCATCCAAGCGACAAAATGCATTTGAACAACTTTTTACGACATCCACAAACCGGAGAGCGAGTGAGCGAGCGAGCGAGAGAAGAGTTTAAGAATTGCAATAAAATATTTTTGCAACAATTTAGATGTCTTGGCCTTACTTGCAGTTTCCTTTGCATTGCTTTCCTTTTCTTTCCTTTCTTTTACTTTCCTTTCATTTCTGCCTGGATGGCTGGCATTAGCCATGGCCCACAGAGAGACATTGTGATCTCTGTGTTCGGACATGCAGTTAGCTTGTCTTTATGGCCAGGCCACATTAAGCCCCATTAATGGCCTCCACACACACAAACACAGAGTTCCACACACACAGCCATAGATCCACGCCCTCAGAACCGGATGCAGGATGCAGCCAGCGATTCGTGTTGTGATTTCCTTCGGCACATTGTGTGCTGCAAATGCATCTCAGTCATAAAATAAAATGGCAACGGGGGAAAACTGTAGAGAAAGACTGCAGCAAGGCCAATTAGTTTTACCTCAAGCTGAAAGGTAGGGAAAGACGAAGGATTTACTCGTAGTTGATGGTTTCTTTGAAGATATTTCTCTATTCGATTTTGGGATTCAATCTTTTACAAATAAGCGTTGGTCTAATATCTTTTTCATCCATCTCCTATTTTCTATTTTCAATAGATCAATTCAATAGGGTAGCTTAACTCTCTGCAGAATGTTTGGATATACGAAAAAAATGTTTTCCTTAACAGTTGAACAGAACCACCTAAAGCCCTCTTTAATGGCCGCGAAAGCTGAACAAATAAATAATTCTCCTACGCCTTGTGATTGTTTATTATTTTTTGTGCTATTTAATATCGTTAAAATTCATTCAAGTGCAAAACTTGACGATAAACTTTTGCCGCAACAAATAACACAAGCGAAACGAAGAGGATGTAATATGAGAAGAGGGAATGGTAGAGTGGGAGTTAGAGGCATTTATGGGTAAGAGTAGCAGCTATAGGAATATATGGGAGAGAGTTCGAAGTGTAGGAATATATGCGGGAGAGTGTGAGAGATGGCAGACCTTTAGGAACTCTGCTAAAGAAAGCTCGGAAAAAATATGGCATCTTTGATTTTGACATTGTGCCACATCACGTACATGGATATATACAAAAGCATATATACATTTGTGTGTGTGTGTGGCGGGGGTTTTGGTGGTGCCTTAACAGGCGAAAATAGCGCATAAATTTATGACACTCGAAGGCGTGGCACATGCCCATTTTGTGCACCAAAGCGTGACATCTTTTGAGCGGGGGTCTCGAATTGGTATAGAAAGAAAGGGAAAAAAATGGAACACTATTTGTTTGGCAACAGAAAGTAGTGGGAGACGGTGTGACACATTTTATATTGAGCTAAATAAGTGATAAAGTTGACTTTGATTCTGCCACTTCATCCCACTCCACTCCTTGCCCCTTCAATCGAGTGCAGTTAACCCAAATTGCTTCAATGTCAATTTTTACGGCCAAAGATGGAGCATTGTTGCCGATCCTAAGGATTGCGAGCAGCTGTCCAAACACTGCACACACACACAGACCATTCCCCCCATCAACAGACAAATGTGAGAGACTGTGCGAAAGCTCAAAAGCTCAATGGGATATATTTTATTTTATTTCTGTGTCCCCCTCACAATTTTCTTTCCTTAGTTTAGTTTTCCTGAGTGGAAATGCAATAAAAATGGGTGTTGGATAAATAAATAGATAAAGTATTTGAAGCGATGTGCGCCTTAAGCCGATAAAAATGTCACGGGATAAAAGCTTTTCAAAATTAGATTAAACTTTGCCTTTGCTTTCCCGTTTATTTAAAGGTTACTTCTTTTATAAATAATATAAATTCCACGCATCCTCTGCAAAAAAATTCCATTTATCTGATGCTTTCATGTCCAGGGCGCGCGTTCCACAGAGCTCAAGGTTTTCCCTTTGGCATGACATGCCGCAGAAAGAATACAAAAAAAGAAACTCGACATTAAATATGAGGCAACGTGAAATTTTCATAACTTAAACATCAGCATTCAATATATATTATACGTGCACAACCATCTGCATATACATACATATATATGTGGTGTCCATCGATAAATTGAATTCCGATGTAATAAAGTCAGTGAAGAAATTGCTGAGAGAATTTAATGAAAGAAGATGGGGTTTTATGGAAGGCAAACGTAAAGTAAAGAGGAAAATTATATTTATTTACATATATTTAAATATAACATATTAAATGGACCAAAGAAGGAAAAGGTTGGGCCTGTTGGCTTTGTAGTAAAAGCTGGAAATTTTCTTTAATTAAAGACAACATTGAAAAGACATTAAATAGGTTTAATGTCTGACCATTATCAGTTAAAAGCAGTCTCTAATTATGACTCTCTCAATGATGTTTTTCATTAGAACTTTTGCCCAAACAAAACACAGAAATGAAAACTTTGTAAACCAACAAAATGCACAAACATTTAGATATACATTCTAAAATTAATATTAGTCATCCGGCAAATGCATGGACTTGTCTGGAGAGAGAGAGAGAGACAGAGAGAGAGAGCTCTCTGTTACATAAACATTAATATTAATAAGTATGCTGGAAAATGATTTGCATTTAATGCCGTCGACTGGCAGTCGAGCTCTGGTATGATTTTGCACAAGTTTTAATTAAAATGTCGTCACATGGAAACCAAAATACAACTGAGTTGGCAATTAGCAATGTTTTGCCATAAATTTAATTCAAAATGTTGGCCCAAACATTTGCTAATTTAAGCGTACTGAACGTACAAATACACACCCAAAGTTAGAGATGCAGAGATAGTGGCTCCTTTCTCTCTCTCACTCTCTTTGGCAACTTATTACACATTCGCCATGTGTGCCACAAATGCAGCAGATGCAGCAGCAGCAGTTGCAACCCGAGTTGTCAACCTGCAAATGTGCATAATTCTAACACACAGATATATCCGATCCGGGGTGTCCCAGAACCTGGGCCAAATTATAAGCCAAAAAACAAACAGCACATGCCCATGCACATTTACGTGTAGTGAAAGTTGTGTCCTATGTATGCATGTCTTCGAAGCAGAGGGAGGACCTTGCCATAAGTAAATTGATAAACAGAAACACTTGGACGAAGTAAGGCTGCTGTTGTACGATACGTTTTCCGCCGACGAATACAACGGGCATCAGAAATGCACTGTCTCTACGCCATCGATGAAGCTTAACCATTCTCATTAGCTAGTCGAAGCCGTCTTTGAAGTATTATTCTAAGGTTTTTAGTTGAAACAATAGGTATAAATGTGACCGACTACCGAATCGCTTGAAATGTCATCGTGTCAAAGCATCTCTAACAAGTTGTCTATGGGCTGTTAAGCGGCAAAAGTTTGTCGTATCCTGGGACACATCTGCTGCAAATGTTGGAACATAAATCAGTGCAAAGTCCGGGTCTCAGGTCTTTGGTCTCGAGCTATGTTTGTCTGCCTTTTCGGCAACTCCACAGGCTCTTGCATTTATTTAATTAAAGCGAAACGCACTGGCTTCGAGTGTTGTTATTGGTGTAATTATAAATGATATATGTAATTTACTTGGCCAGTCCAGCCAACTGATATGTCGTCCCATTGTCACTGGCTTTGTTTGCACATTCCCCTCTGCCCACCAAGAAGGTATTGTCTTTCGAGTCAGTCAGTCAGTCGAGTTTCGCCTGCACTTGCATATTAAATTTCTCTGTGTGTCCTGTGGCTCAACTCAAGCAGAAAGAGGCACCCTTGTCCATCCATTTGAAAATAGATCTGGTAAATTTCCCAGCCACAATAGGTGTTGTTTAACATTAGCAACGAAATAATGGTTAATAATGCGAACAAGTCAAGAGCGAAACACAAACGCTTAAATGGGCTGAAAATTATTTTGAAACTGAAATTTATTTCGATTCCTATTACCTTATATTTAAAGTTCATCCAGGGAATGTGCCTGTGGTAAAATAGAAAATCTATGAATATCAAATAAATTACATCATCACACATGCAAATAAGAATCAAATAGAGGCCAAAATATCTCCTTATGCTTAATATGCAAAGTCCGTAGGCGGCAACCAGTAAATAAGTAGGGGAAAATAAGGTTCGATTCTGTGTCAAAGCAGAAGATACCCTAGCAAATCGTATTGTATCGTTTCGATGGAAGGTATGTGATTAAAAGAGATTATAAAAACTTAAATATTTACAAATTTTAATAACAGAAAAAGTTGTATGTTTTTGGGCGAATAATTTATGTATGTCCTACCTCAAACCTCTTTTAAAATATAGTATACCCTTCGTTAAGAGTACACATAACATCATTTTGTAAAAAAAGGCAAACAAAATGTGTGTGGCCTCAATAAGAGGCGTCAAATTGTTGCCTTGTCTGTGCTAAAGTTTACCCCCCATTGTGTCTAGTACGTGATAATTGAGCGTACAGACAGACAGAGAGACAGACGTTGATGCCAACCCAAACCCTAAGAAGGACCCCCCCCAAACCAAAACGACTTCCTTCATGTGTCGAAATTGAAAATGTGAAATTTAACTAAACGAAATGTCATTCTCTCCTTCACAGTCACCAAATTCATACGCATTGGCATTGCCGATAAAAACGATAATCCTCCCTATTTCGACAAATCGCTGTATGAGGCCGAAGTGGATGAGAACGAGGATATCCAGCACACAGTGCTTACAGTCACAGCCAAGGATCACGATGAGTGTGAGTATACATATACCCTCCAGAAAATTCCACAATTATTATCTTTTACATACATATTTGTTCTGTTTTCTGTGGTTCCCCAACAGCCTCACGTATCCGCTATGAAATTACAAGCGGCAACATTGGCGGCGCTTTTGCGGTTAAAAATATGACGGGTGCCATTTATGTAGCTGGCGCTTTAGATTACGAAACTCGACGACGGGTAAGTTTCCCCCCCAAAAAAATAGGAAGCAGAAGGAACAGGACTCGCCTCTGTAATCGACAAACATTTTTTTCGCAGAGATATATTTATGACATAAGCATTGCGGCCGGGGCTTAGTCAACTGTGAGATTTGTTTATGTCATTCCGAAAAAAAAAGGCAGAAAATACATGAGGGAAAATGGGAATTAAAGTGCCTACAAAAGAAAATATACATAATGCATATATAATTTCTACGAATTTAGGGCTAAAAATAGCTGTCCTTTTTTAAAGGCATGTCAAGAATATATTACTTAATTTTGTTGAGAAATTTCTTCTCTCTTTAGACTTCTATAAAATTCATTAAGAAACTCTTGGAAAACTCTGCTCGATTCCTTTCGAATTTCAATTTACACGCAAGGGCCACCGCGAGGCTACTTAATTATTGAAGAGCTCAGACCAGAGTTAGGACGAAAAAGTCAAATAGCAGTGGCCAGGAAACCTTGGCGAAACATTAATTGAACAGAGCGCAAAAGCCAGTCGAAATCTTAATTGAATTTCAATTTGAACAATTGGCCAAAAGTGCAGTGCAAGACAATGGCAATTTTCCGTTCACTTTAATTGGAAATTCGTTGTAGGAAACTTTGAGTGCAAGGTCCAGGGCATAGTATATGCAAATAGCTCATCAATTAGGCAGCAACAATAAAATTACAATATGAATTATGTAATTTAATTATGAAATATTCCATCCCCTCCTTCCTCCTCGTTCCTTCGTTCAGTATGAGCTACGGTTGGCCGCCTCCGACAATCTGAAGGAGAACTACACGACTGTGATTATCCATGTCAAGGATGTTAATGATAATCCCCCTGTTTTTGAGAGGCCCACATATCGCACCCAAATTACCGAAGAGGATGATCGTAATTTGCCCAAACGCGTCTTGCAGGTCAATGATTGATTGATTGATTGATTCAAATGAACATAGAATTCATTCTTTTGTTTTATTCGTAGAGCTTTCATTTTGCTGATAGGCTGAAACAACATTCTGTTATGTTTTCCTTGATTTTTATTGCATGTCAAGAGTTTTTGTTCAAGTTTTTTTCCCATTCCCTCAATCCATGCTTGAAGCTACAAATAGTATTGCACAAAAAAAAAACACAAAAATAGAATTTATTATACTATATATTTGGGGGGCATTCTTTCAGTTGCTTTTTATATCCCAACCGAAAAGTTGCTACTTTTTGCTTCTCTTTCTGTCAGTCAATAAATTGTTGACATATTAAAGGTATTTACAGTCCTGCAATATTAATGGACTCCACCATTTTTTTGATTTAAAACACTTATAGACAAAAAAGTTATGGTTTTTTTAAGGCACATAAATAGTTAAAGCCTTTTGCATGATGGTTTTTACATTTGATTTAAGGGTATACAAAAAAAAACGCGTGTGATTTAAGGGTATAGAAAAAAATGCTGAAAAGTAATTGAACAATTAAAAAAGTGCTGTCCATTTTTTGAGAAAAAACTTAAAAATATATCTACAGTCATCTATATATAATTTTCAATGCGGTTTCGAGTGTGAAAAAAGTTCAATAATATTGATTTATCATTAAGCACGGAACGTCAATTGAAAATACAGTAAAAATATGTAAAAGATGACTTAAAAATATGCCGGTTATCAGGGCATTGTATATACATACATATATGCATATTGATAATGTCTATTGAATTATGGCATTTTAATGAGTAAACACGAGTGGCGATGAATATTTTAAAAGCAAAGTGAGTGGGTCAAAGCTCTTAGAAGATATGCATTTATTATCAATCGATACTCGTTAAATATGCACTCCAATCATCTTTAGCATCTGCAAATGAGTGTAGAAGCTGAACCAGCTGGGATATACATACATAAACCCATTTTATTAGACCACTCCCCCAACCATTTTCACCATGTGTAAAACCATTATTTGAATATTTTATTTTAATCAATATTTTAATGGTCCTTTTTTAATTTATGTGCATTTTATTGTTTATTGTTTAATTTTTGGTATGTTTTTTATTGTTCTTTCTCCCCCAACCGAACGAAAACAAATGTTCTGTTTGTTGGCCATATATTTTATTTAATGTCTGCACAAAAATGCAATGTGCATATGGTAGTACGAACTGAAATTGGTTGCGTCGGACAGTTTGAATGAAAATCAAACAACCATCGTCATAAATGTGCGCGACGTCAACGATCTGCCGCCCCAATTCCCACAGACGTCCTACAATCGTACCCTTGATGAGGAAATGACCACGCCCTTTACCATTATGCAGGTCGTTATAATATTTACCATATATCCTCTCCGTACCATATCCATCCTGTATAAACCCTACTCGTACATACAAAAACTCTATCTACTCTCATATAACAATTAATTTAACCCCAGCGACATAAAATCCTCCTCCATTCAATCCCATTTCACATTGTAAACTTTGTGTAAACCAGCAATAACAATCCGTAAACATAATAAATAATCGCCTCGTGGGGGGAAGGTGAAGTGTACAATAAATTTGTTAAACCATTCAGCAGTAATTTTAAAAATTATATGTAAATTGAAAATAAAAATTCCCCAGGCATTAAGGTTGAAAGGGCAGTAGGACATTAATCCCATACAACACCTAAGAGTATGATAAGTCTATTGATTTCATTAAAAGTGCCGATACACGATAAGTTTTCCACCAACGCTTTTTTGAGCAGAAACCTATGGATTTAACTCTGAAAAACGATATAGATACTTAAAATGTACTCTCAGTAGAATAGCTTCGGCTGAAAACGCATCGTGTGACATCTCTTTAAACATTAAATTTTGTATGTATGTATTTATTTTTTGGTTTTGGTCAGGAAAACAGTAAGAGTAAATGCAAACCATCTCTGTGGTCTTTAATTGCCCGCTTAAATATCTGGCGTAAAGTTTCCCATTTTATTTATCATAGTTTTTCCATTAGCCCGTTTTCTGTTTCTGTTTCTGCCGTAGTAAAAGCTGCTAATTAAATCGAATACGCTCTTTAAGTATTAATGCCAGACACACACACACACACACACACACACACACACACACACAACATGTGCACGATTAAGCTTGGGGTCGGTACAGATTTTGTATTGTGGTTTTATTATGTGTGTATTTTCCCAACTAATTTAATTAAAATGGAAAATGGATGTAGCTGAAGCTTAATGCTAACAAAGGGAATTAAAACCAATCTGTCAGCACTTTAAAATCACCTTTTATTTACATTTTACTAACCGAAAAACAAATATTATTCTCTGATCTCTTGAAAATATTTTTGCATTGACTAAACCCCATATACATATGTCGGCATTTGGCAAATAAAAACATAATCCCAACACCAAAAAAAGTGGCATAAAAATTGGTTTCAATTAGCCGAACATTTTGATTAGAGTCTATGAAAAAAGTAGAATAATAAAAGCCAAATGGGAATGAAAATAAATAAAAGTCATGGAAAGGTATTATCGAGAATATAAAGGGAGAATTTTGCAACAACAAAAAAAGTAGTGCATGATAGAAAAAATATATTTAAATTTGATTTGTTTCATTTGTTATATGCACGTTAATTTATTGCATGTTTACTGCAGACTTTTTTGTTCTATTATTTATTCCAGAATATTCAATAATAATAAAATTTTCTTCTTTCATTAATGGATAAACAGGTAACTGCCACAGATGGCGACAAGGATCGTCCCCAGAACATCGTGTACTTCCTCACGGGCCAAGGCATTGATCCCGATAATCCAGCGAACAGTAAATTCGACATCAACCGCACCACAGGCGAAATATTCGTGTTAAAGGTAATGAAATAATCTTAAATCAACGCGAAGTATGTCTCCAATTAAAGCATTTACAAATTGCCACAGGCCGCAGGCTCGGGGCGTATTCAATAAATAAAAAAACGATATTTAAAAATCAACAGACTGTCCTGAAATGGCAAAATGATTGCGAATTTTCGAAATATGGCTTTGCGAATTGGGTCTTTTATCAATGTTCACTTAAAAGCAATTGGAATCTGTAAAAAATATGGGATTGGTAGGGAAAACGTTGCTTAAGCGTCCTATAATAAATGAGAGACTGGAAAGAGAGTCAGCTTTGTATAGTTACATCTCTTAAAATCCTAAACCATCTTACATGTAAAAATAGTGAAAAATTCATTGAGATTATTAAATGGAAATCCATTCACTTGATTTTCAATTACGGAATTCCTAGAGATCCTTGCCATAGAAATAAATTGCAAAACCTTTTCTAATTCCCAAAAAACAGGAAAATCAATTGAAAAGTAAATTAAAACTAATTACCAAAATCACAAT
Source organism: Drosophila subsilvestris (assembly GCA_035043285.1). Classification (NCBI taxonomy): domain Eukaryota; kingdom Metazoa; phylum Arthropoda; class Insecta; order Diptera; family Drosophilidae; genus Drosophila; species Drosophila subsilvestris. Next base: position 2,760,672 of record JAWNNB010000960.1, read on the forward strand.
TGAAATACCCCACGCCGCATGCCAGTTGCAAAAATTTCGCTTAATTCCGCGCACACTCACACACCCAAAAAAATACGTACGAAAAATACTCTAGAGCGAAATTAAATGAAATTCCCATGCGTGCATTCAAATAGCATGGAAAAAATTTTGTACATATATATAGAGGGGGCAAAACATTTTTGGGGCCCAACCACTTTAGTCATTTTTAGCTCCATAGACCAAGCGACTATTTCTCGTTTTCCCTCCTCTCCATCTGCACACAAATATAATTTTGTATTTTCAACCGACCCGCTCCACATGGAAGGCAAAAATATTCCCCAGCTCCCTCTGGATGGAGAAGTATTTCATAACTCCCTGTGAAAGTATGGGGAAGATAACATGATAAGGGATAACATGTACATGGGTGGGGGGGGGTGAAACGGGTGTGTGTACCATATTTTTGTGGGGGGTTGAACCACAGTCCGTGACCCACTCACAACTAATCCCTTAAATTGAATATGTCATAACAATGTCGGCAAATTTGTCATGCAAATTAAAGCGATGACGACGCAGGAGGATATATGTATATATATTATTTCTTTTTTAGATTTTTTTAGACTAGAGGGTAGTTTGGGGTATGCCCATTGGGTAGAGATTGCATGGCAGAGACTACCAATAAAAGAAAATTCCTACATACATATATCCGTTACCATTTTCGGGGAGCCTATTCAAACACCTTATTGAGCGCTCTCTTTGTCGGTGTGTAATCATTTTGACAGCGCTTCATCGTTCAACATCTTACAAATTTGAAGTTCTTTGATTACTGGATAACTCATTGGTCTAATCCATCATTCAATAAGAACTTTCTGCAAACATTTGTTCTGTTGTTGTCGCCTTTTATGCACACATTCCTTTTATGACAAATCCAATGTCAGCGCCATGCAAAAGCTTCTCTTGTTGTCGAGCTGCTGCCTGTGGTTGTCACATGGATAGCGCCAACAGAGAGTGAGAGAGAGAGAGAGAGAGGGGAAGAGAGAGAGGTTTGAGAGCATTATCCAAGGGTTGTGCCAGCAGCTGTGCTGTATGCGCCAACAGATACAAAGTGCTGATTAAAATCGGTTTTTCTTTTCATTTTTTTTTGCGCTTTTTATTATATGCATGAAGCATGAGGAAGGTCTCCCCAACACATCACTCTGGGTGCTGCTGCTGTGAATGCATATCAAAGTCAAAATCAACATCAGGTACAGGGCACAGGTTGGGCTTCCCACCTGAGGTTCACGGGGTTCGCCGCCCCATTGTGAAAAAGGATAATTTCACAGGGTTTCACTTGAGACAGGCCAATGGAGTTGGGGATTACTTGGGGATAATGTGGGGATTGGGTACAAAATGGGAAGAGGATTGTGGGACGGACCCCTTACAACAATGTTGTCCTCCCATGATGTTAATCGGTTTTGCGTTTATGACAGCTAAAAATTACACAATACCCATAAGAGAGTGCGCGCATATTAACCTATAACAACGTTTTACACTTTCCACTTTCCTCTTTTCATTTTTGTATTTTGTATTTTTATAGCCTTTGGATCGCGATCAACCTAATGGACGGCCCCAGTGGCGTTTCACGGTCTTTGCCCAGGATGAGGGCGGCGAGGGACTCGTCGGCTATGCGGATGTCCAGGTCAATTTGAAGGACATCAACGACAATGCCCCCATTTTCCCACAAGGCGTCTACTTTGGCAATGTCACTGAGAACGGCACCGCCGGCATGGTGGTGATGACCATGACAGCTGTGGACTATGACGATCCCAATGAGGGCTCCAATGCCCGACTCGTCTATTCGATTGAGAAGAATGTGATTGAGGAGGAGACGGGTTCGCCCATATTCGAAATCGAACCCGATACGGGTGTCATCAAGACCGCTGTGTGCTGTTTGGATCGCGAGAGAACACCGGACTATTCCATACAAGTCGTTGCCATGGATGGCGGGGGGTTAAAGGGGACGGGGACAGCCTCCATAAGGGTTAAGGATATCAACGATATGCCGCCGCAGTTCACGAAAGACGAATGGTTCACGGAGGTCGATGAAACGGATGGCACAGCCCTGCCAGAGATGCCCATTCTCACGGTCACCGTGCATGACGAGGACGAGACGAATAAATTCCAATACAAGGTCATCGACAACAGTGGCTATGGCGCGGATAAATTCACGATGGTGAGGAACAACGACGGCACGGGTTCCTTGAAGATTGTCCAGCCCCTGGACTACGAGGATCAGCTGCAAAGCAATGGCTTCCGTTTCCGCATCCAAGTGAACGACAAGGGCGAGGACAACGACAATGATAAGTACCACGTGGCCTACTCCTGGGTCGTGGTGAAGCTGCGCGACATCAACGACAACAAACCACACTTTGAACGCGCCAATGTGGAGGTGTCTGTCTTCGAAGACACCAAAGTGGGCACCGAATTGGAAAAGTTCAAGGCCACCGATCCGGATCAGGGAGGCAAGAGCAAGGTCTCCTACTCCATCGATCGTTCCTCGGATCGTCAGCGACAGTTTGCCATCAATCAGAATGGTTCTGTGACCATTCAACGCTCGCTCGACCGCGAAGTTGTGCCCCGCCATCAAGTCAAAATCCTGGCCATTGACGATGGTTCGCCACCAAAAACTGCCACTGCCACACTCACTGTCATTGTGCAGGATATCAATGATAATGCACCAAAGTTCCTAAAGGACTATCGTCCCGTGTTGCCCGAACATGTGCCCCCACGCAAAGTGGTCGAGATATTGGCCACCGATGATGATGATCGCTCGAAGAGCAATGGACCGCCGTTCCAGTTCCGTTTGGATCCCAGTGCTGATGATATTATTCGTGCTTCCTTCAAGGTGGAACAGGATCAAAGTGAGTAGAATTTTTTTTATTTAATTTATAGGAATTTAGTAATGAAAGATTCAAGTTAAAATTATATTGGAAGCTCGAATGAATTCAACTGTGCATAGAAAATAAAATTATTCCAAAGGCATGTCCCTTTTATATTTCCTTCCCTTTTTCAGTCACGTTTCTAGTTCATTCTTTAGGAATAAAATCTTCGTTGGAACTTTTTCACAAAGCTTCCCCAAGTAATTTCCGACTTTATGCCCTTCGATCCGTTCATTCGTTTGCCGTACACTTACCGATTACTTGCAAATTGCTACACACACACACACACACACAAACACACTCTATGGAGAGAGGGTTGAGGGATCTGGAAATAGTTGCAAGTGCTGACCATTTCGACTTTTTGGACAAAAACTTTTTGCCCTGCTGCAATGAAAAGTTTGCCAAATATTTGGGTCAAAGCTTAAACAATGCACAAGCGTAACATTTTTGCTGTGCCCTCTGTCCCCGCTTTTGGTATTGAAATTTCCTAACAGACTATTGAGGGAACGAACGGGTTAGGATATCCTGTGTGTGTGTGTGCTGTGTGCCACACAATATCGCAACGCTAACAATAGCATAAAAATGCAATTACCTCCAACCCGCAAAAAAGGAGACAAAATCGAGTCTAGAGAGGGTAACCACCCCAGCCCCACATACATATGAATAGCCAAGGAATCTTTGGACACAAAACGGAAACAGTAAACCGCATCGCAACCATTCCCCACGCCAGATCCCATGAAAATTTAAATAATATAAGCAAAAAAAGATACAGATATAACCTGTGTGTGTGTGTGCATGTGTGTGTGTATGTTTGAGATACAGAAAATAAAATGGCAAATGCACAAGTTTTCAATTAAATTACCTTCCAGGAGAGCCAGAGCCGAAGCCAGAGCCACAGAGTGTGTGTCTGCTGCAAAAGCCAAAAACTACATACACATGTAGCTACATCCCCACACATTCGTGTCTGAGTGTTTGAATGTCTAAGTGAGGAAAAGCCACGATAGGAAAAACTGGCAAAGCCAGTCACAATTTGTGTGGGTGGCAATCCAATTTTGATGTCACAGCTGGGAACTGGGCCCAGCAACTTTGGGGATCACAGCCAAAGAGAGCGATAGAGAGAGAGAGAGAGAGTCAGTTCTGTGTGTGGAGTCGTATTTGCATACAATTTGCCTAAAAACACACCATAGAGTGTCTTTAAAAATACATTTGAAATGTGCGCTGTACCTTCCTTCTCACCCAATGGGGCATGCAATGCATTGGGGCCTGTTGTGTGTGTGCGTGTGTGTGTGTGTGTGTGTGTGTGTGTGCCTCTGTTGCACAGTCCAAGACTTAATACTTGTTGGCTCACAAGCGTAATTACAACAAATGGGGGCTATGGCAGAAAGTTGCAGTTGCCGTTGCAGTTGCCGTTGCATCTGCAATCAGGTGGAAAACGTGCTGGCTAATAAAAGAGTTTAGTTTTTTGGCTACCGGTTGATTGGCAGAGCTTACAAGTAAGCTGGGAAACGTTTTCTAGAAAATGCAGATTCACAAGTTGCAGTTTATTAACAGCTTCACTTCTACCTTCTACCCTCTACAAAATGTGGCTCAAATTGGAGTTTACAATTAGATCTATTCAATGGGAAGTAGGAGGGGTTTGCTTATCGTTTGGTTCTTTAAAGAAATTAATGAAGCCTTTCTAATTGAATTCCTTGTATAGGAATACGTGTGTAGATGCAAACTCTGTCGAATTCATTCGAACTCTTATTTTACGTATACACATTCCCCTTTTTGAATCTACCTTTACCAGTATGAATACCTCTGCATATCTCCAATCTCACATCACATTATTTTTCCCATTCACAGAGGGCGCCAACGGTGATGGCATGGCAGTGATATCCTCCCTGCGATCCTTTGATCGTGAACAGCAAAAGGAATACATGATTCCCATTGTGATCAAGGATCATGGCTCCCCGGCCATGACCGGCACCAGCACTCTCACCGTCATCATTGGCGATGTGAATGACAACAAAATGCAGCCTGGATCCAAGGATATCTTTGTGTACAACTACCAGGGACAGTCGCCAGATACACCGATCGGTCGTGTGTATGTCTACGATTTGGATGACTGGGATTTGCCCGACAAGAAGTTCTACTGGGAGGCGCTGGAACATCCGCGATTCAAGTTGGACGAGGACTCCGGAATGGTCACAATGCGAGCGGGCACCCGCGAGGGACGCTATCATCTGCGTTTCAAGGTCTACGATCGAAAGCACACCCAGACGGATATCCCTGCAAATGTCACGGTTACTGTGAGGGAAATTCCCCACGAGGCTGTCATTAACTCCGGATCCGTGCGCTTGTCTGGAATCTCGGATGAGGACTTCATTCGCGTGTGGAACTATCGCACGCAGAGCATGAGCCGCTCGAAGATGGATCGCTTCAGGGATAAGTTGGCCGATCTGTTGAACACCGAACGGGAGAACGTGGACATTTTCAGCGTTCAGTTGAAGCGTCGCAATCCTGCATTAACGGACATTCGATTCTCTGCCCATGGATCGCCGTACTACAAGCCCGTGAGGCTGAATGGCATCGTCCTGATGCACCGCGAGGAGATCGAAAAGGATGTGGGCATCAACATCACGATGGTTGGCATCGATGAGTGCCTCTACGAGAACCAGATGTGCGAGGGCAGCTGCACCAATGCCCTGGAGATCAGTCCCCTGCCCTACATGGTGAATGCCAACAAGACGGCGCTGGTGGGTGTCCGCGTGGACACCCTGGCGGACTGCACCTGTGGCGCTCGCAACTTCAGCAAGCCCGAATCCTGCCGCACCAACCCCTGCCACAATGGTGGACGTTGCATCGACACAAGGTTCGGACCGCACTGCTCTTGTCCTGTGGGTTACGCCGGTCCTCGCTGCCAGCAGACGACGCGTAGCTTCCGCGGCAATGGTTGGGCCTGGTATCCTCCCCTCGAGATGTGCGACGAATCCCATTTGAGTTTGGAGTTCATCACCCGCAAGCCCGATGGCCTGATCATCTACAATGGACCCATTGTTCCGCCAGAGCGCGATGAAATGCTCATCTCTGATTTTATTGCCTTGGAACTGGAGCGCGGCTATCCACGACTGCTCATTGACTTTGGCTCTGGCACTCTGGAGCTGCGCGTGAAGACCAAAAAGACACTGGACGATGGCGAATGGCATCGCATCGATTTGTTCTGGGATACGGAGGACATTCGCATGGTGGTGGATTTCTGTAAATCAGCGGAAATCAGCGAAATGGAGGATGGCACCCCGCCAGAGTTCGATGACATGTCATGCCAGGCTCGCGGCCAGATTCCGCCCTTCAGCGAGTACCTGAACGTGAACTCCCCGCTGCAGGTGGGCGGCCTATATCGCGAGCAGTTCGATCAGAGTCTCTACTACTGGCACTACATGCCCACGGCCAAGGGATTCGATGGTTGCATTCGCAATCTGGTGCACAACTCAAAGTTGTACGATCTCGCGCATCCGGGACTCTCGCGGAACAGCGTCGCTGGCTGCCCCCAAACAGAGGAGGTCTGCGCACAGACAGAGACCACAGCACGCTGCTGGGAGCATGGCAACTGCGTTGGATCCCTGTCCGAGGCACGCTGTCACTGCAGACCGGGCTGGACGGGTCCCGCGTGTAACATTCCCACCATTCCCACCACTTTCAAGGCCCAGAGTTATGTAAAGTACGCCCTAAGCTTCGAGCCGGATCGCTTCAGTACCCAGGTGCAGCTGCGCTTCCGCACTCGCGAGGAGTACGGCGAACTGTTTCGCGTCAGCGATCAGCACAATCGGGAGTACGGCATCCTGGAGATCAAGGACGGACATCTCCATTTCCGCTACAACTTGAACTCCCTGCGAACCGAGGAGAAGGATCTCTGGCTGAATTCCATTGTCGTCAACGATGGCCAGTGGCATGTGGTGCGGGTGAATCGATATGGCTCTGCGGCTACCCTCGAGTTGGATGGTGGCGAGGGACGTCGCTACAATGAAACCTTTGAGTTTTCGGGCCATCAGTGGCTGCTGGTGGACAAGCAGGAGGGCGTCTATGCTGGCGGCAAGGCCGAGTACACAGGCGTTCGCACCTTTGAGGTGTATGCCGATTACCAAAAGAGTTGCCTCGACGACATACGGTGCGTATACACAACATGCAGTGGGGGAATACCCAGGCATACTTACCCCATTCATTTGTATCTTCCTTTAGGCTCGAGGGCAAACATCTGCCTCTGCCCCCGGCCATGAATGGTACACAGTGGGGACAGGCTACAATGGCCCGTAATCTGGAGAAGGGCTGTCCCTCGAACAAGCCCTGCTCGAATGTCATCTGTCCCGATCCCTTTGAGTGCGTCGATCTCTGGAATGTCTACGAGTGCACGTAAGTTCCAGTTTTCCATCTTTAAACTCATCCAGCGCATTGCTTTTCGTTTCTCATCTACCAACAAAATTATCGAGAAATTTTAAACAATTAAATAAATTGACTGTTCGGACTGATATCACAACAACAACAACAACAAACTGAATGCAAAATAGGTTTCTAAATTTAATTTTCATTTACTAAAATCGAAGAAAGAGTTTCACCACAAAGAGAAAGTCCCAACCAAAATCCCAGAAAATCCAACACAAAAGCCAAACATTTGATGGGCTTAATCAATTAAAGGCAGAACCCCACCCCATACACACAAGGAACAGAAAAAAACCAGAGAGGAAATTGAAGTAGGAGTCTGGCCAGCAACAAAAAAAAGCTTACTGGACCTCCTGTCCGTCAAATCAAAACGACTTCGTTCTTACAGGCAGAGTCAGAGGAAGTCGCACACACGATACAAAAGTCCCGTTAGTGATTGGCACTAAACGTTGCGTGACAAATCAATCGGCTTAGGCTTACGTTTCTGTCGATTTCAATTCCGATTTCGCTTTGTCGAGACTCGCACAGAATCGAACACAGAGAGAGAGAGAGAGAGAGAGAGAGAGTAAAGAGCATTTGTTCTGCTTGTAATGGTCTTTGTACATATTCACGCTTTTGTTTCATTACACTCTCTCTCACACACACACACACACACACCTTTGAAGAGCTTATACGCTGCCCTAACCAGCACCAGGTACAGTTGTGTACCTGACTACTATCCGCTTATCTTACACGTAAACACACAAACTCAGGCACACACTTTTCTTTTTGTTTGTTGGTTTTCACCTCTGTTTCAATCAATCCCTTACGTCAAAGTGCTTAAAATCAATCACCAAAGAACACAAATCCCTGATAAAGTGGTTGAGAATCGGTTAAAGTCAAATCTATCAATTACGACGCTGGTTTGAGCAATCAATCGTTGAAATTGGATTAACAGTGCCCCTTTTACCACTCACTTCTTAATCGCTTAAGAAAAGGTTTGTGGACTCCCAAATTCTTTCAATCAGCTCATTACCACAGTTTCCCATCGTTTTAATATTTTTTGTATATTTTTTGTTATGAAACGAAGACTATTAGAGAACCAAAGTCTGGTTCAATCGGCTATCGTTGATTTCCATCCATTTATTGAATATGTTTTCATTTGTTCTATTAAGAAACGATTCCGTTTTATCGGTTTTAAGTGCCCATTTCTGTTCATACAAGACTCTACTTGGACCTACAAAAAATCGGTTAAATCAATCAATCAATCAATTCAATCCATCATTCGTTAATCGCATATTTTCGGTTGCTCCAATTTATGTTGCCATTTATCTAATGAATCTTAACTTTTCAATATACAAAAATCGGTAAAAAAAATAAAAAATAAAAAACAGTTGCGGCGAAGGACGCATCATGTCGCCCGATTCCAAGGGCTGCATGGATCGCAACGAGTGTCTCGATATGCCCTGTATGAACGGCGCCACTTGCATTAATCTCGAGCCCCGTCTACGATATCGTTGCATATGTCCGGATGGTTTTTGGGGCGAGAATTGCGAACTGGTGCAGGAGGGTCAGACCCTAAAGCTGAGCATGGGAGCCTTGGCGGCCATTCTAGTCTGCCTGCTAATCATACTGAGTGAGCATCATAGATCGACTAAAACCCAAAGAAAAGACCCATTATCCCTATTGAATATGCAACAACAATCATGAATATAATTAAGCTACATAAACTATTTATCATGAATACATACCCCCGGCAATTAGTGCTTTAGCGCCTGCTTAGCTTTTAGACTGAATGTTGTAGCGTTTATTCAATCTTTATAAGCTGATTCAATCATACCATTCAAATCATTTATCAAAAACGAATTCATGTTATCCATTTTGCACATTGATTTCATCGCCGTTTTTTTTCGTCATCTTTCCATCAATTACAAATTCTAATTGAATATTCCATCGAAATCACAGTTCACTGAATTTCCATTTAATACAAAATAATAAATAAAAAGTAATACACTGAAATAGAGATATTTCTCTGTGCGACATCAAAAACTCATTTCCATATTCATATCAAACATATCCGTATCATTTGCTCGTTTCTCTAACTATTTTGAATGTTTGTTTCTGGCACATTTTCTGTTCAGCCACTCAATCAATGTTTTAATGTTATTCCATGTGTTGTACTATGTAAATATTTTATAAACAAATGCAAAGCGAAAGGTTGGTACATCCCATATGTAGTGGAATATTTTAAACCATTTATAGATGAATATGCAGCATTTTTAAGATGATATTACACCGACAAAATTAAGCTGAAACTTTCCCCCAGTTAAAGTTGAGACTCGGATAGGTACTTCCATTTAGTTTTTCTTAGCTTTTCCGCCCCCACCCAAAAAAAAACGTATTTCAAAATGCACTCAACTAAAGACAATGCCCTTCAGGTAAGTTAACAAATGTGCAGTCAAAGATACAAGTTGCCCCAACATGAGACAAGGCCAAGACTTGGGCCAAAACGGAAGACCAATTGCAGTTGTTGGCTTTGGCATTTCGTAGAAATCACGATGCACTAAATCCACATCACAGAATGAATACAGACACTCCGGCCATGCCCACACACACACACACACACACACACACAAATAAGGATAACGAATCAGGGAGTTCTCAGACGGCTCAAAGGAGCTTCCACCTGGCACTAAGAACTCGAACCGCTGCCCGTTTCATTTTGCTTGGATTTACTGGTGGCAGAAGGTTTGCATTTCTTTTCGAAATACAAGTATCTCTCAGGGTCAAATGTGTGTAAAGAGCCAGAAAAATGGCAGTTTTAAGTTTACAGCTAAGCCAAACATATATACATACATACGCACGTCTTTTCCACGAACATTTATAAGTAAATAGAGAGTTTGTTTGATGCCAGAATCAGCTCGAGTTGAAAACTTAATGACGTAAAATATGGCAAACTTTACAGACACAAAAAAAAGGCAAGTGGAAAATGGGAAAATTCAACAAAATTATCAAGTACCTCACTCACTTCTGATCGGTTTAAACTACGCACTTGGGAGCAATCCAACAAGGACTAAAACTGGCAAAAGGAGCAGAAAAAGCTTGCAAGAAAAAAAAAAACTATTCAACTTCTCAACTGGCGCTGATTTAGTGTGAAAGTTTTCTCTGCTTTTGAGGTATTTATTCTATCTTCGTTCTTTTCAAATTGCTTGCCTCCTTTTTTCTTTCGTTGCTCTCCCGCTGTTTGGTCCTTTTGGTGCCTCTCTGCGATTCGATTTGGTCAAAGAGTCGCCGGCCCGTGGCATTTGCCAATAATCGACATCGTCAATATATCAAAAGTGTCTTCAGTCTGCATTTGAAAAGTATTCAATTGTGTTTGCCAAAAAAAGAACGACTAAGGGAGAATCTCTCCATAGTCTATTGAGTTTAGTGAATGGGTTTGGAAACAGAAAATGCCCTTAAAGAGTGGACAACTCTTGGCAGCTAAACGGCAAACCAATTTTTGTCATTTGTAGTGTTTTATCAGCGACAAGTGATGGGGAATCTTTCGTTTGAGATTTGCGAACATTAAAGAAAGAATTTTTTGTTTTAAAAGATGAGCATGAGGAAGTATTCTCCTGATTAAAGTCACATGATTTTGACCCGTCCCCATAAATCTCAAAAAGAGTCCAAAGGTGACAATCCTAGCCAACGAAAATTGATAGTTAAATATTAAATATGTTTGATAAATTTCTGTTGGAAGTTTTTAGTGACATGTTTATCACATTTATAGATGGGTTCAATAGTTTTCTTTCGTACCTCATAATAAATGTCTATTCAAACCTCACAAGATTCTTTTCCAAAAACTAAATGAAAATTCCACAGTAAAAAGTTTTTCGCAATTAAATCCACTAAAAAGTTGACACTTGTGAGAAGGAAAGTTAAATACATCACCATCAATATAAATAAATGCTACTCACTTTACCAAAGTTAAACCCAGATAGTTTACACATACCCAAGTCAATCCCATGCATCTCAATTACCTAAATCCTAAATCAAAGTATTCGTTTTCCTTGGACATTTTCACACCTCAATTTCCCCCCGTCATGTGACATTGTAAAGTTTTGTATTCTCCAGAGAAGCCACCAAACTTGTATGTGTGTGGCGGGTAGTGTAGCCCAAAAACTAATCAAAAGAAACTTAAAGATAGAGATAGAAATAGTCCAAAAAAGTGCGAGAACATAAAATAAAATTCAAGTCAGCCAAAGAATGCAGCAGAACGGCAAAAAAAAAGTTTATTCAATTCAAAACCGAAAAACAACGCAAAAAGATTGTTGCATAATAATCATAAAAAAAAAGAAAAAAAATGCGAAACTGTACCAAAAACAGCACTTAAGATGCGTGTTAGGGAAAGGGACTAGAATCTAGGGACTAGGTGGACCAGGAGGCAGGGGAGGGGGATGAATGCTTGGCCAATGCAAATGCAAATGCAAAAGTTTGTCATACCATTGGAAAAACTGGGAAAATAAAATTTCACAAAGCGTGAAATAATAACAACAACAAGAACAACAACGAAGTACGTTTATAAGACTTTCTGACAGTTTTTCACACTCTCTTGCCCACATAGTGGAAAGAAAACTAAGGGAAAATACACACACACAAACAAACCATTTTCCCCATAACAAATTCAGAGGAAACGAAAGAGAAGCAAGCGTTACACCAGACACACTTACACTCATACCTGCATGATAGAAACAAATTTTTAAATAATTTCTTTTTGTTTTTCCAACACATCCAAACATCCAAAAAAATATAAAAAAACTACCACAACATTCCACCACCAAAAAAACTTCGGTTGGGTCGATTGTCTTTTGGGTTCGTTTGTTCAGGTGTCCATCGGGCTATAAAGCCTCAGGCAGTAGTTGTGTGAACGACAACGAATGTCTGCTATTCCCCTGCCGCAATGGCGGTCGGTGTCGCGATCATCCTCCGCCCAAGAAATACGAATGCCACTGCCCCATGGGCTTCACCGGAATGCACTGCGAACTGGAGTTATTGGCCTCCGGTGTATTGACGCCATCCCGTGATTTTATTATTGCTTTGGCCCTTTGCCTCAGCACTTTGCTATGTAAGTATACATATATGTTGTAAGCTACAAGCAAAATGGTGATGGAGTGGTTGAAAATCCATTGAGAGTCCACTGAAAGTATTCGTAAGTTAAGGTCGATTGAAGGAGGAGAGACCTCGTAAGTTGATTTAACGCCTAAGTTTACGTTTGAAAGTATTTTAACAGTAGACTAGAATACATTTAAGCTATAATGAACTTTGAAAATGAGTGAAAAGTAAGTTTTAAATGAGACATAAGTAAGTTTTGCATGACTCGAATCTCTGTAAATTGCCATCTGTTTTCATCTCTGAGAACAATTCAACTTAAATGCACAGCATTTATATTTATTTATTATTATATTTTTCCTTTATTTCTTAAACCAATTAAAAGTTTAATCAAAAGTTTACATGCCAGTTAAATATTGATGGCCATCGCTCTTGAGCTGTAAAATTAATTAAGTCTTACAATCATCCATCCATCTGCAACCAACGGCCGGAAGCCGACCGGCAAACAACATACATCGAAAGTCATTTCCGCAAATTAAATGACACAACACAAAGAAGAGTCTTCCATAAATTAAAGTTTATTGTATTGGTGGCCATGGAAAATGTTTGCATATCAATGAAAATGTCAAGAAAAAAACATTGTAGGAAAGGAGAGTAGGAAAAATGCTCGAGAAATGTGTATTTGACTAACACAATAATGTCAATTACGAAATGTTCAGCTGGCATGAAGCTACATAAACAAGAAACAAGAAACTTTCCAGCAGAAAGTCCAAGAGGAATAACACTAGAAGTAGGAGAAGTCTGGGACTAGAAGTAGAACCTAGAATAGAACCAGGAGTACAGTGACAGAAGAAGAGCAGAAGAAGAAACACAAGTAGAACCAGAACAAGTGACAGTAGAACGACAAAAAGTAGAACCTATAAAGAGACTTTGGGGAGCAGTAGGACTAACACCACAGCCTCAACCCCTACCAGACCCAGCACAGGGAAGCCCAACAAAGTTTCCAGAAGCCGCAGAAAATTACTTACGTCAACTTCAACTGAGGGAACGGAACGGTCGCGGCCATTACTACGACTTCAATATCACCCCCCAAAAAAAACTTTGTGCAACAGATGCTGTCTGTCCCTGGGACTATGCTGCGCAATATGGTGGAAAAATGCGCCAAGAAAATTAGAGAAACACTCAAAGAAAGAGAAAAAGGGAAGAATAGGAGGGAGCGAAGCGAACAAGTCTTCGTCTGTTGCTTGATTTGCTGTTTGGTCAGCGCGCCATTTGACGCTGTTTTTGGGTGTTCCAAACAAAAGAAAAAACTTGGGAAAAATGCTGGAAATATCTGTTTACTTTTCTGTCTTACCACATTTTTTATACCCTTGCAGAGGGTGATACTATTTTTCAATGATGTTTCCAGATGAGAAAAGAATTTTGAAAATTGTAATATTTATTATTATTTTTTTATTTATTTAAAAGATACCATTGCAAATGGTAAAATTATTTTTTATATCAATTTTCTAGAGAAAGAGTATCTTTATGTCGTAATACTACTATATTTTTCTCACTTGTTTCATCTTGATGTTACGAATTCTTCTGTATTTCTTTATTTTCGCTTTAGTTCCAAAATTTAATTAAACATATATATATGTACATATGTATATACGTACGTACATACATATATATGCAGATTAATTTTGCATCTGTTTACTCAATGCTATCTCCCTGTGGTTTCATTTTCCTTCCATTTTCCATTCTCCTTTACCCCTGTATTTTTTAGAAATAAAATTGCTTTGCATGCTAAATTAAATGTAGTTTAATGCACTTTGTATACAGAAATACGTGTTATTTTCCAACCGTTGTTGTTGCATATCAAAGTGATAGGGAGACACCATTTGCATGGGACTGCATTTTAATATTGTTTTATTTGCACTTTTTTCCCCAGTACTCGTACTCGTGTTTGTCGTCTACAATCGACGTCGCGAGGCTCATATCAAATATCCTGGGCCCGACGATGATGTGCGCGAGAATATCATTAACTATGACGACGAGGGTGGCGGCGAGGATGATATGACGGCCTTTGACATTACACCCCTGCAAATACCCATCGGTGGGCCAATGCCTCCAGAGCTGGCGCCCATGAAAATGCCAATTATGTGTAAGTATTCACAAACAAAAACCTCTTCGTATAAGATATCCTATAGTAAAAGCAGTCGATGAATTCCTAAAAAACCTTTCATTTATGATACAAAAGTATAAATATTGATATTTCTAACCATTTTTTGTGCGATTTTCTCTCTTATTTTGCAGATCCCGTAATGACACTGATGCCTGGTCAAGAGCCCAATGTGGGCATGTTCATTGAGGAGCATAAAAAGCGCGCCGATGGGGATCCCAATGCCCCACCCTTCGATGACTTGAGGAACTATGCGTACGAAGGCGGTGGCAGTACTGCAGGTTCCCTCAGCTCCTTGGCTTCAGGTGGGTACAGTTGTGTACAGTTTTGGTTAGTTTTTTGCACCCAATATATACAGCAAGTAGTTCGAAACTAAAAGCAGTCTGAGATGCGCCCCAAATTATAGCCTGAGATGCCCCCAAATATGTAGGCTATCGAATAGAGAGAGTAGCACATTCGAATCCTTGTTGATTTAACACATTTTTCTGACATTTTCAGGGCAGCAACTTTCAGATACAGCTGAATATTGGGTTTAAGTTCGCATTCTCATTGAAAGCTGAATATTGGGTGTAAATTGAATAACCAAAAAGCCTTTTGGTATTTTTTGTGTGTTGCCCTCTTTTTTTACCCATGATTAATATGGAATTTTGTGTGTGTTTTGTGGCATTTTCTTTCCCATTGCAGGCACGGATGATGAGCAGCAGGAGTACGACTACCTTGGGGCCTGGGGGCCACGCTTTGATAAGCTGGCCAACATGTACGGTCCCGAGGCGCCCAATCCACACAATACCGAACTAGAATTGTAAGTGGCCAGCAAATGAGAAAACCCCGAAGGAAACTGCCCAGAAACAGAAACCGTACTCTAAACGGTTGCCTAAAAGAACAAACTAAAAGAAAAACTGTTAGTAGATACAAAAGTTGCATTTAAAGGAAACCAATCTCTACGAAAATGGTTGGAAAACACCGAAGATTTTCACCAGACTCACACACTCACACAAAGAAAGAAAGCGCAACCAAAGAAAAAGGCATTGCAAAACTCTTCAACTAAGAAACGGATGGATGGATGGAGGGAAGGAAAACTATATGTAGAGAGGGAAAAGATGACGGAGAGATGGGAAAAATCAAACACATATTATGACACGTAAAATGACATTTGTATAAATATTTCATCAGCATTTAAATTTAAACAAATTACGAGATAATGAAAACTAAGTTATTTTTTAGGGCAAAAGCAAAGAGAAAAATTGGAAAATGTAGGAGAGAGCATACCAAAGCTTAGTTTAGGGAGCGCTTATGAATTTATAACTTTAATTCTTGAACAGATTTGTTGTGCATATTATGATTTAAGTTGTAATTATTATTTTTAGGACTCTCTTTTCGTTTGTACTCGTATATCAAGTCATTTAGTGATTAAGTTTACTCTTGATTTCGTTTTACTTTCTAAGGATTAAACAATTAAACATTAAAACTTACATAAATGAATACCCAAAGACTGTTTTCGTTCCATCATAACAAGTATATAAATACATTTAAACACACAAAACATACATATATATTACCATATAAACATTACGAAACATTTTTAAACTGCGAAATCGAAGGATCGCAAATCAGAGCCTGATTGGTCGAAAAAGGATACTCCTAGAATTATATTCTAAAAGCAAAAGTCTTAAGCTAAAATCTCCACAAAACCTAGCCACGAAAAAAGCTAGAAAAGTAAAGTAAAACGTAAACGCAAAGGAAAATGAAAAAAGAAAATTACCTTTAGATGAACTTAGCGCAATTGAATTAATATAAATATTAACTAAACATAAACAACAAAACATTTATATATATTAAATTATATATATATAAAACAAATTAAAATGCAAACATGGAGAATTATATATTAAAAAAATAGTATACCCCTTCAGGGGTATATGGATATTACATTTTACATTGTATATATTATTAGTTTTTAGCACATATACAAAGGACACACACATACACACAGCCACAATATTAAAGCCACATACGAAATTGGTAGCAGAACCGAAAACTAAAACTAAAGTCTTTATACTGTAAGTGGTCAAAAATTCAATCGCAAAGTGAGGGGGTGCAGTGCATTCGCATAAAAACAAAAATCCAACATTTCATATGCATAAACCCGAAAACCAAACTGCATTTAAAAACCATTTCATTCCACACGACAAAGCAAATGTTTTTCGTAGATCGATTTTATTTCAGTTATTGGTTGCAATACCTGGTACTTGGGTAAGGGTATGTCGAATATAGGGATGGAGAAACAAGAATTTCAAAGATATTCCAATCGAATTCAATCGAATTACATGTCTAGCTATTGTCCATCTGCTGTGTTCCAATCACATCCCATTTCATCTACGGCCGTAATTAAATAAGTGCCAGGTATCCTTATAGTCGTAGCAGCGACTGTATCATTCCAAGTGGTTTTGTTGTTGTTGTTGCAATAAAGTTTTTTAGAGCATACTTTTTGGCTCTGGTAGAGCAGAATCACTCGCCCGTCAGCTTAGGCCGTAGATAAAGGTGCAATCGAAAACAATAAGCGCAAATCTGCTATGATTTCATCTGTTATTGCATATATTGTAGAAACGAAGGAACAAAAAGTTTATTTCGGATTGTTGAAGCCATAGATACATTTTTTTGTTCAATAGTCAGCCAGAAAAAAACAGAAATACTACGAACAAAATGCAAAAATACAGATTGTAGAGAACCGTAAGTACATACATATTATACAAATGAACAATATATATATATATACAATATAGATACATACATGCATATGTATATGAAATCTATTTAAATCATAGAGTTTTCCAGGCAGCGTATACATAAGACAAATGCCCACGAACATGATCCTATTTAAAATTCATTTTCAGTTCCTCCATTTTCACGAACATTCTCCGTTCAGGCAGAGAACACACGCACACACACACACACACATACATACATACATACATTTTTCGGTATTCGAATTATTCCTATTACCACAGAAGATAAAAGATACTTAAGATAACACCTAAAAAGCAAATCGACCCGACCCTTGATGTAAACATTTTGAATGAAAACAAAACGCCACCAAAGACATTCTAAGCCACAGAATGCAAATAATGAGTCGCTTCGATAGCAGACTTAATGCAGCTAATATTTGCTGCGATATTTTTTGCATCGTTGCAGTTCAATGAAGATGAATTCACCGCTGATTTACTACGAAATTAATTAAATACAACTATGAGTTTAATTGATGAATGCCACCTTGATTTGCATCGATTTTAAATTCCTTTAAGTCGAACAGTACCCTGATTTGCTAATATTTACAATTGCATGTTTGCTTTCAGCACATAAAACATAAATCGGATCGTAATGCTTTCGGTACAGCAAAACCAAATAAAAACACACACACACACAAAAACACTGCCAGCAATTATGGTTTAGTTCTCTCGCAAAACAAAAGACTTGAAAACAGAAAGTTGATTCAACGAAAAGTTTATTTTTAAGCTTTCGCTTTTATTCTGAATTCTTGATTTCGTTTTTCGATGCATCTGACTATGGATAACATTTTGCATTTAATATATGATGTATAGTTCGTAAAGCCAGAAACTTTTTAAAACAAATCCAGCGCCCATACACACACACACAGAAAATAGTTACAAACCAAAACAAGAGATGGGATATTTTATACAGACAAAAATAAGCCAGAAAAATTATTAGAATCGCAGAAATAAATTATATACTCATTTACACACATATTTGTTATATATTTTGTAATGTAAGTTAGAGGCATAAACTATATATTGAATAATGCACAGGACACACACGTACATACATATATGATGCAAAATACATTTACAAACACAAAGGCAGACAGGCAGACAGACAAGGATCATACTATTTGATAACTATGTATTTATAATGTATGAATTTTTTACCAAAAAGCGAAAACAAAAAGAAATTACAAACACAGAAATAACCCCCCATATAAAATCGATTGAAATGGAAATGGAAAAACTAAACACAACAGAAAACAGAGAAAAGCAAAACAAAACGAAACGAAAATCTGAAGGCAGAAATCCACTTTGAATGCAGTTTTCGATAGAAATTTTGCATATAAGTACATTATTATGTAAAATCACTTTAATATACGGTAAAATAAAAAGTAAAATGAAAATTAGTATTAACAAAAAAAATTATGAATAATTTACGAGTAATATTAAACAAAAAATCGAGCGCAAACTAACAAATCAATTGTGCAGCATTGCAGCATTCTCGATTCGGTTAAAATATTTAAATTAGAATAATGATTAAATATTGCAAGATATCCAGCAATGGAACACTTGCAACTGGAAAGGCAAATCGGGAATAAATTTAGTTAAGGAAAAACAGTCACACACACACACACACGACACAGACACATACACATACACATACACTCATAATGACAAAAACAACAAAAACTGCAATTATATTAAACAAGAAAATTATTACAAAAGCAACAAAACACAAAAAAAGAAAAGTGGAAAACCAACAAAAAGAAAAAGATAAAAAAATAAATAAAGAATCTGTAACGTTATATGGAAAACAAAAAATGATAAAGCGTGTTTTTAATTTGGATATAGAAGGGAGTTAAGCTTTGGGTTTTTCCATACAGCAATTCGTAAGCAGACTATACTGAAGACTATGCAAAAACGATTTCTGAAAGTATTCATTTTGGACAATAAAGTGCAATGAGCTCGTCACCAAAGTAACTCGAAGCCAAAACGAATTTCTGGCATGAAAAATGTCCAAAGTGTACCAAAAGAGAGGGTATATAATCAAATTATGCTTCTTCTACTGCTGCTACGCAATATCCGTATTAACATCGAGGAAGTGAGTGCATAAACTGTTACCCATATGATTTATGGTACTTTCAAACACTTCCGCTTAGAAAAATGTATACTTTTCCAGAATGGCCATTCAGTAGAAAATCTGCACCATCTTGCAATTCGTTTGGGCCGGACTTCTGTCAGCAAGTATTACCATCCAACCTTTTCATCTAAGTTTTCTAAGTCTTTTGTCCCTTAAATTCTTTCAAAATTTTCACCCAAAAATTAGTTTATGCTTTCAATTGCATTTGATTACGATTCGTATCAAAGCCCAATGCAAATATTTAACCCCAACAGTAGGCGGTTGTTAGCTCAGCATTACAAAGGACATTACACTCCTATTCCAGGTAGACTTCAAACACACTTATACTCGTTTATATTTGCGAATATTTGTATATTACATATTGTATTGTATCAAATGAAATGAAACCAATATTAGCCAAAGTCAATGTTGAGTCTGACTCGCACTCGCACAAACTACGTACAGCGCTTGGGGCAGACACCACTCACAGGAGCATATTATATCCTTATTTGGCTTTGGGAGTGTGGCCCTTTGTCTGCTATCCAGCACTATCTCGGCAAATACATCCCAGAGTATCTATAAAAACACACACACAACAGCAACAGTGCCACACTTTTGCCGCAAGAAAAGTTGGCGCAACAAGGGGGATAATGTACAAATACATTTCTTTACCGATTCTCCTTCGGTTTTTTCTTTCTGCATTTGCCATTGGAAGGAGGGAGGGAGGAACGACTCTGTAAATGGATTTGGCTTTTGGCTCTTCTCTCACTACTCGTACAATTTCCGTTTGGCATTTTCCTGATAGTCAAAGGAAGGAATGAAATCTTCGCTCGACCACAAAGGCAAATATGTATAATGGGGGCAAGTGGCAGGCAGCTCCAAGTTTGGGTTTGTTTTCCCTTTTTTCTTTTCTTTATTTACCCTTACAGGGAGTGTTATGATTGGAACTAGAGGTTTTGGAATGCAGAAAGTTAATCATTTCTGACCCCACAATGTATATTTACTCCACTGCCTTGTACTGCCTTTTTAAATCGAAACCATAAACATAAATATTTCGTAAGTATCGCGAATCTATAATAGATATTCATCGGAAATATTCGCTGAAAATATAAATTCATGCGAGACAAAAAAAAACGTTACAGGCTGCAGAGTTCGAAGAAGAAAACACGACCAAATTATATTCAAGAGTATCAATGGCAGCAACTTTCGAATGCAGTCTTTTCCTCTCCTTATTTTCCTTTACATTTTCCAGTGAGGCATCAAATTTCCAATATTATTGCTCCCTGTTGAACATTTGTCTTGTCCACGTTCGCTTACTCCTCGCTCGCTCGCTCGCTTTCTCCATTTGTTCTGTTTCGGCTCTTGGCACGTTCCAACAATTGTTTAAGGCGCCAAAACAAATTGCGCATACGCCGAGCGAGGGGCGAGGGTGGAGGTGGAGGCCAAAGGGATATGTATCTGCAAACATTCACTTTGGAGCACAATTTATAAGCCACAATTTGTGTGGACTATTTTTAGCTAAACAATTTGTTTAGCCGTCTCTTTTGCAGCTGTCGATTTATTGGCCAGGCTACGGGAAACCCTTTCACCCATTTCTGCCCAAATTCCTCCTCCCCTTTGTCTCAATCCATTGTCAAGCTTTCGCTTTTGTTTGTTTTTCTCGCTTTCTGGTATTTATGGCTTTTGTTTCAGCTGCCAAATTTATGAATTTTCCTCTCGTTTATCTCATCTAATAAGTTGTGCTTGTTGCTCTCCATTCACGAAGATCCCACACTATAAAACGTTCCATTTTGTTTCGCTAAAGTGTGGGCGTATTTTTATGCAGGGTATTCATATAGACAAGGGTATGTCCCTTACCACTGCTTGAATTAATATTTCCGACCAGTACTTAGATTATTCGAGAACGATTTCTTATGGTCAGAATAAGGAAAACCAGTTTCCAGACGTGGCTGATGCTCATTTTATATTCCCTCTACATCTTTCATAGCTTTCGACATCAATAAAATCAAATAAAACTTTTAGCAATGCATTTATTGCCAGGTATCTCCTTATCGGTGCCCACCAGCGCAGAATTTTTCCTTATTTTTGCTCATTTGCAGTAAAAATTTCTAGTTATAGCCTCTGCGATGGTGGTGCACCGATATTTGTATTGATTTTGAGCCTGGGTTTCAGTTTGATGAGCATTCAGGCGGCTGGCTGAATGTTTCGATTTCAGTTTTTCTGTTTTCTGTTTTCCCCGTTTCTGTGTGCTCTTTTTTTATAGCAGGTTGTTAAATACGAGCATTTCACTCGCTTTTTGTGCTGGCAAAGAACAATATGTCCGGCATTTTATACTCAAATGATGCAGCTTATGAAATTGCTTTGGACTGCCATGAGACGAGAAAACTTTGAGTGGAATTTAACAATGAATCGATGGCAGTGCTTTTTAAAGTGAAAAATCAATCAAACTTGTGGATTTTAAGGCATAAATTTCAAAATATCACATACAGGGAATTTCTCATAAAATCTAGACTTCAAACAAAAAGTGAAATCAGGCTCGAAGAAAATGCGGACTAGATAAGCACATGTGTCATACCCATATGCTCTCATATGTTCGACCCCCATGAAAAGATCCGGCGTCCTTGTCTTTGTCTTTCCTGCCGACAGCCAACAGCCCACACATATTTCAATATTTTGCCAACATGTCACATAGATGACATTCATTTCCTACAGTCAACACGCACAATTTGTCGCTCTCAAATGAAATGAAATGAAAATGCTCAAAGAAAACCTACACACCGAAAACAGAACATAAGACAGGCAGACAGACAGACAGCATAGGAAGGTACAACACCAACAACGGGGTACGGTACACACAATCCCATGCCACACCGGAAAATCTTGGGAAAAAAACACAGAAAAATGAAAACAAAAAAAAAACAAGAAAAGAATGAGCGAAACATGTTTCAGCCCCCAAAAGCAAAAATCAACACATGCAAATGGGCAAAAATCTAGGGGTAGGAGGACTGAGATGACAGCTTCGGGCGCGATGCCTGGGAATAGATTTCAAGAAATGTTTATCCACATACATTCATATATGTGTGTATGGGGGTGTGCTCGTACGTATATGTGAGCTGATTGTATGTTTAACTAGACCCACGAGTGGGTGCACAGCATGTAAATACTTTTGTGAAAGCAGCAATGAAGCCACCGAAAAAATGATAAGTGAACAATCTCAAATAAGGAAAACACTCAACTCAAAGATACTCAGTATTTTGAATAATTATTTTTTGACTTTATAATCGTTTTTTAAGGATTGTGCATTTTAATAATTAGAGCTTAAAAATCTAAAAATAATACTAATACAAAGACAGGAGAGAAAAAGCAAACCATATAATATAACAGAAAATAATACTATTACTTTTTTATAATTTTGTTTCATATTTGCTTAGAAATATTCTCAGATTTAAAGCAATAAAGTTGCCCCTTTTCTTTTCACGGAATCTTAATGAGGTCAATCTCTGGTATATTTCAATTAGATCAGAAGTATGGCATAAAATACTTCAAGAATCCTTAAACTTTAAGCCCTTTCTTCTCCCAAATACCTTTCGTTGCTACGAAATACCCTGCTTAAAAGTGAATACCCAAGAGCAGACAGCGACGAAAACTTGAGCAATTTAAATTGTAATCAGGCTTAATTTGATTGCTCTACGCCTTCCGCCCACAACCCTGTTGTTTTTCGGTTACTCGCCTGGGCCAACTTGTCAGTCAATCAAAGGTCAAAGGTTTGGCCACAGGCCCCACAAAAGAAAAAATATAACCAAATAAAATTGGGACGAAAAAGGGATACTGTCCGTTTGGTTGACAGGCATTAAATAAATAGCAAAGGATCACTTTAGAAACATATTAAATTTTGTGGCTACAAATTACTTAATGAATGTGGGAATGCCATGCACCGACTCGTATCTCCCAATCCATCCGCTCTCCAGATCCCTTTTTGTCATATGTAAATACTTGGGGTGCTCCGAAATAAGCTCTGAGCTCTTGAGTGGGCGCCAAAAATGTTCTCTCGGAATTTGCATAAAGTGTCGTCAGGCACGTCTGTTGACGTTGACCCACGCACAGAGCTGTCCCAAAGTCTAATTGAGCCGAAAGAGATGTTCCAGCCCCGCTCCGCCCCGCCCCTGCCGAGCCTCTTATTTAACCCAGTTTTAATTGCATTCGGATGATACAGGCCCCCAAAATCCGAGTCCAAATCTCCACAAGAGATTTCTCCAGATCAGAGCATATCAAGCGGTTAGCCGCTATTTGTGAAATTAATTGGCATCTTTGGGGCACACACTTGTGAGGGCCACTCCCACCAGCAAGACCCGCTAGACGACCCAAAAACCAACCGCACACAACATACGAGGCCATCCACTCAATTAATTTAATGTTTGCTCTGGCCTTTTGCCCAACATTAAATGTCAGTAGTTGGGACTGTAGAGCGTTTATCTGGTTTTGGTGTTTTGGTAAATGGATTAGTTCATGAGCATATTAAGTGATGGCTCAATTTAGAGCGTTTATCTGTACATATCTGCAATGCAGTTGGCGGTCACTCATTTGAGGGATTTTCTTGGCACAGTATTTCAATGCATATTGCTGAATATAGTTTTATTTTTGATTAGAATGAGTATTTAATGCTTGAAAATATTTAATTTGTACTCTAAATTTGTCTAAACATTGTCAATAAATTAAAAAAAAAAAATGTAATCCCTAAATATTCAGACATTTGGAGCCCATCGGAATTAAGCTGGAGTTTAGACGTGCACTAGGTAATGAATTACATAAACGTGATGTAGGGATACAAATGAAATAAAATGTCGCTTGGCTTAACTAAATTTAAAAATAAATAAAGGGGAGAAAAGGTCTTTTAAACTATTTAGTTAAGAGCTACGAAAAAGCCACCACAAATACCTATACAGTGTCAGAATTACATATAAATTATTAAGTTACAAAATTTACTTGTGAGCATAACAATATATTCAATACGAATATCCTTTATATACCTCTAAGCTCCTTGAACATTCCATCAATCAATCAATTATTTCATAATACTGATACTCAGTGAATGGCTCAGAGCCGAACTAGACTACAGACTAATTCCCAAGCTGATTGGCAATGCAGAAAGGACTGCTGCATTCCCCTGAAGCTCTGATAATGCGATTTAATTATGCAGCAGCTTAGTCGAAGTCCATCGACTGACATTGTCTCTAGGACCCAAATAATGCAGATTAAATGTTGCAAATTACATGAGGTAATTGCTAATTGGTAGTCTATGTTGAATTTTGTCCAACCAATTATGGGACGAGCGAAAAGGACTGCTCAGAGGGATATCTGGAGAGCCTTGAGAGCAAGTATTTCCCGCCATTGCTTTTCCTATATCCTCCAATATCCTGCTCAACTCTTTCGAGTAATTTAAATGTGTTCGTACATACAAGGGTAACATTTTCTGATTGCTTTCCATTTGGCGGAAGAGATTTTTCCCCCAGTCGATTTCCAGGCTGTGCCTGGATATTCATTTAATAAAAAGCCAACAGCGAACAAATTTTAATGAAAGACTGCAAATGCGTGGAGTCGGGGATTGGATACCCGGGAGGACTGCATATGTCTGAGTCTGGCCTTAACCGCCCTAGGTCCCCATCAGCAAGAGAAAGCACCCGAGGCGAATGCCAGGAACAGCAACAAAGAGGAAGCTGGAAACTGCAACTGCACTCGTCGTTATATCAGGGAGCCAAAGGGATAGTACGGAAAGGAGCACTGCGTTACGTTCGTTCCTGATAAACTCTTTGGCTGGGCTTTTGACGTGGTCCGAACCGCTGAAAGGACATAATAAATGCTTCAACTTTTTGGCATGGGCACGGGGAAAGAGCAAACTGGCCGGCCTCGGACAACGCACTCAAATAAAAATGTGTAAAATTCGTTTTGGACTGCCAACCAAAGATATATTTACTTGTACACACGCAGGGGGTAGAAGCGGCACAGAGGGTAGCCAATTTCATTGAAATTTCCCTCTGTGTGAGTTGTCATTGCGTATTTATGTTAAATGGACGCGGTGGCGAAAGGATGCACACACACACACACACACACACAAAAGCCAGCATGTGGGTTAAGATCAAAGGTAGACCGTAGACAGTGGAAAGGAAGAGAAAAGACTCGTATTTTCTCTTCACCAATCGATAAATACAAGTTGGGTGGAAAAGCCCTTCATTTTTTCACTTTAACTCCAGATACTTTGGAGAATTACTTTTGCATTTTCTTACACTACAAATTTTAAACGAAAAGTTTTCAATATTCAAGATATAAATTCAAACCACTTTATATAATTTGTTCCCTAATTCTACTCTATCATTCCTTTTGAATTGTTGGGCTCCACCTTAAACCCTTTTTTTCGACTCATCTGCACCACTGTGTATCATTTCTCATTCCGTAAATTACATTACAGTCGAGTCATAATTGCGCTGATTAATTTCCATACAGTTGCCAGTGGGCCAGCGAGACAGTGAAGAGAGGCCACTCCGCTGTCTGGTGGCAGCACCACAGCTGCCAGTCTGCATTCCCTGTACATATCTTCCATAAATTGCAGCAACAAAAGTTTATGGATGCCCATCTCTGCCCTTCTTCCAGTATCTTTCTGGGTATCATATGAGTGTATTCAATTCTGTTTTTCTTCACTTCATGTTCTCTTTTTGTGGCGCAATTTAAAAGGCAGTATTCTCATTAGCATAAGAACCGGAAAGAAGAAAACAATTATTACTTCTCGGGAATTAAATCGAATTGGAAATGCGAAGAATGGAGTGTCCAATCAATAAGGTTTCTTGGGTGCCAAGCCTTAAAGGATTAAATGTGGGACGAAGGAAGATGAATGTCTTGAATAAAGGATTACTTTTCATTTAAGTTAAAGATATATGAGAAAGAATTGTTCCCAACCTTAAACTGAATCAGAATAAACAGTCTAGCATTAAATATCTGTAACTACTAGATCCAAATGTACAAGAAAATGAAAGGAAATGGTAGGAAGCTATACAAATGACGGAGGATTACTTAAATCCTAATGAGTTACAATTTCACTCTTGAATATCTCTGTTCCAGTTACTTCCATTCCCCAAGTATCACAAACCCATTTGGTTTCAAATATTTACCTGTCTCAACAGCCACGTGTCACCTGCCTGGCCTGGCTTCCTCCCACACCATTCACGCATTCAGCCTGTGACAGGAAACACGTGACATTTGTGCGCATCGAAGACGGAAGTACAGAGGGGCCCTCAGGCACCCAGCCGCTTTACACTCTATAAAAATCACGTAAATTTCATTAACAATCCTCGACACAGAGAACGGGACTTCCAGAGAGTGGATACAATGCAATTCACAACGAAAAAATAAAATAATAATTGCAACAAGATTTAATTGTGCACGTGAGAACTTTTCTCCCAAAAATAACCGGAAGTCACACGCATACGCGTAAGCGACACACGCACACACACAGACTGTCACACAATGCATTGTCGCAAGGTGCAAAAGGGATATGCACCATGAAATCCATGTGCTTTTAATGTTGAAAAATGAGTTTGCGAGCGCCCATGGCTCCCATGGCTCTCTCTCTCTCTCTCTCTGAGTGCCTCTCCTCTTGCACACCTTTTCATTATTGCCATTCGGAATCCCTGATCCCCTTCTCCCTGGCTTTTGTATGTGCAGCGAAGCAATTTGGCGTGTGAATCGGGTCAGGTCAGCATCGTCCTGATGCTAGTCCTGCTGCTACTCCCATAGTCCACACTCGGCAACATTTGCCGTCGGAATTTATACTCCACTTTCGAACAAGTTTCCAGTTTCCCATTTTTAATACGCTTTCGAATAGAGCTATGATTTTCAGCAGTTTTTTTTATGACGAGAAGTAAGTTCAAAAAACTTAAAAAGTTATTCGAACATTAATAATGTTTTCTCACGATATTAAAAACTGAAGTTTCCATTTTAAACTTTTTTTTTTAAATTATCAAATTTAATTACAATTGGATATCCATGGCTAAAAAGAATCTGCAATAGAATTGATGTCTTATACACTATAGAAAAAAGTCCTGAAATTTTAATATTTTCACTCATTTATGCCATAGATTTTCATCCAAGAGTGGTATTAATATTAAATATTTTTCACTTATATTTTGATATAAATATGAAAATATTTAAATTTAATATAATTTATAATTAATTTAAATACATTTCATATTTTAATTTAATATATTATATTTATTTTAAAGTATTTTGTATTTAAATTTAATATACTATTTATTTTAAAGTGTTTTGTATTAAGACTAAATATGAACGTTTGTATTTAAAAATCGCATTTTAAATTGAAATATCATTGTAGGTAATTTTACTTTGGTTTTTTTTCTATCAGTGTAGGGTATATAAACGTTCGTTTCTCAGAATCTAGCCATCCTTTCTCGCGTTCCCTTTTTTGTTTCTGTTTTAGTTCAATATGTGCATTCGCTGGGGCTCTGGCTCTCCTCTCCCCACTCCCGTGACTCTCCACCAAGTGCACTTTGCCAAGTCATTAAGTGTACGTGCTTGCATGTATGTGCGTGTGTGTGTGATCCTTTAACCACATTTAATTGAAATAAATTTATTTTAAGTGGCTTTAATAAAAACGAAAAAAGGTAAAAAAAAAAACCTGAACTAGATTCTAAAATTGCTCAGCCAAGGTGCACCGGAAAATGGAGCGAAACAGGAGGAATTTGTGTATGCTTGCTGGAGAAAATTTTACAGGAAAGTTTGTAAGGAAGTTACACAGGTAAGCAGGGGAAAAGTTTATGTTTAAGATATGGTCAATCTTTAAAAATAAAAGTGGCGTACAAATGTGTAGGCGATTAAGAGTACCAAGGCCCTAATGCTAGAATCTTACCAAAGTTCATTATCCATAAACGAATCTGTGACAAAATATAGTTATTTCAAGGCTTACACATTTGAGCATATGCCTTATGGCCTCTTAAGTAGGCTAGAAATCACCCTGGAAATTACCCATTTAAATATACATATATAATTAACTATCATCAAGGAACAACCTAAATAAAATTCAGCAGCATCAACTCAATTGAGATCTCAAAGAGCTAAGTTTTCGCTTGCAATAAGTTTGCTCTCTAAAATGCCAGAAACCTTTCATGGTCATGCGAAAAACAACTCGAAAACTAAAATCTTAATTAGTAGAACAACAACTTTTGGGGCGTTTTGTATACACAATAGTTTTTTAATTAAGTAAAGTTTTGGCTTACCCGTTCTTTACCGAAAAACCAAAGATAAATTTTTGGGCAAACGTGGGAAAACCCAAAAACCAACAGAGGCAGCAATAGCAACAGCAACACCGTGGTATTGGATTTGAAAGCGCGAAAAGTGGTTTTCCTGCAGCCAACAATAAAAGCTGTGAGTCAGGGGAGGGGGGGGGGGCTGCGAATCAGACAAACTGTAAGCAATCATTCGCTACACAACAGCAGCCAGATGCGAGTCGAAGGCGAGAGAGCGAGAGTTAGAGTTGCCCAAACCAGAAAGGAAAACCGCAATAAGCTATAAACTTAACATTCACCTGCTGCGTTTAGTTCCGTTTCCTTTTCCGTTTCAAGGAAACTGCTTATTATTGATTTGTGCCAGAGGTTTCTCCTGGTTACACTACTACTCCTGGTGTTCTACTTAGTGTTACTCCTGGTACTCCAGGAGAAGCAGGAGTAGCAGCAGCAGCACATGTTGTGCAAATTGAAATAGTTATGACAGGCGGCCACGTGGCGTATGCGCAACGAGAGACGCTGCCAGAGAGCGCAAAAATTACCATATAAATGGATTACGAGCAAAGCCAGAGCAGCAGGCAAAAGGTATGAGAAGGTGGAAAAGCGGATGGAAAAGTACTCACAGAACGCAAAAATCACCGAGCAATCGGTGGGTAGACGCCGCAAACGTTTTTCCAATTTGCCAAACGGAAATCATTTTCTTATTAAAGTTGCAGCCAGCCGTTGCACCATCTCGCCCCCCACCCCTCACGCCATCATGTGGGACTGCAATATCGACAGTTTTGTGGCTGATTAGCTTCTTGAGGCTCTTTGCCACATTAGCGCCACTTTTACTGTCAACTCCAAAAGGAATTATGACCATGCTACGAGTGGGGCGGAAGCAGAGCAAGTTTTTCCCCTAGCTTTTCTGCTGCGGAAATTGCACACTAAATGACAAGCCAAGTATTTATGATTATGCTCAAAGGGTGTGCAAGGCTGTAAAGGGATCGGCAAAAGGGCTAACGAGTGGCAGAAAGAGACAGAGAGAGAGAGAGGGAGAGAACTCCTGCCAAAGGCAGAAACATGAAATATTGACTGAGCAAAG
This sequence comes from Drosophila subsilvestris, assembly GCA_035043285.1. Classification (NCBI taxonomy): domain Eukaryota; kingdom Metazoa; phylum Arthropoda; class Insecta; order Diptera; family Drosophilidae; genus Drosophila; species Drosophila subsilvestris. Next base: position 2,790,486 of record JAWNNB010000960.1, read on the forward strand.
AAGGAGGCAGAGTCCTCTCCAGCGATGAGTGCAAGAACTACAAGGAGCACGCTTAAATTGTGGCAAAAGTCAGGTTTAACTAAAGGGAAATAGAGAATATAAATAAATGTACAAGGAGTGGCTCTGATTTACGAATGTATGTGGACAGATAATCCCAATTGTGATATCAGGAAGGGGAGACTCACTAACAAGAAGCTAGCTACGAAGAGAGGCAAAGGCTTTTATTCTCGAAAGGAGAACTTAACTGCAACTGCTAAGGTAAATAAAGCACAACGGCGAGCTAGTTCATAGTTATGCTGCACAGTGGCAATGAACCCATTTACCATTGAAATACCTGAATTATTTAAATCAAACAAGTACTTAGCCTTAAGCTTATACATTCTGCTTACTCGTATTACACCTTTTGGTCTGACTTGAATGTTAAAAGCATTCTGTATTCTGTATTTCGTTTTCCTACACATATCCACGTTTGGTCCATTTAAAGTCTGTGTACTGCAACTAAACAGCCGCAAGGCCAGGCAGGAAATGTCTGGCAACAACTGTGCAAAATATGGCAATAAATTAATAACAAATTTAATTAGTTTTCAACGAGACACACCAGCAACAGACAGCGCACGAGAGAGAGAGAAAGCTTTGCATTTGAAAAGTATTTTTCGTTGTGGATAATGGTACAGAGTTGCGTTTTAATTCTTGTTCCTGCTGCCACACAGAGCAAAACTAATTTGAAAACATTTTAACACTTGTTTGGTAATTTTGCACCGGTTCCTTATGTTGTTGTTGCTATGTTTGGACTGTTTCGGCATTATTAGTTGCTGGTGTTGTCGTTGTTTTATTAGATTTCATTTCGGCTGCTACATTTACTTTTCCACCCAGGCATTATTATTACACTCTACTGTGCACTCTACGCTACTAATGCGAGTATTTCTGCCTGCTTTCTCTGGCTTTATATTGCAAAAACATTTGTTCAAATAACAACCAAAGCACTAGAGAATGCCATAGCAGGAGTGACTCGGCAATGCGATACCTATTAGTGAGTGTAAGGGAATTGCGGAACACAGAATGGCCTTAAAAGTATTTATTTTACTCCGAAACTAGTTCCTTAAAAATGTTTAATATGTATGATTTTTATGTTAAAAAGTACGTTTTCTTATGATATTTTCTCGTACAAAGGCAAATAGTTATATTCACTCATTTATACCCTGTAATGTCGTTGCTTTTGCCACTCATTATACCCACTTAAAGGGTACAAAAACAAAACCCTTCCAACTACAACAATATTAGCAATAACAACAGCATAAAATATGTATCCACTTTTATGGAGTTTTAATTTGTTTTGTCGCCAAAAACACTTCCCTGCCATCGTACACACGGCTCTACAGCCAGAGATTCTACTTCCTTACTGCCATTTGGTTGGGGCGGGGGCATACAGTAGCAGGGAAGAAGTTGGTAATATCCGTTTCACGTTTTGGGCGAAGCTAAAACACTCAAAAAGTGTAATTACCCAAATGGTGTTATAATTTAGATGTGCCTCAGAGTGTGTGTGTCCTGTTCCGCGCGCTCCAATGTTAGGGGATGTTGGAGGACAAATTGAAAGGGCTGTGTGCTGTGCGCAAGAAAAGTTGAAGAAAGTTTGTCGTGGCAACAATTTCAGATTTTCGACTAAATGCAGGCAACAACAAAAAAAATGGGCAAATGTTTTTTGGTAACAAAACAAATTTGAGCTGTCACATTAGAAGTTTGTTTAATGGTTGGGAATCGTTATATCATTAAATCGTTTAATTAGTCGTTGTTTAATGTCGATACAAGTGTCGTAATGCTTTCAGTCCTGCACTATAGTCTCCAGGACACCTGCAAATAATTCCTCTCTTAATTTGCACCTTTATCCTGTAAAGAAGCTTTGACTTATCCCAAATTAACCAAATATTCTTCTTTCATTTTCCACGAATTACTTCCGCCCAATTGCATTTCAATTTATACCTTCAAAAGAAACAATTGTCCTCCAATTGATGTGCAGTGTTTTATACGCACTACTCGTCTCTGCGAGATACACTGGCTTTTCAGACCCGCCTCCCCTTAGCGGATTTGCAAATAAATTACAATGAGGGAAACGTGAGGGAGCGTACGCTAAACTGAAATATGTATTTGTGTAAAATTTCGCAAGCATTAAATTGGACAACATGTGCGCGCCTTTTGCTGTAGCTTTTGCAATAAATTTTACTGATTTACGAGAACGCGATGTGGCATGGAGAAAGACAAAAAAAGGGAAGCCGCGCTTAACTAACTAAATAAATGTGTGCAACTTTGCCCCATCTGCTGGCTGCATATCAAATTATTTGTTGCACTTTAATAGTGCACCAAAGTGGGGCACTAAAACTTCTCGAACCTCCACTCTAACTCTGTTTTTTCTAAATGAATTACACATTTGACATTTGGCAAACGATTTGAATAATGCAACAGCCACCAGCTACCATTGCCAGGAGCACCAACAACAGGTGTGTGCCCTCAAGTGGGGGCTCGGCGAAAAAGCTTTTAGCGCCTAAAGGTATGCAAAGCAGTTGGGGCCACGCCACAAAGTTGCAGGCGGCACTTCACAGCCAGAAACTCGGCTCAGTTCAAGGCAAAGTAACCACACAAAACGAACACATTCTCTCTCTCTCTCTCTCTGCCCGCACCACTTGTCATTAGATGGTTGGAACCTTCCTTGCTGGTCCTTTTGCAGCCCTTTCGACATTCTGCATTCTGGCCACGCCTTTTGTTGCAGCAATCTTTGAAGCAAACTTTTCGCATTAGCTCCGAGTTTGATACTCCAAAAACTATTATAGAAAAATATTTTTGCAGCTCGAGTGATGGGTGAGGCTGAAGGTGGGTGTATGGGTGCGGTGCGGAATTGGTTGCGGACTGTTGATTGACGGGTACATTGTATGACCTGATAAGTGTGCGTGAGGCTATGGAACAGTGGTTTCACGTTTTAAAATATTAATATTATTTATATAGACTCAAATTCATTTTTATATATTTTAATATGGGTATGTTATTGAATATATATTTATGCTAGTATTTATATTCACTTATATCCATCTTTTTGGCACTCTGTTGCACTGTTCCACCCTTGGGTGCCACTCCACTCCCTCGTGTGAAACGTGTGTTCCGACAAACTTTCCCTGAAAACTGCCAAATGCTTTTCCTTCTTTTCACGTATGTATGTGCCAAGTGTATGTGTGTGTGTGTGTGTGTTTTGTGTGGAACGTGTGTTTGGGTTGCATTATGTGTGTGCCGAAACCATCGTTGTCGACATCGCCCAGATTGGCACTCGATAGACGCAACTGCAATGCATTCCTGCAACGTCACTCCTGCCACTCACTCCGCAACCTTACCCCTCTATCCCTTTTTCATGGGCTGGGGTGGCACTCAATGTATTTTCAGCTTAGTTAACACAAAGGCATATTTACTTTTTCCGCCCCACACACACACACACACACAAACCCGAAAGTTACTTGCATAAAATTTGATAAATTCCGCCGCAGACTTTGGGGGGCGGGATGGGCGGAAGACAAACTCTGACTGACGGCAAAATCTAATAAAAAATACCATTCAAGGAAGGCTTCGCTGTATAGTACGTGAGCCCCAATGCGGTCAAAAGCCAGCATATAGAGTGCCATAGTCTGTGCCATTTTGTTAGACAAACTCTTTTAGTTATCGGACTTTCAGTTTGAGTTCAAGTACCTTTTGGGCATGGGCATTTTCCTGGTAATTTGAAATTTTCTGCATATGGAAACTCCTCCCCCCCTCCCCATATTCCCCACAATGTCTTTCAATTACCTTTTAGGCTTTGAAATTAGCATCAAGCTGGCAAAACATTTAGTTTCTGCTCCCTCTATCCCTTAGTATGATGCGCTTACAAACTTAAAGCTAGAGGACTTCCTTCGGTGCTTAACTCGAACCAACTGTTGCCGCGTGATATGTAACTTGTCAGAAGTTTGTTGACGTGCAGATTAAACGGCAAGCTCTAGGACTAGTCTGCCAGGAGCAGAGCAAAACGCTACTCAGGGGATCATTTATCATAAGCTGTATAGCATTTTGTTGACAGTCTTGACGGGTTTTGCAGTTCATGGATAACGTATTCGAGAAGGGCACATGGAAGATCGTTGCAAAAGAGGTGAGGGCATTGTGGGATAGAGTATTCAATTGTTTTCGTTTTAAATTTCCTACTTTTCAGTATGTTTTCAGATTTAATTGAGACAACAGATTCGACCACATGACCCCCGCAATGTTTAATCAAAGCCCAAAGACCACCTGGCTTCAGCTGCTATGTCAACTGATTAATATACTCATACCATGTACCATGCCATGTAGAGATGTCCATGCTGTTAAGCAAAGCTCAATGTGGGGTCGGAACATGATTCTGCTCGGCGGAGCATCACAACTCACAACAATCATGCGCGTTCAATTGCGCATATTGATTGTGGAATATAATGGAGGGACACGCTGGAGGGACAAGCCTATCCATGCCCTAACCGTCATTTGATTGTGCTCACAGGTCACATAGCAAAGGTTCCCGGAAGAGACAACCACCCCACCAAGATATCCACCTTTCTGTGTGTAAACTAGCTTAAGTTTCAGGTCGCCACATCCTGCGAAGCGGACAAGTAGCGTACTCTTGTACCTCACAGTGTTTCTCAGCTGTCATTTGTCTGTGTCAGTGGGATGTAGTCCCAGGACGAGGACGAGGACAAGAGGTTACATCCGTCTCACTGTGTATGTGTGTGTGTGCGCGCTTGTTGCGCGACCTTAAACCACATATACTCGTAGTCCTTCCTTCTTCTCACTTGTAAAACCCATCACTCCACAGCGTTGCCTGTGTAATTGTGCGCACACGGGGAGTAACCTCGTTTGTCATTGTAAATTATGCGGTTAAATCGTTCGTGGGCCTAGTTCTGTTCTCTCTTTGTGTGTTTCCTTTGCTAACCACCGGCTTTAACACACAATCTTTTCCGTATGCTTTAAAATGTTTTCTCTCCCTGCCTCTCCCTGCCCAGCCTCTATCCAAAATGAATATTCATTTAGTTTTTAGAACTGAAACTCGGCAGCAAACTACTTTTGTACTTCAGTGCAATTCGCTCAGCACTCGCCTACAATTTCCATATCTTTCACATATGCAAAAAAAAGAAAGAAAAAATGTGGAAGGTTCTAGAAAAAAATATATAAAATTATTTGGCCTGCAGTTAAAGTCGTGGAAATCATCTAAAACTGTAACAAAAAATAATGAAAACGCAGCTAAAGTTAAAATGTGGCATCTAAAAAAAATACCATAGAAATTAAAATGAAAATAGTGGCAACGGAGAATGGTATTAAATCTATTATAACGAAAATTAGATGCCCTTACAGGTGCAGAGTGCAGTGAAAACTCGTTAGACATACAAAACAGTAGTTTTATAGAAAAAACTACAAAAATCAATGGGAATTTCTAGTATTTTTAGCCTAATTTAAAAAAAATATAGTCAGAATAAGTCAAATTGAATAGTAATTAATTATTGGTTAAAGCCATTATTCGAGACAGTCTCTTAAGCTTTACCTACCTTCCGCATAGACATGCCAACCTCTATGACTACTGCTTGTTCCTTGTCATATGATCAAAACCTATAAGGAAATAATATAAGCAAAAACTCATTCAAATATTTAAATTTTCAACAAAATGAAAAGTAAATTTTAGACTTTTAACTAGCACAGAACAACATCAAATGCAGTTATACCCATTCTTAAGTTAGGGCACACTTGCGCAGGAAAAATAAAAGGGAAACCATTCGTACACAGATATAGCACTCAAGGACCAAGAGTGAACTTTGACTTTTTCGTACCGCAGAGCCATGAATATTTGTGTTTATTATGAGTGCAAGCTGTATGCCAGAATTTGCATTTGCCAAACAGGGATACTATACATAGTAGGGGTGCAGGGATTAGGGAGAAGAATGATGGAGGAGCGGGGGGTTTTGCATGCGAAAGAGTATGGATGGAAAAGATCCTTGATTAAAATAGTCATCTGGCAGTTGATTAAATTTCTGTATGTGTTGGCCATAATTAAATGGTAGTCTGAAGGGGATAAGCATAAAAGCCCTTAATTAAGTTTCCCATCTAGAGGCATTTGTGCTGGCTGGAAATCCTTAGAAATTCACACGACCTCCTGCTGATGCCACATCATCTCCGTGCGGCAGCGGCCTCCTCCTCCTTTCATCCTTGATGGATTAATCTCTATCACAAGTAAACAATTCACGTGCTCTCACGCAGACACTTGCCTCTCTGTTGTTTTTGTCCCCCTACTTTGTTTTTTCTCCACTTTCTTTCCTTTTTGCTGCTGTTTGCTGCTGCTGCTGCTGCATGTTATTTTTCAGCACTTTGCTTCTGGTTTTTCCTCTGGCTGCGTTGCATCATAAAGTCATTTAAGCATATAAATTGCACTTTTATGCTCCCCGCCTGTCACACAAACACAATTACTCAGACACGTTCGTTCGCTCGTTGGCTCCATGGGGGCTTCCAGTGAGAGTGTTGTCTTTTTCAGGGTAAATCTCAGGGACACACGAGACAACGGGCCTCTGCCTGGACACTTGAACACTTGCCTTTAAAAAAATCTGCTGCCTACGTTTTGTATGAGAAATTACCCGAATGCTGTAAATAAGTCAGTCAACAATAAAGTGCTGACTATAAATTTAATAATTATAAATCGATAAAAGGCTGAGTCTCATAAAGAAATTACAAATTTTAATGCAATATTTAAAACCATTTAAGAAGATTTTGCGGCCTATTTTACGTAAAAGTCTATAGAATTTTTCTATAATACCTGACAAGCTCTAGGCCCCCCAGACATACTAATGGAGTTTCTTTATCTATTTCCCAAAATGCGGTTCCTTTTTCTTTGAATAATGGTGGTACTGCATTCAGTACTTTTAAGGAGTGAAACTGCTGCAATACAATGCTCGGAGTAACCCAGAGCAGTGGCCTTAATTACAGTTCTTCAAAGCCATTCAGACTGCAACTTTTGTCGCATATTTCCGAACTCCAGGCGATGCCCAAATAGCATTGGGCTAATTAACACAGGATGGATATGGTGCTGGAGTTTCGGGGCTATGTTCCGGGAATCCCGATCTTCCATGTGCCATAACAGTCGCCCCGTCCCAGAGTTCTGCATTAATAATGCAATCGCAAAAGCTGCCCAAAAGCCAAAACGAGAGCAAGCTCATTTTGGAATGTCGCATACGCCAGAGAGAACCACAGGCTTTTGTCATCCACTGTCGGCATGATTCATACTTTTAGAGCAGACTGTTGTGTTGTGTGTGGGAGGGCAGAAACAACAAGAGGAAAGGCGCAGCAGTGGCAACAACAAATTATAATGCAATTGCAAATGCGCGTCGTTTGTTCATTTCTGTATGGGGAATGTGCGTGTGTCTGGTGCATGGAAAATTTATGTGTTTTCCCAGCATTTCCTGCATTGACATTTACTTGGGTTATTACCGATGCTCTGGGACCCGCAGGGGGCGCCAACGCGACTCATTTCGCATAAATGCAAACAGCAATTGTCGCTGGGAAAAACAACCCACAAAATTCTGTTTCCTTCGTCAACCCCTTCACTGTATCTCCTGTCATTTTCCTGTCTGTTGGCTCGTTTTCTGTGGTTTTTCGGCATTTTTCCGCCAATTGTTTTTGCCTGGCTTTTCATCACTTTTGTTGGAGCATTTTTGTGTTGCGATTCTGCGGTCAACCGCATCCTGTCAGCCTAGCCTCAACATTTTGAGGCAACCCAATTCCCAGTGGCATTTACAGGGCTTCCACCTCAATTTAAGCTAAAATTTCCATATAAAAATACAATATTTTCCAAGTAACAAGACACTTTCCCAGAGGGAATTGATGCTGCGGACAGGCATAAGAAAATGACAATAAATAGAAGATTTCCTACAGATTGATTTTCTCAAGACATTCTCAAGGCATTGTTAAATATTAATCGAAAGAAGCGAAAGAGAAAGATAAGGCGGTCAAAGTAGTAAAAAAAGAGGTGTCAGTGCATTTTATCCATATAAATATTCCGACCTTAAGACACTTTTAAAATATATTTTTAGGTAGAAAAGAAAATATACAAAAATTCTCTGTGGCAAGATTTTATTTTACTCATTTACCACAGAATGCATTTAATAATTGCTTTCCATTGCACAAAATGAGGGAATTGCCTTTGATTTCATTCCACAGCACTGCAAAAAATTGACTCCCTCTGCATGAAGCAACTTGTTGCATCTGAAAGGGAGATACAATTATAATTATGTTGATAGGAAAACTTTTAATCGGCTTAATGCATGGCGAAACTATTTAACTAATTTCAGAGGTAGGCTTCATGCCACCACCCACGAACCTGCAACACACCAGCCAGAGTGGAGTCCTGTGGCTGGTTTGATAGCATGCTCGTACAACCGAAAATGTATCCACCAGATACATAGAGAGAGATTGAGTAAGAGTGAGGGAGGGAGGGAGGGATAGGAGGCATGGGCTGTATCGCACTTAGCTGAGTATGCATAAAACCGTAACGGTACATAATTTCAATGCTTGCACAAACTTTAATTAAAACGACTTTACCGAGCGCTAAACATCAACGCCCCCAGGCGACAAACCGCACACCCACACACACACAGAGATACCCCAGAACAGATACAGATACTCCATACATAGCACACATTGATGGAGGGACATGCTCGTAGATACACTTTGCTCCACACTCGGCTCGCCTCTACTCTGCTTCGCTCTGCCGCTTGACATGACGCTCCTAATGAAGTGCATGAATACCTTCAACAAAATGTGGAACAACCTGAAACTATGTCCGTGTGGGAGAGTGTACATACGTATGTATCGCATCTATGGAATGGGGCGCGTATCTGCGAGTATGTGCGTGCTCATAATCATTTTGATGGGCACGTAAAATTCAAACTAAAATCACTCGAGCGTTGCCGAAGCGCAACCGCCGCCGCAGCAGAATCAGCAGCAGCAGCAGAAGCAGCAGTTGCCAAAACCGACAAAAAATACGGAAAAACAACATCAGGGCGAGGCCGGGAAACTAATATACAACAGTTGCACGTGACTTTGATATTGAAAATGGTGTGCTTCTGTATGTGTGTGTGTGTGTGTGCTCGTGTTTGAATGGGCCTCCCGTGGCGCTCTGTTAAGTATGCCACACAAAATAGCATTACAACATTCATTGCTAGGCAGGCATCAGGCATCCCCATAGATACCCAGATACAGATACTCGCAATAAACACACATGGAAACTCACTAACTCACTCACTCACTCCATAAACAACTGCAGACCATGTCATGCTGTCGGGATTTATGCGGAAACTTTGGTTTCTATTTAATAATATTTGTTTATGCCCTGGAAAGGGTGTGCCTTAAGGTGACTTAAAGTTGCAGGAATTCACTACTATGTTTAGATATAGTTCGCTTTCCTGTTTTGCATGTTGGTTACTATGCGACAAGGATATGTATTCTTGAATGTGTACATCGCTGTGATTCTCATCATAGCTTTCTTGATACCTTTTTTTTTTGCTTACAGATAAGCTAAATACCTTTTACCATTCGATGGATTTCTAATCTTTAATCCTTTACCTGTTGATAGCTACAACATTTCCATGGGGCTTGGCAATAAATTGTTTTGAGCATACGCCTCTAGAATATACATTTTCTCCCAATTAAAGATTAGAAGTCGGGTCATAGCTCTACCAATTACATTACTGTGGTCAGCCCACAGTTCTCCCAGATCAAAATTCAAGGCGTAGTTATTGGGCAGAGTATTGACCCTAAGCGGCATGGATAATCAATTGACTTTGGGGCTGGCTCGCAGTGATTAAACGGTAGCAATTATAGCCGCAGGACGAACTTTAAGTTATAACCATAGTAGCCACAGCTGTACAGCAATCTAATGCAATAATTAGGTAATTAATCATATCAAACACAGGCACAACATACAAATAGACGCCTGCACGCAACGCTGCCACACTACCCGCCAATTGGTCATTAAGTCAGGGTAAAACCACCCACACGCACATCCCATACCATTCTATATTTTGCTTTGGTTCCGAACCCCCATTCAGAGATAAGCGGCAGGCCATAAACTGCTAATTAAAGACAAACAAAACACTTTAAAAATCACAATGAACTGAAGAGCAAAACACCCTGCCCTGCCCAGGGAACAGCCAGACTACCCCCACGCCTCTGGAAAGCCCAGACCAACGCCCGTGCCTCATTTGTGGTATAAAAATTGAAAAGAAAATATTTAATTATAAACGCAAGAAAGCAGACGGAAAATACGGTGCACATAAAGCGTTTACCTGTTGAAGACAACGCACATCTCGGGTAGAAAACTGTGTGCAGGCAATGTAGCGAAGCCCCAAAAGCAAATATGAGAAGAGGCTAATGGAATTTATTGTTCTGCTTTTCCGCAAAGAAATTTATGATAATGCAAAAATAAAGTATTCAAAGAAGATATACCAAGCAGAATGCTGTTCCAGTTGTTGATTTCGTTGTGCGGGAAATTTAATGAGTTATAAAAGTCTTACCTGCTTATCCCGTATTCCCGTATTCGGATGAAATTCATGGATGAATTATTACTTGGAGCCTTTTGTTTTTGTATTTATGGTTCATTGTGCCAACACACAGAAAGATTATCCATAATGAAGAGGTTAATAATAGATTAATTATAGCTGGTTAAAGAATTGAGAAAAAGTTGTATTGAAATAGATTTTCAAAACGAATTTTAAAAAAAGAATTTTTGTTTGCTGTTTTAGGTAGAATTATTCCACAGGCGTGAATTACACGAAATTACATTGATAAAAACAACATTTAAATAGAAAATCAAACTAAATTTTCATCTAAAAAAAAAACTTATCGGTTCTATGGCGACTTTTGAGTGAAATCAAATTTCAGAATGTCAATAAAACTAAACAAAAGGCCGTGGGATTGCATGCCTGACAAACCAATTAGGCTAACACTGTTGATTATGAATAAATTGCAGCAATAAACAAGCGAAAGAGAAACAGATACAGATACACAGCCATAGAAAGAGAGAGAAATAAAGGGAGATAGCCGGAGAAGGAGAGTGGAAAATAGAAACAGACAGAGAGGGAAGCCTTAACAATTTAAAGCCCATCAATTCAGGACAAAGCAGAACGCGTTGAAAACAATTGAGCAGTTAATGTTTTTGTTTGCCCCAAGTCCACGAAGAATAAAATGGTGGAAAAACCGTGGGATACAAAAAATTCAGATACTACGAAGTAATGGAGGGGAGGAAAACCATGCCCCCAGATTGGGGATTGGGAATAGAACAGCGCCTAAAATAGGGGATTGAGGAAAAAGCAGAATTCAAAGTGGAATATTGGGGGATGGAACAGTGCCCGCCAAATGGGGATTGCGTATAAAATTGTGCCTCAAATTGAAGTTTGGTGAAAAAAACACCATACCCCAGTGGAAAAAAAAGAAAACCATTTGCGACTTTTCTTTAGGGTTTTCTAAGGCATTTCTGTGGGCAGCGTTCCGGGCCGAAACTTTTAATAATTGAAATAAATAAAATACAAAAAAGGAAGTAAACATTTTTAGGCAATGGCAAAGGCCGTATAACCGCCTGGGAAATCCCTCGATGAGTGGGCCCCAATCTATGTTTGTATATCAATGAAAACTCATTTGGAGCCATAACAAGTGGAGGCCGGAAATTTTATAAATAATACGGATACGCATCCCCGTTTTATGCCCGCCGGACACTCGTGTGCCCTCTGCAGTAGAAGAAAATTTAATCAAGCGACGGCCAGGCGAATTATTTTCGCAAATTCATTTACGCATTTTCATTTTGGAGCCCTGCCGCCCCAAGACTTTATCTCTGCTCTCTCTCTCTCTCTCTCTCTGCATCCTTGCCAGGGGAATGCAAAACGTTTTTTAATCCCCAGCGTTGTTGGGGCATCTCTGGATTCCTGAACCAACGCATTGGCCAATTTGTGGCAAGCTACAAAAAAAGAGAAAAGAAAAAATGAATAAGTGAAACTGAAGGTTGAAGGCTGGTGCCGCCGCAGGCCTGTAGCAGCCACAAACTGAGGCAATGACAAATGGGACGAGGCCACTGACCGGTTTACTCGGTCATCTATAAGTTTCACCCGCCATTTTAAGGCTGCCTTGCCAAGAGCCATCCCCCCCGCCCTGACACTGCTGACAATTATCCTAATGAGTGTGAGAAATGGAACGTCGCGTCGTGTCATCCGCAGTGAAAATAAATGGAGTCTTTTTATGGTTGCAGTTTTTTTTTTGTAATTTGTGGAATTCAATGAAAATTGGGGTGTCACTTGCTGTTGGCATAGATAAAAAGATATTGACTTCTCTTCAATCTTCTAGTGATTTTTGCTTTAAAAACATCGCTACCTTTTTTTATGCACATTATTTGCATTCTTATTTGCCTATATCGATACGAATATGCAAAGTTATTGCAGAAGAAGAATGAAAATAAAGCTAAAGTTTAAATCAAATAAGACACAAAACAAAAATGTTTTTATCGTAAGCGTTCACCAGAACTCAAAAATTGAATACGTACTTCATACCGGCAGTCTTGATTACCGATACATTGTCCTGCTGAACGTGTTCATTGTTTACACTTCCTGAGAATTAATTTAAATTAATAAATTTTCAAAGCTCCTCTTTTTCTTCTGATCAAAGGATCAACTTTTTTCTGTAGCTATTATGCTAAGTTTAAATTTCGTAGCTTAAAGTTGCGAGTATTCAAACAAACGGGAAAGTCCTAAAGCAAACGTTATGTTTTCGGAAATTCATTGCATATGGACCTAAGGCCAATCATTACTAATTCACAAGCACGAAATATCCGGAAATACGAGGAGAGGAAATAATATGACTCAAAACACACATTTAAAGAAACAAATTTAAGAGTGGCATATGCTGGCGAAAAGAATGGGTCGTAAAACTTCAAGTTTTAGGAGCTTGTATGTACATACACCCAAAGACCGCATCGTACCTCAGACTGAAAAAGAAGCCAAAACAGCTGTGGAGCTAAGTACATCTTAGATCGAATGTAAGGACAGAATAAAAGATTTCCCCAACCTTTCAATCATAGTCATGCAACATTTCTAAAGTTTTGCAGGTCTTTTCACACCCTACGGTCATACATCCTGTTTTCTAGGGAGGAAGCCTCTTTTAAACTAAATTTTCATAAGCTATCTTTAAATCAAACTTTCGAATAGTTTTTCCTTAACATATTAAAGTGGTTGGTTCTTAAACATCCCTCTGACTATTTGTGACTCCTTGTTAGGTGCTTTGCCAACACAAGGATAAGTATGTTGATCCAATCAGAGGGAACAGCAAACCCAATCGTCATCGTCACTGCCACTGCCATGTCCCCAGCCATCTCCTAAAGACTCCACCCAACTCCAATTCCAACCGCAATCTCCTCCCCGCTGTCCACCGCATTACGTTTTTGGCTGAATATATTTTCTTTAGGATTTGCGGCGTCTGTCAACTGTCGTCGGTCACTGTCGTTGGTGGTGCCCTGTCGGTGGCCCATCGGTGCCGGCTCTGATGCTCACGTCCCGACCTCTAACCCTTGGCTGAGCTTGCAATATTATCAGCGATGGTAGAAGGGGAGATTTTACTCGTATTTTATATTTATTTTTATATTATTCGAGGGCAGAGGAGCTGCTCTACATTCAATAACTGTGAATAAAACTGAATAAAAACTGAATGAATGAACTGCTGGCTAACCTTGCCGCTGGTTCTGGGGCACGGCACCGAGCGCAGGGCTTTTGCTACTCTGCTTTGTGTTCAGTTTATTAAAATATATATTTTCCCCCCTCACTTCTCTTTCGTTCGTCCTCGTTCTATACAGCGAGAAAGAGATGGAGTGAGTTTTCCCTTTTGTGTGTGTGTTTTCTTTACTCTTTAGCTTTGGTAAATTTTGCAAAAAATTTCCTTTATTTAAATTATATATTTTTTCTTTTTTTTCCGAGTCGCCGCAGGTCAAAATGTCAGCAGAAACTGGACGATATATACAAAATGTGTGCTTATATTCTGGTATATCTTTTGGCACCCGTTTGTGGAGGGTATAATGGTTTTTAGAGGAGGTTTGTAATTCATACAAGAATCCAAAAATGTCTACAAAAGATCTATAGCCATGTCACAATAGTATGTTTATATCAAAGGTTTTCTGCCAATCAAACATTAAATATTACCGTTTCTTATATTACTATACATTTTAATTAAGCTTTGAAAAAAGTCTATCCTATATCCTTGATCGAATTATCAATCTAAGACTGATATTTATGATCAATCATAATAAAATCTGTTTGAATATGTAACACAGCATAAATTCATAGTCTTTATTTGCCGTTATATTCGAATTTAAATTCAATTCTAGGGCATCTGAATCTTCCACACCCGAATTGCAGTCACCTTTCTTGTATTTTATTTCATTTTTTGGACTTGTGGCCTTTGCATATTTTATGCCCATTTGCATGTTCTTTTCAGTGGCTCGCTGTTTTTTGTGGTGTTTCACTCTCGAAGATTTATTTGTCAGATACGCTCTTTTATTTGATTTATGATGGTGCACCCCCCACAATGGAGTCCCGACGGCGGCCCCCAAGATAAGCAGCAGCCCAGGAGAATCCTGTCGAAACCTGAGAGCTCTGCCTACAGTTCTATCCACCTGTTCCCCCCGGCTTCGGGCCTTTCCACCTGCCCAGCCATGTCCACCGTTCGTGCGACAATGAGCGACCAGATGCCACTGGACCCCCTTCAGCCGGTGCTCTACATTGACCATTGTAGCCACCGCGAGAATTTTCGACGAGACGCAGTCCTGCTGCACGCCTCACTGGCGGAGGCATTGCGTGCCCTCCATCCGCGCGTCATTCTGCAGCTGCGGATCAACGAGAACGGTCCACCGGAGGAGGGGGCCTTCGAGGTAACGATTGCCGCCACACCCGCCGTATCCCCCGCGGACAGGCAGCTTATCTGGACGGGTCTGCGGCGGGTTCCGCTCGCTTCAAAGGTTCCACATGTGGACGACATAATCAGTTCGGTTTGCCATGCTCTAAATTTGGTGAGGGATAATGGTCTATCGAAGGAGGAGTTACACCGAACAATAATGTCAAATTTGAGACGAAGCCGTAGTATCCCCAAGGAGGAGGAGGAAGAATAGCAGCTGTGACAAGATCCCATGGAATTAACAGTAAAACAGCCGCCAATAGAGTGGAAGGAAGGTGTACGGAGAGCGCAGGGCAGTGCGGAATCGTCTGGGGAACTTTAAAATTAATCCAAGTTTATGTTCAAATTCAAATAAAAGCACGTGACGTAAATAGATACCGAAAAATTGCATCTTTTTGTACCTAAAAATATCGAATATCATACAATAATAATCCACTATAAATAATACCAGTATAAACTCGTAATGCTAATGGATCCCTGGCTATGTGTAAAAGATAACCCTCCCCCCTAGCTCACATTTCGCAACGATATCTGAGCAGAAGGATATCTCAGAGAGATAACATTAAGAACCGAAACTAATGAAAAGACAAACTGTGTGACGCAGGGGGCTTGGGGCTGGGGCTGGAGCCGGCTGCCACTTTTGCTGCGAACTGCGAATTGTGATGTGTAACTGCATACAGAGCTGAGCGCCGCTAGTTATGGCAGGAAGGAAGCTCGCCAAACGATGCAAATGAAAATTTCAGCAGACGTAAGGAGCGTCCCCTTTCTCTCTTTCTACCCCCTCCGGAATGTCTGCTCATTTTAGCACAGAGAGAAAGAGACTTACCCTCCCCGCTCAGACTTTCCTCAGGATCTTTGAGAAGCTCGAAGAGGAGCTCAAGTTGAGTGCTGCTGCATTTCGGCTTCATTGCATCTGGTTGAGCAGCACAGTGGGCGAACGAAGTCTGTGCACACACACACACAGGCAAACAGCACACAATAAATCCCTTTCCTTTCCTTTCCTTTAAAGTAGTTGTATAATATTTTCGTTGCCAAAGTATTTCGTTGGCTGTAACTGCCTTCTGGCTCTACTTTTGCCTCAGCTTCTGCCTTCATGACTTAAGTTTTCAACACACGCACTAAGCTGAGAGCAGCAGCGGCACCGGCATCAAGCATCAAGCACCAGCCCACGCACACTCATTAAACTAAAAACCTGTAGAGAAATCTATTATGATAGTACCATGGAATGCCCTTTTAATTTAATTTATTTTTAACAATTTTCACATGGAAAAACTATCCAAATAGAACTGTAACGG
Source organism: Drosophila subsilvestris (assembly GCA_035043285.1). Taxonomy (NCBI): domain Eukaryota; kingdom Metazoa; phylum Arthropoda; class Insecta; order Diptera; family Drosophilidae; genus Drosophila; species Drosophila subsilvestris. The sequence continues at coordinate 2,806,778 of JAWNNB010000960.1, forward strand.
AAGGTAAAAATGGGTATATTTTGATAGTATAAATCCCCAGGTACGAATTCATATTGGTCCAAAATTTCAATATAAAACATATACGAAAATCCGTAAAATTAAAGAAAATAAAATTGTCTTAAGTCTGAAAGTAATTCTTATGACTTTATTTTGATTTTCATACCCTGCTTGCTCTCAAAGCAGTCCTGCACACATGTGCCTAGGCAGGACGTGCTGGGAGGAGCTGGACCTGGAGTTTTGGGGCCGGGGGCCCGTCTTGAAAGGCAGCATAAGTAGTGGAAAACAGCAGCATATTAATCTTGCAAACAACAACCGGCTAAAACAATAGCAATACTCGTACTCCGTACAGAGCCCCGCGAAGACAGCATCAGTGCGCCAGAGTCCTTGCACTCCTTTCTGCCTTTTCACTGCCTGCCTTTCAAGCAAAACGGAACACATGAAACTAAAGCGTTTTTGTTTTCTTCCCGTATTTTTGCACAAAGTAAATGAACTTCATTATAAATAAAACGTCTCGCTGGAGTCTGCTTTGCTTCGTTGCTGGGCTTTTCTTTTGTTGTACTTTCTTCTTCTTCTTCTTCTTCTTTTTTTTGGGCGTAGAAAGTCTTTCGGTTTCAGTGTCAGTCGGGATGTTAACAAAATGTCTGTGAAGAGTGTAGACTACGGCTTTTGTTTTTCAGCATGTGGAATGAGGATTGAGTCATGTCGGTCGTTATAACTGGGCTGATGCTTGAGCTAAAAAAGTGTTCGAGTACCAAAAAGTGCTGGTTTCTGTTGAGAGCCAAGAAATATGTCAGATTTGTGAGGGAGCTTTCCTTCCAATGATTTCCCGTTGATTTGATTCATTAAATTGTTGGGGAGGTTGTCCCTCAATATATAGGAATAAAGGGCTGTATTTCTTTATTGATGGTAAATATTTTACCACCGATGCATTTTGATAAGTTTATAAAGCAAAAACCACATTTTATAATTTTGTTGTTTTTTTGGGATTTTAAGCTAAATTCAGTGTTTCACCAGATATGTATATGAAATGAAAACTTATATAATTATAGAAAACATCAAATTATTCGCAGAATTTTCATCATTCATTCGTTCTATGTCTTTGATGTTTTCTGCTTCCTAATGCATTTCCCCACCCAAACTCATTATTAATTCTTATTCCCTTTGAGAGGTTTCTTGCATTCATCATCATCTTATTGCTAGTGCATTTCTTTCTGTTTTCCTGATCATCAATTTTTCTTTTGCATTCATAATAAACTTTCGTGTCATTTATATTTGCTAGTGCTGCAAATATTTTAAAAGAAAATTGTACAAAAAAAATGTTTGAGGGAAAATCAAGATTTAAATTAATGCTGTTTACGCACATTTTTCTGCACAGGAAACCACTCCGCAAAATGTCAGACTATTCGCTGTGGTGTTAGGGTCTTTTCTTCCTCCTTTTCTTTATAAAAAGTGCAAACTGCATGTAAATCGCATTTAATAATATCTAAATTTGACATTGTCGACATTGCCGATGACATTCAATTAGCGAGTAATAATTTTCCCAGCACTTTTCCAGCTTCCCAGCGGCAGCAAAAGTTAAGTGATTGGATTCTGTTTAAGACGCGTTTCTGCTCGTTCGGGCTTAAATTTTTAAAATTTACGAGTTTCCCTCTATAGATGAACCATTAATCAATGATGGTATTGTATTGATTGTGCGTTACATGAAGCTTTATACATTTTTTTGCTGCCTTTTTTGGTCTTTTATGATATCTGCTTCTATGACCAAACATTTCTTACAAAAAAAACCAAGAATGTACCTCCCTAAACCATCTAAAACAAACCATTCGTTTTTTCAAGGGGCATTGGATTCTCTCTTACAGAGACAGAGAGATAGAGAGGTATAGAGAGTGAGAGTCATAAAATAGAGTTCCTCAAAGCATCCTACAGAATAGCTTCTAGTCCATACCTTCCTCCATCCAATTATCAGTTTCCATTTGCTGGATAATTGTAGTTTTTCCATCCATCTCCCTTTTCCATGTTTTAGCCTTCACAAGCAAATCAGTTTTGAAAAGTTAATTAAATTTCTCTTCCAGCTTTTTTCCGAGCTGCACATTTAATGTATTGGAGCACGAGCTTTAATGAATTTTTATTAAATAACTGGAAAATATTAAATCATTATTAAAGGTAAATTATATGCTGCCAAAAAATGATTGAATAGAATGCCGAAAAAAATCCCAAAAATATGAGATGGAATTCAATCAATGTCCTAACTAATTGATATAATAATCTACGGTCCTTGTTTATGAATAATTTAGATATTGATATAAAATAATCATTGATGGGTGGCTTAGTATCATCACTAATTCAATGACTAGCTGCTGTTTTTAATTAACAATATTCCCATTTATAGTTCATGACAAAATTGTACCGCAGTTGTGATGCTAATTTTCATTTTGACACAGTTTTCCAATTAAATTACCTTTTGTTTTTGGGGTCTCTATGTATTTTTGGTTTAAGTTAGGTTACATGTGTCAGTTTGAATCAGAAACTGACGAGTTTTCGTGCTAGTTTTCCCTCCTACAATATCCATAAAATTTAAGTTTAAGCTCTAATGTCCAAATCTGCTTAAGATAAAGTAAAAGAAAGTAAGGAGGCACTTATAAGATATCTTAGAAATCAATATTTATAGGCTACTATTGAATGCCACAACGTTCAATCGCAACTGCACCAAATATAGACAGTATTTTAGCCTTAGCCCATTGTTCTCCCACAGCTCCCCTCAAGGTTAAACCCCTCAGGGTAGTTCCGAATCGCAAACGAATAAAAAAGTAGAGCATCTGCCTCCAAAGTCAATTTCGATTTCAATTAAAAGCCACCTGCAAGGAAAAGAAATGCCCGGAAAATCCAAATACAATTTTTGACATTTTTCCCAGAGCGAAATGCAGACAACGGATGGATACTCGAGAGGTGGGTGACGAAAAAGGAGGTGAGGCTGGTCAGGCTGGTGAGTGAAACGACGAGGTCACTGGGCCAGTACTCACCTGAGTGACAAGTCAAAGGGAGATCTATCTGACAGTCAAACGTGAGACCTTTTCAATAGGCAATACATATGCAGAATGCAAATGATAGGAAAAAGGATTGTGTTTAAATAGATTCAGTCTGGGTTTCGGTTCAAAAAAGGAACATTTAAGCTTGATATTGCTGTTTAGGTGTACTGATATTATGGAAACTGCAGTGGATTTAGAATTATGTATGTACTATCAATTCTATTGTGTAGTGGTTAAAATTGAATGAAATAAAACTAAACTTGTATAAAACTGATCAAAAATGTATACAAAAACAATACAATTTTTATTTATCTAAGAAATAACTTCACTTATGTATACACAAATATCTTCACAATTCAATTGAAGTGAATACTCAGTTCTAGCTTTAACTGAAACTTGAACGAAATTCGTCAAAATTCATATTCAGAATTCAAAATGAAATCACAGTTTGGCCCCCATTCCAACAAGCCACCCGACACTCGCATGGCAACCACTTGTCCTAAGCTCCTGCCAATCGGTTGGCTCCCGCGACTGTCATTTGTGATGATCTATGACAGGGACCATAAATTTTGACTGCTTTCCACCGGGCTGCGGAGAGCAGCGCGTGACGGCACAACACAATCGTCTGACTGCTGGGACTGTCACGAGCCGAGGATATCGATGGCCCGGGATTGAGAATTGAATTGAATTTTGGGTACATTTTGAGGAATTATTACAACTATCCTTTTTGAAAATACGGGGGCGCTAAAAACTGATTGCCGGAAATGCCTGTAATCGGTTGCACATGTGGCTGCCAGCCCGAGGGACGGCTGGTTGGGGGCCTGAGGTTCGGGAAGTGGTTTATTGCTGATTGGGACTGGGTGGCATTCACATGGGGCCATTGTGGCAGCCATCGGTTTGTTGCAGTTTTTAGCATTATTGTTATTATTTCTGCGGTGAGGCGGGCGGGCGCTTGTTAATGATTTATGCATTCATTGTGCATAGAAATGACATTGCAGTGCCAGGGGGTGGCTCCAGAGGGTGGCTCTGCTAATTTAAATGCACATTTGGGGCACTTGCTGGGTCGGGGGAGGCACTACGGGTACGAGTATGTAACCGCATTGCCGTCGACAGCCGTTGACTTCTGTGATTTATGCGCTCTCTCTTTCTCTCCCTCTTTTTGTGGCTATTAGGTTAACAGTGGTGTGCGAGGACTTACAGATACTTTTTACAGTGAAGCATTAACAGCGATTCCTTAACATCGTTGCTTTAACACTTCTTTAACAGTGGAAGAGTTTCTCATTTAACACTAAAGAGTAAATATCCCAAAGAGCACCGCTGTTAAGTGACTTACAGTCTAACATTCCTCTCTCTTTAAAAATTATTGCTCTTCAGACTATTTCTAACAGTTCCATAACATTTCAAAGAGAGTGTAATGTTAAGCAGGACAACATTAGGTCTGCTAGCGCCCATTAGCCAGGCGGCATAGGTCAGTAATTTCAGGCCAAAAACAAATACAAAATCCGAGCACGTGACACCATAAATCATTCGCTTTAGCTACAGAGTTTTTTCCCCTGCATAAAAATACATACAGCACATACTTTATACAAGTGGATATGCAGATTATGGAATCAAAATTATGGAATCAAATTATGGAATCAAAATAACAGTCGAACTTCTTTAAACAGAATGCTTTAACAATACTAAGATATAAAAAGTATGAATAAGAAAAAAATATTTAACTTTGTACACTACTCAACAGATACAAAATGGTTGCCTCGGGGCAAAGCCCTACCTTAGATAGCACCAAATCTATACGTATGTAAGTATTTCTTTATCTATAGTCTACCCTTTATTTTCACCTTCCATTTAAATCATAGACTTCAACCGAAATCCATCCATCAAATTTATGTATCTTTTGCTTGGTCATGCCACATCTCGCAAATAGAAAGAGTTTGTGCCCAAAAAAGAACCTTCAGTTTGCTTTTAATTATGTTTCGATTATTGCAGCCATTGTCCATTGGATAATGACTTAAACTTAAATATGATTTTATGATTCTATCGGTCTTCTATCGTTCGTTCCCCTTTTTGTCGACCAAAAATGCATTAAAAATTCAGCTCAGTCATCGAAAGATCCTAGAAGGGGAAGGGAAGGGGGATACGACCACAGGACAAAAGGGCTAAACACAAGAGAAGCCAAAAAGGAAAACAACCCAAAAAAACATAGGAAAAATAACCAAATAAAAAAAAGATACTCTAAATGGGATACACTTGTATGTATGTATCTGTATCTGTGTGTTGCTCACGTTGCTATTTAAAATTCATTTAAGTACAAAACAATGACAGCAAATGGCAGAGGCATTGGCATCAACGACGAGAGAGATACTCTCTAATGGGGCAAAAAACACCGAGACTTGCGCCGTGTTGCAAGTGTGTATAATGGGGGCAGTGGCATGACATTGGCTTTGGCTTTGGGCCTGGACCATGATGTCGGTTGTCGGTTGTCGCTGTTGTGCCTGCAGTCGCGGCAAATTACGTGAATCGGCGAATTTTGGCAACAAGATACGGCCAGCGACAGCCACATAACGACGGTGTGGCCAATTGGCGATTAGCATCACAACAGAACACAGAGACGAAGCGAAGTGTGCTGAAGGAACAGTTAGCAAGCAGCAGGGAGCAGGGAGCGCACAGGAGCAGCATACAGGAGCAGTGCAGAGTAGAATTCCTGAAAACAGGCTAACAAAACAGGCAAAGGATGAAGTCCCAAAAAGTGTTTTGGGGCTGGCGCCCAGCGATATGCAATGCGAAAACAAAGGAAGGCGTTTCGGTATGCGAGTGTATCTGCGAGTGTGGGTGTTTTATCTGTAGGAGTGTGCGAGTTCCAGGGAACGTGGCGTGACTGTAAGTGATTGTAAGTAAGTGTGAGTGTCTAATGAAGCCATCGCCCGATGACCAAACGAGTAAAAAGGGACGGGGAATTCACCATACCCATTAGTGGGCCAAGGAGCACAAGGTATATGAGATTTATGATTCATATGAGTATGGAAAATCAGCGTGAATGGTCCAATAATATTACAAGACTAAGAATAAGGTAAAACTTTGCTATTTTTGATAGTATTGAGAATAGAATTCCCATTGGTCCTTTCACTGCAACAATATCCTTTAAAAAGAGCCCTCCAACTAAGCTCCAATTAAGGTATCACTTGGTCCTGAGCTTTCGACCTTAGATCTCTCTCTCTCTTCCTTGCTTTGTCTTTTGCTTCTCATTTACCATTTTTTTCGCCTAAGGGCTTTAAGAATGACAATAACAGCAGCAACAACCTTAGCGTCGGGTCAGAGCAGCAACAGCAGCAGCCGCCCGCCTTTAGTTGTAGGCTGAGGCGTAGACAATGGACCCCCCCCCCCGCCACTATTCGGGAGACAATGATGTCGCCAAAATCGTTGACGAGGAGCTGCCACACACGGGTGCTGAGGGAGCAGGAGCCCGCCTGGATTTGGAGGACTCAATGCCCTGGTCCCGACGAGTGTCAATATGAAAATGAATGCGTGCGGTTTTCTTATTCCATTTTTTTTTTGGTTGGTCCCTTCCTCACCGTAACCCCACGCTGCGCTCTGCTCCGCATCTATGTGTTGATATGAATTATTCATAAAATGGCAATGGCACTCGTAGCAGCGGCAAGAACAAGAGCAAAGTCGTGACGAAGCCATTGGAATGTGTGTAGTCCCCCACCGAAAAAAAAAAACAGAAGAAGACAAGAGGAGGGCACTTTGTTGGTGCTGGTGGAGGGTTTCTATACCCTTCTTTAAATGGTAACACGGATTTTACAGGGTTTGTACAAAGCAGAAATAATGTTCTAAGAGGAATTTTGACAGAGAAATTTAGAAAAAGAGAATAAAACTGAAAGGAATTAAAATTAGATGACTTTAAAAAATAGTCATATTAAAAATTCTGCATCCTAAAGGGTATCTACACCATCCACCTTCGCTGCTATTTTTTCATTATTTTTGGGGACTTTTTCGCGGGTTCCTGTGGCAGGCACCGCGACAAGTGCACAACACATGAGCCAACAACAATGAGAAGCCATTTGAGATGCCTTCCCACATACACCTTTATGGAGTGGAATGGGGGGTGGGCTGGAAAAACTATGCGACATAAAATGTAACGAGTCTGACGAGAAGATGGGACATTTTGGAGGCCTCTTTGTGGTAGGTTAACTCCTGGAATGAACTACCGACTGTAACCCATGGGTGACCCTTATTTGCTTCACAGATTTACCCACAAGTTACCCACAACCCTTGATGCAGAGCCCATCTTTAAGATACATTTAAGTTAATTTGCTGCTGCTGCATTTTCGTACCGTCAAACCGTCAGCTAATTAGTAAATTGAAAAAGCAAAAAGCTTATGTCGATTGCAAAAACTTTTCCCCTCTCGAACATTGCGTATAAATCAAGTGGAGGGTGAAATTTCAGCTACCTTTTCGAGTGGAAAATGCATAATTTTTGCAAAGCAGAACGAAGTCAACAATAGCATAAACATTTGTCATTCTCATTAGCATTAGCCCTACCCTACCCCAACCCTAAAACTACCCTTCTAGATCCATTTGAATCCAACGACAAAATCCATAATATATCCCCAATCAAATGAACCTAAAAAAGAGTGGGGAAAAAAGGAAAAATTAATCAAACTACCAGCAAAAGGCAGCAACAAAAAAGTTTCCCTTCTGCAAAAAAAGGATTTCGAGAGAGAGAGAAGAAAAATGTAAAAGTGAGTCTCCATATTTGCATATGAATTTGCATATGTCTATGTATGTATCGCTAGTACTAGTATAGTATCTGTGTGTATGCATGTGTATTTGTGGGGGTTAGCATTGCAAATGTTCGCGACTTTCGCTAAGGCTGAAGCTTATTCAAATGATCTCAAGAGTGCTTCTGCCTCGCCCAGATAGCGCGCGGGTGGGGGATTTGCAGACGATTCGGAAAGAGGCCAGCTGAATCCATATTGTAGGCTCCAGTTGTTGCATGAAGTAGCTGCTCCGGTTGCAGTAATTAGCAAAGGAATTAGAACACAATTGATTTACGGAATTCTCGCACAAATTTTAAACGAAAAGAAAATATTGTAACGTCAGAGTTAAAGCTCATTGGGGTAATTTTTTGTGGTTGTAATTAATTTCTGTTTTTTTTTGTATTAGAACTATACCACTATAGTGATAAAAAAAACCAAAATAAAATTAACTACAATCATATTTGAATTTAAAATGCGATTTTTAAATACAATCATAGTAAAATTAAATAGAATTCACTTTGATTCAAATTTAAATGTATTAAAATAGCTTTTTTGTTTATATTTAATCTTAATACAGAACACTTTAAAATAAATATAATATATTAAATTTAAATGCAAAACACCTTAAAATAAATATAATACATATATTTAGATTAAATATAAAATATATTAAATTTCAATATTTTCATATTTATATCAAAATGTAAGTGAAAAATATTCAATATTAATACAACCACTCTTGGATGAAAATCAATGGCATAAGTTAGTAAAAAAATATTGAAAGTTCAGGACTTTTTCTATCGGTGTACATATATTTAAAATTTTTTTTTTGCTTACCAGGATGACTGTAAAACAAGGTAATTATTTTAGAATGGAAAACTATTCTTCTACATTCCCAAATATTCCATTTTAATTGTAACTATCAAAAAACAATAAATTTAAGTTAAAATAAATGTAAATTTCGTGTCGTAGCATTAAATGTTCCATGTCGTTGACTTTAAGGGAGCTTTAAAAAGGATTTATAAATTAAACATCCTTTCCCTCCTCCCTGTTTCCTTTCATATCCTTGAACATCAAAGACCCTTTCGACCGCCTAGGCATACTTCATTTGTGGCGGTAATAGTTATTTGGCCAACAGTAAAAACAAAAAGGATATAAAACAATTATGGTCCCCGCGCTGCACCGCATAAAAGCCAGGAGGGGCCACAACCTTTGACAAACTTTTTCTCTCGTCACAGTCCTGCGACTGTTGCTGTCGCTGTCGCTGTTACGCACCGCAGGACTCTTCCTGCACTTAAGGCGGCCTCCACACACCTCCCAAACACCCATGGACACGTACATAAAGCCTTTTGTCGCGAGCAAACAACTAACTGACTGACTTGCTAATGAAAAGTTTATTGCTCCGGGGGTGTATCTACTTAGAGGGCTGGTGCTGGTGCTGGTCCTTCACTTCCATGGACTGTCGTGGGCTGTCAGGCTATGGAGTGGAATGGAATGCCTTTGCCTCCACCTCATGGTTCATATGCATGCGTGGCCGCTCCTTTCGAAAGGCTGTTGCGGCCTTAACTAGAAGTTTGTCGGATACTCTAATTTTGTATCGTTTTATTTTAGTATTGTTTGCATGTATTTAGTCGAAGCTATACAAAAATTAGTCGAATTTCTAGTGGTCTCTGTTCGTATTGAACGTATCGAATTAGGTCTGTTTGCTTATGTGAAAACTTTAAAGCGAATCAACGTCATACCCTTTTTTAAGGGTATCTATTACTCCATACATTCCTCATCGTGCCCTATTTCCCAGTTATTGTTTCGACTGCCACTCCTGTTGTTGTCCGTTTAGTGCTAATATTATTTACACCGATAGTAAAGAGAGGGGGCCAGGAGCAAAAAGTTAAACCAGAGAGGAGGCAAATGTGAGAGCGAGGCAGAGAGGAGAGAAAACAAATGACAATGCGACATAGACACATAAGCACTTTATGTGAATGACGCCCCTAGGCATAAACTAGAATTATAACGCACACACTCAACATGATATGGTGGAGGGATGCAAGGACTGCCTATCCTGTGACTTTGCCGCCCACAAAACTATGCAACAGCATTTTGTGTAACTATATTTTAAAAGCAAAATGTATGCCAGCCGCAAGGCCCACAAAATGGCACCAGACGATGGCGACGTCAAATGAACATTAGACATGGCCCCAGAGAAAAGGCGCAGCAAGGCAAAGACACCCAGCCATTGAAGGGCTAAAAGGTGCTATGTGTGGAGGGATACACACACGATACACGATATACACGGTTGTTTAGCTGGTTGTGTGTGTTTTCTCTTTACACAGCGACGTGTTTGTCCAATAAACCTTGTAAAGTCATTAGAAATTTTTCAATTATGCAAACAAAACGACCGAAGCAAAGAAAAGCCAACCGAACCCTGAATAAGTGTTCTGCCTCGGTAAAGATAGAGATGCTCAAAGCGAAAGTATTGAATGGAATATGATAACGGCTATCCATGTAAATATATAAAAATTTTAAAATTGGAGAATATTTTTAGACTTTTTATTGGAAGGAAGAAGCACATATAAGTCGATGATACAGCTTCTATTTTCTCCCTTTTATGTCTATTTCTTCATAATTATTTCTACAATAATAAAGTGCTGTTTTCGATGAGATTAAAGATTTTAAAAATATTTCTTTGATTAATAAAGATAGCATGCACATGTTAATATATAGATCCTCATGACATGCTCCCATGCTCCCTAAAATATCACAGACAATCTAATCGTAACAAAAAGATTATCTCTTTTAGATTTAAATTGATTTTCTACCTTCGTTCGAGAGCTACCAATACAGTCACTTTCACCCTCATAAATCGCTCATCTCTAAGGAACACCCACTCACATCCATTCTACGCCACGCACAACCACACACATCATACATATACCATGTATGTGTGTGTGTGTGTGTGTGTGTTTCAGAGGTTCTGTTCACGTATTTTACGAGCTTTTTTATTGATAAACAATAAAACCACCCATCGCATCGCACCTGTAAAAAATCCCTACCTTTCGCGCCTTTTGCGGCAATGGTTTTGTACATTTTTATTTTTATTTTTATTTTAATTTTATTTATTTTTGTTCGGCGGTGTATTTATGGGGCATCATGCAAAATGCAAATTGAAAAGGAACACACGGCGAGGTAAAGTGAATGCGTACGAGCATGCCTCAGCGAAAAATGATTACGAGCATTCCGTATTTCTCCTTTATTTTCTTTATTTCTTTATAATGCAATAAATAATTTTATTATGTGCCAAGACCAATAAACACATGCGATTCAGACGGCAAGCAAATAATCGAAAACATGCAGGATATGCAAACCATGAGGATGGGGGGCCAAAGCAAAGCGAGATTCGCATATAAATCAAGGATATTCAATGGATGCCACCATCTATTGCCCAACCTCTTTATAAGTCGTAGCTGTAACCTATTTTTCGATACATATTTTAGTATACTCTAATTAGAAAGAGAAAGAGAGAGTACTTAACATTTTGAAGATAGTTTGCTGCTAAAGTTTCCTTGTTAAACTTAGCAAAAAATAGTCCAAAATATGTACATTAAAAATGTATATAATATGCATTTTTGTTAAATTTGTAGAGCATTTGCCAATCGTTGTGATACCCTACTGATACCCACTCAATCTTTTCAGTTCGCCTTGACATTAGGAAATGAGTTTTGCACAATACTTTTGGCAATTTTCACAGGCTCCTCAAATGCAGACACCGTTCGAAGGGAGGAGGAGGCTACTTAGCCCCATACACACACATACACACACACAGGAACACACATTTTGGCTTACAAACCAGGCCGTAATGCCTGGAAAATCCACAAAAACCTTGTTAGCTTAAGCTCATTTGATGATTTGGGGGCAGGGAAAGGATTCCGGATGGGGTTGTTACTGCGGCTGACTGGTAGATTTCCCTCCTCCCGAAACGTATGCATGTAAGATATGTATCCCCGCCACCCACATCGTAGGGGTATACGATTTTTTCCCCCACATCGAATGGGTGTACAAAATGATATGCGTATTTAAATGGAAGTGGCAGTGGCAGTGGCTTTTCAGACAAAGCAAACAGTGCGGTGCGAGCAACAGAACCGGGAAAAGCAAAGGGGAACCAAAACAACGAAAAGTCAGGGGGAAAAGCCAATTGAAAGTCAAAGACAAAGTGGTCTGAACGACGCAAAGGTAGGGCTGAAATATATGTAGGGAAATCCGAAAGGCAAGGCTAGGACTGAAAGATGGCAATGTGAATTCCAATGAAAATGGAAATGGAAAAGGGGAAAAATGCGCATCGGAGCAATAAGATAATTTGGAAGTTGTTTACTTACCCATGTAATCCTTTATGGCGGAATAAATCATCCTACACACATAAACACTTCGCTGCATATTTTTAGGCCATGCAAATTAGGCATTTTGTAAGCCGTCTAGAATTAAACTCTTTCCAGGAATCATGAGAATATCAGTGGGAGAATGAGTATGTGCTCTCTACAGGTTATGCTTTGGTGAAGATTTAATTCGTGAAAAGAAAACAATATCCTATGCGATGACTTGCTATTAGTATCCAAAAAATTGTATCTCTACACAGCAGTCTGTCCCTCATAGCATGAACCCGAAAAACCAAGAGACTTATGCATATGCAAATCTGATGCCATAAACTCGGTTGCTTCTCCCCCTTTCTGATGTGTTATTTTTCCATTTTCGTCAAGTGAAATTCCCACAGATACGAGAGCATACAAATATACTCGCATGACACACATGACTGGGACTACGAGCAGCGTGGCGTCTGGGGCAAGGCAACACATACAATATGTGTGCAACCATATTGATAAATAATAATTTTGTGCAACTTCACTCAAAGCACGAAATTTAATTGCAACTGCAGGGAAAATGTGGGCGGGGGTAGTGTGGGCGTACGACCCAATGTGCGACTGTGGAAATGTGGAAATTGTTTGATTAGACGTCTACAAATATTTGCATACTCTCTATCCCTCTATTAGACATGCCCCAAGGGCCTCATCTCTCTAACAGCCACCAAAGCCGCACCGATTTCCCCCACCCTCCTTGATTAATAAATGTCGCGCTTTTGTGGCACACTGGCAAATATGGCCTGTAACGAACTCTGCAACACCCACCAACACACCCATTTGGGGCACCGCAAGGCACCGATTTCCTGTCAATAAGCCTTGTCAGCAACATGAAATTAACGCTATTCAAGCCTTGGGGGAAAGTCGCGCGCCATTCGAGAAATTCTTTCACATTTCGACAAATGTCTGGCTGTTAAATCAGAATTCCCTCTCCCCCTCACCGCTCTCGACACTTTCAATCAGGGAGGGGAGGAAGGCAGAACCATGTACCCTCTATAGCAGACATCTCTGCACTCCGTGACAGCCATCGAGAGAGAATGCGAATGACGCTCAATAAATGTCATTACATTGTCAAGTGCATATTAGCGCCATAATTGAGCGGCGTGAGCAGAATTTCACTCTCATCTCAGCAAAAAAAGGAGTAAAGAAAAAAGAAAATTGAGTACACCTCTGAAAAAGGAGTAGTCTGAAAAGGAGTAGTCAGAAAAGCAGAAATAAGGGGCGAGGAAACTTTTCCGTTTGCTGTGTAATCGAGGCCACAGACACACTCCACAAAAGATTGCGAAAAGCGTATTTTCTGTACAACTCTTTTTCACTTCCTCTTTTGTCGGATGTCCAGGGTAGATATATTTTTAAATCAAGCTTTAGCTTTCAGCTCTTCCCTTTTTACACACATTTTTTGAGTCTCCGACTAAGCCGAGATCTGAGTTTTGCTGTATATTTTTTGTAATTATCTGTCCCCATGGACCAATTGCAATTTTAAATCAAAGCAATTGAAAGGCAACTAATTAACTGGAACGAGAGCACAAAGCAAAGTTCATGGCAAATATTTAAGCAAAACACTTGTTTGACTTTTGCAAATTAATTATTTAATTTAATGTAAACATTTTGGCCAACACGCAACAAAAGTGCGCTGGCTGGACGTCAGGGCCAATTAAAATTGGTCGGACATGCCGCAGACAGACGAGAGAGGGAAGAGGATAGGAATTCCCAGAGGAAATTCCGGAAAAAACAACAGACAACAAAATCGTTAAAAGATACAATTTAATGGGCCAACAAATTGTTTCACAAAACTAACAACAACAACAACAACAATCTATCAATCCACAACTTAGCATTGAAATTTTATGCAAAAATTAAACAACCCGCCGCTACATTGCCGTACAGCTCGCATCCTAGCCGGGACTCTTTGCATTTTCCGGCCGCCACTGCTGCTCCCCTGGATGCCTCGCATTTTCCGGCTGAGCGCTCGCTGGACCAAAGCTGAATCCATAAACCAAAAATGCATAATAGCGGTACAGACCAGACCCCATCTTGGGACTGAACCAGCAAACTGTTTGTCTGCGGCTTTTGCGGCTGCTGTGGCGATGACCCAATCTGCAACCAGGAAGGAAGGAAGAACTGGGCATTCGGAGCGAAGTTTTAAATACACTTAAAGATGCTGCGCTCTACAATTTGGATGAACTTTTAAATAAATAAATCGGGTCCTACAAGCTGCCAAGAGATTACAATTAAATAAAATAAGATACTTTCTTCTTAGCGTTTCCAAAAGCTGATACAACTCGTTTTACCCTCTAAATGGATAAGTTCCTACACCCACCGTTCCAATGAGAATTATCATTACCAAGAGCACAAAAAATCTTTTGGCAGGACACGTACCAGTTACCCATACCCTGCCTTCTGTTGCCGCCCACCATTTTGCTCATCCTTTTTGCGAATTTTTTCAATTTTTAGTTTATGCAACAGCAGGCGATAAAATTGTGTGGGCGTGCCCCTGGCCATGCCCTCAAAGCCAACAAAAATGGAAAAGACGCCCCAAATTATTAGAGAAATTCTCATATTTTTCGCGTTTCTTGGCCCCGGCTTATGTTTTATGGCCTAGTCGCCAAATGCTGGCTATAACCAGACACACAGTCCACACACAGAGGCCTGGATATGGGGTAACTGAACTTTCGGATGGTATGGGAATATGGGAAAAAGTTTGAAAATTCGATGTATACCCTAACAACGAATGGTTTTATACTCTAATTTATGCCAATGAATATTGGGGATAATTAATTAAAATCCACAATATTCATATTTATTTGTGTATGATACAAATTTAAATTATAAGAATTTCCTAAGAAAATACCTCCAACACACACACCTGGCAGCTCGGTGGGTATACCCTTTCGTTCGGACATGTATCGAGCACTTTGTTTCTTCGTTTGCCACAGAATTTATGACTATCGAGCGAGTTAGCCAACATGGAAAGAGTAAAAAAAAATGTGCAACAAACCAACGAAAAAAGTAAAAGAAGTAACCAAACAAAACACATGAAAACATAACTTGGCATCATTATACGATGGCTGGGACTGTACTACGGCAGGGGGTGCGCACATGGGAGGCTGTTGGCTGAGCAGTGGGCGGGCTATACACATAGATCTAGATTCAGTTGTGAGCTCTTGAACTTTTGCCTGCACTTTGTTGTTGCTGTTGTGGCTGTTGCAGATTTATGTTTTATGACCAAAATGTGTCTGCAATTCTTGGCGTGGAGAGTGTTTTTTTTGAGGGGGGGGGGGGGGGGGCTATCCGTGGTTCTGAATGTGGATTCGTTTTTCCTCCTCGAAAAGAAGTTCAAGTATAACTCATGTCGAGGCTTGTGCTAAAGTACGAGGCATGGCTTAAATTCCTGGCGGGATATGGCTGTGGAAAACATATTTCAATTATGAACTAGATTTTGGAAGCGTTCTATATGTTCGGTGACATTAACTGAAGCAGTAGTTTGATAGTTGGGATTAAGGGAAACATTCGCAATGGTTAGGTTCTTGGATTTCTAGAACATTGGAGATTTATGCAGGGGCTTATAAGGTCACGCTTCTGCTACCTCTTGTTAACCTCTGCAGTTTCAATGGCACACAATGTCCTGGAAATCCCTTCACACTTCCCTAATCTCTGCGCAAATATACGCCGAAAATTCTCCTTTCCTTATCAAAATTCAGCGCAATGGCGCACCTGTCCATTTTTCCGGGCTATGTCATCTCCTACTGTCTGTTATCGGCTCAACACTTGCCCCACTTCAGCGGAGGGGGTGGCATTCTACATCCTAAACATAATTCCGCGACAACACAATGGACGCACGTTGGCAGTGCCATTTGTGTTAAACAATTTGTAGTTCATGTTTTAGTTGTTGCGCAGTAAGCGCTTAGTGTTTTCACTTATCGCGCCGTGCCACACGCCCACGCGACTGTGGCGTTCATGTGAAAACAAGTAGCAACAACACAGAGATACAAGCTCGCATATACGCACATTTACACTGGGGGAAATATATATGTGAGAAGCAAGAACTCTACAGCAAATTCAAGCGTATACGAATATAAAAACTAAGATGAGTTTTATCTGATTACATTGATTGAATATGATTATTAAACATGATCTGTAATTCTTTAATTTTTGAATAAAGATTGTAAAACATGCTGTATAGAAGGTTGCACAATAGTTACTGGTATTAGATATCAAACGTAACCCTACCTGTTCGAAGGAAACCCATTTCCTTTATTTCAATCCTTAGTATTGAAAGAGTTATACATATTTTCCTCCAGTGTCTACACATGTACATTCGTTCAAGGACACCCCCTGATATGTTCTCCGCGATACGGTGTCACAGTTACAGTTACAGTCACAGCTTGGACACGGGACAAAATTTACAGTTGACTGTGTGGCAGACAGGCCCGAAAGGCCTTCAAAACTTGGTTGCTATTCGATTTTTGGTACGATACTCGTATTTATGATAAATATTTGCTGGTCGTGCAGCTCCGTGCCCACCTCCGTGCACCTCCTGTCCAACGGTAGATGGCTGTGGGGATGTCCTGCCAGTCGGTCGATGGGTCCTGGGCATGCCTATGATTTTTGTGAATGGATTGTGCAAATGATTTGCCAGACAGCGGAACGACCTGAACGACCAGCAAATGGTCAGTCATTCAAATTGATATTGAGATACTTTATTTTTTAATGCCAAAGAATATTCGTTTTTTTTCTCAAATGAAAATCATCTCATTTGCTTTCATCATTTGGGAATTTTCTGCGTAATTTACATTTGCTTTGTTGCTGCTTTTAGGAGCACTAAACTGGAAAATATTCCGATTGAAGTGAGAACAGGACAACAATTTTGTTAAAGAATATTGCTTTGTCATGCATTTGAGTTGTTGGTCGAAGGGAGGGGTAAGAGTTTTTGCAGGTTTGAGTACAGTTGGACAGTTATACACTGATAGAAAAGACACTGAAATTTTAATATTTACACTCATTTATGCCATTGATTTTCATCCAAGAATGGTTGTTTTAATATTGAATATTTTTAACTTACATTTTGATATAAATATGACAATATTTAAATTTATACATATATATGTATATTATATTTAATTTTAATATATTTCATGTATAAAATTGATATATTATATTTATTTTAAAGTGTTTTGTATTAAGATTGAATTTGAACGTATTAAAAAAGCCATTTTAATACATTTATATTTGAATCAAAATTAATTCTATTTAATTTTACTATGTTATTATTTCAAAATCGCATTTTAAATTGAAATATGATTGTAGTTAATTCAACTTTGGTTTAATGTAAGTGTTTACTTTTAGTACATAAGAAAATAGGTACTAATAAGACACCAAAAAAACTTTAAAAAAAACAGAAAAATTCTATAAAAATTAATAAAATAAAGAACAATTATTTTTCATAATAAAACAATAATCGAAAAATAATTACCATTATTAAATAATTAATTAATAATTAAACAGACAATGAAGATACGAATCCATGTCTTATTGACCCATCTCGTGGCCTTTCAAGTTCAAGTAAATCCTTTCCTGTCAGATCTGCAGAGTGGAGTACTTTCTGCCACCGCAACTTGAGAGGGAAAACCTATCCGAGCAATTGAGTGCATTTCCTGGCTGTGAAAACTTATCGACTGTTTGGGGCAAGCAAAAACCCAGTCTCTGCCTCCCGCTCCTACTCTTTGATCTCGATTGAATGATGTGTGCATGTCACACTTTTGGCCAAAGTGCAATTACCTATTTGTGTCACGTGCAATTTTCGGGGCGTAAAAGGGGTCGAGGAGGCTGGTAGCTATGGTAGGGTCGGTGGCAGGGGCAGGACCATGCCATCGTATGGGTATGCACATAAATAGCGAGTACATCAAAGTCAGTGCGGCGTTGCATGCACCAGCTCCTCCTCATGATTAGGGTACTGAAGCCAGTTTGGTTGCGGGGCTCCAATGTGGCATCTACAGCAGCAGCAGTAGCAGCAGCACCAGCCATTGTCAAAACATCAGGCGGAAGGAGGAGGGTCTCTCTAGGAGGCGTCTCTTGCCCCCATCTCTCCGTGCACTGTGACGTGGCAATTGTGCGGGCACCGAATGTCTGATCCTCCTGTCTCTCTTACCCTGCTTCTAACCCTGTCAGCGGCACTCAGTGGCCCAGAGCACACACAGAGACTCTCTCGCGCTCTGTCTCTCCTCTGCCACATATCCTTCATTCCTGCAGTCCTACGTCACGAGGCTTAAATCACGTTGAGATTTTCAACACTACGACTTGGCATGTTTACTCTCTGCCTCTCATGCACTCCCAGTCTCATATTCTTACGGTTTCCTCCTCCCGCTCTCTCCTGCTCAGATGCTTTCCTCGTTCCACTCACTTCTGGTTTTCTGCTGAAATCTCGCGCTCTAGTTGCTCTCCTGCTCGTTTCCTTCAGTGAACTAGGCAAGCCATTCAAATATAAGGTAAGGAATGTGTTGCCAAGTCCCAGCTACTCCCTCACTCGATCACATTTGCTACCTTTCCGCTCATTTACTGCACTTTCCGGAAAGATCTCTCTCTCTCTTACTCTCTCTGTTTCCACTGAAATCTCAATATTGAAGCATCTCATATGAGTGGCCGCTGGTTATGTCTTACCTCACATTAATACACTTTGGCACTGCCGCTCTCTTCCACACATGTGCTGCGCTCCTCCTCAGTCTTTCTGCATTTGCTAAACGCATGCAAACATCGCTTTGGGGTACAAATGTTTTCTGCTTTGCACGTTTCCAACCATCATCCTTTCTTTACCCCTTCCCCACTTCCGAGCACTCGTGGAGACGCCCCCATTACGCTCCCTGCAATCGGAGGGCGTGTCGTCAGGCGAATGTGACAATGATTTCTGCTACTGCTACGAAATTTGGCAACCAGATGACAAGCAGTGTAAAGGCAGTGGCCAAGCAATGATGAGAGGGTGTCAGTATGTGTGGTGTGTGTGTGAAGTGAAGTATGTACAAATTTTGAGAAATAGAAAACAAGTACAGTGGGCATAAGAGGATAAATATAAAACATAAGACCGAAAGAGCGCTAGGGTTCTCTGCTTATGGTAGGCCACCCGTGCAGCCCCAAGAACTGAGACTAGGAATTTTCGCATATATGAAGGGATAACGTATATATCGCGATTAAGACCACTGTATAAATCTGCTCATACCGTTAAGAAGACCCAACAAAAAGAAAAAAGGAGACGCCGGGGAGGAAAGGTGTCGCTTGCTTGAATTTTGAATATTTTCAGTATAAAATTGTTCACAATTTTTAAGAAATTCGTTACAAGATGGTGTGCATTGCTGCATGAGTAACGCAAAAGATAAAGATTTGCATTGATGTCAAAGTCGAGTGGGTATTGGGATTTCAGGAACTAATTTTGTAGAACAGATTTATGGAGCAAACATCTACCTAACATAGCCATATTTCGTAGCAACACTTTGTGCAGCTTTTGCTATATATCCCAGTGGTGCAGCTCTTAGTTTTCATATTCCAGCTATCCATATCTTCGTACGTACATTAGCAACAAATCCTTGTCTATGATATCCTTGCCTGAAACAACTTCATTTCTCTCTCACTCCAATGGACAGTTTACAAGCCCACCCTGTAGCCATAAACCACTTGAAACTTCAATATCTGCACTCGAGCGAGGCAGCCTGGTACCAAAAATTGAATACGTGCGGCCCTGTTATAATAGCCGGGCTTTCCTTTGTACCCGATTCTTCCACGACGACAATAATATTTACGGCTTTTCGCCTAAATTCCAATTAAAATTGGGATGGCTTTAAGTGCTGCCGTCCCTGCGGACTCTCTGCCGGAACTTGTATTTACTCGTATGTCCCGCATGTCGCAAGAGGCGGCACAGTGGGGGCCAAGGGAAAACAATATTCGAGCGATTTGTGTGTGCAGCTAAAAAATGCATAGGCCACCTTCGCATGTGTTGCCAACTCGACCAAACCGTTGGCTGCTGCCCAGCAATTAGAGTTCTACAGTGGCTAACCACCACCTACCTCTATGGTAGAGATGTATTCGCAGAGGAAAAAAAAAAATGCACAACAGGAAACAGAATACGACAGAACATAGCGGAAGCAAGTAGGAATGTTAGGCAAAGTCGATATGAGGACTATGGGATACCTGATAAATGGATTTGTTCACTTTTCTAAGACTAAAAATGCTTAAATTATGTTTTTAGCATGAACCGATTTTGATGTAACTTCATCTACAAATAATAAAAGCTTCCCAGGCCACAGAAAGCACAAAGTAAATCTGTGTATTTTTCTGCAGATGTAAGATTCAAGATCCTGGTGTAAGTAAAAATACATCGCTATAAAATCCAATGCAATACATTCATAAGCTACAAACATCTCCACTAATTAGGCATACCCATTTTGACTCGAAGAATACCTTATAAATGGGAGAAAAACCGAATGAATGAAAAGAAAAATGCACAGCAAAGTAGAAAATCGCACAATCAAAACGAAACTGCTGACCGGCATCGATCTATGGCAGACGACGAATCGGAATCGAAATCGGAATGGGAATGAGAATGGCAACCGGAATGGGTATTGCAATGGCAATGGCAATGGCAGGAGGTGGCTATGCTATGCTGTCTCCTGTGTTGTGCAGGACCATTAAAGTGTGGATGTTGTCGCCATCAGGAGCTAGTACGTGGAACAGGAGGAGGAAAAGCATCAGCTAAAGCCACAGAGCCGCAGAGTCACCGACATGGTAAAAATTCATGTTTTCCAGTGAGTCCTTCCCGCCTTCCCGGCTCTATGTGGATGGGTGTGGTACATATGTGGTGTCCTTCTAACTAGTGGTGCGTTGTCCTATTTACGTTGTCGTACTTCATGCATTTCAATCACCAAACACAACACAATTTAAATATGCTGATTGGGTGGCTGAATTTCGTTTGCTCGTCGGCAGGCCTCCGATTCACTCTACTCCACTCCTCCAGGGACAAAGTTTCGGGCGGGCTTCTATTGCGGGGTGGTAGCTATCTTTAATTGGTTTCAGCTTTAGCCTCCCATCATGCAGCATACTGCCATCCGGCCATCCGCCCATCCTGCCATCCTTTTAGCCATTTCGAGCCATTGTTGCTGCTGCTCGTTTGGCGGTTGCCATAAATTTTGTTTATTGATGAGTTGCATCCATGTTGCACCACCAACATGGTGGCACACCCAATCCCCACACGCATGTGACATTGCTTAGCTAGCTAAGAATAATTTAATTAATTTTTGCTTGCGCTTTTTAGTTAAATTTTTCGTGCACTCTGTTGACATGCAAAATGGCTTTTTTATAATTGGCTTAGTACGCTTTTCTCCATCAAAATGTGCGTATTGGGATTGGAGTCTGGAAAATGCATGAGAAATTTCCGTTTAAAATAGTGCATGGAAATGCGAACATGATTAGGTTTTTTCGTCAGCATAATACTGTTTGATTTTTTATATGGCCATATATGGGAGTTCTTTTAGATGTATGTGCCAAAGAGTCTTAAAGGAAAGTAAATTACAATGCATGTTTATGAGCTGGCATTTTTATTATAAATACTTACAAGGATGCTCGCGGGAATGTTTTAATAATTTAATTGATTTCAGACGGTGTCAAAAGTGACTCTTATTGCCTCATCTGATATTTAATTTATACCGATAGAAAAAGCCCTGAAATTTTAATATTTTCACTCATTTATGTCATTGATTTTCATCCAAGAGGGGTTGTGTTAATATTGAATATTTTTCACTTGCATTTCGATATAAATATGAAAATATTTAAATTGAATATATTTTATATTTAATTTAAATATATTTCATATTATATATTATATTTATTTTAAAGTGTTTTGTATTAAGATTGAATATGAACGTATTAAAAATGCTATTTTAATACATTTATATTTGAATCAAAGTGAATTCTATTTAATTTTACTATGTTTGTATTTAAAAATCGCATTTTTAATTCAAATATGATTGTAGTTCATTTTACTTTGGTTTTTTTCTACGAGTGTAGGCTTTAATTTATTTCTACTTATAATTGCATATTATTTCATAAGACTATGGTACTGAAGGCCATAAATGCCAATATTCAACTAAGGTTTTAGGCCCATATTCCATGCTTCTTTCAGGAAAAAAGAAGGCATGTTCCCCCTATCTACAGTGACTTGGTTAAATGGTTACTTACAAAGACTTTCAAAGGTATCCAAAACATTGAATGTCGATGGACAAATTTTAAATTTCCCCTAAAATATATATCCCAAAATTAACATGACATTCCATAAAAACAAACGATGAATAAATAAAGTACCACTAAAAGTCCACTCAATTTCAATAAAGCAGAAATAATTCCAAAACTATTTTAAAGTAAATAGCAATGGAATCAATATTTGGCAAAACTTTATCACTTTGAAAGCGGTTGGGGGTGGGAAATGGCGACTGATCAAAAAGCACACCTCTGATTTCCCTCGACAGTGGACGATTCCCCAAAAGTTCCTTCGTGCCGCCATCCTGCCAAAAGGAGGCGTCACCAAGCTAATCTGCTGGCTGTCAAAAGTCATTGAAACAATTCGAAATGACAGCAAATATGAAATCGCATAGAGATACAGATACAAAGCAAACACCTACACAGAGAGGAGGGGAGGGGATAGGGAGAGGGAGAGTGCTCCAGACAGTGGGGCTCACATGGAC
The DNA here is from genome assembly GCA_035043285.1 of Drosophila subsilvestris. Lineage (NCBI taxonomy): Eukaryota > Metazoa > Arthropoda > Insecta > Diptera > Drosophilidae > Drosophila > Drosophila subsilvestris. Next base: position 2,829,694 of record JAWNNB010000960.1, read on the forward strand.
AAATGTGGAAAGCCGGGGAAAAGCCGGAGGGGGAAGTGGGATTGGAACTTGGAAAGGAAAACTGCTGACAGTTGCATAAACAATAAAAAAAAAGGCAACCCAAAAAGCGAACATCAACCAGCGAAACGAGACACCGATTGCGGTCAACATCAAAAGAAACCTAAAATAGAAAGAGAAGGGGCAGAGAGGGACAGAAAGAGATGGAAGAAGAGTGTAGAAGAAGAGCAGTATCCGCGAAAGTAGAAAGGGTAAACTGCAAAGAAAAGCGAAATGAAACGAGGAAACTGGAACTATTACTCCTTTTGGAGCTGCTACTGCCACTGCACCGCACATGAATGCAACGTGTGGTGCTACTCCCCATCTCCATTCCCACCAATCTGAAACTCCATGATGGCTAAAACAACAATGTGACATTTTTTCCGCTTTGACGACAATTTCCCTCGCGGCACCAATGGCAGAAGCTGCAACAACAGCCATCGCCACTGCTGGTGAGACTCAACGATACAGGACACAGGAGCAGAAAACTCCCGAAAACAAGAAATTGGAGAAGCAACTTGGCGCATCGAGGCAGTTAATACTCTTGCAAATGGATCGAACATGGAAATTTAGAACTCTCCTGGTTATGTATGTTATCATTAGGTTGAAGGGATCTGGAAGAAGAATGTGCGAACCTTTCGCCAAGAGCTGAATCGACCTCCTTTGGCAGTCATTCTGATAAGAAACAATATAAATAACTTGCGTTAATTGCAGAATTTAAAAAATTTCATGTACACATTATCCTTTTGCAGAACCAAAGATTTTATTCATAGGCAATATTACACCCAAAAATCTTTAAATGATTACCTTTCAGCACGCTTCACAATGCTGAAGTACCTCCAAAAAGATTGGCATAATTTTTGCATCTTCCGAAAGAGTATAAAAAATGTCACACTAGAGTGATAAAAAGGATGTGTTAACGTACATATATATACGCAATATCCAATTTCTGGAAGGATGTGTGCGAACAGTGCTAGTAATGCTGCTTGCTCCTCTTTCCGTATCACAAAAGCACAAAATTGATTGTGTAAATAAGAAAACGAAAATGCCGTTAGTTTACGTTTTCCGCTGACAAGCTTTTGAAACTGTCCAGAAACCAAAAAGAAAAAAAAGGGGGAAAAGATGTCCAGAACCCAAAGAAAAGTGCAGACGAATGGCCTGAGCCGGAGAAAAAGTCGGGGTGGACCAACAGCAATGACACTAAAAGAGAGAGATGATGCAGAATCATTGCACAAAATTGGCAGACAGAGAGAGAGAGTGGGAGAGAAAGAAAGAGTGTGGGACGAAATTAAAATTGGAATTCATTCGTAGTTGCATTTCCAGTTTATTGCCATCTGACTTTGATGCAAATGATTATCGGTGAAAAATTGTTAACTGCTGCTGCTGCTCCACAATCGCTTATAAAATCTTTAACTGAGGGAAAAATTGTTAAAAAGCAGTTTGAAATACAAAACGTACATAGTTTTAGCGTCAAATAAGTTGTAAAGTGAAGCTATTATGGTATTCGAGTTTTCTCTTTAATTTGTCAGGAATATTTATAAATAGTGCCTAAAATACTTTTAAAAGTTCTATATACTTCATGGATAAGAATATTTTCTCTATAGTACCCGCGCCTTAAATTTAAGTGCGCTTAAAATGTTCCTTTTCTAACTCTTTACATGCTTAAATTAATTTAAAACTTCAAATGCTTGAGGTTTTCCCCGATTCGCCATTCAATGGCTTGTCCGAAACCAAAAGAATTCCCATCGATTGGCCCTTTTCCTAATCTTCTTTTATGGGGTCTTAAATATTTGCTGTGAGCCAACTTGTTGACCAAGTTTGGGTCAGAAAAAACTTTACCGCAAACCCGTTAACTAATTTTCCAACATTCACTGATAAGTCCGAAAGGGAGAAAACCGACGCGGCGAGCATCGCTACATTGGCTGTGGTGTTTAAGCAGCCATGCAAGAGGTGCTGGAGACGCCTCAGGGCGGCAAATGGGTAAATCTGTCTATAAGTTCACCGTAAATTTCCTTTTCAATCAAAATGTGCTTTCATTCAATTGGCGGGGGAGAGCCAGCGACGAGGTAAATAGCCGGCTGCCACGACACCAAGAATGAGGCAAAGCTGCAAAGCCAACTTTGAACTATTGCCAAGAACCAAGAGCTGGTGTGGCGCCACAGAGGGGCATGTGGCAGGGGCTGCTCACCGGAAGCGTTCTCATGGAATTTCAACAAAGTACGAGTACGAGTATATGCGCACATTATGTAGTGACCCGGGCTAACGACTGCAAAGCAAACTGACCAACCGACCGATAGATTATTCGATTCGATTCATTGATACTCATACTCGCAAAACCACACCGTCAGGGTAGTTAAATTATTTAGTTGCCTTTTCCCATTGTTTCCGCTTTTCAGAGTCTGCTTCAAAGTGAAATTTAAACTCCCAAAGTTTTCCATATCTAAGTTTTAGTCGAGGTCATTGGTTGGTCATTGATAAACTAATAAATATAAGCTTGAGGATGTTCCAAAAGCTGCCATCCGAAGATCGTTTTTCATAGATATTGTTAGAGGTAATCTCAGTCATTATGAGATTATATTTCCTTTTTTTATTCCTATATTCTTCCTATATTTTATTCTTAAATTATTTTCACAATCTTTTGTTTCCTAAGCACGAGATAATTAATAATCCAAAAGAAGGTCGATGACAATACAATTAAGTAATAGGAGTTGTATTTACTTCTAAAAGAAGCTGTATAGAAAATTTCTAAATTTCGATCACATCTTGGGCATATTGTTGCCTGCAGAATTTTCTCCTATTTCTGGAAATACGTCTGAACCTTAATTGCAGCTACCTTAGATCAAATGATAAATAAATTGGATTTTTGGTTGTTGGTAAATCTCTAAGGTACAATTTTCTTCTACCCCCACTCATAAATAAAATAATAATAAAAAAAAACAGTATCCACATTTTAAGTCTAAGATATTTTCAAGTGTTTTATTTCCAATAGATAGTACATACACGAATATGGAATACATAGTGCTTTCAAACTAAAGCTATTATATTGACTCTATTAATCGGATGTAGGTTCAAATATATCATCGATTTTTACTACAATAGATATAAGAATATATTTGTAGGCTGAATATATATCTCCAATATACAGACACATATATATATTTGCATTCCAAAGTAATATTTAAACTGTCACTATCAACAACTTTGTGCCCTCTTTGCCCTGAAACCAACTCCTGCAGAATGATTAAATCCCAAAAAAGCTTTCCATTCCTCTAAGAAATTGGTATGTGTATATAATAGACAATTTTTCATATTAAATAGATTATTAATATATAGTGTGTGTATATATGTATGTATATTGATTAATTGATACAATTGGAAAGCACAAAGTATTTGATTTTTGTTTAGATTTTGGAAAATATTTTGAAAATATTATTTGACACTCTTTCGCTTGAGACATCCTTCTTAAAACGTATCCCTGCAGTTCCTTATATTTCCAAGTTTGATTGTTTTAATTTTTAAAAAAGGTTTAAAAATATTTTTTCCTTTTTTTGTTTGTCTTCATTTACTTTACCTTCCTTAGTGGCCCACCTTTACAATTTTGACTAGTTTTTTGTAGTTTCAGTATAAATTGAACTAAATTTTTAAGTTTCTTAGAGTCGGTCTGAATCAAATTAAAATTATAAAAGATTTCATTAGGTGGAAGTGCCCACAAAATGTCAAGTTTACACGAACTTGACATTTTACACAAGCTGTGTAGATACCGAGTAATATTCATGTACGGTTTGCCTTCAATTGGGAAAAAGTACCGCAAGTTCGACCTCATCTCAGACACAAACCAAGCTGTGGAAGCTAATTCTTGTTTGCTGTGGACTTGGCTGCATTGGCCAAATTTGTGGCTGGCTCTTGGAGTGGCACCCATTGCGCGGTGGCATTTTTGGCACGAAACATCTCCTCAAAGAAGATCTTCTCCTCAGTGCGCACCTCGGCGGAGTTGCCAATGAGAGTGCGACCCAAGATTTCACTCGATCCTGTAGAATAATCAACGATAATTTAGGGATAAATGATGACGGTAGAAATAGGTTCCACATACCCAAAAGACCATCATGGACGACAGTAAACTCGAGCACACAGTTCTTCAGCGTTTCCTTGTTGACATCAAATGCCAAAGCCTCGTTGTATACAGGATTGACGGTGCTCCGCTGGACGCCAGTCTTGCGTTTCTTCATTTTCTTGCCCACAGGTCCCAGGAGAGTCACTTTCACATACGGATCGGAAGAGTTCCTTGCATCATCAACAATCCTTAGATTTCTTGCCTTGATCAGTACCACCATCAGACGTTCGGCTGAGGGAAGGTAAGCCAGGGACACCATTATATCTCCCAAATCCACTTTCATGTCCTGTGCCGAAGCGGAGCTCAAGGGAGTCCACAGCTGAAGTTGTTCGCTCAGATCTAAGTTGGCCAAATGTAGTTTCGTCCCGCCAATGCATACGTGTCGGGAGTAGGCATCAAAATCATACAGCAGAATCTCTACAGTTCGCTTGTCGATGACACCAGCGGTAACCTCAAAGACAAAGTGCTCGTCGAAAACTGAAAGGATGAAAGAGGATTAATCAAATGTATTATAGTAGATATAAAATTCATAGCCTTGCGTACCTGGATTCAAGGTCTTCTTATGAATACGCGTCTGCCAAAAGTTCTTTTTGTCGGGCAAGAGTCGCACCTTTGCATAGGGATCCGCAGTGCCACTGAATTGCCTGGGCTGTAGATTCTGAGCCTCTAGCAAACGCACGCTTAGAAGACCACCAACTGGATCGTAGCTTATTCCAACATGTAAATTTCCACGCACTTCAATGGCTGGAGTGGGATCCAAGGACTTTGGCTGAGTGTGCTTTACAAATAAAAGACATTAAATATAAAAAAATCTGTGAAATAAAGATATCCCCTTGACTTACGCTTCGGTACAGAGTCATGTCGATTTTTGTGTGATCTAATTTGGCATTCATGGAGGAGACCCTGGGGCGAGTGGGATGCATGGCCAGGACGACATGTTTGTCCGATCGGGCGATTGGCACGGATGCAGTGGAGCAGTAGGATAGGGTGTTGGATTTGAGACTGCCAGTGGGTGAAGTGGGTGTTGGTGGTGCCGATTCCTCTGTGGTGTTCGATACTTGTTGCTGGATAGCGGCCGTGGAAGTTACCGAAGCGGGTACCCAGAAAGCCGGATCATTCTCATCGTTCTTAAGAGAAGTGGGACTGAGATTGCCGCGCGAGCACTCATTGAGGTTGTCGACATTATAGCCAGCGGCACCAGCTACCAAGGCTTCCCTGCTATAGAGAGATATTCACTTAATATACAACTGATTATGATGGGGATTTATTGCCCCTACCTCTGTTGATCTTCATCCTTTTCGTTGGCTGATTCCAGGAGATTCTGCTCAAACCAATTGAGACGATACCGCTTCGAGCAGGTGGTATAAAGAGCTGCTCCCACAGCAGACACCACCAAAAAAGATACCGAGGCATAGACCCCAATTTGGGCTAGGGAAATATCCTCCTCACGTATGACAATGTCCATGGCTGTAGCTGCAAGAGAAAAGGGGAGACAAACAAATGGATAATTTCGCATGTTTTTCTTTAGTGTTGACTAACTGGCATAAAAACGTGGTTCAATTACTTCTCCCGAGCCGCCATCGACATCGCCTAATGACACCCAAACTAGCCATAAAACATTCATTAGCAAGTCAGGATGACTATGGGATGAGCCTCATAAATAAATCAAAGCTGCAATACCATCCCTTCGACATTCATCTTCTCCATAAACCATGCCCAGTGGTTGGCCTGTGGTTATTAATTGAGCGGCTTAAGGTGGCACTGTAGCGGTGCCACTGCGAAATCCTGGCCACAGGCACGTGCTGACAGTTTTCCCAGTCCCCCTAGCAACCAAAAGGAGGAACGTTTTTCCAGTCCTCTAGTATCAAAAGGAGAAGAGAAACTAAGAGAAATGAAGGCCAGGCCAGGCCAGGTCTGGCCTTTGTTCAACCACAGCCACAAAATTGCCATAAAGGCGCCTCAGCCTCGGTTTAGTCCGCAATTAGCTGAGCAAACTGCCAGGTGACCCCGCCAACCATCCACACAAACCCACAAATTCACAAGAGCCTGTATACGGAAGTTTAAGGAACTGCATAAAAGAGATGGTGTGACGTCTGTTTAAGCAGTTGAAAAATTTATAACCGAATTGTTAATTAATTAGTATATGTATAAAGGGAAATTCTACAGTCAGCCACCTTTACATTCATTTTAATCTACGTTTGAAGCCACCTTTAGATGAGTCCCATATTACTCAAACTTTTGAAGCCCACAAACCCAAATACAGACCCTCCTGTCTCTTCCACAGAGCCTCCATTGCTCCATTACTTCTCCTTTCTCTAACACAAACCCCAATACAACTCCTTTCGCTGGCAATTTCTGTAAATTTGTTCTGAGTTTATTATTTATTTACGGGTAACTTTTGTTTTCGGGCTTTCCCTTTCTCTAATGGCAATTGCATTAGGTGTGTTGTATGCGGGCTGGACCCCGACTTTCCCAGAGGAATGGGGTTTTTTCCTTCTGTAAAATCTCTGCGGAATGATTTATGTGCCATGCTCCCTTATGTGTGGGCCTGGGAATTGGGGGGCACAGCCAGTGAATGACTGAATGTTTTTGTCTCATATTGGGTGGGCACGGGCTGCTGCTGGCACCGAAAGTAATTTATGAAATTAGTTGAAATTTAAACTTTGACAGTCTACCGCGATAAGTTGATATCTAGAGAATGTTGCCCCATTAATTGAATGAAAAATGCGGCACGTTTGCACGTCGGAATTACATTTAAGTACATTATGTAGCCATTTCTGAATCTATTTGTCCGTTAATACCTCGAAAATCCCTGGGAAATATCACAAAATGCCATCGAACCGATATCACCTTTTGTGTGCTTTCGCTGGTGCTCCTGCAACACAATGAAAGGGGGAGTATCCCAAAGGCCATGTAAATCACACATAACCCAATCAATGTCAAATTGGGCGGATCACAGAGCTGCCATGCCCTGCATCATCAGTCAGTCAGTCAGTCAAAATGTCGGGGACCTGATGGTGCTCCAACAATTTGTATACTCTTATGGAGGGTGGTTTACTTTTTATTAGAAGTTTGTGTCGTGGCGAATGAAGTGACATAATTTCTGAATCTTTATACTTTTTATATCTTCAGCCTACTTATGTATATCCTCTTTTAATTCTTCAGCATCAACAGTCGAGTATATGTATATATTATACATAGTACATATCCGTCATACTACTTATATTTATATTTCCAAGATATTAAATGTTTTTCAATTAAAAAATTTTTTTAATAATTTTGTAATGAAGAAACCGTTTGATTGATAGCTCCATAAACGTATCTTAATCAGATAGACTACAGCAATTTAAGCATGGGATAGTTGTATTGATCCAAAGAATATCTCAAAATTTTAAACCAATCGGACAAATATATTAATAATTTAGTTGTCGGACAATTCTTTGTTTTGCTGCCGATTGTAAACAGTTTTTGAAAAAAAATAATAAAATAATAATTAAATAATAAATAATCCTTCCTAATTAGAGTTCCATCTCAACATAAACCATAGAAACTAGAAAAATATATTTTTTTTGGTAAACGTTAATTTTGTATCGTTAAAAAAATATACAAAACTAGTCAGTTATCAAACATAATTGTAATATTCTATGATTTTTGTATTCCCTACAAATGTCATTGGAAATAAAAAAAGGGCATACACAGCTTCACCTTTAACCAAAAATTATATTAACCTTTTCACGTTTTTCGCTTGACACTCTTTTGGCTACAAAATGTTTTTGCCCGACACATATGCGGCCGTGTGTTTAAATGAATTTTCGAGCTTTCATCTGTTTCTGTCACATTTATTATATATTATATATGTGTATAGGGATTTATAGCCTTTGTCATAAATTTTAATACAGTAACCGCACGGCGCTTCAGCCCTTTTGGCCGAATGTCTGGCTGCCTCGATGGTTTTGCTTGTTGGTTGAGTGAGCGCTGGCTTTGTAAATCATTTTTCTGGCTTTTATCGTACACATTTTCACTTTTCGCCCGAGCCCCCAGATAAGAGCCGCACTACTTCCGCTAATGTGTGCAAAGTCAAGGCCATTCGGGGGGCCAAAGTCGCAGTCCCTGTCCCAGTCGCGGGCCAGCTGTCCACAAGTCCAGGCCGTAATGTGTTGACGGAGCGACTAAAATTAAGTTTATCTAATCGATAAAATCAACCGCATGGTTCATTGGCTGTTCCGTTCCCGGTCCACTCCCGTGATTTCTTGGAACTTTAGCCAACGATTTCATAATAGATATTTGCTTTTGTGGCTGCTCTTCTCTTCTTTAAAATTGTGGCTTTTTCCCAACGCTCGCAGCGCCATCAAATTGCACAATTATGCCAAATTATGTTCATTAGTCTAATGAAGTGTTTTGTTGCTCTAGAACCCAAAGAATGTCCTGGAATTGCCCTCACAATTCTATGACAGATACACGCCCTGCTGTGTCTGTTGGCCGGGGGAGAGCGGACAGTCGCAGTGTGTCTGATATACCCTGTAATCTTTATGGGTCAACAGTTTGGTAGTACAGAATGGATTAAGAGCTTATTACTGGACAAAAAGTTGAATTTAATTCGAATTTCTTTTGTTTTACAAACTAAAATTTCCTTTAGAATAATAATCCTATACAAATTTATTTTTATTTTTTTTCTACCATTGCTTTCTGTGAATGTCTATACACACACACACACAATATTACAGTCCCCTTTAATTAAATTCAATAAAAATGTATTTTCTTCATGTTACAACTACACAAAATCTGAAAGCATTTTCTCTCTTTTCTGCTAAACCTGTTTGAGTACGCTGCAGTCCATTAATTAAGTAAAACATGTGACATCAAAGCCATTATACTATCATCTTACAAATCCGGAAACAATTTTTCCCTGCCTTTGTCTATCTCTCAGAAATGTGTCAGATTCCCACTCCGAGCTTCCTCTTAGATATATGTAGGACCCTGAGCTTGTGCCCCACTCGGATGCAGTGTATAAAAACAGCATTTTGTGACCAAGGCTCTCGGGCTTCATAGTCTGTTTCCTCAGGTGGTACGTGTTTTCTGGTCTGGGACTGTAATTAGATTATGGCCACGGGTCCATGTGGATGCGCGTGTTGGCTGTCGCCCGAACAAAAGCATCCGGGATAGCGGACCTGCTTTAGCAGTTCCACTTCTGCTCTTTGCAGCGGAAAGAATGCTTTAATAAAACGGTGCCAACTGTGTGTAGGTGTAGGTGTAGTGCTTTGAAGGCTGCCTCCCCAGGAATCCTTGGTCATACCTTTCACAGCAGGAATCCTTGTTTGTACCTTTCCCAGCTGTTGGGCGGGGAGGAAGCAGAGTTGCTGGCTTTGGCTTATCCATAAACTGCAGTTGCGCCTCCCCCTGTTATTTAGAGAGGGCAACCTTCTGTGTGCATAAACAAGCAGCAGCAGAAATTTACCCATCAAATGCAGGCGATGGGAAGTATGATGGGTGGCTGGCCTCCAGGAGTTTACAAATGCTCCCTCGGTCACGGAGAGGACAACAAAGTCATACCAGGGTCAGTTCCGTCAATAGTCTGCCAACAGCCATTTGTAATACCCGCTGGAATGACACAGTGAAGGTGCTGGTCTATCCAAGTCAACAACATCATTATAGTGTGGCATCTAGGAATGTTTTCTCTGGTATTTATAGGGTACTCTGGATATATTTTATTCATCAAAATGAATATAAGAGCCATAAGGTAGGTGTTTTGATTTTATACGAATTTTAAGCAATGGCCATAGGGATAGATACTTAAATTGGGTAAAACCTTGTGGTACCCACAATTTGTAAGAATCTTTAGACTTTATTTTGATAGTATATTCATCTCAAGAGTATGGAAAACAAATCCTTATGTGAGGCTGACTATCGTGACATTCAATACTGAGCATCTCCCTGTCGAGTAACTTCACTCAGCGACTCTCACTTGTTTTATTATTCGAGCTTATTATCAACCACGAATGGCTGTGCCAGAGTTCTCCTTAATGTCAATGGGATCAGAGCCTGGCAAATTGAAGCCTGTCCCCCCATCACAGACTTGCTTAATTAGCCATCAATATTCATTATTTATGGGATACACGAATGATGGATTATGTTGTAGGCTTTAGCTGAGAGCTATTGAAATGTCCTTCACAGCAAAGTGTCAACAAGTTTTCCAATCAACAAAAACAATTTCCAAGGAAATCTTTTGTATGGCATTTCCATTCAGAAAGTTTCCTGGAATAGGCTTCTCCGAGAAAACCCAAAACTTCCATCCTGCATGCGATTAACCTACTGTCCGGAACAGTCCCAAAACAGACATCCTACATGCGAATAAAATGTTCCATTAAAATCAACAAGCATATGTCCTTTTACCACAGGCCATTAAGCCACGGGAATGGGGACTTTGGGGACTGCAAATATTGAAAATAAAATACAAGAGAGTGGCGAATGCGACAGCAGGATAAACAGCAATTTAATAAAGTGACCCAAAGTTATGGGCCCAAGAGCTGAGCGTAAAAATAAACAATAAAATGCTCATTAAAAAGGAAAAAATACCCAAGATACAAGCGGCTGAACAAGCTGAAACGGAAATAATAAGTGTGATATTAATACTTGTTCGTGGAACAAAGGAGAACGAACCCTTGGCCTACACTCAAAGCCTCAAGCACACACACACACACACACAACACCCACCACACTCGGGGACCCTCACGCCCATGGACCCACACTCTCTGAGGGGGCCCCTCCCCAGCTCTCTGCTCCTGCCTGAGGCCGAAGCCCTGCCAATAACTCAACAAGTTAGCAAACATGGCTGCTTGGCTTCTTTATGGGCATTCTCAAGCCGTCTATCTTGGGGTTTTGTGGTCGGTTTTTGCATTAAAAATGCATTAATCTTTGGACACGTGATAAATATTCATGGATGTTGGTTGTGACCTGTGATGTATGCACTTCTCAAATGCAGCCTGTTGACTGACTGGCACGCAATATGTTTCGGGGCAACAGAATTTAAAAGGAAGGTCGAAAAGAGCTCGAGGTCTAGGTCGAGGTGTCAGAGTGAGGTGCTTGCGAGGGTCAGGGCCATATACATACGTTTGTTTTCAAGGACATACTCGTGTTTGAGTGGCTCAGAGTTTCACCAGGTTAAACAGCCTCCGGCACAGCAATTTCTCGACGGCAGCCTTTGCTGGCTTTTCAGAAATACTACCAGCTTAACTGACAGCAGACTCAAAACCAACCAGCAAGCCAGCATATGTTAGAATCCAAGAGATGCTGAAGAGTAATTTAATTAAAATACGTTGGCTTTGAGGGAACTTATCAGACGGAATGCACACCGCGACGCACGAGTCGTATGAGCGGTGCAATCAGGCTAATCTGTAATCAACAGAAAAGTCTGTGTGAAGTGTGTGCTTAAATAAAGTGAAAATTATAAAAGAGATGTGCTTAAAAACCGAAAAAAAACATAAAGGCAACCGCTAAAATATCTAAAGGCCATACCGAAAGGTGTTTATCTTAAAGGCAATCGCCATTTACCGGAAATACTCATATTTTAAGCAAACATTTTAATGGGAAATTGTGTATTTGCATATCCTAAAGTTCGATTACGAAATTGAAGAAAAATCAAAGGCCATGAATGCTTTTTGGCTTCATTTCCTATTCCCATTGAACAAAAGCTTTGTTCTAACAACATTTATGTTGAAGTGGTGCTTCTGTGGTAATCCTAAACCTATCCTAAATCAATGCAGGACGTAGAATGCTGAACCTTTAGCTGGCATTTTCCCCATAACATGATGTTGTTAACTTTCACAACTAAACTTTTTCACTTAAACTTTCGCCAGTCGCTGGAAAAGCAATTTAGTTTTTCCAACAAGATTCAATTACAGTTATTTAACAAAAGCGAACATAAGACAACTGCATAACAATAAAAACTAAACATTATTCGATATTAAAAAGTTTCCGTTGCAACCGTTTGTAGCTCGAATTCAAATTAAAATTTCATCACCAATATTTGTATGCAAATGACAACAGCGGATGGCATCTGCATATTCGTTGACTATTTACAAATCGGTGACACAAAGCCCGAACATAAACCGTGCAAAAAAATGAAATATATATTCTTATTTTCCGTTTAATACATTTTCCGCAACAATATGTTTCCAAAATCCTGTACGTTCAACGTGGCGAATGCGCAATATGCTCTATACGACACGCTGTTAGGGCATACCGACCGTTCTTTTGGGCTCCTGATGAATTTACGAAAACAATTTCCTTATTGGTTGGCCGTTCATTAATTTTTGATTAAATACCCACGTTTTTTCACGCTTGATAAATGATTTTAAACAATATATCCACTGTGTACGTTTTGGGACTCACGCGCTTTAACAACTTCGTCGGTGCGTTGCTGAAACTCGACTGTTTTGTCGGTCGCCAAAAATTACACGCAGTTCCTTCGATGTCATTTTTATCATACACACACACACACGTCGGTGAAAGCCGCACAGCTACTTTGGGAAAACTTTTACAAATCCTGATGGAAACTCCCGCATTTCAAAGCTAAAATCCGTTGAAAATTTGAATCGAATATTAATATAAACCGGTTAAAATTAGACATGAAGGTTTAATATTTAAATTAGCCTAGTTAAGTTAAATATATTCTATAGCATTAAGTAAGCTTTGGCATTGTTAAACCCACGAAATTTTCATCTAATCGTTGGGCATTCCCTTCATCATGGAAGCTCTCCTAAAGCAACAGCTGGCACATTTGGAAAGCCCGCTCAATGGTAAGTGCATTGCATGGATAAAAGCGTCGCGTTAAAGAAAGCTTTCTTTACAGTTACTCAACGTTGCCACGTAGCCAATAAATTGTACAGCATATTATTTCTTTGTGCTTTATAATATTATTTATCGCACTCATCTGTATAAACAATCAAATTTCGCATTTAAAAATTTAATTTTAGCTCGAAATAACTGAAGAAAATTCTAAATAGAAAAATTCACAATAATTTGGCAAATTTAATTATTTTTATAAAATTAAATTTAAGATCCGCATCCATAGCTAAATTCTATACGATGTCCGTGGACTTGAAAGTTTGTTTGAGTAGTTTTAGTTCTAGACATTTTTCGCATTAACTTATCAGGTCCATGGACTTGAAATTGAAAGCAAGCAAAAACGTATTTAATCTCAAAGCAATTTTGAAAAATTCTACAATGCGATCTTTAACCTTATAGTAATCTTTATGAATAGTCTACATTCTGATTGTGACGCCCCATCATTTGTTTGGGACATGACATCGTCGCTTAACCAAAATCTGACGCACAGTTCTTCAATGATAACCCCAAAAATGGGGTTCAGACTGGGCGTAGCTTCTTACCGAAATCTCATCGTTCTGTTCTCATGCTTGTTCCAAACGATATTTGATACGACTGAGGCCTGACCTCAAAGTCAAAGTCAAGTGGCTTAGCCTAGTTCGCCATCGAGAAGCACTCTTCGATTACAAATTTTGTGCGGTTACATGACGGGACATTGAACAAAATAACACTAACTTATTGAATTACCAAAACCGAGCATCGCAACTTGACCTCATTCGAAATTACAGATTTCTATGACGTTTTCCATCGATTAAAATTAGTTTCGTGTCTATGGCGTGGTGGGAATTTTCAGTTTGCTTAGCAATTCCATGTGTTTTTTTTCTGGCTTTTGTAGAAAGTGACAAATTTATATTATCAGCTCTGAGGTCTTATAAAGCGTGGCATTATTTTCAAATTAAAAACCATACGTTTTCAAGCTAAAAATTTGTATTTATTTATTTATTCATCCACTGGGTGCGATTGTTATTAACGTACTTCAACAACTTTGTTGGTCTGCTGTTGAAGCTCGTCTGTTTTGTCGATCACCAAAATTTACACACAGCTCCCTCGGTGTCATCATAAATACACGTAGTTGAGAACCACACAGAAACTTTGGGGAAACTTACAAATGCAGATTAAATTTCCTGCATCCCAAAACTGAAGTCTGTTGGAAATTTAAGTTGAGTAATAGGCATAGATGGCACCTATGAGGGAATGCTGAATAGTTGGATTAAATTATTTATAGTTTTATTATATTAATTACGTTTAAAAAAATATATGTAGCATTTTTTACCCACCAGCTTTTTGGAACCCAAAAAATTTTGCAACTAATCCGTGGAAAGCCACAACTGTCACATCTCGGCAAACCCCATATCGGAATTAGATTTTGAGAATTGAATCTAAGAATTTTTAAGAAATTACTTCCAAATAATATAGAGAATTTACACACAGCTTTGTTGTTGTACTTACAAATATAAACGAAAGTGGCAGCCATAAAACATAAAAATTTCTGATTCGGCAAAATTTGCTGAGCGCATTGATTTAGAGTTGGCTAGGGGGTGCGACACCGGATCTTTACGCCAGAATTGAATGCAATGAAATTCAAAATGGTTGAGCTGCAAGCAGCTTTCTTCTGACCACTTTCACCCAGCTTTAGCTTTCATTTATCTCTGTTTTCACTTGTTACAATCGGGGATTAGTGACGCTTGCGCTTGCACCCGGCTATGGAATGGATTCGATGTTTTAAAGTCAACAAAAAATTAACTAAATACATTTGTACATACATTTCTTGGATCGTCGAGACTTTGATTTGTGGCCCATTTTACGATAGCGATCCTTCTGCTTGCAGTCTAGTGCATTCCATGCCTTTGCTCCTCTGCTAACCATCTGCCGAGGAGACAAGCCGCAGTGCTTCTTTTTAAATTCGCGCAGGTAATTCAAATAACCGTTCGTTGTGACACGTCCAACTTGCTGGGGCCCGTATTTTTTCTTTGATTGACTTTTCGAACAGCCCATGTTTAAACAAATAAAATAAATAAATAAAAAAATAAATAAATAAAAGTAAAGTCAAAACTAAAACCAAAAATCACAAAAAATTTTACAAAAAACAAAAAATTTTACAAAAAAAAAATTCTGACAACAAAAAAAGTTTTAGTAGAAATTTGTTCACATGTATATTCAACTAGAGCTCAAAACTGTATGCCAAATATCACTAAACCTACTTTACGATGAAGTTTTTATGCTTCTATATAACTCAGGGGACAGTTGATTTGCCTTTTTGTACAGTTAACTGTACAACAACTGCAGTTGTTGAAACTACTCATAGGTGTTATTGTATTATTTATATTTGTATTATTATTAGAAGACAATATATCCCTCTCATGTGCCGACCTGTAGGATTATGTAGATTATTACTGTTTCAAATTTTTGTTGATACTCCTGTGTGTAGAAAAATACGAAACACATTTTCTTTTCTTCTAATTAATTAATACTGCGATCTACTTCAATAGCTGAAATGGGATGTACAAGCATGTTTGAATATTAACATTTTTTCTAGACTATGTTCACTTTAACTTATGATGTCCATGGACTTGAAAATGACAGCCATCCTAATCTTAAACTAAATTTGAAAAAATCTAAAATGCGATCATACCTAATTTTCTTTGTTCTCATGCTTGTTCCAAACGATATTTGATACGACTGAGGTCTGACCCCAAAGTCAAAGTCAAGTGGCTTAGCATAGTTCGCGATCGAGTAACACACTTCCATTAAACATTTGTCGTGGTTACATGGCGGGACATTGAACAAGATAACACTGACATATTGAATTACCAAAACCGAACCTCGCATCTTGACCTCATACAAAATTAAAAATTCCTTTGACGTTTTCCATCGGTGAATAATATTTTTGTTGTGAAAAATTCTATAATTAGTTACGTGTCTATGGCGTATTGGGAATTTTCAGTCTACTTTGCAATTTCTGATGTGTATGCCTGTCTGGCCTTTGTAGAAATTAGTGAATTAATTTCATCAGATCTCAGGTTTTATAACTTCTGATTGTAAGAAAAAAGCTCGCAGATAGTTCAAATAGTTCAAAAGCGTGGCATAATTTCCAAATTCAAAACCAAACGTTTTCAAGTTCAAAGTTTTATTCAGCGATAATGTAGAAATAATTATCGCCGTTCCCATTTCAATTTAAATGGGAACAAGTCTCAGATTGAACTAATTATAAGATTTCGTTATTTGTTTGGCTTTTGAGTGTATCCTCATTATGTTATTACAGATTTGAAGCTATTAACCTGTATGTGATTATATTTAAATGTGTTTTTCCGATGCACCGATGCACGTTTGACTTGGTCCAATAAATCAATTGAAATACTGATAAGACCAATAAGTGTTTCCCTTTTAAATAAACGAGAGTATATGTATGTAAGTATAAAGAAGATGCTCTGCTCTATATTGGGCAATTAACAGGTTTTGTTTACTAAAGAGAACAAGTTTGTTATGTTCATCTGGCTCACAGCATGCGAATGCAAAAATTGACTCATATACTCGTACTTCGTAGTAATTATTGTCATAAAATATCATCGCAATTGGAGGCCCTCCCATGAGTATTAATGAAAACACGTTTGCTTATACTCAGCTATTAAATTATCACCAAAGCTATGTATTTAAAAAAGCAACGAAGCAGCGGATTTTCTAAGCAATTGAGCTTCGTATGATCTGATCGTTTGATCTTCCATTGGCTCGTTCAATCCCGAAGTCTTGTCAGCTTTCTGTTCGGAATTGGCTGTTGATTCACGTGTTTTCATTTATAAAACGATTACAATTGCTGGCATGAATGACACTCGACTGCCAGTGGCGACGCAAGACACAACGAAACTGGAACCCAAAGCATACCCGATCAAGCAGAACATAAAGTGACACCCCCCCACAGTCTCGACTTCGCCGCTCTGACGATTGCAGAAATCATAGTACCGGAAAAAAGTGAAAGTTAATTTTTCACGTGTAAAAATGTCGTCGGGACTGACAAATCTCCTACAATCTCTGCGAATAGTGCCGCTGGGACTTGGCAAAGCCAGCAAGAATGCCGTTGTTGTTGCCACAGAGACAGCACTACTTAAGGTGGAAGAGCTAGCAGAAATCACGCTGGAGGAGGTGGCCCAACACGACAGCTTCGATGACTGCTGGATTGTGATCTACGATCGGGTGTACGATGTCACGCTGTTCCTGCGCGATCATCCTGGCGGTGACGATGTGATAATGGATCATGCCGGACGCGATGCCACCATTGCATTTCACGGCACTGGACATTCTCGGGCAGCCATTGAGCAAATGCGCAAGTTCCTGATTGGAGAGCTGCCTGAAGCGCAGCGCATCTTTCGAACCAGCCACAACAACAGAGTGCTCTCCTTGGGCATACCGGAATAGTGTCAGCCGATCCATAGATTACTTCCTCTTCGATCCACTCGCAATGCCGCCGTCCATCTACGCACATTCCTATACATATGTATATATATATATAATTCTTAAGAGTATTCTATTTCGTTCCTAATGCTAATCAGTTTCCAGTTTTCGCAATCCGCAAATTACTTTTGCTTTATCATCAGATGTCATTCAACGAATATGTACATCTACACTCGTATTTATATATTTTGTGTGTTTATATTGTTTTGTCAAGACTTGAAACGGAATTAAGATTAAATTATTGTATTTTAATAGTCATTGTGGTGTTTGAATTTTCTTATTTAAATGGGTCCAAGTTGATGAATTGCTGAATCGAATCAAAAGCCAATAAATCAACTTTAAATTTTGTATGATAAAAATGCAAGGGGAAAAATATAAATTAGTCCCCTTTGCAACTCTCTTTCTAATTATCATGAAATACGTAATACTTTATTTGGTAATATTCATCTTATAATCGTACATTGACATCATATAAATGCGCACAAAAGAAATGCTTATTAAAGAACTAAATATCACTCAACAGATTCTCACTTGGCTGCTCTGGACAGGAATCTTTTCAATCTCCATTTTTTCTGACTAGAATTATAATTTTTTTTTGTTGGCTTTTTCAAATTGACTTAAAAAGTATTGCTTGTTTATCGATTGCTTATCAGAAGAACATATAGATGGGAAATACACATTTAACCTTCGCTGCTGGTGGGCGGCTCATGGTGTGGTCCCTGGAGCAGGGCCTGCAATTTGGCAGCTGCCGGGAAGGCGCCCAAATCAAGAGGAGCAGATCCGGTGGTGGTCTGTATATAGGCCAGAAGTCTGTAATAGAATTCATCATTAGAAACATAATTTAGATATAGATATTATCCCGTCCTACCTTCGCAACTCCTCGAGGGCATTCTGCTGCATGAGAATATAGTTCTTGGCCAGCAGCAAGGTGGCAATCTTCGAGAGCTTGCGCACCGACGGCGAGTGGGCATAGGGAATGACACTCCTCAGCTCATCCAGGGCATCGTTCAGATCGTGCATCCGTCTACGCTCCCTGGCATTTATATTCAAGCGCACCGTCTTTCCCTGACGATTCTTCTGCTTGCCACCATTCGAACCACTGCCTCCGAGTCCACTCGAGCCACTCGGCACGGCCACTGTGGTGGTGCCACCACTGATGGCAGCAATCGCAACGGCTGTTGGACTCAACGCCTTGTCCGGTCCACTCGGTCCGGGCTTGTTCTCATCCGTTGGTGCCATGCTCTGCTGCGAAATGCCCATTCCCTGTGCGTAGAAGCCACCCAGACCCACGGAGCCCAATGGAGTGCGGCGTCCGGGCACACTCTGGGGAGGACTGGCCGTTGGCGCTGGATGTCCACCACCCAGCATGTTAGCAGTCGGTGGTATTGGCATGTGTCCGTGGTTTGGCAGGCCGGGAAAACCAAATGGTAGATTGGATGGGTCCATTTTTATAGATTTTTTAGATCTGAAAGGATAAATATGTGCCGATGAAGGGATGTGTAATGGTTTCAGTTTTGCAGAGTTGCTTAGGTTTTTTATTTGCAGGAAATGGGGTGGAAACTCTATAAAAATTGAGTGGCGTTGGCGCCACCTGACGGCGTTATGGTGCAAGCTAGAGCTACCGCGTGCTGTTGCTAGATGGCGTGGCGCTCTTTAGTAAACATTGAAATCAATTTGTTTATTATTTAATTTAACTATGTTTTAAACAATATAAAATTTAGTGTTCACAAATTTAGTCACACATTAAGATAAGCAAATACGAATATTTATCATTTACTAAATCAATTATTTATTCCTCTGTTTATTTCACTTGTTATTTAATGTTCTTTTGATGGCACACTTTAAGGATTATTTATTCAAATTAACCACACAGACCGAAAAGGAAATGGGGAAAAATGGGAAAAATATATTAAAAGCGTACGCACCGCAAAAAAATTATAATGCGGCTGCCGTGTCAGAGCCAAGGATTCCGATTCCGATTCGCTGCGATGCGCGAGTGTGAGGTTCCCGGCAACAACAGACGACCGCGATTTTGTGGTGGTTTATAGTAGTAGTCGCATAACGATTTTCCGATTTCTTTTTTTTTTGGTTCTTGTTTTGTTTGTTGCTCCTGCTCCTGCTCCTGCTCTGCTCTGCTGATGCTGCCGCAGTCTCGGCCAACGCAGCGCTGACGCAGCGTCGGTGTCGATTATAAATTTCTGCCGGGGTCGGTCCGTACTCCGTGGTCCTGGTCCTGGTTGCTGGCTGGGTGTTAATCTCAGTCTGTGTGAGAATATTATGAAGCACTATATAAAAATGTGGGTCGGGCCTCGGTGTTCGGTGTTGACGCTGGTGGTTGACGTTTAGTGGTTGTCCCCTTATAATGCAGCATCCCCCACTCAGCACTCTCGCCCGATACTCTCTCCCAAGCCAATGCCGAAACTGTATGAGTCACAGTCATAGTAGAGTTTTTAATGCTCTCTGAAATAGCAATTTTTCTTGTTGTCCAAGTATATTTATCGTTGCGCTCCCCGTCCCTCCCTGTTTTCAACCCTGCTGGGCACTTACCTCTCCGTGTCCTCCCCGTGTCCATGAGCTCGGGGCCGGGTCCTTTGTCTGTGATTTCAATTTCCATTGAAACTGAATCTAATCACATGCTCGCTGCCTGCTGATCCTTGCCCCGCTGCCTATTCTGATGCTGATGATGATGATGATGCCGATGAGGAGGAAAGCAGAGCGACAAAGCCATCGTTTGTGCTGCTATCGCCTTTGGGGGTTGAACAGGGCATAGAGCTCGTACATCACAGTACATCTGCATGCCATTCGATGCATCTGTGTGTGTGTGTGTGTGTATGTGTGGTGTCCTATGTATATAGGAGAGAGAGTTGCCTGGAAATTATGGTATCGCATTGTTCAAAGTTGGAACAATGCCATAAATGGCACATGCCAAATATTTTTGGTGGTTTCTCTCATACTCTTTGAAAAGGTATTGCTTAAGAGACATAATGTTTGATATATGAAAAGATATTATGAAGTTTCTTATGCTATTTTGTATGAAATTTATCAGGTATTGGTTATAAAATATTGAATATTGGCAGGCTTTTTCACTTGCATTTTGATATAAATATAAAAATATTTAAGTTTAATACATTTTATATTTAATTTTGATATATTTTATATTTAAATTTAATGTATTATATTTATTTTAAAGTGTTTTGTATTATTATTAAATATAAACGTTTTAAAAAAAACACATTTTAATACATTTATATTTGAATCAAAGTGACTATGCTTCTATTTAAAAATCGCATTTTACATTCAAATATGATTGTAGTTTCATTTTACTTTGGTTTTTTCTATCAGTGCACCTATGTCATATTTTATACTTTAGTTTGAAACTAGTTTAATACTTAAATCACAAAAAAGAGTATTCGAAGCTGCGGTGTCATAGTATTTAGCTGATTTTTCATGCTCTTTGGTTAGCCTGAGTGCCCGAAAGGCCAGAGCTTGACTTGACTTGCTCAATAAGTATCAAAAGCATTAATAAACTCATAGCTGTAAAGATAATCCATTGATAGATTTGGTTCGGAATAAGTAGTCCAAGCTAACTAAATAACTAAATATTCGGAAATAAGTTAGGTAGAGGATTTAGCATTGCATCGACAACGAATCCAAGTTCGACTTACGATTTTTTATAGCTATCTGAGATTGTCAGAGAAAAACATATAAGTTTTCTTGTTTTTAGAGATCGGAGCTTGAGGATTTAGAAACGATTACTTCAACAATCATCCTAGCCGAGTTTCGTGGGCCAAACTATCAACTATTGAGTATCCTTGAACACAGTAGCTTTGCAGGACCTTAACTCAAGTTTCCTAGGCTGCATAAAGTCCTAGAAATAAGTCAAACAGAGTGTCAAAGCGACGTGCCTAATGACTTCGCGCATAATAAATTTAATAATTTGCGCTGGCAGCCTTTCCAGTTTTCTTTGTTTTTTCTTCTGGTGTGTCTTTTCGGGCCAAGTAGGGGAAATTATTGTGTCAGATGTTCGGTGCAGCGGCAACCGTATGCCATTATTTTGAATAGAATCCGGAATCAGGACAGCAGCCCCCCTCTAAGCAATGCACCATTTGATCCCTGATTGTGAGAGTTTTATTTTCGGTTCGCTCTTTTTATAGGATTCTCTCTTTGGCCGCTTTCTCTCCCTTATTGTAATTGTTCCACGACTAATTCAGATTTTATGCAGCATTTACATTGCAATTTACGGGCACCACCCTACTTTAAACCTCCACTGCCCCTCGACCGGTCGGTCACCGGAATAATTTCGACTTTCAACCCCGCCGAATAGAAGGAAATGTAAAATTTTCGGATATTTTTATTTCATTTTATAGCCACATTTTTATCAATATATACATATAGATGGGCACATTTCCCGGTCGTCCTTTGGGTCTGGGTATGGGTCTGGGTCCGAGTCCGGCTCTAGCTCGTGTCTCTGGCAATGAGGAATTTCATTATAATTTGCATAATTTATGCGCGACCGTGATTTGCATAATTAAGATTTGTACATTTGTGCATGCCAGTCATCATTAGCTTAGGTTCCGCACTGCGGACCAATTGTAAATGGCCAAAACAGGGATTTTTCCTGTCCTCATACCTCGTAATCCCAAAATGGTGATGCAAGGGTTAATGTGTTACACAAGAACGATGTTAATAAATTAGAGTATAACTCTGATATGTATTTATATCTTAATCAATGCTTAAAGTCAGATTTTTAAATACAATTTTCTTGATTTTCCATATGAGCATTAAATCTGATTCTATCGCTTAAAGCTATGGTAACTTCCAGTCCATGCCCCATCTCAATCATCTGCCACTTGTTTCTTTAGAGAAAATTACGAATGCAAAAGCCTCGGAAACCCAACCGAAAAGCCCAATTTAATGTTTTGGGTATGCACAAATTAGACAAACCCCATGAAATCGATGGCTGTCCATTGGGAATGAGTATGGGTCCACACTAACAGCACTCTGCGGAGCCATGTGAATCAATCATTAGCATTTTATTGTTGAAAACCCAATTTGGCACATTTATGCGAGTCTTTCGCTCCGTTCGATATTCGACGACTTTTGTGGGTTTATGGCTTTCTAACCTTATTATCGATGGGCTTTTGGGGTCGTCTATTGGCAATATTTATGGCACACCATGACGCTTCCCCTAATGATTCCCTAGCGTATCATTTTCAAGGTAGCAGCTACGTTCCTCGCAATCATTAGACGGAACCCGGCACCCCATACAGACAGCCCAGCCCCCCACTTGACAGTCCCATATTTTATTTCGTTATTTTTATTGGCAAACGTCAAGGAAATACAAAAATGTGTCAATTGTACGCTTGGGAAATTGCTGCCGCCTGTTCAAAATAAGTATACCCGTACGAATAAAGATACGAGTATATTTATGGCTCATTTCCTGCCCGACAGAAGCTTGTACCGAAAGTTCTTCGTATAAAACTTTGAACATTTCGTATTATAGGTGGGCCAACAGAAGCATCAGAAAGTTTAATTGGACTGCCATTATTGTAGAGTGATTTCTGTTGTTGTAGAATATATGGTTGAGACTTGATTTCAAATATAAGTATGTATGTCTAGCAATTGTCTAGTCTCTGTAGAATTCACTTCTCAATCTGTAAGTCCATCACAGGCTTTCTGAACTAAAATCAGCTTTTGCTGCGGGTATTTCAGGTTTATCTATTGTGGCTGTGTGTTGCTAGTTCGGTAGTCAATCAGTGCATAAACATAGCTATCCAGATTGGATATCGTAAGCGGTGATATGCTCAGCCAGGGTACAGCTTTCAATATACATTTATCAATTGTTTATAGTGCTCTTATCTTACAAGCTTTTTGTTTTGGAATCACTTTAAAACCCCAAACTTCACACTCTAAATAATCACTTTGATAGATTGGAAACATGCCACGAAACAGGAAATGAAACCCACTAAAGCCCATGGAAGTGTGCTCCATCCGTAAATTTGATTTCACATTTGATAGGATTTCTCATCCATTAGCCGAACTGAATGGGATTGCGTTGAGCTTTTATTGATTACATCTAATGCCCGTCATATGCGTCCCTTCTAAAAAGCGAAAAAGAACGAATATAATTTCAGACAAAAGGAGAGCGTGCAATATTTTATCAAATTATGCGATGTATGCAACTTCCTACTCGCTATGCCGCTATGCCGAGGCCTTAACAACACCCCATTGCCAGAAACACCACAACCAACCCACCCATCTGTACTTACAATTTATCAGCATCAAATGGAAACCAAACAGTCGCAGGGGGAAGGAAGAGGATGGGCTGCATGAGAGGGAGTAAAGCCGGCTACAAAACAACAATAACAGTGCCAGAGCAATACCAATTCGAATTAAAATGCTGCCGATTCTGCAAGAGTGCGAGAAGATGGATATTAAAGTTGATGCTACACGTTACGTTTTTCAGCGATGCTTTTTGAGAAGAGACCGACGGAATCATGTACCGTAAATTGTCCAACAATTCACTCAACTCATTTGTGCAATGTCCAATATGAAGTCCATTCTTTCAGTCAAAATTCTTGGAATAGTTCTGACAAATTTGCGATTATGCACTGATAGAAAAAAACCAAAGTAAAATTAACTAAAATCAGAATTGAATTTAATATGCGATTTTTAAATACAAACAGTAAAATTAAATAGAATTCACTTTGACTCAAATATAAATGTATTAAAATAGCTTTTTTAATAAGTTCATATTAAATCTTAATACAAAACACTTTTAAATATATATAATATATAACATTTATATACAAAAGACTTTAAAATAAAATAAACATAATATATTAAATTTAAACATAAAATATATTTAAATTAAATATAAAATATATTATATTTAAATATATTCATATTTAGATCAAAATTTAAGTGAAAAATATTCAATATTAATACAACCACTCTTGGATGAAAATTAATGGCATAAATGAGTGAAAATATTTGATATCAAATTATAGAATAATACATCGGTGAAAAAGTTATCGTGTCACTGCAGTTTACGGATGAGGATGAGGATGCGGATGCGAGCTCGGATCAGAGGAGGCTGCAGGACTACCCACCTACCACCCCAGCATCAGGCGCAAAGGGGTTGTTTGTCGGCATCGTGTTTGTGCCTTTCTCTGTGTTTATTTCTGTGTGTGTGTGTGTGTGCGCGAGGTTTTTTTTGCGCGCGTTGTTGCAAATGGATATGGAATGTTACACAAACAAAAAGCAGAGCGCTGGCAAGGCAGAGGGTGAGCGGCAGAGTGGAAGTCGAAAAAAGGAAGAAGTTGAATCAAAACCGAACACCAAAAAAAACGAAGTAGGAGGAGAGCGTCAGAGGAAGAAGTAAAAAACAACTCAAATGAAAAGAGTCGATATACCGACTATGTGATACCCGCTTATCAGATCTGATTGCGAGTCAACTGTTGGAAAAAGGGTCTCAAAGGATAGTAAAACACTGGCAGTGTGAATATAAAAAATACTCTAGGCGACAGTACCATTAGTAAATGTCTTTATTCTAGAGCTAAATGAAGTAATTAGTAGTACTTAGATTAAGATAATTGTTAAAAAATAAACAGACATTGACAGCTAATTGAAACCAGTGCCAGCAGATTAAATAGATTAAATTAAATAGATTAAATATTGGAAAACATAAATTTATGCCACCATAATAATTAGGCTGATGTTTTTCAGTCCAACTATTTTTATAAACTTTTTCATGCCTTAAGTTGAAATATTTTCGAATTTTCGGACTGTTTTGACTAGATTTAAATAACAAATTGTTTTACGGATCTTTGCACATTTATAGGTACAAGTGGAAGGAAGTCTAACTCTTATGTTTGATTTTGCTAGCGTTCCTATTCTCAAATATTTGATAGATTAATTATGCAATTTTGAATGAAAGACTCACAATTATCAAGAACATCTACAGTTTGAAAAGACGACAATAATTGGTTATGAATATTTATACGTTTACCCCTTAAAAAACAAATGTATATTTATTGGCAACTCTTCATTCTGGCTGATACATAAATAAATGTATACATCTACGGGAAGAGAATCGATCATCGATATATACGGATAAAAAGTCAGAGGTGGTGTAGTATTAATTCTACATATGTTTTCATGTAAAAACAAAAATTATTTTTAAAACCAAAACCACTTTTATCGTGAATAAATATCAATATCAGACCCTACTATTACGAGGTACCAAGATACGTGTAGCAAGCACGGAATACCACGCACAGGACAACCAATGCAGCCAGGAACAAGTCGAAAACAAAGGGCACAACTTTGACACGGCAGAGGGTGGGTGGACAGTGCACAGGGGTGAGGGCTGGGCGGGCGAATAGATGGACCCAACAATGCCAAGTACAGCTCGATAAATGCCGGCTGATTCAGCTCTTGGTCTCTGCTACACCCGCCTGGACGTTGCTTTATTCTCACCCCGAAATATGAGCTACCATTGATGATGATGATGATGTTGATGCCCCTTGGTGCGTTTTGGGATTATGCTTCGTTTTCGGCTTGGCACACGCATTTTTGATTATGCCCCTTACCAAAAAAGGCTGCTCCATGGACTGCAATTACAATTCGGATTCTCGCATTGCCCAGGTAACAGCCAAAGCCAAAGCCAAACTCATTCGATATGCGTACTCCTCCAACCCCCGATGATCATACGAGCATCTCATACCTCATTCTCCTAACTGAAAGTCAACTTTTGTTCGGTTCCTGTTGCTGATTTTGATGAATTATGCACTCCCTGAGCTCTGTTGGCTGTGTGCCTGGGTGGCTGTTGTTGATGTCGCCTCCGGGATGACAGTCTGCCCTGCTGCAAATGGCTCTCACTGCCATTAATGATGTGTCCTTATTTCTAATGCTTTCAACAGTACAGCCCTACGCTCCAGCCAGCGGACACAGAGATTAGCCCTCGCCTTAGGTGTGGCTCAAAGTGCCCAAGAGGGCTTGGGCAAAATTTAATTCCCCGAAGATTGTTTGTTAGGAAACCCATGGGAATCTATCTGAATGAAGTCTTATTGTGTTATTGGGATGTTTGAGCAATCAAAATTGGGCGGTCTAATAAATTTCTACTAGATTTTGCTGTCTTCTTTCATATAGTTTAAGATCTGAGATCTTTTCCCTCACCAATTTACTAATAAAGTTTATACGTTTCAAACTCCGTTCCGCCATTAAACTAACGCCACGGGAACTCTTTCCAAATATTTCGTTCTACACATAAAGCGTAACAAAATCTTATCGAAATTGCTTTAAATCTTCCTTAGTGCCGTTGCCGTTTAAAACTCTGCTACCCATATAATCGTAGACTCGACAGGCAGCCACTAGTCCGTTGGGATTCGCGTTAGTAACGCCCACAACATCCATTAATGGCCAACAGGCAGCATCGATGTGAGATGTGACAGGGCGCTAGAGCCAGGGATTCATAACAAATTGTTGCGCTGATGTTGATTAGACTCAGTGCGAAACCACCCGACAGGACTCACCTCACACCACACCTCACACGCTACCTACCCACGATGAACCAACCACCAGAGCTACATAGAAAAACTGGGCAAAAAGCGGAGGTGCGGATTGACCAGAAGTTCACCGGACTGATGTCCGGAACATCAGTCACATCTTCAATTGAATTGAATGGACGTGTGTGTGTGTGCTCTTGACGGACGGCAACGGCGCCGCCTCAAATTTTGTTTAGTTTTCCTTTTTTCGCTGTTAATGACTGATTGTGCGCTTCTCAGCGTTTCTCTAAATGGAATTTTGATTGTATCCGCTTACGTGCCACATGATTCCAGCCCCTTACCCTTGCCCATGCCCATGCCCTTGCCCTTCCATTTTCATTTCTTACCCGGGGACATCCATCTTGGGGCAAGTTAAATGTGTCACGTCAGCAATTATTTGGCCACATGAGGCATACAAACATCAACATTTGTTCGTCTTCCTTCTTTCGTTATTTTTTTGGTGGAATGGAAATAGGAGAAGACATCAAAATAATTTTGGCATTTATGCGCAATTTTCTGGGGGTTCCATTTTTGCATTTTGGATGATTCTCATTTATTTTATTGTGCAGTCGAGCGCATAAAATGTGCAATAATAAATGCTGACTGCCGACTGCCGACCGGCAACCGGCGACGACTTTGTCCTGCTCCTCCATCCTGCTCCTGCTCCCTGGGACTTAAAACTTTATGTGCATATAACAATTTTTTTTGTCCTCATCCTTCTACGAGGTCCTGAGCCTGGGAACGGTCGGTCGGACGTTCGGTTGGTTGGATGGGTTTGGTCGCTGGCTGCCATCGTTAACATCATCAGTGAAGCAGTCAAATGCTAATAGCTGCCATTTCCTGCAGGTCCAGCATTGAGCAGCAGTGAGTGGGAACCAGGAGCGTTGTGGAAAATTATGCGCACAAGCGAAGTTGCGTTCTTCTCGGGGCTTCTCCCATTCTCCACTACTACTATTTATGTATATAGTATTCCCCGCTTTCTGTGTGCTTTTCTCGGTTCACTCAGTTTGCTGGTGCCATCCCCACTGATTATGCTTTGGCAAAAAAAAAAAAAAAGAGTATAATGAAACGAAGGAAAGAATGATGAAAAATACTGCAAAAAGGAGGGGGAAAAATATATGAAAATGTTGCATTTTCATTGTAAGTTGATGAAAGGCATTTACATTTTAGAATATGCGGCAAATTAAAACAGGAAGCAGCAGGGAGCTTTAAAAACCGCAAAACTCAAGCATTGGAATATTTTTGAATGTCAAACGAGCTTTAAGTTTGTACATTTTTGATTCAATTCAGTTGTCTAACTCAGAATATAATTTTAGAATAGTGAAATTTTAATGTAAACTTAAATATTTCCTCAAGCAAAACGTGTTATGCCTTAATCTTATTTCCGACTCGGATTAAAGTCTGCCAACACTTCAAATGCCATCCACACTTAACCGCAAACAAATTGTTGCTTAACCACAAAGCCAAATGAAATTCCAGTGACATAAATGACAAAAGCAGGATGAAGTTTTCTGAAGCAGCAGCAGCCAGAAACAATCATAATAACAAGACTTCTGGTATTATATGTCACTGATAAATCTAACAAGCCAAATGCCGGGACTATACTATGCAAAATCTTCAAGCAATAAAGAAATTCCACAAATCATTATGACACAACCGCAAAATACAAAACCCGGAGAAAACTTTCTGACAGCCAGAGACTCAGAGAGAGAGAGAGAGAGAGAGAGTGTGAGTAGGGGAAGGCAGGCGAATGAGATGTGATGCCATCTGCAGTGAGGGAAAATTGAAGAAAAATAAGTTTGGCGAAAGGACACCTCCTCATCTTTCTGCTGCCTTTATTCTCTGCTCTGCTCTCTG
Source organism: Drosophila subsilvestris (assembly GCA_035043285.1). NCBI lineage: Eukaryota > Metazoa > Arthropoda > Insecta > Diptera > Drosophilidae > Drosophila > Drosophila subsilvestris. The sequence goes on from JAWNNB010000960.1 coordinate 2,858,575, forward strand.
CTTTCCCCTCTTTTGCCATCCTGTCCGGGTTTTTCACTGTCGTTCTTTGACAGCGTCAAATAAATTGAATCAAATGAGGAACGAACAAAGATGCCGGGCAGCATTTTGCAAGACAGCGGCCCAACTTTGCATGCGTCGAAATTCAATTCTAATTAACATAAATTTCCACAAATGAATGTCAACCGCAAGTGGCAGCTACAGCCGCTCCGAACCAAAAAAAAGAGAAGAAGATGCGAGGACTCCTCAAACTTCGAAACAGACACTCACGTACTCCCCGAGCAACTTGTAATTTAATTTATGTAGCGTGGCAACTTTTAGGCAGTCATAAGTTAAGCTGGATACAGCAGCGTAGCCCACACCCGGCACCCAACAGGTGTGGAGGGACTTGGCTAAGAGTGCGCTTAGGACACAGTCAAGACTTGTCCTGGCACTGTGTGTGGAAAATACCAAGAGCTCTGCCATGGGTGTGGCAAACTCGCCCACAGTTTCCGGCTGCCTCATGCTCCATGTTCCTGTGGCTGTCCCTTGCTTCATGTTCCTGTGTCGGCCCCTTTCTCCATGCCACTGCCACTGTGTGTGTTTGTGTGTGTCTGTGCCCCCCAGTTCTGTTGTCTGTTGCTGCCAGAAGCTACTAATGAGCTCCACAACAAGCACAAATATTATTCGAGACGAATTTATGCATGCAGCGAGAGAGGAAGCAACTTCGTTTGAATAGAAGGTGGCGGGCGGGAAATGCTTTATGGGTATGCCCACTATTTTAGTTGGTCTGTAACGCATTGAGCATGAGAACGTAAAGGAAAAGTATACCAAATGCTTAGCTAATTTTAGCAATGTTAACATAAAAATGTAGAAGAACTATCCCATACTTATAATTAGAAAACATTTGGATGAGAAGAGGACTCTCAAATATATTTATATTTCTCATAGAGTACCCACTCCATTCCTTATTCAACTCTTCTAAAATATACAGAGCATTCATCTTTCGGTTTTCATTCAAAAATCTTGTACATTTTTGTTTCTCCGTTCGCTTTGTTCCTGGGGCAAAAGTTGCCGGAAACGGAAATGGCATTTTGTGTTCTTGTGCAATTTGGACGAAGAAAGCGGCCAAAAGGGGTGGGGCGGAGGGATTAAGAGGCAGACCCAAAAAGTTGACTTAACTTTTCACTTGAAGTTGCCGAATAAACTTTAAATGAAGAAGGAGTAGAAACTGAAGCTGTAGCCGTGGCAGTGGCTGAAGCCACTGCGAAGGACGCGATGCAGTGATGCAGATGCACATGGTCCGTCCTCCATTGCTGAAGAAAAGCTGAGGCGGAGGTAACAAATTTGGCAGCGGTTGTCAGGACCAGGGGCGCACAAAGACAACGAGAGAAGGGGTAACCAGGCGGCGTCCGGACGATAACGGAGCGGCGCATGTCAGGATCAGGATGCGCGCCGCGGATGTCGACAGCGATATGCAAATTAGATACAAATAATAGTGTAAAAAAAAATGAAAGGAACGAAGTGCTGGCGCAATGTAAATGGAAAACAAAATAAATTCCACTCAAATCCCTGCACGTAGCACGGGAGATGTACAGGAGCCGTCGCGGATCGAGAAGGGTGCTTTCCCAATAATAAAGGGGTGCATTGGGAGTGTGGGGTGGTAAGGCCGCCATTTGATATGCACAGCGTCATAAATAATGTTCAGCATTTAATTTCATTTCCATTTTACGATATGATATTCAGGGAGTCCTCCACCATGCCTGCTGGCGCAGGCAGTCCTTGCTCTGCAGTCCGCAGTCAGCAGTCCGCACGAAAAATTGACAGAATGGAAAGTGTAATAAAATTTCAAAATTGTATTTTACTTTCGCCAAAAGTTTGGCACCCAAGCGGTGGGTCGCATTTGATTTTATGATTTTACGACAACAAATGTTCTGCGGAGTGGCGGACTTACTGTGGCGGAAAGTTTCTGCCACTATTTATTGATTTTAAATTGAAAAAGTTTTGCCTAATTGAAGAATTTATTTGCATAATCGTTTGCATCACTCTAAATAATTAACTCTCACTTGAAAACTTTGGAAGTAAATTATTTCCAAGAACTTACAAATGATTTTTGGTGATGAATTGGAGCCTAACGAGGGTGCACACAAGTAGACTTCTGCTTGTTGTTTTCCAAGGCTAAAATACACCACACAAATTTAATCACAAGAGGTTGAAAAATCCATCCTTCTAGCCGCTTTTCCTTATTAAAATTCGACTTAATCCAATTGAAGCCCGAAGCCCAAGCAGAATCAATCAAGTCGAGCACACACACCACACAAACGCACACACCCACCCTACTCCCTGCAGTGCTATTCAAAGGATACTTTTAGGATAAATCCTGCTGCATGGACAACGGTTCCAGAGATAACAAAGTTCATTTACAAATGATCCCACACACAATGGGCCCAAAGACAAACTGCAGCTGCAGAGATAGAGATACACGAAGGGCGCTGCAAGGCAACTAATTTAAATGAAATGCATTAACAATGGGCCCTTGGTCAGGGAGAGAGAGAGAGAGAGAGAGAGAGAGAGGGAGTACACAGACTGGTGAAAGGCTTAAGCCTAACTGCAGAGCACAGGAGATTTGCTTGTCCATACTCGCATTTATTTATTGATTGATGGAGATGTGTTGTTTGTCGTGCTGCGTGGGCAGCAGACTACAAAGCCAAAGACTAGACCACACCTTCGACTTGGCAATAAACGTTGAAAAGCCTCCAGCTTGGCAGCAGTCACTCAGGCAAGAGGGCTTCCCACCCACCCAACCATCCACCCATCCACCCAACCATCCATCCATCTATCTGCCACACACGAGAATAGTACATATATCTCTCATATTGCCAGTTGCCAGGCACCGCATTACCTTTGAGTACGAGTATGTGTGTGCCCTTGTGTGTTGCCTATTTGTTCCCGTGCGTGTGTGTGTGTGTGTGTGTGTATGTGGCAAAACTTGCTTAGCCATTGGTGATTTATGTCATTGTGTGGACCATGCTGATGAAATGCGCTCAGTCTTCTCCAGTCTCCTGTCGTCCGCTGCTTTCCACCTGCCTGGCTGTCAGTCCTTGCATCTGTCAGTCCTGCTGTCTGTCGTTCTGGCTGTCTGTTAGGAATGCCTGCCTTGCTGGCTCAAATTATTATTGCCAAGTGCACTCGGGCGTATACGCAATGCTTTTTTCCACTTGAGCATGCCAGTTGCAAATACAAAAACAATGCTTTTTCTATCACCAGTCCTTCGCACTGGGGTATGCTTTGTATTTTAAAGTAGTTTGTTCTTGAAGGCAAATTTAGAGCAGAATTTTTTGTATTACCCACACCTAGACCAGCATTTTAGCAGCACTAATAATGGTATTTAATCATTTTGCCCTTATTACTAACCATTATGTTAGGGTATATGCGCCCTCGACGCGATCAATCACTCACTTTTCCATCCAACTCGTGTACAGATTCGTTTCTTGACTGGCTGCAAGCAACAATTGCAATTTGTGCTCCGACACACAATTGTGGATTATTCATTTGCAAAAGTTTTTCTCGGTATACCCCACATATTTTTCATTCTGCTCTTGTCAACGGGAATGTTGCAGATGATGTGGATGAGGATGAGGATGATGATGGGGCGGATGATAATAATGATGCTGGGGCTGTGTTCTGATGCTGCAGATGCTGTTCTTCCTGCTGCTGCCGCTGCTGCTGCTGCTGTTGTGATTCAGTTTTGCCATTTTCTGCGAATTAAGCCAATTTATATGCAGTCAGAGTATAAAGCATCATTGAGATACACTTTATACGTTTTCTGTGCCCACAATCTGAAAAACCGAACAAAATTACATCCATGGAAATTAATAATTGTTTTAAAAAGTTTTTTTTTAAATCTACAGGAATGACTAAGGACCCCTTCTTTGTTGGCAGGGCCGTCGCTTCTGTCGCACTTCATTAGCGCGTCAAATTTGCAACGTTCGAAAATTGTTTTCCATTAGTGAAAGTGGGTGGCTGGTTGCCTCTTTTGTCTGCATCTCCCAACAAGTTTCCACTAAGCCTTTGTGCATTTGATGGCTGTTTGTGATGGCAACTCTGCAATATGTGGCTTATGTGCGAAAACTTTTGCCCAGAAACTCGTTATACAAATTGAAAATGTTCCCGTCAATTGCTTGGGCCAGAAAAGTTTTCCCTGCTAAGGTCTGGCCTTAAAGTTATAATATTCTCTAATTGGTTTAGTGTGGCAACAAGATAAGCTGCCTTCAAGTCTTAAAATATAATTTCTTTCAAGTACACTACTAAATCTATTCTGTTTTCTACGAAGAATAAATCCTCAAAGCAGGAAAAATGTAATATTCTTAGTATTTTTTCTAACGACAGCTGCTTTTTATACCCGTACTCAAAAAGAGTTAAGGGGTATACTGTATTTGTGGTGAAAGTGGATGTGTGTAACGCAGAGAAGGAAAATTTTCCGACCCCATAAAGTATATATATTTTGATCAGCATCAATAGCCGAGTCGATAGAGCCATGTCTGTCTGTCCGTCCGTCCGTCCGTCCGTCTTGTTTGACGCCTCGTTCTCAGAGACTATAAAAGCTAGAGCAACCAAATTTTGTTTCCAGACTCATGTTATATCACACTGAATCAAGTTTCTTTCCAAATTGTGCCACGCCCCCTCCGCCTTCGCAAAGAACGAAAATCTGTGGCATCCACAATTTTGAAGATACGATAAAACTAAAAACGCAGTATCGTAGAGAATGACCATATCTATCAGATTGCCGAATCTGAATCAGATCGGATCATTATTATAGCCAGAATAAGGAAATTAATTTTCACTTGCTTCCCACCTCTTTTGGCGTTGCTGACGCTATTCATTCTCTGTCTCGCTCGCACACACTCTGCCCTGTGCAAAAGCGCGAGCAACCCTAGCGGAGGAGATGTAGAATCTAAATGGTAGATGTAGAATATTTGTTCGTGATGTATTATCTACATTTTACATGTAGATGTAGTTAACAAATGTAGCAAAAAATGTAAAATGTAAAATTTAAATAATTTTTTTTATTTTCAATCATAAGCCGATAAATTTATATACTGACTGAGTACGGGTATAAAAGTAGAGTCGCGACTAGAAGCGACTCACGTTCCTTCTCGTTTTCTGTTGCTGCTTTGCTGCTGTTTTTTCTGCTGTTTTGCTGCTGATTTTGCTGCTGCTGCTTTGCTGCTTATACCCGGTAATAGCTGGGATACAAGGGTATATTTTATTCGTGGAAACAAGAGGAAAGGGTTTTATTTACATGCATGAATATAAAAAGCTTTTATTGCAACTAGCGAGGTTGATATAACAACGATTCCTGTTCTTGATAAGAGACTTAGCAGATCACTTTAGAACTCTAATCTTGTAAAAACAATCATCCTGTCGATGGAAACCCAGTTCAACTAAAGACTATAAGATAAATTTGATATAATGGCAAACCAAATGAAAGGCAAGCGAATTCTCTTCTCTCTAAATAATTTCAGGTAATGATGCATATATACTCGTGGATCTTTGATATTATTGAGTACCAGGTATCTGATTTTCGAGTCATACGACTCTGTACTCGCTTCCTTCTGTATTGCTGCTGATGTTCCTGTTGCCTTTGCAGACTTTTCTGCTTATTTGCCGCTATTGTCATCGATCTGGTCGGGTCCTCTGCACTCTCTTGCCTTTCTGTCCATAATTCAATATTTATTTGCGCATATTAAAAATACTTTTGCAGTAGTTCAAACAGCAGACGGTGGCGGGGGAGGGTGAGGGTCCAACAAATATGAACAGAAACTTACTGAATAAATATTTTTGCAATAAATAGGAAAACTTACACAGACGTGAGAGTGGGTGGACGAGCATCCTTGAGTTGTTTTGCCTGTCCAGAACATTGAGAAGAAAGAGAGAACAGAGCTAAGCTGCCACATGTCATGAACAAAATGGAGAGGGTACATACATACATACATATCTGTTGTATTCGATGCCACGTTTATTTATTCAGTTGCATGTTTGCGCTGCTTAAGCAATGGATAAATAAATGAATCTCAATTGTAAAATGGATTCTATTTGCAGTTGCATTCAAGTGCAAATTGCAAAGGGCAAATAAGCTGTGGAAACCTTAAAACTTAAATCACGGATAAGTTTCAATTTAAAGTTGATTGGGGGTTTGTGCAGCTAACCTACAAAATTTCTACCTGACCGCAACTTGGCAGCATGAAAACACCAAAAATCTAATAAGCAAATGCCTGTCAACTTTACTTTTGGCCTCGAGAGTAGCATCCCATATACATATGTATGTGTATATAATACTCCTGCGTACATATATGTACATATCTCCTCTTTATACTTTACATGCAAAAACCATCGCACCCACAGCAAAGAAAAGTTTTTGCCAGCTAAGGCTGCCCCAAAATAGTGGCAGGGAAAAAAACCATTGACACACCGCAACCCAGCGAAGCCAGGACCTGGACCTGGACCCCAACTCCGACCCCCGAACCGGAGAAAAAGAGAACTCATCGATCCATTAAAACCCAAAGTCTGCTCACGAATACGTGAAATAGCAAATGGCCGCAGCAGCAGTAGCAGCAGCAACAGCATTCTGGCAGCGAGGCAGGAGTCCAAAAAGGGACTCAAGGACTCTGTAGGTGGATGTGGCATATACTGCAGATGCGACCAAGCCGGAGCAGCGACTGATGAGGTTAAGCTTGCGGGGCATGAGCACCAGGTAGTCAAGGTTGCCATAGCAATAGCTGGGAGAGCATCCCCATCCCGGAGCGTGGCTCCATCCGGTCTCTGTGTATCTCCCTGTGTCTGTGTGGGTGAGTGTTGCTCATACGCCATGTTTTGCGCAGCCCCACAAGTGTGGGGGCCTGGGCTATAAAAGGCGTTGCCATGTACAGCTCGCCGCAGAGCTGCTACTGCCGCTGCCGTTGCCAGGTTGCGGATGATGGCCTGTGGATGGTGCACTCCACAGTACAGCTCTGAGCCCTGCTCTCAAACCGATTCTCGAGTGGTTTGCTGTTGCTGCTGTTGCTGCTGCTGCTGCAGCTTTGTTTGTCTTGCTTATCAAAGTTGCTTAAACTCGAGAAAAAGCAACGTTTTTAGTTGGTTTGGGGATTTGTTGGAGATATTGGAAGAGCTGGTGTGTCAAAGAAGATTTAAACTTTTGATTGGTTCAAGATGCTATCGGTATCTCGGGAGAAGATGTCAGAAATGAGTGAATGAATAACTGATTCGGCATGTGGGTATTTATGTCTCTAAGATATTATTCAGTAGCTGAAGATCTTTTAGGTTAATTTAATAAATAATTAAGGAAATTCTTTATAGCTTTGCATACGAATTAAAGCATATCTGTTGCGACTGTTAGACCAGAGCTCAAGCCTTCAAATTGCTTTTTATTTTAATGAGAATATTTAGCCATAAATATTATCCATGTTATGATATATCATACAATATTTAAGGGGTTAATGCTACGACCAAAGAATCGTCTTAGTTATGTAAAGATCGATCAAATCTACAATTTACTCCCAAGAATAATTCCGACGAATCTTTCAAAGCTCCACCATGAAGCTCAAATTTTTTGCCGTGTATGCCAGTGCGCAGGCGCCCTTTTTGCTTCGTGGAAAAAACATGGCTGCTCTCACGGCCAGGACAACACACTCACACTCACTCATACACCCACACCCACACCCGCAGCAGCTGTAGCTGTAGCTGGAGCTGAAGCTGGAGAGACAGACAAAGGCCATTTCCCCTTAACAAATGAGCAAGTATACTCCTACACACACACACACACACTAACCCATACATATACACCAACACAAAGAGAGAGTGATTTCTACTCCGACGTGTTTTGCTCACAGTTGTGCAAGCGATTTTCAACACATTTACAATTATTGTAAATGTGTGCAAAATTTCAAAGCCCCGCACATACATATACAAAGACCCATGCATATATGTATGTATATGCAGGACCCTTGTGCGGGTGGAGCGTCCAGAGAGGGTGGAGGCAGGGACTACATACATGCATACATATGTAGATGTTTGTGGATGTGTGTGTGCAAAGTGAACATTCGATTTTACCGGTTGCTGCTTTTTGCCGGTTTTTTACTACCACTAGGGGAAAAGCCGGAGAGGAGTGGATCGGGGACCACGGGCTGGTAAGGGGACAGCACTCTGTGTCTCCCTCTCTCTCTGTCTTTGAGTGCTTCTAGTCATTTTGGGCATTTGAATGCGTTCTGGGAGAGTCCTCAGTGTTTTTGGGCCTGTCGCCATATTTGATGTTTGCCCCTTTGTTTCTGTTTCGCTTTCGCGTCCAGCAACTTGGTCAACTTTGGTCCTTTATCGTTCCATCGCCACACAACTTCAGCCCTCTGCCGCATGCCTACCATCCAGGGCTATCTATCTAACTGCTGGTCAGATCCGGGGCGGCCATCCCCACGGAAATACGTTTGCGGGCTGCTGATGTCGAGCGATTTATTAGAGCCAAGATAATGATGCCTCTGTCAAAAGGGAGTTGTTAAGCTCGAAAAGGAGAAAACTAGATTTAGAGGCAGAAACGACAGATACCCTGGGAAGGTTTTAGTATTTCTTAAGAAGATAATGCCACATGTCTGATATCCGATGTAAGCGGATTATTTTTAAATCCTTCCTGTAGCAAAACATGGTCGTAAAACCTTCCATCTTTGTCACGTATCAAAGACCTCAGTAAACTGAAAAGACTCCTGTTATGAATACCCAAAAGCATCATAGAGTATACGCCGATTAGTGTATATATACATACATACATATATACACACATTTGACTGATGAGTCAGAAAAAATATAAAAAAGCATTTTATCAGATTGATTTCCAATCAGCTATAAATATTTTATAAATATTTCGATATTTAAATAATTTCAAGCAGACATCGCTCTCTCTCTCTCTCACTCTCTTTCTTTGTCCCGATGTTGATTTTTTTTGTTTGCGTTTCTGGGATACTAATGGCCGGCCCAGACGCCATTGCACGACACCAGCACAATGGCCGTGCAATCGCGACGGACGAGTATGGCGGCGGCCATTGTTGCGTCCATTCCGCGTTACGTTTTCGTGCTGGTGTGGAAGCAATACAATCCATACCATACACACATTTCCCATGGTACAAGCGAATAGCCAGACAGAAGCACAACGACAATGACAACAGCATCGAGTCGACTAAATGAAATGAAATCAACATGGCTACCCCCAAGGATACGTATACGTATCCCGAAATGGAAATGGCAATGGAAATGCAACGTTGCCAATTTTTCGCAATCATTTCGTTTGGGCTTTTCATTTGCTTTGATGTGGCATGGGGCATGGTTCACCCAGTCCTAATAGCTCCCTCCCAGGAGTGGTGTCCCGTACTCATTAAGCTCCCCAGAATTTAATTGCAGTATTTTCTGTGCCCCTTTCCCCTTACAATTTTGTACTTTTTCGAAATGTTAAATAAGCGTTTCGTTGATGGCTCTTTAACTCCAACTTTTCATTCAATTAAACGATTTTTTAACCTTGTTTTGCGTGTTACTGAACGACAATTAACAAAATGGAAATTGTTGAATTTTCCAACCAACTGAACTTGAAAAAATGTACATCTTTTGTTGTAGTTATTGTTGCTGTTACTGCTGTTAGTTGGCCAATTTTAATAAATTCAATTGTTCGTTGCAGATATCCCCCATCCCAACCCTCCCAAACGTCCAGAACATTTTCCCAATTTATTGTTCTTGTTGTGCCAGTTTCTGTTGGCAAAGTTTTTCAATGAAATTCCTGCTCTCCAACTCTGGCAAATTGATGGGAATTGGATATTCCAGATATAAGAGAAAGAAGTTCAGCATTTCGAAACCATTTTGCTGCATGTTTTTTGGGAAAAGTCAATTAGCTCACCATAAAAGAGAGACGGAAAAGTGGATCGATGAGGAGTACAGTTTGTAGCTTATGCAAGTTCAATTAAGCTTGTTCAAATGATTGATTTAATCAAATTAATGCAAAGTTGGTGAACATTGAAAAATAATGTAAAAATAATGAGCTATCTACTTAGCTGGTGATGGAATGTACTGTAAATGTAACAAGCTCAAAATGTGATTAAATATTGTGTATAAAATGGTTGATTAACTCATCATTTTTTGTTCACCATAAATGTGTTAGCATAGAATGGAATTAGTCCTAGTTTTGAATATTCAACAAATAAAAATAAATGTTAAAAAAAGTAGATTAAATATATTTTATAAAACCTTGAAGTGACAAAGTGTTAAAAGTAAACCCAAATCCGCTTCACTGCGTCCGTGAGTTAAAAGCATTTTTATGTAGATTTTATTTTCTTTCCAAGTTTCTTCTCATTTAAGCTTCAGCCACAGAATAAAATCTATTATTTGAAAAAAAAAAAAATCATTACTTGTGCTTAGTTTCAGTTACATAGAAAGCTCTCTTTTTCATTTCAGCCAGCAGACTTCCGCTGATAATAAAATAATAATAAATTTTACTATGAACTTTTGAACTATGGTCTATGGCGGTCAAAAGCGAAAGACGATGTCGGCGTCATCGCTTTAATTTATTGCAAAAATGCGAAAATATTTCCACTCTCTCTCTCGCATCGTTTACCCTTCCTTCATGCGACATTTTTTTTTTTTTTTCTTTGCATAGTCCTGGCCAAGGCAGAGGCAGTGCCAACATTTTCTAGTATTTGCGCGCTACGAAAAACCACTTTTCATGCCCGTCAGCTGCAGCTGTTACTATAGAAGGGAACCGAGAGCGGAGAGCCGACAGCCGGGGCCAATTCTTTTTGCCACTCTCCACTCGGCCTCAGTCTCCTCTGACCCTCTGTCTGTCCTTCTACGCGGAGTGGTAAAAAGGAAAATTTCCAACACCAAACTAAAGGCATTTTTCCAGTGTCTGCCTTTGTCTACCGAACATTTGATAGAATTTTTGTGCACATAGAGGGAAAAGCTTGTTATCACTCGGTGCCCACATCTGTCACCTTCTATAAATCAGCCAAATACACACACACACACATATTCGTTTAAAGACAATTTTTATGTACATATAGAGACAGAATCTTATATTGGGTCTACATCTTGTGGCATTTTCAGGCCTGGTCGAACTGGGGTCCTGGTCTTGGTTCTGGCTACTTTTATTATTTTCCAACTAATTCCCTTAATGGCAACTTGGACAATCATGTTAGGAGAGTAAAGGAGCAGCGCTAAGACGAGTTTTAAATACACTTGCAGGACTTTGTTCTTACCTGTAGAATTGTACTGAAAAAGAACAACAGTAGCGCTCAGTTTGATTAATCAAACGAAAATAAGAAAACTGTTTTCCAGACAAGAGTTATCCAATAGGAGGGAATAAACTTTCCTATTTACTGTGTCAAGCTACATTTAAATGAATTGCAGCTTCGAAAGACAATAAAAAACAGAATTAATTTATCTAAGAGCTCCCTCCACTGGCAGAGTAAACCAAATCCGTGTTAGAGTGTTCTCGAGTGGTCCATATACACTCGCTTATAGACAGGGTCTTAGTGGAGAAACTCTGAATTGCTCTTACGCATAAAATATTAGATGCTGCAGTGCAATTGTTGCCATTCCATGTTGCGGGCGTTGCATTGTCTCCACTTATATACAGATGTGGCACCCGCTCGCTCTTATGGCTGGATGTGGGTGTGGTGTGGTGTGCTAGTCAGCCTATATTTTCCGCCATTGTAACCACCACCCATCGTGATCCCACACTCTATCTGAGAACCACCATACACCATCCCGTACTGCCTGGCTGCCTGGCTTGTCTGTTGTTCGTGCTGTCGCATTATTCTTCCGCATTTGCTGCCACTTTTCTTTATCTCCACAGAACAGAAGCAGCAGCAGTAGCAGCAACAGTAGTAGCAGCTCTTTGGCCTCACAGCACCCTTGACTGTGTTCTGGCCCTGGTTCTGGTCCCTGGTCCTGGACTGGGGCTGAATTCAATATCTCGTGTTACATTTCATTGCATGCCCCCAGATTTATTGTAGCGTAATGGAAAACGTTGGCTGAAAGCTGTGCGAAATTCTCCTTTTCGTGTTATTAGAATGGAATACACGAGAAACGGGCCACGGGATACATTTCGGTGCTCGCATCAGCATCAAAATCCGAATCCGAATCCTGAGCATGTCCATGTCTAGGCAGCTGAACAATGAATGGTGTAAGCCTTTTCAGCTTGGCTTGCAATTCCCCTTTTATTCTTCTACTTTTAATGGTCTCTGGACTAAATTTTTATGATTTTCGTAGCTTAGATTAAGCTTTTCTTTTTTGGTTTGGGGCTTTGCCGGTTTATTGTTTTGAGTATGAGACATGGATATATATCTTTATGACATTTATAAGCTCAGGAGATTTTAGTTTGATTCTTTCCCTTGTCCTTAACAGCCTTCTGCTCGATTGATTTAGCAAGTAACTGAAAATTATTTTCATTTTGCATGTAGCTTTGCTCTTTGAAATAGGAGAAATTTCATTTGCAGTTTACATATTCTTCTCATGCAGAAAATTGTAATTTTCTCTTGCACAAATATTTGATTTATTTCGTTAGCAAAAATTAATAGACTTCAAAGCGAACTCTGGCCTACCACCATACCAGACCGTAATCCGAGCCGAAAATGAATGCAATTTCCATTTGATGCACGTTCGCTCGAATAAACTGAGAATTTACAGCCCAAAACTCTTCATTATTTTGCAATTCAAAGTAAAAATCCTCTCTCATACTCGTATATCCTTTTGTGCTTCTACACACTTGTGAGTCATCTTAATTATAGGCACATGGAAAAAGGATACTTTTCCGTATGCAGCCACAAAATGCAATATCCTTTTGAATGCGTTCGTATGTGTGTGTGTGTGTGTGTGTGTTATCTCTGTGTGTTTGTGTAAAATTTATATATTTTCAATTTCCGCTTTTATGAGTGCAGAAGCGTATATTTTCATACACGAGAAAATCAAATGGTCTCAACAGGGTCCAGCACCATTATAAACGGCAATAACTACGAGTTGGTAGGGTTTGTGATATATGCATGCCAGGCAGGACGGACGAATACCAGTACGTGTGGTGGGGCATCCTCCAGCCAGGACTCTGCAAACACAGCTGCACATATGCTCCAGGATGCCATTGGCGGTTGAAGTACTCCCACAGATGAAGATGAAGGCATACTCCTAACGCCCCACACCCAACCTGATTGAAATGCATTGAACTGCTTATGCAAATGCCAATCAAAATGCGGTTGCCTGCTGGAGGCATGCAACGCTCTGAAATAGACGGCCATGGGTAGGCGGGTGGAGACATGCATAACTGCGCACAGGATGTGGGTAAGGAGCCCCACAGCCTAACCCCAGCCCTTCAGAGCTTACATTCGAAAATTTTCCACGACAGGAACTTGAAAATTCTGTCAGGGAACAAGTCATCGGTTTAGAGCTTGTCCTGAAACTGTTCATAATGTAATTGGATATAAATATGCAAATATTATTCATTAAGTATCGTTTAAGACAAATAAAGTTACGTAAGCGCTCCAAACTTTTCTTTAATGTATAATAGGAAGATTAGGCAATGAAAATAACTTTATTACTATAGGTTATTAAACAAATGAAAAGTTTTAGACTTTTAATTGACTTTAATCAGCTTTTTGTAAGCCTACATATTCAGACTCCTTTTCAGCAACCATTTTACTGCGACTTTAGATAATCAAATGATCGACCAAGTAAAGTCTAAAACTTTTATTAGTTAATCACGATTTATGTTGAAGTAAAATCTGTCCATACCATTAACATTATTGGAAGAAAATTACTTTCTTTTCAAAATTAAGTTAAAAACATTTTTGTATCCAGCATTATTATCCTTTTATTCCATTTTCATTAAATGCAATGAAAAGTTCTTCTTAGAATATTAGTTGTTAATTTCTCTTCTTAATCAGTTTCCATAAGTAGACAAGCAACCAGAGCACATCAAGCAACCATTTGACATAAGTGCTACTTGCTGAAAATTCTAGGAAATTTTATATTACTTCCACGTCATAATTGAATCTTAATCAAGTTCATAGAATCCGTGTAGACATTCCGCTTGATGCTTTAGCTGGTGGAAAGTCTAGGACTATATGAGCTGCTTTCCTCCAATTTTAAACTTAATCAAACTCACTTGGGTTAAGTCGCCCACCCTGCTAGAAAGTCGAATGGCTTTTATGGGTTACCCTCTTTTCATATTGAAAACTCGCAAAATTCTTCTATGTATCCACCCGAATATATTGTGTACAAAAATTCACTTGATTGGAGGAGGGTCGCTCCAATCCCACGCAAATAATCTCACGAGTAATCTGCATCGAACAGTTATTATTTTTTTCAACCCAAAAAAAAAGCAAACATCCTCCAAGGGAAAACATAAGCTAAAAGTCGAGTTGGGATATGGGGTATACACAAGGACCAAGCCGAACCGAACCGAACGAAACGGAACGCAACGGAACGAAGCTGAACGGATCTGAGCGCCTGGAGGCAAACAAACAGGACGAAAACAGAGCGCAAGCCCCAAATGCTTCAACATTTTATGCATACATATACATATGTACATACATACGTACATACAAACACGTAGATGCAAAACTTAACGCACACGGACGGATGCTCAGCGGAGCGACGAATCCCCAGCTTTGGGCACTGCGAGATGGAGGATGGTGGAGTGCTGCTAGGGTTCGCCTTCATTTTCATGCAGGCGAAATTTGCATGCCAAAGCGTTGAGGCCAAAACAAAAAAAACAACAACTGGAGTAGAAAGCCCCTCAGGCCCTCAGGCGGGCACATGCACAAACATGCTCGCATATTGGGATATGAGGAGCCGGAGAAGCGCGTAGAAAAGCGCAAAATAGAAATGAACAAATTGCACATATATCTGCGTGTCTGTCTGTGTGTGTATGCATTAGAGGGCGGGGGTGTGGCTGTCGTATGAGTAAGTAAAATACTTACATCAGCACCACCCTCTTTGCTTAGCCACTGTGGGGCATTGCAACTAAATCCCAGCACTTTGCATAGCATGCTCATGTTATTTTTACATTTTTATAATCAGTTCACTCTTGATACCCTGGAAAAAAGCTTAAGGATTTTAGGCAGCTACGAAGGACTTATTTTTTTAATATTTCTACATTTTATAGTATTTTAAAAATACTATTTTTGTTATTTATTCGTTAACAATAAGTTGAATCACAATGTTGAACTTTTCACGATATATATATAAGCTTATGGTAAACGTCCCATAAAAAGGATGGTTGCAAAAAATATTTCTAAAAATAACAATTTTATATTTAAAGACAACGCAAAACAATGTTGCATTAAAACAAACTCTCAGTTTTAGTTTGATATATTTTTACATCATTGAAACAAATAATATCAAATTGGCACTACTTTATCATTCCGCTGCCATGTCAAAAATTATTCCAAAACCGAATCATGTGAAGAACACATTTTCAGCAACCCTTTTTCAGCAGATAATAAAAGAAAACCCTAGATCTTTCAGTCACTAATGTACATATCTACATACATACATATATCTATATATACAAAATCTCATTTTTTAGATCAATATCAAATGATATTTGATAAGCCTTCGTTAGAAAAAATCGGTTAAAAATAAAGTCTTTGCTATAATAAATTGTGTTTTCTATATGCACTCAAACAAGACAGTAAATTTTAAGTTTTTTATGACTTAACTTTTATGGAAATGCATCTTCCAGGGTATGTTTAGCTTCGACTACCCAAAGTTTGCCTTCCATTCTTGTTTTCGTTGCATTTTTACATGCATTTTTTTTTGCCAGCTAAGAGATTTTTTCTATTAAATTTCCTTTCTCCCGGGTTTTTGCTTTAACTAAGAAGCACTCCATGTAAAAAATTGCAAATTTCCTACTTACCAACTTTTCTGCTCCTTTTTCTTTGTCAACTTAGATGCTTGACAGCGTCATTCGTTTCGCTTTATGAGTTGGGTGGCAGGTGGAAATAAGGAGATGAGGTTAATGCAACGACGGGGTGGCAAGGACAACGCCAGGTGGTAGTTTGATGTGGCACATACCACTGGCGTTGTAAATGCCCCAACGTCGTACATTTTCATCCTGTCTTGTCGCCTTTCCGGATGCTCCTACCACTGCACTAAGCCCCGTCTAATGCATATTTGTGTGACGGCTTTTGCATGCAGCTGACGCTAAATTAATTTCCGCTAAAGAAATTATAATCTTGCATCCTACTCCTCCTCTTTGCACTCAGCTTATTGGCATATTTTAGATGGCATGCGCATACTCCAAGTTATTCGAGAAAATTTAATAAGAATTTCATACTGAATGGAAGGAAGGGCTGCGCTCAACATTGGCAAGGAGTACATTGAGTTTGTGGATGCGTATAGGTGGGGCATAATTCATAGATAAAGCAACTAATTTATGTAAAAATTTGTTAGTATTTCATTACCTAACAAAAGGGATCTCTTATATTTTTTCTTAACTTTGAGAAAGAAATAAAGTACTAACTCTCTGACTGCAGTAGGCATCACTCTTAATGTTTCTATGAAGCATTTTTTTTAATCAACGAATTTAACTTTTTTATTGAAGATTCAGATTTACAATAGCAATAAATGAGTAGCAAAAATCTAATTTATCCGATGCATCTAAGTCTTGTATATTTAGGAATTTAAAGTGTTATTCTATTAAGTCGGATTGTACTACTGTCTAAATCGTTTATGTAAATCATGTACCGAATATGTAAAGATGAAAATATACCGAAAATATATATAAAATATATTACAGTTATATTTAAATCCTTATTATGCTTCTCTATGTTAGATAGATAAATATTTTGTTAAGCATCCTTATCCAGATTCCGTTTCTTTTGAAAATAAACACTTTGTTAATCCAAAATTTCTGCAGAAAATCATTATTTTATATGGTTATTTATTTATTTTTCTTAAATGTCTCTTGTTACATTATTATTCACATTTTGTGAAACACTTTTGTTGCCGTTTGCTGCTTTTGATAGTAGAGTTTCGTCCGCTCTTGGCATTCACCGCGTGCCTTATGGTCGAAATACATATAGGCCTACAGTGGATACCAGGAGAAAAACGTACCAAACGACGAGCACTAGGTGGATGCCTTGCGGCACCACTTTATTGCATAATCTTTTAAGATTCAAGAAATATACAATGTCGGGAATATCCTTTTACGCGCTGCCCCGAAACGTAACCGCATGAGGTCATCAAACGAGCCCGAACCGGTTTCAAATCTCGATTTTGCACTAGATCCGTAGAATTTTTTTAATTTTTTTTGTTGGTTGAAGAAGGTCCTTGATGGGGAGCACGATCTGCTCGATGCCAATGACGCGATCGAACTGCCCGAATTGGCGAATGTGCCACAATACAAAACCCTGATGCCGGCCAGGGCCTTAAGTACTCACGATCCGATCGCCGCCGGGATGTCTGTGTGGCCCACCTCCGTTTAGGGGTTGAACGGTTGAGCGATTCGTCCTCGTCTCGGTAACAGGATCATGCTCACGCTCGTTCGCTCTCTCTCTCTCTCTGTTGTTTGCTCTCTCCAAAATCCGGTTTCGGATCGCTTCGGTTCGGGTTATGCTGACGGGCCAGAACAGCTGCCTCCCTCCTGCCTGCCTGCTCATCCCCCCTTTGGACCTGGCGAAAATTCATTCAAACATTGCCAGGAATACGTATATTTGTGTCTTAGGACATTCGAGTGCGCTCGCCGTTATTGTTATCCTTGCTGATTTTACGATTATCTTCATCTGTGTTCGTAACTGTATCTGTGTGTGTGTGTGTGTGTGTGAGTGTGTCGTATCTGCTCCTGTGTGTGGCGTATCTGAATCTGTAGTCGATTCTGGAACTGTATCTGTGTGTATCCCTTTTGCGTTGCTTTTTTATTGTTATTGGCATCTACGGCACTGAAAATGCATTTTTATATCCTGTTTATTCGCTGTGATTTCTTCACCTCCTGCCCCAGCCCCGGCTCTTGAAGGTGGCAGCTGTGGCTCTTGCTCCTGCTGCAAAAGGTGAATGCGCTCGAGGATCTGGATGGTTGGCCCCGACTTGAACTTTGATTATGTTTACTGTCGCATATTGTTCGCTCTTGGTTAAGTAGCTGCATTGGGTTATTGTACTTATTGTGGATGTTTCATAAAGCCAAATGGATAAAGTTAATGCTAAATTTAAATTGATAATGCATTTTAAAAGAAAAGAGAGTCATATCAATAATGTTTATGTGTAAGTTGACAGGGAGAGGTTTATTAATTGTTTTATAAAAGAGAGGCCAGATAAGGTAAATGTAAGTAAAGGTGAATGTAAGGTAACTTCATCTTTCCCTTCAAAAATAATAGGTTCTTATCACATAAAAACCTGTTTGCTATTACATATCCTGAAACTAACAAATGATTTGAGGATCCGAAAATATCAAGAACATCATTGATCTGCTAGATATTTAATATCTAAAGCTGTAGATTTTAAAATTTTAATTGCATCTCATAGTGGAAATATAACATTTCTAAAATTTTTCCAAATATTAAATTCACTATTATTAAATATTATTAACTAATATTAAAATAAGTTTTCAAATAAAAAACCCACCAAAAAATTTACTCTAATCATTTTCTAAATAATATACTTTAATTTTTATTTTTTAATCTCTCCCTAAAACATAACCGAATCAAGAAAATCATAAGTAAATGCATTAGTTAATACGAATATTAATTAATTATCGCTAATTCCCCCAACTATAAAATCAACAACCGCATTAGCGATCAATACCCCGCGTCGCAGGCTACGTTCCCGTCACCAACAGAAATACAACAGAAATCAGTCACACGACCCCTAAAAAGAAATCCGGCAATGCATCTGGAAAATGCACAGCAGAGAAAAGTAGAGAGTGTGAGAGGGAAGGGAAGGGTGGCTGCAGACTAGCTGTGTGTGGAGGGGTATGCGGATGGGGATGGAAAAACAAGATGCATTGTCCGCATTGTTGTCAACGAGAGCAGCTGATCGACAAACGGCACAGGACAAACAGTAGACCAACTGCCAATCTGAATAGGCCCGAAACTGAATAGAAAACTGAAAGACGAGAGGCCGGCCTGTGGCCCGTGACACACATTTGCAGCAGTCGTGAGTGGGGACAAAAGAAATGCAGGAAAAACGCTGCCCCTAAGCGTTTTCCCTGCACACAAATTGGCGCCCAAAAACGGCAGCAATGAAAATTGCATGAAATCAGCTGTTGAAAGCGAGGCAGCTGCCGCATGCCATTGAAAGGATGTACAAAAAAACAGCTGAGACCTCGTTGCATCCTTCTCTATATTGATTTTGTACCATGTCATAGTTGCAGATATTTAAATTTCACTTCTTCTGTCAGCCACGTTTCATATTTTAGTTGTTCGCTACTCATTTTTTTCTATTGATTGCCAGCCAGAGACCCAGTTGCTTAATTGTGCACAAGATGTAAAAATAAAATCTGCATATGGGTTGCAAAGCGAATGATGTGCCCACAGTGGAAGCGATGAGTTTATTCATCTATAGAATGTGCACGGACTAGATGCACTCAACAAAAGGAGTACGCTGACTATGGTGTGAGATTTGAAATTTCTGGAGATACTGGGGAGTGCCTTATAAAATGTACTCAAACCAAAGTTATACAGATTCAAGGCAATACCAAACCGTAACTGAAATAGGAATAATAATCAGGAACATCTGATGAAATTAATCTAGACCTAAAATTTCAGTAGGTATTAAAAATAAAATATAGTGCTCCCAAAAATCTTTTGTCAATTAGGTAGTCAATTAGGATCTTAAACCAAATATTCAGTTAAAGAATATCTTCAAAAAACTCCAAGTTTGACTTTAGTTCGAATTCAAATTTGACTGTATTAATTTTTTAAATATGTTTTATTTTTTAATATGTATTATATTTTGATTATGTAGTTATGAAGTTACTGAAAGGTTCATTCCCCTTCAGCAAAAGGAATCCCGAATTCCTAGTCTATATTATCCCATAAAGTGTATGCCCCTCTTCGGCTATAACTTATAAGTTATACTGGGTTTTCCTCTCCATTTCAACTGAGTTTCGCTGGCACAGAAATGGTGCTGCCTTTTTATCGCCTGGCCTTTATGGCAGACCCAGCTATAGCAGTAATCTGAACGGTCTACCCCATTCAACGTCTGATGTCTGTCCCGTCCGGTTTTCGTCCCGTACCGTACCGTACCGTTCTGGGCTGTCTACCCCACTGTCATTCTATTTCAATGCCTGACAATTAGCTGGCTTTATTCTTGTTGTTGTTGTTGCTGCTGCTGTTGTAGCTGGTTGGCTCTGGTTCTGGTGTTGATGCTGTCGTCGCTGTAGCATTGCTGCCACATGAGCACTTAAGCATGATTTAAATGTCAATGGTTGCGCTGCTGCTGCATGCCCCGGGAAGCTTCGCTCTCTTTTATTGCCTCAGACAAGAGCAAGAGCAGAAGCCGTGTAAAGGGAAAGGATAGTTGTTTGCAAGCAAAGAAGATGAAAGTGTTAGAGGTCATAGCACTCTTTTTATACGTTTTTTTACTCTTTCTTGGCAAGCCATTATATGAGCAATGCTGATGTCATGGCTACTGTTGGTTTCAAAAGGAAGTGAAAACGTTTTCTATGAAGAGATTATGGCTTGTTAATGCAGTGGGTTAAATGTAAATGTATGAGAAGTACTGAAAGTGAGTGAAAAGTATTTAATACAAATATTATTCATACAATTTTTCGTCTTTACACTGACTATATCTTTAATTTTACTTATATAAAATCAATATTAAAAGTTAAACTAGTACAGAAAAGATGAAATCTGTTCAAAAATAATATTTACTTCTGCATTATACAAAAATGTAGATACAAAATATTTTTTCTTCCTTCCCCTATTAATTCCACCACAACTCTTTTTCATTCGCCATGTTTTTGTTCTCTCCCTTAGCTTTACTTTTTCCCCTCTCAATCACTCTTTAGATTCAGCCAAAAACTAAAGGCAGACACTTGAAAAACTTGAACAACTTTGTTCTCAAAGCAAACTGAATGAAACTATTTTCCACCTGGCAAAAAATGCACGAAAATCATTTGGTTCACGCACAAAGCTAAGCCCTAACAAGTGCAGACAACAACAAAAGCAGTCCGAATGAACCCTGGAGATGGTAGAGAGCTCATACAAACAAAAATCTAGAGCGGAGAAAGGGTATAAAAATGTATACAAAAAAGGCAGCCAACAAATTTGTATGCCAGCGAACCGTAAGAGATAGCGAGGAGCGGACTGAATGAACTTGCATCTGTGTGCGTGACTGCTTTGGATGTGTTTTATCTTTTTGTGAGTCTGCCATGGCTTTAATGTACATATCTGTGTGAGACTGCTCTGGTCCGTATCTCTGGGACAGTCTGTGTCTGTGAGCGTAAAGCATAAAACACACTGGCAGCTCGCATTTTATGCAAAGCACGTTTCACTCCTTTTTTTTGGTTGCACCCAAGCAAAAAGTTCAGTAGCGGAGGATATACTACGAGGTGCGGTGGGCCAAGGCGAGACGCTGTCGGGAAAGACACATAAAAATGTCATTTCCTTCCGCTCGCGTACTTCCACGGAGTTCACAACCTGCCCATAAATGCTCCCATATGAGCAAGCCCTCGAAAAAGCTGCCCCTACAAATCATCGACAGTCGGGCGAAGCACCCAAGCATCCTCCCTCTTCGCCTGCATCCATCAGATCCTGAGCTCGTCGTCAGAAATTCGCATGGCGAAAAAGTTTTTTGGGTGCGGTCCTTGACATCGCGTACGACGCATGACACTCATCTGCGTGTATGTGTGTTTGTGTGTGTTTTTTCGTGTGGCATGCCTTTGGGTGGGTGCTTGAGATTCGCAGGGTTGCCAGCCGTTTGGGGCTTCTCGTTTCGAATTCACGATGAACTCGATTTTACGACGGGACCAGGACCCCCATTTCCACCATCCATGGACCAAGGCAAGGCAAGAGCTCGGCAGACGATGGATATGCCGACGTTAATGCCGGCATCTCTGTCCTTGCCGGCTCTGGTAGTTGTAGTAGTTTCAACCCAACGCCCACGCAAGGCACACGAAGTGGCTCCCTGGCCTCAGGAATATTTGATGAGTTGTACAAAATTTAGACCGTTGAAACTTTTCTGTTTGCAGTTTTCTGCTTCTCTCGGTCCTGTTTTAGTATTCTACCCCATTCTCTCCCTTCTGAGGTTACATTTGATTTGTAGTTTCAACAGAAAATTGTGTTTGCCCACACAATTTGCTGAAATACATTTTCATTTGGGTCATTAGTTGGAGGTCTCCTTCAGGGGTCGTAGTCAAGATGAATCATTTATATTTGGATATTGGAAGGCATTTAGAGTTCCCAATCTTAATGATGATTAAGACTATGGTAGACTATATATAAATGTGCTTTAGTCTACTCGACGCTGTTGTATCAATTTAAATAGATTTCTTAAATATTAAAATGGTATTTTGTGTGCAAAGTTTCACCAATTTTAAGTATCAACTAAGACAAATAAAAAGACTTCAAAGACATTTTTTAGCCAGCGACAATACGATTAGTAAAAGCTTTCTAAATACTTAAATACTAGTTCGAGTTGAATACTAAATTAATTTACATTAAGACTTTATATAGCATATAGCACTTTTGCTGTCAGTTAACTATGAGAAGACAAGTTGATGAGTCCTTTCCACAACTTTCCTTTTTTAATATTTAATATTTTAATATCATTTTCTTTGCAATTTTATTGATTATATTTAAGTTTATACCTAGAAACTTAATTCTAAGCTAATCCTTCATAAAAAATAAGTTTTATTTTAATTTTAATAAACAAAACATATGAAAAACATATATTAAAAACCACAAAATATCGATAGCCATGAACCATATTCATTACATTCAATTAACAAACAGTATATTCTATCAAGCATCCTAAACATATCTTAAATTTGCACTTATCTTTCTTTAAACTAAACTAAAATTGATTAATTCATAGAAAATAATTGGTGCATACTCACTCAAGCTATTGTTGTACATTATGATGATTATTCATTATCATAATTAGGTTTCTTGTGAATATTTACGATTAACATTTAGACAACAACGACATTTACAACATGAACAACATTGACATTGACATCAAAACGACACCAAAAATATGCATGACAAATAGACGTAGTATATTCCATTACAACATCAAGTACATACCCCAGAGATTTTTACATAACGCGCACTTTTGAGAACGAATTTGGAATTAAATATTTAATCATTTATGATGGCATTTTGCCATTGCTTTGCGGCTTTGGGCCTTTGTACACTTTTTATATCAACTTATGTTAGAATTATTTACACAGCATTTTCACTTTTCATTTGATTCTGTTTTCATACGGTTTTCCATTTGTGTCGAGGCTCGAGTTGAGGTTTGGGCAAAAAATATGTGGCCGTCGTATGTTCTTGGTCGTGGAAATCGGTCTCGAATCATTCGGTCTTTCTTTTGTTCTTTGTTGTCTGTTCGATTGTCTGTCTGTCTGTCTGTATGTCCGGTTACCATTCTTGGGGATATATTTAATGGCTTTTATCTCTTCGTTTCTTGGGCGCTTTCTCCTCGATGTATGGCGTATGTGTGTCCTGAATGTTTTGAGTAGTGGAAGAAGCTCTTAGCAGCAGCTGGTGCCAGTATACAACGGTCATCTGTGCCTCAAGTTCGCTCAGCACTGGGCTGGGCGCGTATCTACGTGTAAGCGCAGCACCAAGCGCACTAGTTGACGCCTAAACGTCTACTACGAAATGCGTTTGTTGTAGCAAACCCCAATTTCGAAAAATTCCAAATGGCGGTACACACACACACGCACACACAGTTGCTGGGATTGCACCCATACAGATGTATCTGAGCAGAGCAGAGCAGAGCAAAGCAGAGCCGCAGCTGCGCAGCATCCGCTTCGGCTCTCTGTTGGAGTCAGAGCCGCGGTCTCGGTCTCCGGTCGCTGCTTTGTGATTTATGTACAAAATGGCAAAAAGCAAAAACAAAATAATACAAAATACACTCACACACACACATACACATACACACACACACATACACATACATCTTGGCTACTCTCACAGATGCAGCATCCTTCTCTCACAAATGCAAACGCAGCCGCTGCCGCGTCGACTTAATCCCAATAGTGTCCTGCTTCAAGGGGGTGTGGTGGCAACCCCCTGGCCAGCACCCGGGCATGGTTCTCTTTATTACATAGTTACTTATATACTCCGTTGGATTCTGTGTGTATGGGTTTGTATCTGTGTGTGTGTAGAGCGTATATACACAGACAGACTGTTGCTGCCGGCTTTCTCGTTGATGTTGAGCTTTTTTGAGTGATTCGCAGGAGAGAATTTTGAGTGGAATTTCTGGGATATCCAAAGAGAGGAACTCAACATTATTTGATGATTTTTGGCTATAAAATACAAATTATGAATGGTTAACAAATGATTTTAGTTATGATTTATAGGAAATATGCGTTTAAAAGGTGAGTCATATTCGTTTCGTTTCTTAGAAAAGATTTTGAAATATTCAACTCTCCAATGGGGAATGGAGGAATACAACCATAAAATATATTTACTAAAATATTACATAACAATTGTGATGCTGACTATGCCTCACACTCAAACTGCCCAAAATGTGCCCTGAACTACGCTGCTTGACACCACCTCAGATCATCCCTTCACCACAACGATCCCCCTCTGCCACATCCCATTCATTCTTGAGCCCAACAAAAATTACATTTCAGGCTCACCCAAGACCCCAGATGAATGAACAAACTTTTGCTCAAAGCTTCCTCCAAAATTAAGCTTTAGTCCTGGACTCACTCAAAAAGCGTTTTTTTATGTACGACGCGGTACGCTGGAGGAAAGTTTTTGGTATCTGGCTTTTACCTACAAAACAGCAAGGTGAGAGAAAACTCTGCCAGCAGAGATAACAGCAGCAGCAGAGCCATCATCAGAAGTAGCAGCAACAGCAGCAGCAGAGGTATAATAAAAATCCATTTTTATAGTCCCGACTGAGCCTGTGGACCCAGCGACTGTTGCCTGTGGGACGTTGGACAGAAACAACCCCACAGATAGGGAGAACGAAAAACAAAAAAAAAAAAAACATACACAGATTTTGTGGAATGGGAAGAGGGTGATATTGGTGGTGTTGCTGTTGCTGCTGCTGGCGGTGGTGGTGGTTACCAAAAATGTATGAAATTTTACTGCCTGCCAACGTCAACACGAACTTCAAGCTCTGCTGATGCCACGGTCGCTGCCACAATCTCTGCCATAGCCTCTGTTGCTGCAGAACTCACTGTTGTTGCCTCTGCCACATTCGCTGCCTCTTCTGCTGCTCAGGTTGCTGTTGTTGTTGTGGAGTGGCTCCGAATGAGCGCGTGGAATGTTGCCATATGCCGCCATATGCATGTACAAATGTACACTCTCCACTTAGATTCTATATAGCTGTGCCACGGTGTGTGTTGTTTGCGTACTACGTTTGGTACAGTCGCATGGCAGCAGAGACTGCGACTGTGGCAGCGACAGAGGCAGAGGCAGCAACAGTGACGGTGACGGTGACTGCGACGCAGACAGCAGCAATAATGTCCGTCCGTCCACAACTGCTCGAACGAACAGACTTTTGACTGTGCGACGGGGTAACCACTTTTTGTGCCTTACGATGCTCAGGCTTTTAGTTGTTGTTGTTGTTGATGTTGTTGATGTTGCTCTTCTTTGATTGCAAAGAAACAGGGTGCCTGCAAAGATTGCAAGCGATTAGGATTGGAGTTTTACATAAATTCTATTAAAAAATAAACAAAAAATGAAAGGTTCATCTATAATTTAATAAATAAATTTGCACCCGAAATTTCCAGACATCACACATAAACAGAAATTAATTCCGATTAATCTGCTCCTTAAACCATAGCAATTCCTCATTATATTCCTTTATTATAATTGAGTCTATAACTGAACCTTCCCAAACCACCCTGTACCCAGCCATATTTAAGTTGAACAAGTGTGTAAGCACATAAACATAGAAATGGAATTAAGTTTGCATAGCAAAAGAAAATAAACTGCTAAAATTATAATAACACGACGACGAGCTACTGCGGGGGACTGGGTTTAAAAAATTGAAACTAGCGTAAAGCGGGCGACACCACAACATACAACAACAAAAAGGACCAATTTACACACACTTACACAACACAGGGACAGCAAGACAGGGGAACAGTGACGGGGGTGTGGGGGGTGGCCAGGCGAGAAAGCTGAAAGAAAAAATAAAGGGGAAAAAAGAGTAGAACTCGGTATGTAATTTATAATATCCTTTGTCCTCTGCCGGCTTTTGTGCTCTGTGAAAAGTGAAAATGTATCTCTATGTGTGTGGGTGTGTGTAGCACACATGTACACATGTACTGTGTGTGTGTGTGTGTTAAATCCACACATATATAGTCACTTTGGTTCACACTGCCAGAGTCACAGATATAGACACAACTGTTTTGGTCCAAAACAGAACACAGATATAGCTACCAATTCGTTGCTACACACAAATATAGCTACATATTCTTTGGCTCACAGACGCAGATACACATTCAGGCACACAGAGACGCACAGATACAGCTACAGTTAGTGTCCGTCGCATTACTTTTAGCGTGGCTTTTTCGCCGTTTCGTCGTTTGTGCCGGGCAAATAGTTAAAACTAAAATAAATTTAGTTGTTGTGAGCGAAACAAACACACACACAGACGTAGTAGAGAGACAGACAAAAGATAGCAGCGACGCCATCTTTGCTCTGCTCTCACGCTGATAAGTATGCTACGCTTGTTTGGATGCTCCTAGCCCCAGACCCAGCCCCAGCTCCAGCCCCAAACCCCTCCTACTCGTACTCATGCTCCAGCATCTATTTCGAATGCTGCTGCACGAAATCTCATTATATTTGTTTTATTTTATTTGGTGCCACGTCTTCGTCGTTTGCAGCAGCTTCTTTGCTTCTTTGCTACTTTTGGTTCTCCTTCGCTTTTGGCTTTTATGTCTATTTCCTATGCTTTTTGGTGGATGGAAGGGGGTGGGGCGAGGCTAGGCGAGTACTTTTGTGTGCACGTAACTAACTTCTGGCCATACCCAGTGCTTGCAGGTCCTTGGCAGTGTCCCTGGCTCACATTGTCATCTACTTACTTACTACTTAATGCGTGCTTAGTTATTGTTTTAGTGTGGCCTTTTGTCTCAAAATTATTAACAATGGACGTTGCCTGACAACCGCCTGCCTGCCTTCCGCACTATATCCCCCGCCCCGATGCATCCACGGTTGGGACGGGTTGACTCGAGTTGAGCTGGCTTTCGATGGGTCTGCTTCTGGACTGGTTCCACTCGGGGCTTCCAAGAGAAAGACCCACGGTAATAGCATTTAATGCACCTGCACACAGACACACACACACACACACACACAAATGCAGTTAAGTTGCTTTGTTCCCCGCACTGGCATTGTCTGCCACACGCACACACTTGAGAGACACCATCATCATCATCAGCAGCATCATCATCATCATCGTGGTTGGTGGTGGCCATCGTTATCATGATTGTAAGCGGCTTTATAAATGCTTCATTTTACGTGTGTTTGTTCATTATTTATTTACCTTTAGTAGCGCTTAATTTTCACTCACTGCCACTCGCGCTCTTCTCCTCTACCTGCCTCTGCGCATCTCTTTCTCTCTCTTTATGTGCCTGTGCCCATTGTGAGCCTTTAGTTAAATTGTCAAATGTAAAGCTAATGATCTAATTTTATATTTATATCCCGGCTATTTCCATTATAATGATGCTGCATTAAAATATTGCATTTTAAATTTGAAACCTTTTAAATATTTAAATCCCGTTTTATGCTCCTGAATGTTGAATGATTCCAGGCGTTCCAGGTTGGCAGTTTTTGGTACCCTTTTTTGGGGGGTTTTTGTACCCGTACTCAAAAAGAGTTAAGGGGTATATTGTATTTGTAGTAAAAGTGGATGTGTGTAACGAAGAGAAGGAAACGTCTCCGACCCCATAAATAGCATCAATAGCCGAGTCGATATAGCCATGTCTGTCTGTCCGTCCGTCCGTCCGTCTGTCCGTCTTGTTTGACGCCTAGTTCTGAGAGACTTAAAGAGCTAGCGCAACCAAATTTTGTTTCGAGACTCATGTGATATCACACTATTACAAGTGTATTTCAAAATTTCGCAACGATTGTCTGAGTACGGGTATAAAAGTAGAGTCGCGTCCAGAAGCGACTCACACGTTCCTTCTCGTTTAAGGTAAATTTAAAAGCTAAGCAACACTGTATTCAACGTCAGAAAGAACTGATACAATTTTGGGAAACACAAACTACGAGAAATTATATTTAATAACAACACTTTGGGTAATCTCATATAAAGCAGTCATATAGACAGTGGTTAGGACCAAATTCAGATCGATAGAAATTTCAAGTACTCGCCATGGAGAACCAGTTGGTGGGCGACAATTATCTGGTGCATAAACGAATTGGTGGTGGAGCCTTTGGCGAAATTTATAGTGGCATTTGCGTGAAGCATAAAACCAAAGTGGCCATCAAGATTGAGTCACACGAATCAAAATGCCCGCAGCTGATGAACGAGGCCAATGTGTACCGGGCTTTAAGCGATAGTCCAGGGTTTCCCACCTTTCTTTACTATGGCAACGAGGGCAAGTACAAGGCCATGGTGATTGAGCTCCTGGGACCATCACTGTGTGATCTCATGCACAAGTGCGGGCACAAATTTTCACTAAAGACCATAATTATGCTCGCCGATCAGCAGATGGTACGGCTGGAGGCTTTACACACCCTGGGCTACATCCATCGCGACATCAAGCCCGAAAACTTCCTGATGGGGCTGGGCAACAAATCCAATAAGGTGTTTCTGATTGACTTTGGCATGTCACACTCGTACATGGATCCCGATACGCAGCATCATATTAACTTTCGCTCGGTTGGCTCTGTATTCGGCACCTTGCGCTATTCATCCCTCAATGCCCACAAGGGCATTGAGCAGTCGCGTCGCGATGATCTTGAATCCCTCATGTACTGCCTGATATACTTTTATCGGGGAACACTGCCATGGATTGGCCTGACCGCCGACAACGAAAAGCAAAGGACTGAAATGATCGTAGAGAAGAAAAAAAGTTCACACATCGACGATCTGTGCCAGACGTTTCCACCCTTGATCACTCTGCTCATGAAATATGTTCGCAACCTGCGCTTCGGTGAGGATCCCGACTATGTGTATATGCGTCAGATGCTTCGCATAGTTTTTCGTGATCTGAACTATGTCTACGACTTGAAATTCGATTGGACTGGACTGGGCGACGAGGATGAGCAGAATGATGACGAGCAAGTAAATTGCTGTAGGCACATAGAATCGACTGAACCGTCGAGCTCTCGTTATTTCTCCTTGACTGAACTGTCCAGTCGTAACTTTTTGGCTCGCCAACGCAAAGTTTTATAATGTTATGCAAGATTTTTGTTTTTAACAATGGATTTCCATAAAATAAAATTGGGTTAAAAATTAAATATAATGTGTATTAATAATTTTAAAAAACTAACAAAAAACGCATACTATAATTTACAAATAATTGAGTTAAGTTTTAGGTGTTTTACTTGAAAGTTTCGCCAGGAAATTAATCAACATATTTAATTCAAAATAAAAAACTAGCTCATTCAGAGAGTGACCATAGCACTATACAAACAAAAACATAAATAAAACTTGACAACCCTAACAATGTGTTAAACGTCAAAATCAACTCAGTGCAGTTTCGCCTCAACAAAAAAGTACAAAATTATTTCTAAACAAAAAAGTCCAGAGCTCAGTCCTTTGGAAGTCCGTAGCCACAAGAGCGAGCTGTGGCTACACCATAAACGAATTCAGAAAAAATCAAGACGAATTCCAAGACCCTAGCAACGATGGAGGACAACAATCCCAGTGGACGCAGCCGAAGGGCAACACTGCGTATGGATAATCAGTTGGTCGGCGGCAAGTACCGGGTGGTCAAGCGCATTGGTTCGGGTTCGTTTGGCGACATCTATCTGGGCGTTTGCTTGAAAGACGCTGCCGAGGTGGCCATCAAGGTGGAACGAAACGAGGCCAAGTATCCACAGCTGGCGTACGAGGCCAAGATATACCAGATTTTGGCCAAGAGGCCAGGATTTCCAACACTCGAGCACTACGGCTGCGAGGAGCACTACAAGGCCATGGTGATCGAGCTGCTGGGACCCTCGCTGGAGGAGCTCTTCTCGACGTGCAAGCGTCGCTTCTCCATGAAGACGGTGCTGATGCTCGCCGATCAGCTGCTGACTCGCTTGGAGAGTCTCCACAGCATTGGATTCATTCATCGCGACATTAAGCCGGACAACTTCCTGATGGGCGTGGGCAAGCAGTCGAACAAGCTGTTCCTCATCGACTTTGGTCTGTCCAAGCGTTATCTGGATGCCGAGTCTCGTCTGCATATTCCCTTTCGCAAGGATCGCAATTTGACGGGCACCGTACGCTATGCTTCCATCAATGCCCAGCAGGGCATCGAGCAGTCGCGTCGCGATGATCTGGAATCGATGTGCAACTGCCTGATGTACTTCAATCTGGGCAAGCTGCCCTGGCAGGGCATCACCGCCACCAACAAGAAGCAGAAGTACGAGATGATACTGGAGAAGAAGAACGGCACAAAGATCGAGGAGCTATGCAAGACGTTTCCAGCCGAATTCGCTGTGGTCATGAAGTACATTCGTGGCATGCGCTTCAACGAGGATCCCGACTACACCTATATGCGGAAACTGTTTCGCCTTCTAATGAACTCTCTGGGCTACCAATTGGACAATGTGTTCGACTGGACGCTGCTGAAGAAACAGAAGCTGGAGCGCGAACGCGAGCGTGACCAGGAGCGAGCACGTGAGATAACCGGAGCACGTCTAGCCATGCAAAATAGGGGCGATCTTAGCTCAGTGCTCAAGTGGAGTCACTGTGCCGTCGGCGATATGTCGGCAGCCAGCAAGAGAAAGTAACACGACGATTACTTTCCTACACACTTTCCAAAATTAGTTCATTACAATATTGTCACTTAACACGAATGTTGGAAAAGATTTGAGGCTGGGCAGCTACTTTTGGCTGACAAATGGTGGACACTTGACTCAACAATGTTTCATTATTTACATGCCGCATTAAAGCAAATTGCTGTTGGCTTAGGCTGTCATTTAAAAATTATTTAAAGCAAGAAATCAATTGAATATTTAATGGAGAACGAAACACCTAAGTTTTCTATTTTAATAAAATTCTTCCCCTGAATTTTGTGGACAGAGAAACAGTGAGACAGAGAGAGTGGAAAGGGAACTTAATAAACTGTCAAATTGTCATGTAAACGGGAAAGAGCTGCCAACCGAAAGTTTTCCACCTCGAAAGGAAGTTGGTAAAAGCGGGACAGAGTGCTGGGTTTATTTACGCTACTTATTTATTGAGTAGCGGACAGTATAGTGGAGTACAGCATTCCCAAGTTATGAGAAAACAAAATACATTTTGTAGTAGAAACCCAACAAAAGTTCACTCTACAGACTCCGAAACCTAGCAAAATATAGTTCTGCCAACCACAAAGAACATTTTATTAGTTTCTTTTCGCGTTGCTTTCATTTTTGTGGCAGCAAAAATAAGTGGAAAAGTTGCATTTTACTTTTCATATATATATATATAAATTTAATTTAATTTGGCAGGAGTGCCATGTCGCGACCCCGTCGTCTTTAAGCCAACTGGCTTAAAGACGACGGGGTCCGACTGGCTACTTATTTATTGAGTAGCGGACAGTATAGTGGAGTACAGCATTCCTAAGTTATGAGAAAACAAAATACATTTTGTAGTAGAAACCCAACTACTTACTTACTTATATATATATATATATATATAGGTATACGTAGTTGTGTTACAAAAGGTTGGCTTAAAGACGACGGGGTCGCGACATGGCACCTGCTGCCAAATTAAATTCCCCAGAGGACCATAGAGAAATGAGAGAAAAACTACATGGCTATGACAGACTGAAAACTTCAATAATTTATGATGCAGGCAGTGAAGGCTACGAGTTGAGAGGGGAGAAACAACGACGGAATCATTTTGCCATTTGGAGTAATTTTTCTTTTCTCTCTCTCTCTTTCCGAATCTCTGTGTTGCGAAGGGAAAACTTTTCCCAGGAAACAGAAAACATAATTAAGTGTTGTCTTGAGTTGGGCGGATAGTTGACATGACAAACAGTTGATAAAAAACAGCAAGAAGTGGAAAAGCGCAGAAAAGATACGAGAAAAATTACAAATTCCATTGGGGAAAATAGTTGAAAATCACGGCTGGGCGGTATACCGTCTGATCTCACTAGAAATGTGGCTAATAAAGCGGCATGACAAGTGGCAAGTGGAAAACAAAATGCCAGAAAATTGTGAATGGTCCTGCGGCGCTCGTCTGGGGCGTTCGTCTTGGCTGTGACACCTTTCGCGGGCCTTGACAATGACAACTGGTTGGTATGTCGGCGTATGATAAATTGTTCAACTGACAGGTGACTTGAATGGTATGGAAATTTCGATCGCAAAAACCTTTCTACACGGTGACGCACACAGCAAACACCTGTGTCCTGAATGGGCGAGTGGGCACAGACCCCCCCACCCTATTCAGTAATGTAATTGCACATTTCGTTGTGTGAATGCTAAGGGAGGTGTTTATTTAATTTGCCGAGTGAATGGCGTCTACGTGTATGCCATTTGCTTATTCAAAGTTTGTCCAATTTGATGTGACAATTTCTAGTATTTTCCTTTTCCCCCATCAAATGGAAAATAGTTAGCCATGCCATGACTAAAATAGGTGAATGGATGGTGCAGAATACAAATGGAAATGGACTTAAATGTAAACTTTCGAATGAAGTGTGAAATGTGAGGAGAATGCAATGACACTGTAGAAGCAGACAAAAGCGTAATTTAAACTTTTCCATACCCCCACACACAAAAGGAGACTTGTATTGAGAGGGAAACACCAAAGACAATATAACTATATATATATATATACTTTTATTGTCTTTGGAAACACCTACATAAGAAACGTGAGAATCGAATAATGAACAAAAGTATTCAAGCTGATGTATTGGAAAAATGGGAATTATTATAATAAATTGAGAGACGATAGCACGATAGCATATGAGTATGCTATCCGCTCAACCACCTGAAAAATAGGAGAACTTCGTGGAACAGCTCATATCAGCACACACGAAATATGAGTAGACCACAGAATGGACAGCATAAACATGACAAGCACACAGATAGTTTGTTTGTTTATTTGTCAAATATTTCCCATTTCACTAATAGATATACAGATTTTTCAATAAATATAAAACTATTCCATTCCCACAGGGGATTTATGAAAGAACAAAGCTCTTTTAAATTGATGATCTAGTGCCCGACCCAAGCGCCAGCGAGAAATGCTTTTAAAATAAGCAAAAATCTATTTTAATGCACATCTGGATTATATTCCTCTACTATCGTACCATTGTTTTGCCGGTCAACCCACTTAATTCCCTCGAAAGTGTTGAGCTGAAAAATTGCAAAACTAATCTATTCGACAACTTGCGGTTGAATCTACCTACCTCGAATCTATTCAGCTCTCAGGGTAGACCATTAACATCAACAGTGAACTGTGTGGCTGTAGCTGAAGGGAAGAAGTGGAAAAAGTTGTTGTGCAAGCTCTACTTTTGCCAGCGTTTATTTTTCAACCTGAATAACGTGAAACCCAATGAGATAATACAAAACCAAAAGCACCACAGTGTAGAGTACCAGCAGCTCTTAACTCTCAGCGGCAGTCTCAAAGTTTTCACTCAAATAATTGCTTCTACCGTGCACTAATAGATGGGGATTTCCACTCCCTTTTATCTGCACCCCCCAGCACACCAAAAAATCAGCACAATAATCCTTTTGCCAGGCTAAGTCGCAAGGCAACCAAAAAACCCTGAAAAGTAGTGCGAATTCTGTTAGTTTTTTGTCTTGGCTCCCACAATAGAAGCTCCTCTTCTGCTTTGTTCCATTTTCGGTTTCACATACATTCTGAATTATTTATCAAGTGCTTTTTGCCGAGAAGCAAAAAGTAATTATGTGTAATGTGGCGTATGCGCAATGTTCAATGCCATTTTCCCAAAAGACATGGCAAAGACATGAAAATTAATTAGTTTACCAACAGCAGCGATTGTCTTTGTTCTGGTCTCTCGCTCTCTCTCTCTCTCTGTGCGAAGCCTTCCTGGAATCGATTTGCGAGCACAGGTGCACGGGCAACTTAAGCAGATTTCACTGTCTGTTGGTCGAAAAGTGTACGAAATAAAAAGGAAAAGCCCATCAAAGTGGTCGTAAAGCAAAAAGGGGATGCCGAAAATAATGCCTCATGCTGTCTAAACAAAAGGCACAGCAAAGTATGGGATAGACACACAGGAATCGAATGTCATTAAAAGGCGATGGAAAGGGCTTCGAGCCGAGACCAGAGCTCCCATCTGACTGACGGACTCACAGACTACCACCACGGGGGGGATGGCCTCGAAGCATCATGTTGAGAGCTCATTAAAACGAATACGAATTTAATGGTACTTAAAGCGGAAATTGCCTGGCAAGTTTCCGCCATGGTAAGCACACAAGCAACAGCAGCAGCATCACTCATAGACACTCAGATTGAGTGAGAGTAAGTGGGAGAAAGGTGGAGAGAATACAAGAGAAAACTAACTGGAGAAGCCAAGCAGCCACCACCCAAGTCAAGCCAGTAGCCAACTTAGATCGAAGTGGCCTGGAGTAAAGCACAGGCACAACAAAGCTTTTACGAGCTGAAAAACTATTAGTGGCAGCAACAGCAAAAACTAGACCCACAATAGAGGCGCTACACTCTGGCAACAAATCCAGACAACAAACACACCCACCTTGAACAGGAGAACTAGGACCCTGCTCACCTATGAGTGGGCGGTTTTCCGTTTTTTTTTTTTTCTTTCTTCTTTATTCTGTCAGGGTTTTCCTTTTTCTATGCAACGCTTTTTGTGTGCTAAATGAAGCCATCGTACACACGAACAAAGCCGGTGACTGCAGAGAGTATGAACAAGGAAAACAACAAAAAAACTAAAATCCAAAGGGAAGCCTAAGTAAACAGATATTTATGACGAAACTAGGTGCCCTTAGAAATTTAAAATTGATAAAAAAAAAACAGGAAATAGGTTTTTAAAATCTGATCTACAACATTATTGAACTCTTCACATCTTTTCTATGTATCAAAACTGCATCATATTTGAATTTAAAATGCGATTTTTAATACAAACTGAGTAAAATTAAATAGAATAGATTCAAATGGCTTTTTTAATACGTACATATTTAATCTTAATAGAAAACACTTTAAAATAAATATAATATATTAAATCCAAACACAAAAAACTTTAAAATAAATATAATATATTAAATCCAAATACAAAACACTTAAAAATAAATATAATATATTAAATTTATATATGAAATTTTCATATTTATATCAATATATAAATGAAAAATATTCAATATTAATACAAGCACTCTTGGATGAAAACTAATGGCATAAGTGACTGAAAATATTAACATTTTAGGGATTTCTTCTATCGGTGTATAAATTCGCTGATAAACCTAACCAAATTGCATTCCTTTTTCCGCATTTTATGGTATCAGTTTCTGCTTGTTGGCTAAAACTTTAAAATATACTTTTTTTATTTTTTACAACTAAAAGTTTACCTTGCTGGAAAGAGTATACCGATAACAATATGAAAAGGGAAATTTTCCAACAATGCTGACCATGCCCAAGCGGCAACAGTGTGAAAAACGGCGACGCCATTTTGAGACGCACAAAAGTATGTTTTAATTGAATGTTTGTTAGCGTGCCACACAGCATCCTCATCGGTGGTGCAGTAACGTCTGGCCCGAGTCCCCCTCCCCTCTCTCTCTCTCTCTCTCACTGCCACTCTGCACACGAAAAACATATGTACTGGGGCATATGCATGCTACAAAATGTTTGAACATTCACCGTATACATATAGTCGTACTCGTACTCGTATGCATGTCAGCGACGCCCCTAATGGCAATACCATTCCATGTACTTTGAGTTTTCAATTTCAGCTTTTTGCCAGCTGAATTGCCGAAAGAGTAGGCGGAACAGAATGTAAAGGGAAAACATATGAGTACCAGCAAATGGAGACCATGTCCCTTCGAGCTTTGGCTTTCATCTGCCAGCCATTTCGATTAGTTCAGTGGACCTTTAGGCTCTCGGATTCTCAGTATTAATATCTCGCTTATTGCGAAAACGAAATTGATGGTCGAGATTCATATTAAACTGGTGGTCGTTTTTCTGTCAAAATTTGATCAAACATACGTATGTGTGTGGAACAATCCTTGTAGTATGAGAAGTTTATATTCCAGTTCGACTGATGGAAATACAAGTATGCGGCCATTTCTTATGGCCACGCTTACGGGGTATCAAACACATACTGTCTTATTTCACCTATGAATTTTTTGCCCATTACAGTTAAGGTTACCTGTCTCGAATTGAACCCAAAGCGTAAAGAATTTTCTGCATCAGTCAGCCAAAAAGTTCCATCGATATGCGAGACGGTAAGGGACAGGACGCTTTTGTTTGGAGCTGTTACATTTTGCTTGTCTAGGCAGCTTTGACTGCCAAATCAACGATATGAAATTTTCCATTTGCCATGTGCAGATTTATGTGGAAGGCATGGAAGAGGAGGGAGAGCCCTGATAACTTTTACCATCCATCATCTGGCAGCAGAACACTTTTATTTTTGTGAAGAATAGAATTCATAACGAATTAGAGAGAGAAAAAAAGGCACTTGACTATTTACAATTTATAATTCTTATGAGCAACAAGATGGAGCCATACCTCTCCCTCCCCAGGAACTAACTACAACCCAAAGGACGAACCATTCACATGGCAACCGCCAGAACATACACAACCGACTTTCAAGTGCACTTAGCTGCCAAAAAGTTAATAAAAATAAGTGCCTCTTGGCCATTGCCGAGGGCCCTGGTGGAGATGAAGTCCCAGACTCGGACTGGACCTGGACTGAGCCCCAGGGTCGGGGGTCATATGAAGTGCCCGACTGACTTGGACTTTTGCTAGTTACTGGCACGGACCGGCATTAGTAATTTAGATTGCTGGCGAATAACTTTTGCCAGCTGCAAACCGTTACTGTCCATGTCCGTGCTCGTGCCCAGTGTACGTTCTCCTCGAGGCGCCAGCATTTGTTAACTTAAAGCTCAAGACACGAAAATACCACAAGCTACAGAAAATTGCACAAACAATTTCGGAAGCCCTCGAAGGCAGTCGGGCGGAAATTTTTCATGCTACGCAGGATGTTGGCCCAGCCATTGACAATAATTGTTGTTGTTCGGTAACAACAATTTTCCCAAAAAAAGAATAAAAATAAAGTTGAAACTAGCCAAATGTCGACGAAAATCTCGTTAAAGTATGCAAATAAATGGGAGTTTTTGAATTGCCTTCTTGGGTCACATTTTCGGTCAGCTTCCGTTTGGGAAAATGTTTTTAAGATTTTATACTTGAGCCGAAAGTGGAAGCTTTCGATGTAGAACTTTTTTTCAGTCTATAAAATAAAAGAAAACACTACTGAAACTTGGAAATCTTATTAAACATTAACAAAATTTAATGCAAAACCACAGTGGTTAATAAGAATACTTTAGAAATACAATTTTCCTGGCCTAATGGTCTCCTGGCTTATGTTGTAAAATACTCATAGAATAAAATGATTTTTCTGAAAAATAAAACCACAGCAGAACTCAGCAAAAAAACCCAAAAAAAATAAATAAACCAAAAAATATCAATAAACTTAGGCCTTGACATTTAATGTAACAATTAAAAAAGCTAATTACACTGACTTTATAGAAAAATTTTAACATAGTGCATATGAAATGTTTCCGGGGTACTCAGCCAAATTTATGTGAGCCCAGAGACGTGGGACGGCATCCAAGAATTTAATTTACTTAGGGAAAATGTGGCAACTGGAGAAAAGAAGAGTGCACAAGTCAGCAGCTAAGACCCGGTAATCGCATTTCTAATTAAGTGCGAATTTCTAGCACACGCAGCACCCTCAGCTTTCGTTCTGGAAAATTGTGTTGTCGCCTAGTTTATTTCTCCTTTTTTTTCCTTACATTTTTTTGTCCTTCGCAAGCTGAATTTAATTAAATTTCCACACTTCAAAGCGCTGGCAATGTGTAAAATGTCCTCAAACCATGTTTCAGCCACCCCCAAACCAAAACCTAAACCAAAAACCCAAACGAAAACGAGAAATGCCAACTTGAAAAATAAATAGAAAAGACGATAGATGGGGGTGGTGTAAGGTGGGTGTTAAACAGAAGAAAAAAAATGGTTATAATAAAAAGGAAATCTTAATTTGTCCTCCTTCGTTATTTGCGCTTCAAGTCGGTTTCCTTCAGGTTACAAAATTTTGCAGCGAAGTCTGCCTCATTTTGTGCTTTTCTCCCTAATTTTCGTTTCCTTTTGCCATGGATTCCGTTTGCTCCTTTTCCCCTAGATTCTTTTTTTCTCCCATTCCCATTCCCTTGATTCATTTTTTCCTAGGTTCTCTGTTCGCCGTGCTCTCTTTGTCTTTTGCTTTGTTGGTTTGCTTTAGCTTCCAGTACTAATTAATTTCGATTCATTGAGCACTTTTACAAGAAATTGCACACCCACTCAATGTGGGAGCGTATCTGGGTGCCACAATATATCTGCTAGTACGTGCCACATTCCCTTTCCACACCGCTATTCGTATTCGCATTCCGTTTTCGATTGCCATTGCCATTGCATTACTTTTCACCGGGAGCACGGTAACCTTACTTCTTCTTCGTTTGGCCATTTTTTCCTCTCTGGCTTTTCCATCGTCATCGCATTTTCCTTTGCCAGGGTTTTCACTTGCAGCAGCAGTAGCATCAGCAGCACAAGAGGCAGCAACAGCAGAAGCACCAGCATCATCAAAGGCGGTCTCTGAATGCCTCAACAAATGAGCGTTTCAAATTGTTGCCAACAAATTTGCTGCCATTGAAGAAATTGCTTTCTACTTCTGTGCGAAAAAGTAAGGGGCCAAATGTTAGACAGACCGAGACGAGGAAAGCTCCCTAACAATGGCTCTCTGCACTTCTTTTCCCTCCCCACACACTGCTTTGTGTAGGTGTGTATTCTTTTATATTTCCTACATTTTCCCTGTTGGCCTTATCGATGTGTCAATTAAATGGTTTTATTGTAATACATGTGCTAGAGCTGGCATTAAGCTCGAGTATACATATCCCCAGCCTGTCAAGGATCTCACGAGCTTAGCTCAACCGACTGAGACACTTGCTATCGCTCTCTGACATTTCAAATGGGAAAACGGGAAAATAATACCAAGAAATTGGCAGGTCTAAGCCGAATAAATCAATTAATGATAGCTGCAGAGTTCTGGGATTGGTTTTGTTCCGTGTTTTAAGTACTAACAAAGGGATGTCTCTAGTTAATAATATAAAATGTTCATTAAAGTGATTAATGCACATCAAGAACTCTTTAAAATACCAATTAAATGATTTTCCATTAAAATTTTCTCTATAACAAACAAACAAAATTCAAAGAACTTTAAACTTAACTCTTTTGCCAAACCTAATTAATTTTGCATAATTATTAGCACGAAAACTCTGTGAAAATTTCATTTTAGAACACGAAGTGTTTGCTCATAGCTGCAGCCATGGATGCATATTTATTCTGGTGGAAAGTACAAATTAATATAATTACCATAAAGTTTACTCTTCTTTTCACAGAATATCCAAATGGTTTCGGATTCCAGCCACACCCTCATTATACCGCCATACATTTGCACACATTGTTTAATTGAAATTTTTCGCTACGAATTAAATTTGGTGAAAAAATGAAAAAGAAAAATTTAAATAGCAAACATACCAGCGCAAAATGTTTTGCCCAAAAACTTTACATTAACTGCGAAGCACCCAGAAAACCTCAGACCCAAAACCTCATACCCAAACAGAGGGAAACCCAGACACAGGCATCCATAGAAAAGTATGCTCGCAATACGAGAATGTAATAAAACCCCAAAAACACAAATTAAAATAAAGAGAAAAGGAAAATAAAAAACATCAAAAAATGTGGCAAAACTTAATAACATAGAATGTGGCAAAAAAAAAATAAATAAAATATGAAAAAATTTAATTTTAAATTGCACGCCCCATATGTTTTACTGGGAAAATATTCGCTCATCTTTTGTATGGAAATTACCAACATAACAACAATTGTAAAGAGCCTATTTACATGCAAATATGATGGAAATTTAATTAAACCGGGAAAATATTTATTCAATTCAAAAAAATCTCAATCTTTTTATAAATTTAAATCTGATTATCTTATGGATAGCAACCAAGCCCACAACATTGTACTAAGAAACAGTTTTCTACCCCAAAACAAAGAAATATGGAAAAGGCAAAGCTTCTCACTCATAAATAAAAACCAAGGAATATTCTGCTAATTCTGAAAAGCTTAATTACATGATAGAGGCATTCTGTCCATTTTCTTTCCATAGTCAGTTTCATAATACCCTTGATAGGACCATATCACACACAAAAAAAGGTTGTAGCAAAACAAAAAAATGTCTGGTCGAAGAAGCATCGCTGTGGCCGCCTGCACGGAAAATGTATTAAATTTTTTGCATGCTCATTAAAAAAATATTAAAATAAAATTTCTATGGTTACCGCTCGACAAAAACACACACATGCACACACTTGCACACTAATAATGCCCAAATGTATTGTAAAAAATAAAAATATAAAAGAAAATAAAATAAAATAAAATGTGAAATTGTCTGTCTGATGGCAAAAACATGAGTTGGGCGCCCGCGCCTCGTCAGTTATATTGATCTGGGAGAAGGGTGAACACGAGACCACATTAAAATTGGCATCACACAGATACACACACTCACATACAGAGGCGCATTAAAACAACGCATTGCTGCCCCTTCAACCCCAAGTTTTGGGTAAGTGGAAAAAGATATCACAACACGAATAGTAGGCTAGAAACTGTGCCGAAGAATTGAATACACTTGCAAAAATATACTATAGCTCTACGATAAAGTTATCCATTATAAATATTGCTCTACGAATCTTTTTTTGATCATAAATAATTTTGGTCTACACATTAAAAGTCACGGTTCCTATGGCATCGAATTGATATAATTGAAGTAGTTTTAATAAATTGAGAAACAAAAAATATTTATTCTTATAAATACTTGTTGTCCAACAGGCAGAGAGAATGCCTTAAAACCTGTGCATAGATTCAGACCAACGGACTTTGCTATATGTATATCCCCATTTTTAATTAACAAAAATAAATGTACGTACTTTATAGAATCTTCTCTACTTTGCACACATCAGGACAAATTCATAAGGCTCTTTGCAAGAGTATAACATAGAAACCAAGGGGTAACCGAGGGCTGGAGGCTGAAGCAACGATATGTGAATATCAAGATTTAATTTAAAGTTAACTAAGTAAGATTAAGCTTTACCCAAGCTCATACACATATGTACTTGGGCACACACATGTACAGGATACAGACAGTACAGAGAGAAAGAGAGCCATTTGCAGGGTGCAAATGTGTAATGAGAGAAGTCCCCGAGAGATGGGTTGGTGGTCCTATGTGGTATTATGGGTGTGTGGGCTGGGATGGTATGGGTTTTCGGCTTGGATGGGTGTGGGCTGGGATGGGTCCCTTGTATCAAGTAGAGCAGAAACTCTTAATAAAGCAATTGCCTCTGGCAGTCAAAAAGTAAACGTCGACGTTGTGCAGCAACGTGATTACAGGAGCAGTCGGGTGTGGAGAGAGTCATGGGTGTGGAATGGATCTGTGGGACCAGCTTTTCGGTCCAGGGCCACGACCTCAAAAGTATGTGTGAGTGTGTGTGTGTGCGTGTGTGTCTGCATCCCGCCCTATCTCCCGCTTATGGATATGTATTGGTGTGAGTTTGGTCTGCACTGAAATACCTTTTAAATTTTTTTTCCAAACTTCTTTTTGTTCTTGCTGTAGCCCTGACAAAGACCAAGTGGGTGTGGGTGGTGATGCTAGTGGTGATAGTGGATAGGATAGGATAGGGCTGGCCAGTGGTGGGTTGATTGCAGCAGCTGCAGATGAAACTTACTTACGCCCAGAAATATCAACTAACCAGAATACATAATAATATATTGAACAGAGAGAGGGCTAGAACACACTGGAGGAAATATGAAACGGCAGGCGAACCATAACGAGAGTATGAACTGAATTTAATTAGCTTCAGAAGTTTGGATTGCATTGCACAGTGGTCTGGCATAGCCATTGAACTCGATATAAATCTGGTGAGATGTTAAAGTGTGGAATAAAGAAAAGGTAGAGCAATCATTTAAATATTAAACAGCACATAAATCTATGCAGATTTGGATAAAAAACAAAACAAACTGCTGCTGATAATTCATAACTTTCCCACCAATTGTATCCAAATTATTTCCAATCTAACCCACTGTTACTGTTTCATACTGACAAAATATTTCGCAAAACCAAGTGCAAATAGAGGTATTCAAAGAATGCCATGCACAGCATGCAATTCCCTTTTCCATTTTCATTGAAAATTCTTCACAATCCTTTCCAGTCCATCCCACTGTCATGGTTGCATGGTGAAACAGAATCTCTGCAGCTAAAGGCAAATTATACGAATAGCAAGTCAGAGCAAGAGTAGCAACGGCAGCAAATTATTTTCAGCACCAACAGCTACCACAACGTGGACACATGAAATACATCCGCACCAAACACCAAAAAGTAACGCTTGGCATTAAAGGGCCAGCCGCCGAAAAAAATAAAAATCTCCCCTTAGCCAGAGTAAAAATCTCTCAATTTAAACAGAAACATAAACATAAGAGCAACTTTTAAGTACCCCATAAATATAGAGATAAGGAGAATATGGACTATGTAAAATACACAAGTATGTAAACAGAAACAGAAAAGTTTCCAATACAGAAAGGAGAACCTGTTCCTGCAGCCATCGAAAACGAAATTCTTTTTCCTTGTATTTCCATTTACATATTTTTCGAATCAATTTTATAGGGTATCCTCTAGGCGGAATGGCCATACGTATAGCATTCTTTACTGATTTGATATCTAGTTTTGCATTTGCTGGGCAGGGGTTGTGGGGTTTTAAACCAGCAACGAATCGGCAAAGGATTGGGCAAGGGTTGGACTCGGTCTGCATTTGATGATGCTGCGTCCCTCACATCGGAGGGTGTGGGGGGTATGGGTATCCTGGTGACAGTTGTCAGATACATATAGACATTTCGCCGTGGGCCTTAATAGTGCTTGGGTTACTCGATTGGGTTCGGTATTGCGCTCACTCCGTTTCTCTCTGTTATTACTCCCCGCCGTGTGCGCTCGCTCCTCTTTGTGCCTTGTCAAACGGAAATGTCATATGATTTCCAATGGTTTGCGCTTCATAAAAGTGTTGCCTTGGCAACCAGATAGAGCCAAAAGAGTTGAGTCGACTGGTTGAGGCTTTAAAGGACTTAAATTCCATTTATCTTGACAAAAAGTATTCTCCAGAGTTTTGTGCTTTTGATTAATGTATCATCGAAACTTTGAAAAAATATTCTGGCATTCCTCGGAATTTGCATGACAAAGTTAGTTCATTTAAAGTTTTAGCATAAATTTGTCATGCCAAAATGACATACAAAAATGAACAGAATATAATTATCGGAAGGCCAAGTTGGGGTCGTGCGATGGGTGGCACTACAACATTGACATAAATAAAACATTAATACTATGTCCTCACAGAGAATGTTTTGATCTTTCGCACCATAGGATTCCAGGTATTTTTTTTGCGGACAACATTATGATTCATCTTAATGCGATTTTCTTTCCGCTTGCCTAAACAGATCACACTTCAAAAATTATTTCCAACATAATGGATAATATGTTCATACATGGATGGCTTTTAGGAAATGCAACGAAATAAATATTCAATCAAAATAAATAGCATTAATTTTCATATTTAATGAAGCAACACTTCATTTAAAACGCGCACACCTGTGGTGGGAGCGAATTTACTTGCCATTAAAAAGGAGAGCACTTTTCATTAATGCTGCATGCCAACT
This sequence comes from Drosophila subsilvestris, assembly GCA_035043285.1. Classification (NCBI taxonomy): domain Eukaryota; kingdom Metazoa; phylum Arthropoda; class Insecta; order Diptera; family Drosophilidae; genus Drosophila; species Drosophila subsilvestris. The sequence goes on from JAWNNB010000960.1 coordinate 2,902,822, forward strand.
TGCCTCATTATGATGCAGAAATACAGAAATAAATATACATGTACAAACACAAATCCAACGGCAAACGAAACCAATTAAAAAAAAAAAAAGAATAAAATAAAAATGCTGAAAGCATAATACAAAATAAAATCCATATACATTTACGCGTACGCGTACACCCGGGAGCAATAAACGCTTACGCAATTTAATTACACACAAAATGGCTACCAGGACAGACGACGCATAAAAATTAAAAGCAAAAAAAAAATACATTAAAAAAAAAATAAAACACCAAAAATCTCGTTTTTCAATAGCGTAATAATTAATATAAAATAAACTTCGGATGTGCCTGAGGAAGGAAGGTGAACGACGTGTATGCATATATCATTTGGGGGCATATTATTAAATGGCGGAAATTTTATTGCATACATTTAAGTCTAGCATTTGTTAGGTATGTTTTGTTATATTTTACCCATGCCATGGCATTTAGCTAGAGGTTTAATTGAACCATTGCAATGGTTGCATACAGATAAAAAGGGAACGTGTTGCTATTTTTATTTTTATTAAGTTGAACATCTTAATATTATATTCCAAGTTTAAAGCGCTTAAAAAACTTTCACTTTCATATTTTCTTAAGTCCGATACCGCATAAAATCTAGCTTGTCCAGACTCCATCTCTCTAAGGCTTTAGTTTCCGTGTATAATATGCATAAACATCCGGATAATCTTAAGCAGATTTAATATTCCTGTTTTTGCTGTGATAAATGTGGCAATATTTAATGGGTCTCTCTCACAGATTTCAATTAAATAAATGCCAGGACTATTTAGAGCGTTCAATCCGCTTTTATAGGCAGCATTAGCCCGGCCCCAAGCCATCTACTCTCTCCATAAGGCTTTCTGCTTATTAAGAAATATCTTTCTCGGGGTGTATGCGGGGCAGGACCTTTTTTTGCCAGCCTGCGGCGCCAGTGTGCAATGTTTTTCCTCATTTTCATATTGCTCTTTGCCGGCTCATCATAATATTGCCCCAGAAGCACCCATTCCAACTTCATCAGGACCAGCAGGAAGGAGCAAGAGTGCGACCAGGGCCAGGAACAGTGCGCCAAAGGCCATTCTTCAGTGTCAAATCCAACGCACAGCACTGTGCCCCCAGTCCGCCGCTCCCCTGTGTTACTTGGAGGCATACACTTTTAATGCGTGTCGCTCACATTTTATGAGCTGTCACAAAGCACAAGGAACCCAGAGAGGAAAAACAAAAAAAAGTCATGAAAAGAATCCTATACCAGACTGACACGACACGGAGATACCCGGTAGTTAGTAGGGGGACAAGTGTGGATAAAAAAAGGTCTCGTTTTACGAGTATCTGGTATGACTTTAACTATTAACTAATCGGTCGAGAGTCCGTGCTTTTGAGAGCGGAAAAAAAAATTCTGATGCAATTTTTTTGAAAAGTTCTTTTCCTAATTTTGGCTTCAAATATTATACTAGCTACATAAAAATAAGCAGAGGATTGGACTATTTATAAGTCTGCCCAATTAGTAAATATTCATAGTTGTATTCAAATGTTTGGCTAAATAAAAATTCTCGACTGTTGAATATATTGGTTAAAAACAATCTACCCACACACTCCATGATTACTGGATATAATAAACAAGAAGGAAGTGCGCACTCACGCAGCTGTGACCAGCATCGCAAATAAATGAAAAAAGTTAGCCAAATAAACAAAAAAGCAAAAAAAAAAAAAGGGCAACATGAGCACCAAAATGTAGGTAGAAAAGTTATGCACTTTCTCCCGAAAACCCCACACCCAAGCTTGATGGAGACCTCCCTCGTCCTGTTCGACCAACTGCGGCTCTTATTTAATTAAATGTCAAATGCTGGCCGACAGTTCGTTTGATTTGAACAACATTTGGCGGCTTTACCCGACTGGACTGGACTGGCGCCCTGGACATATTTGATTTATTCCATTTCGTTTGTCTGTCAGTATTTGAAACGAACAATGGCTGCAAATTTTCGTATAATTTGATTTTTCTCTTTCGTTTAGGCTCTCATCGAAAAGTGAACTTCATTGCAATATGTAGTACCGAGTGCACAATGTTGTAGTTAATTGTTCGTAACAGGTAGGTCTGAAATTTACGTCGACAAAAACTTGAAATAACTTAAATTTCATTTTAAACTGACTGGAATAATGGATGTATAAATTTATACCAAAAATCACGCATACGCAATGACGGCCTTAAATAGAAACGTTCATCCAGCCATCGTTTTGCCATGCACGGATTTAATTATCAACTAATTAATTTGCACACCCAAACCATGTCCATTCGGGGCAAAATATTCCCCGCAAACGAATTAGTTTTCAATTTCAAATACATATTCATGTACGAGTGTATGTATGTATGCGTGTCGTGTATCCATACAAGTGCAGTGCTCACGGCCCCGCTGGCAATCATTTGTGCAGACACATGGGGAGGGGCTGTCAGAAATTCGTTTTGCAATTTGTTCATTTTCCCTTAAACCTCTTTTGCGGCGCATTTTCCACTTCAAAGCGCTGGAAATGTCCTGTGCAATTATTTGCATTGAAATGATTGTATTTTTCATTCATTTCATACTTCTGCTGGCGTCCTTTCTTTTTTTGTCAGCTTATTATCATTGGAATGGTAGAAGTAATTTTCTTGTTAATTTATAATGTAATGAGACATTTGCTTGCAGAAGGAGCAGCCACGTGAAATGTCCAAACACATTTACATAGATGCGACAGCTGGCAGTGGAATCTTTGAAATAATCTTGCTAATGTGTGACTACATTTAATTAACCGCATTTTCCGAGCCAGAACGCATTCCCCGTCCATGTGTGGTATGACATCAAAGGCATTCGCTGAACTCTCATTCGCCTCCCCACACCCACTAATTAGACATGCCCTGACATACACCAAATTATCAATAATGCACAGCAATTCGCCTCTGTTTGTGGTTCTGTTTGTCCTTCCTCCTGGCTTCATGTTTCTCGCTCTGTTCCATTCTGCCACGTTATGTTGGCTTTTCGGTTGATTAACCAAGAAGCTCGCAGCATTTGTTGCTTTAATTAACACCAAGCACAACCAGTCACATTCGATCGGGACAAATCAATTCGATAGTTAACGCTGTGTGGTGTATGCTCTTTATTTACCCATTCCTCGAATCCAGTCAAGTAATTAGTGTAATGCAGTGGATGCTAACTAACTTTGGCTGCCACAAATGGCAGATGAATTTGGGAAAGCAAAACCAGATGAAGCTGAAGTGCTCTTGGGGGTTCTTGAGTACCTAAGGAGCAGTTCAAGATTGCCTATGGCTTGATATAAATACTTTTTGCCACCCTTTCTTTCCGCCTAAGCTGCTTAGATTAAATTGAAATATTCGCAGACTTCAAACAAATGCGATAATTGGAAAAACCTCTAACAAAATATCAACACACTTCTATCGCATTTAATTTTAAAGTAAATACAACTTTATCGACACAGAAAAATGTCTGTAATTGCATTGTATTTGTGTTTGGGCTTTCACCAAACTCCAAACAAGTTGTTGCTTAGGCCTGCGGTGGACTAAACAATTTTCCAAACTAATACCCCGCTGGGAGCAGCCTGAACCACACACACATGCCACACAAAAAGAGAGTGGAAGGGAGAAAACGAAATGAATGAAGCGAACGAAACGAAACGAGGCAAAAAAAACCTAAGTCCCAAAATCCCTTGATTTATTTCTAATACCCAAACACACACACCCAGGCTTACACACACATGCTGAAGGCAGAAATATCCTGGTAAATAGAGCAAGTGAAAAGTTCTACCCCAAAAGAAAAAAAAACGAAAAAAAGAAAGAAAAGAAGTAAAATGCAACAACAAGAAAAACTTTAGCATTTCCCTGAGGAACTAAATTGTGCCAACGGCGGTTTGTTTGCTTCCTTTCAACTCGGGCGGGTCCTTTCTCCGATTCTGCAGCTCTGCCTACTCCAAAGGCCTCGAACCACTCAAGGATCTGTGGCAAAAGGAGCGGCGGTGGGCATGCAAAGTGAAGCTAAACGAAAGTGCCTCAATTTAAGTTGTAAGCTGATTTGCTAGACCGTAATATGGCCGCCCCTAACAAACTCAAACCATTCACCAAACCCATATGTGTATGTATACTTCTTTCCTGTGCACATATGTGGCGTGGCTACGAGTATATGAGGCAGTCGCCATTGAAGTAGAAAAACTTTTCTGTGGGTTGGAGCAGCAACAGAAAATTCTCGAAAATTAAGGCAAAACTTTTTGGCAAGTATTCCCTTTTTTGTCGATGCCATTGGGACGGAGAGCATCATGCATTTGTAATGAAGTTGGATGAGTGCGCAAAATAAAGGGAATATATAAATATTATTACAGATTGCCCACTTTACTGGGCAGCAAAACAAAGGGATATACACTCCTTTGGGGGGGGGGGCAAAAGGCTTTCTTGGACATTTCCATATTTGTAAATGGCAGTACATGTTCGTTAGTCAAGCATTGAAGATTATTTTCTGCATTTCCATATGCCTGTCTTAGGTATATTTACCTTACAAATGATGATACATTTTCAGTGATCATAAATGAAAGAAATGTTCCCAAAACTAAATGGAATTGTCATGTGCCTGTTTCACATACCTTAAATATAATACAATTTAACCAAAGGATAGATGGTGCTGAGCCTTGGCACACTCTATGAAGAGGATCAAGTATTCCCCACAATGCACACAGACTTCCTTTATTATAGACTCTAAACGAATGGAGCAGAGTGAAGCCTGCTCGTCTTTGAGCGGGCTGTTTTGGTCTGATTTTGACACAAATCCCTTTGGTGCTAAAGCAATTTATGCGGTCTCAAAGCATGGCAAATGGTATGAGACTAACCACCAACTACTACTACGAGTTAACTCCCCAACAAACACACTCAAGATGTGCGCTCTGAATGCGAGAATAGTTTTTCTGTATACCAGAGAGTGAGAAAAGAGGATTACCGGGAAGGAAAGGAAAGGCAAGGCAAGGAAAGGAAGGATGTGGTGAGTCTGGGTCTGGGTCTGGGTCTCGGTCTCTGATCAACCCACTTGCACTTGGCTGGGCTTTGGTTATGGTTGGTTGGTTATGGTTAGATTGGTTGCTTCGTTGGATGCTGGCTGCATAAGTGCAATTTTATGTTTTGGCCCCCGAAAAGTTCCTTCGCAGTAGTTGATAAATGGCTCACCGACGATGGTCGGCCCCCGACGGAAAAATATGTTATGGAAATCTCAAAGCCAAATCCCTTCCATTTCCAGCAACAAAGCATAAAAAAATGTAAATTTCTTTACATAAATCTAACAATTTTCAAACATATGTATGCATATGTGTATATGTATGTGCACTGCTTTATAACAGGAAGGGAAAATGGGCAAACAAAACCACATGCCACGCCTAACAAGCCGCCGCCACCGCCACCGCCTACCTTTGTGAGTGGTACATGGCCGCAGATAAACCGCCCAAAAGTAATGCCAAAACATTTCGTGTCATAAATTTTACGACATAAGCGCGAAAAGCAAAACAACACAAAAGCCAACACCCTAAAAATGGAAGGACAAAGGAAGTAGGAAATGTTTAGCGTCAAGGGGGCGAAGGCTCAATACCCTTAGGAGGCTATTTATAGAAAGTGTATTATGATGTGCAATCTTGATCATTGAGTAGGTACAATATAAGTCTACCTACGCTTACCATAGATAGAACTTTTCTCTCCTAGCCCATCCAATACATTTATATGTATTATATATTGCTTTGACCACCATTAAGTTCCTTTACAAAATTATAGTACCCATAATGGTAGAGCATAAAACACAAGCATTGTGCATTACAATAAATATTGATTTACAATTTTTTGCGCTTAGAACATTAATTTATTGGAATTCAGAGGCGTCGCTACGAAACGCTGGACAAAAAGAGGATACAAAAATGTTGATCAGCGTCTAACAAGTGCAGCTTACATATATCAAACACATATAAAGATAAGAAAACTAAAATTAAATATACTTATCCTTTTTATTACTACCCAAAAATTGAGACTCCAAATCAATATTTAATTCGATTTTAATAAAGTTCAAATTGGTCTTACTTAGCTACGGATTCCTTACAAATTTGATTAAATTCCTATCGCATTTTATTAGCTGCCCCTCCCCGCCTGAGCATCTGATTACGAGAGGCCTATAAAGGCCTCTCCACTAATATTTAGCTGTTTCGGATGGGGTCTGCAGAGCTATAAATTAATTTAAGTGCCTGAAAATATTTTTGATAACATAAAATCAAACCGAGCGAAGCGGAGCGACAGAGCCCTTTTCTGTGGGTTGGTTCGTGCTGTTGCGGTTCAGGCCTGAAAATTTAAACGGCCTGGCCATTAAGCGAAGCAAGTTGGATGTAGTTTAATGGCTTTATTTCGGGGGGGGGGAGGGAATGAGTAGGACAGGGTTCAGACGGACATCACCCAATATTCGGCCGCACTTTGGCCAATTCTATTTGTCTTCTGCTTGAAGATTTAATTAAAAAAGTCGAGAGCATGCAAACGAAGTTTTTAAAGGGCAACGAAAGGAAAGGAAAGGAAAATGCGGCTGGCATAAGCCAGAACTTTTTGAGGGCTGATGGCATACCCGCCACAAAGGATGCGCCAAAGGCAGTCAACAGTGACGGGGAAAGGCAAGCCAAAACTTGGGAAAACTTATTCTTGGGAGCATCGTTATCATCGCCCATCATCAGGCTCGACAGATACAATAATAACAGCAACGCCAGCAGCAGCACAGGCAAAGGCGAAGGCAGAGAGAAAAGATATGACAGCCACTCGTCGTCTTCGATTCCTTCGTTGGCAATACTTTTAAAGTAAATTGCGGCAAAAAGGAAGAAACCATAGAAAGGAACGGAGAGTTGGGAGTAGTGCGGAAGCTTTCCCGCTCACGTTACGGCACTTTGCCTACGCTCCACGCTTCGTTTGTTTCTGATTTTTCCACTGCTCGTCATGGCCATGATGGTTCTTGCTTGGGAAAATTAATTGCATGCAAATATTGACAGAGCGAAAGTAAATATAATTTCAATGTTTACTCATAAATACGCATTATTTGGAAAATGAAAATAGAAAAGCGCCATCCCTAAGGCTAAACGGAAAAATGGAAAAAAGAGCGGAAGGAAGAAAATAGGAGAAAACTAATTGCAGCTAACCGAAGATGGGAATATACTTTTTTGTAAAGTACACAAAAGACTTATTAAGAATTATAAGGAGAGAATGAGAATCCCTTAAGGCTTCCTTGTGGACCTTTATTAATGCTACTTTAATTAATATTTAAAGCATTATCTCAACACACATTAAATGCAAAAATTATCAATTATCAATAGAGATTCACTTTTGATGGAGACTTTTTTTCATATCCCACTGAAAGGGTATGCTTTGCACAGGTTTTTAATATAAAATCATCATTTTCCCGGGGTGGATTTTCTGTGTGTGACTCCCTAGCCTGGATAGATTCTGACAGACGCTCTAATCGGTTTAAACATTTTGTGAAAATGCTGCTGCCTAATTAGCATCATTATTTTTGATGGGGTAACGCAGGCAACAAAGAAATGCTACAACCGGAAGGAGAACCCCAAAACCTGGACCTAATAAATGGGCAAATGCTTAGCAAAGGTAATTAATGGGCAAGTGAGAGAGAGAGCTAAATTCAGATGGAGATGAGGCACTCAAGTGTTAATTAATGTGCCCTCTAAACACGAACATGAGTCTATGAGTGGCACTGTGCAGGAGCTTATCGCCAGAGTTGATATAAAATTGAAGCCAATTAAATGTTACCAATCTGTGGAGCTGTCAAAAATTGTTCCGAAACGGGTCAAGTCTGACCAGATTTCATCTAATACCTCTACTCGTTTTGGCTTTTGGCTCTTGGCTTTTGAAACAAAACTTTCACGAGCAAAAATAGCACTAAATTGCACACAAAAGAACTCTCAATGTTTAAGACCCTCGGGCCTTGGGCGAAGGGGGTGGCCAAAACAACAATTTACGCTTTCCAACTTGCTCGAGTGTTGCGCTTAATCGTCAAAAACACTTCTTATCGAAAAGCATTTCCCACTCTCCCCCCAAAGCAAACTTTGCTCATAAATTATTACACAAAATTAGTTGCACACCAACAGAGGAAAAACACGATGGAAAAACGTGTGGATGGAAAGAGTAGTAAAGGAGAAAACATCTCAAAGGACTTCAAAAAATTTAAAGCTCAAGAAAGAAAATGAAATATGGCTGAGCCAAGACAAAAAGCTAAATAATCACAGACATGTACATAGGATAATAAATGATTAACGTCCTGTCGAGACGCTGGCTGGGATTTGGGGAGGTCGTTTGTATGGCCATCTCCATCATTCGCTCAAAGATTGGCGCGATTGTTGCTCAATGTTTTTAAATTGATATTGATGAGCTCTGCCCATTAGGCAGGCAAAACAATATGCACCCTTTTGGGGGAATAGAACTTTCAATTATAATTGATACGAAAATTGACACTAATTTCAAATGAAAACTAAATAAAAGATACATACATACTTCATTACAAGTAAATAACCGAAATCAAGTAGACTACATATAAAACTCTTAAATCATAACTGAAAAAACATTAAACCCCAGATAATATCAACCAGATAATATGGCTGCTCAGAAGAAGCTTTTACCCAGAGAGCGAATAGCCTGCTACCACCAGGAAGAAGGAGTAAATAAGGGAATTTTAAGATCCATATCGTCTAAGCTTTACACACTCAGAATGAAAAACCAGAAGAGTCCCCGAAACAGCAAGCATGTCACATTCAACAACAAGCAGTGGAGCAATCGAGAGCCAGCACATACTAAGGAAGATGACAAGGGCAGTCATGAGAGCCTATCATCATGTCTGATCACGAGAGCTCCGTTGGATACGCGATTGCAGGGCGGTATGTACAAAAACATTTAAGAGGCTATGTTAATTTTATTACTCATCTGCTTTTATTGTCTTACAGGTGTCAACAACCCAGGCGAGCGGTATGCGGGTCGATTGGCGGGTACAGACAGTGAGTGTCAGTTCAAGGCGCCAGGCATCGACTTTCTCACAGAACGTGAAACTGATGTCACAACCCACGAGGTCAGGTTGCATTCCTCGATTTATCCTCGAAAAGAAAAATTAGCGAATAAGTGTGACTTTTTTCCAAAATATGTGGATGACTCCAAGAGTCCATTCAAGGAGCAGGCAACCCAAACGCTCTATAGGTAACGCTCACGATTAAACGAAGACTTGGGCTGTCGTAAGTAAAACGAATATTCTTTCTGTTTCCCAGGGAATCCTCGGCACAAACTTTGGCCTATTTGCCAGATATCAAGGACCAGTATTTAGATGACCATTTAGAGCTCTTCAAACTACCCTCAGCGCTTGCTGGCGATAAGCCGCCAGGAGTCTATGAGGTAGAAGTCTTAGAACGATCCCGCAAACGTTGGGCCTTTAATGAAGCAATGACTGTTAACCTAAATAAGCAATTGGAGGAGGCCCGAGAGTTGGCAATGGAAACCAAATACAATTCCATACTGGAAGCATTCGAGTGGGAGAATTGGATCGAGCGAGAGGAGTACATACTAGAGTGTCAGAAGATGCGACTCGAGATAGTAATCAAATTGTTCGATAAGCGCGAGAAGGAGATGCATACAGCATCCAAGAAAAGCATTGAAATGTCCAGCGAGCGCATCGAAAAACAGCGGCAGGAGGGTCTGCACAAGAACGAGATAGAGTATCTGCGTGGCAAACGTCGCAACGATATAAATCTCGCAAAGACGTCCCGAAAATGGCAAAGGCAGAGCCCCGTCATTTCGATGGCATCACCGTGCTCCGAGTTCTATGGACCACTCATCAGACACGGTGTTGATCCGGCACGTCGGAGCTTTCCAGGCAATAACCGCAAAGCCTTCGATCTAAGGATGGACGAGCTGGAGAAGCGCGTGAATATGAACAACCTGACGTGTCCTTTCAGAAGGCTCAAGGAATGGTCCAAGCCCAAGGAGTATGTTAAGGAGTTCGAGAAGAACTTCTGCAATGATAAAAAATTGCAAAAGCTCTACGAGGGTTTGAAGACATTAAGAACGCTGTCATACGAACACAAAAATCCACCAAAGTGTCTTAACAAACGGCGAAGGCCACGCGTTTATTCAGACTATGAACGCTCGAGCTCTTTTTATTATGCTGATTCGGCCCCTTGGCAGCACACTCCCGAAATACCAAAGAAGGAGAAACCGGTAATGGTCAACGAATATGATCCCGATCGATCGAAAGAATTCGCCAAGAATTTACAGGACGATAGGAGGCAAGTCGATTTGGAGTATCTTTTGCAAACGTACGAAGGCACCTACATTGGTTGGCTTATGCAGTTCCTTTCTGAGGAAATGGGACGGCTGAAGGAACAGCGAAAGCTCCACTACTTTACTATTTTGGCCCAAAAGGAGAGATGGCGACGCGAAGCGATTGAAGCAGGACTACGGCAGAAGGAGAACGAAATGAGAAAGCTCTACGAAGAGTTCTTCCAGAAGAGCATCTTTGTCAACAGTCAAGTCTGCAATGAGTATATCAGTGGCATTCTTACAACAGATATCGACCACATAGCAGGCCAAGATGCCGCCAAAACGGTGGCGGATCTTGCAAAAGTAATTGATGCCGATATCGAGCGTTGGCTGGAGAGCTTCAAGCTCATTCAGACTCCACTCACCTATGATCCCCTGCGACTGATGCTGCGAGACTTGGTCTCCCCAGACTGTAATGCTGCTCTCGATCGTTATGAGAAGTCGCTCATTGCCAATTATATTGTGGATGACGTGATATTTGGCAGAGTGTGGGAAGAGCTGGAGCCATTCGACATTGCCAGCACCCTGACCAGCGACTTCATTGATCGCCTCATCGACAACGATCTCTACTTGTTCTCCACGGACAGCGAGAGCGAAACACCCCAGAGATCATCCTGGTACGAGTCTCAGGCCATAATACGCAAACTCATCCGTCGGGTGGTGCCCGGACAGCGCTGGAAGGATGAAACCGAACGCATTGTGCACGAGAACTATAATAGTCTGTTTGATGATGTGTTTGCTGAAATCATGAACAAAATCGATAATCCTCCTCCGGTGAAATCTTCCGAGCTAATCGATGTGCGCCCAACGCAATCGCACGCTGCCATTAAACCGACGGACAACATTCGAGCTATTGAGATTTTGAAGATTTTGGAGTTGGAGGCCATTAGAGATCAAGTCGCTACGACCAGTTCGGAGGAACTAAATACAACAATGCTAAGCCTATTAAAAAAAATAGGAGAAGATAATATTACCAAAAAATTGGAAACCGACGAAACATTTTCGGAAGATGGCAGCGTTCTTTTGGAGAACGACGCATTGATCCAAACGCAGAACTATGGACCTCAAAACGCTGTTCGCCAAATAGATTCTGACTTGTTCAGCATAAAGGGAATTGTTGATATTTGTAGCGAGCAAAACCTAAAGACCTTCAAGGGTACCGGGCATACTAAATTGGAATACAAAGTGAAAGACTATTATCTACCAGGGGAAATAGCCGACCACGAAGAAGAGAAAATTGAGGAAGATGAGATGGACATACAAATGGAAATGAAGATGGAAATGGAGATGGAAATGGAGATGGAGATGAAGGCTGAGATAGATATAGAGACTGAATCGCAAATAGAGATGACAATAGAGGAGGAAATGGAGTTTGAGATTGGGGAGGAAATGGTGATACAGACGCAGGAGGAAATTGCAATGGGTATAGAGGAAGAGATGAAGATAAATGTGGAGATAGTGGAAATAGATATTGAGACGCAGAATATTCAAGATCCGAGCATGACTGAAAACGCCTCCGAAGAAGCTGAAGAAAACGATGAAATATTGCCTCCAGATAAGATGGAAAGCTCAAAGGATTTGGATCAAAGTCTCAACGAAAACCTCAACGAAGAAGCAGAAAAAGTTGAAGATGAAAGAGAAACGTTGACTATGGATGATAGTTTGAAAAGAAAGCACAGCTCGGAAATAATTGCGTTAGTTGGTTAAAATTTAATTCACTTTTTACATCAGTTGCAGTTCGAATAAAGATTTATTTTTCTACCAATTTATACACACAAAAAATTAATGAGTTGATCTGTTGATTTTTAAGAGTTGACAGTTTTTTATTCTTGGGATTGAGAGGACCATAGAAGTCATGACACCGCAATAGGCGTGACTGCTACAGCAACAACTAATTACACTACTCGACAAAATTTAAATTTTTATTTAGGCTGTGGCCCAAAATGATTTAACTGACAAATTGCGAGATATAACATTTTTTTAACATTGTTTTTTTTTTAAATGGTTTAGTTTTTATTAAAGATTTTTTTTTTAATAGTGCTTATATTTTTCACATAACTTAAGTATCTTATTTCTGGTTTTCCTGAGTTTTTAAAGTCAAAATTTTAATAGTGCTTATATTTTTCACATAACTTAAGTATCTTATTTCTGGTTTTCCTGAGTTTTTAAAGTCAAAATTTCGTGAAAAAATATTGCAAAAGTTGTGTAAAAAATATAAGCACTACCTCTGAAAAAACGAGAAGGAACGTGAGTCGCTTCTAGTCGCGACTCTTCCCTTATACCCGTACTCAGTCAGTATATAAATTTAAATAGAAATTTTAAAATTTTACATTTTTTTGCTACATTTGTTAACTACATCTAAAATGTAGATTATGCATGTAGAACAGCTATTCTACATCTACCATTTAGATTCTACATCTCCTCCGCTAAGGGGTTGCTCGCGCTTTGCACAGGGCAGAGTGTGTGCGAGCGAGACAGAGAATGAATAGCGTCAGCAACGCCAGAGGAGGTGGGGGAAGCAACTGAAAATTAATTTCTTCATTCTGGCTATAATAATGATCCGATCTGTACCAGATTTGGCAATCTGGTAGATATGGTCATTCTCTAGGATACAGCGTTTTTAGTTTTATCGTATCTTTAAAATTGTGGATGCCACAGATTTTCGTTCTTTGTGAAGGCGAAAGGGGGCGTGGCACATTTTGGAAATTAACTTGATTCAGTGTAATATCACATGAGTCTCAACACAAAATTTTGTTGCTCTAGCTTTTAAAGTCTCTGAGATCCAGGCGCTCATGAGGACGGACAGACAGACAGACGGACAGACGGACGGACAGACAGACATGGCTCTATCGACTCGGGTTTTGATGCTGATCAAGAATATATATACTGTATGGGGTCAGAAAAATTACCTTCTCTGCGTTACACACATCCACTTTTACCACAAATACAGTATACCCCTTAACTCTTTTTGAGTACTGGCATAAATGCCTGGTTTTAAAAAAAACTAAACCATAATTCTTTAAAAAATTTAAAATCCCGAAATCTTTTAGAAAAAGTCATTTCGGGCCACAGCGGAAATGTCATGTTGAATAGTGTTCTATTTCAAGTTCCATTTTTTACACAGTCGGGGCCTACTCTGTGGCAGCCCAGCTGTTGCCTGGCTACTACTGCTTTACTTACTAGCCAAATGACTTACGTACACACGAGTACTCGATGCAGAAAGTTGGTAGAACAACTGCAAAGAGCATTTTACCAAGCATGCTACTTGAAAAACATAAAACTCAAACTCAGACATCAAATAAGAAATACAACAAACCACAAAACATCCAAACATCTACGATATCTTTAGGGATATAATTAGGGAACTAAACAGGAAAATGCCAGCACAGGAGAAGCCACCCTCAAGGGAGCTTCGTGGGCATCGGGTGCTGCTTGAAAATTGCCAGACCGGAGCAACTCGTGCCGCAATTGGACAACAATTGCCTTTTCGTCAAAAGGAGCAATGGCCAAGTGACATTAAACGGGTCTCATTCGGCAAACAACAAAGCAATGGTAATGGTAATGGACAACCAGCGAAGGCCAAAAGAGATTTCATTCAACGTGGACAGGGTCTCTCCTCATGTCTGATCACGAGGTCACCAATGGACCAACGATTACCAGCCGGTGGGTACATCTTAGATCAACATTTTATTCATTAATTTAATCGTCATCCTTTAATGTGTAGGTGCCAACAACCCTGCCGAGCGGTCGGTGGGAAGATTGCCTCGAACGGACAGTGAATGCCAGTTCAAGGCACCGGGAATCGACTTTCTAACAGAACGGGATACTAATATCACAACCCATGAGGTCAAGATGCGTCCCTCGGTGACTTCGATTAAGAATTTAAAGAACAAATGCGATTTCTTCCCAAAATATGTGGACAAGCGACCATTCAAGGAGCAGGGCACGCAAACGCTCTACAGGTAAGAGCCAGAGGAAACTCTATTTATTTCTAGATGATAGCATTATGGTGTCTGCTTCACAGGGAATCCTCTACACAAACGGTGGCCTATTTGCCAGAGATCCTGAACAAACAGATAAACGAGCATCTAGAGCTGTTTACCCTACCGTCTCTGCTGCCTGGAGATAAGCCACCGGGACTCCATGAGGTCGAAGTCTTGGAGCGGGCTCGCAAACGTTGGGCCTTCAATGAGGCAATAAAAGCGAACTTTATGAAACAAATGCATGAGGCGCGAGAGTTGACAATGCAAACCAAATACAAGTCCATACTGGAAGCATTTGAATGGGAGAATTGGATCGAGCGAGAGGAGTACATACAAGAGTGCCAAATGATGCGACTCGAGATCGTCATAAAGTTGTTTGACAAGCGCGAGAAGGAGATGCATACAGCATCCAAGAAACGCATTGAAATGTCCTGCGAGTGCATCGAGAAGCGCCGTCAAGGGGGTCTGCACAAGAACGAGATAGAGTATGAGCGCGGCAAACGCCGAAACGATATAAAGCTCGCAAAGACGTCCCGAAAATGGCAAAAGCAGAGTCCTTTGTATGCCTTGGGATCACCGTGCTCCGAGTTCTATGGACCACTCATCAGACACGGTGTTGATCCGGCACGTCGGAGCTTTCCAGGCAATAACCGCAAAGCCTTCGATCTAAGGATGGACGAGTTGGAGAAGCACGTGAATATGAACAACCTGACGTGTCCTTTCAGAAAGCTCAAGGAATGGTCCAAGCCCAAGGAGTATGTTAAGGAGTACGAGAAGAACTTTTGCAATGATAAAAAATTGCAAAAGCTCTACGAGGGTTTGAAGGGCTTGAGAACGCAAACGATTAGAGAAAAGGCTGAGCCGAAGTGTCTGAGGAAAAGAAAGAAAATAGTCTCGGACTATGATAGATACGAGAAATATAAAAGTCAAGGTGAAATACATTACTATCAGGCAGCGCCAAAACAGGTTGAACTGCCCGAGCCGACAGACACGCGCACGGGCGGTCTTGGGCCACCAGAAGGTAGGGACCCACTCCACGAAAAATATTTGGAGGGTGAAAGAAGAGAAGAACAATTTGAGAATTTACTGAGCACGTACGAAGGTACCTATGTGGGTTGGATTATGAAGTTCCTCTCTGAGGAAATGGGGCGACTGAAGGAACATCGAAGGCTCCACTTCTTTACCATTTTGGCCCAAAAAGAGAGATGGAGACGCGAAGCGACTGAAGCAGGACTACGGCACAAGGAGAACGAAATGAGAATCCTCTACGAGGAGTTGTACCAGAAGAGTATTGGGGCCCATAACCAGATTAGCACTGAATATCTCAGCGCACTTTTTACAACAGATATGGGCCACATAGCTGAGAGCGAGGCCGCCTTAACGGTGACCGCGCAGGCTAAGCAAATCGATTCAGATATCCAGAGATGGCTGGAGAGCTTCAAGCTCATTCAGACCCCACTCACCTACGACCCTCTGCGACTGATGCTGCGAGACATGGTCTCCCCAGACATGAATGCTGCTCTCGACCGTCATGAGAAGTCGCTCATTGCCAATTATATTGTAGAGGAAGTAATTTTTGGCAGAGTGTGGGAAGAGCTAGAACCAATCGACATAGCTGTCACTCTGACCAGCGATTTGATTGATCGCCTCATCGACAACGATCTCTATTTAGTCTCCACGGACAGCGAGAGCGAAACACCTCAGAGATCATCGTGGTACGAGGCGGAGGCCATAATACGCAAACTCATCCGTCAGGCTGTGCCCGGACAGCGCTGGAAGGATGAAACCGAACGCATTGTGCACGAGAACTACAATAGTTTGTTTGATGATGTTTTTGCTGAAATCATGAACAAAATCGATAATCCTCCACCGGTGAAATCGGTGGATCTAATCGCTGTGCGTGCATTTCAATCTCATCGTCGCATTTCAAAGACTGATAAATGTCGTTCCTTAGATACTTCGGACCTCCCACTGATCCAAAGCTCATTGCCCAACTCTGAATTCGAGCGCCACACAACTCTAAATCTGCAAAAAAAGATGAAAAATGACAATGTTACAGCTGGTTTAAAGGCATTCGATAATTACAGGGGCGATGACAATTCACAGGAAGAACTAGATACATTTATGAAATCAGAGGTGTTTAAACAGTTTGACACCTTTGAAGACGCACGAGCATACCTACCAGAGGACGTATTCAGCATCACTGGAGTGATAAATCTAGACATCGAAAAAGACTTTAAGATGCTTAAGCATGAAAGAGGAGTGGAAGAGGTTAATATACTCGTACCATCGGCCAATGAACTTGTTGACCCTGGCAGTCTACATGAGCAGGCGGTCGTTGAGGAAGAGGAAGGTGCCATTGGTGAAGAGGAAAATAAAACTGAGTCTAGAGCTTATGAGACACTGGATGATCTCAGTGTGCCCCTTACCTCTCATAAAAGCAACGAAAATGTGGAAGATGTTGAAGATGTGGAAGAATATTTTTCCGAGGAAGAAACCATGAGATTCCCAAGCGTCGAGACTTACAGGACGGATTCTCAAGTATTTAAGTTCAGATGATTTTTAAATTTCTTGACAGTTATAATTAATTTCAATGAAAATGTTCATTTAGCTTTATTTCCTTACATCTGCCGTAGTTGTAGAGTAGAAAGTTAGAATAGTAAACACACAAAAAAAAAAATTTACATATAAAAACGTAAAAACAGTATAAATAAAAAAAATAATTCAAAAATGTAAATGGTTATCTAACATTAATTCCTTACATCTGTCCTAGTTGTTATAGAAAGTTAGAGTAGTAAAATTAATACTTTACATTTTAAAAAACAAAGTAAAAAACAGTAAAAATATAATAATTAAAAAATTTAAATGTTTTTGTTACCTTTAATTCCTAACATCTGATGTAGATGTAATGGAAGTGAGTGTAAAAGAAAAATTATTTTAAATACAAAAAATGTAAAAATAAAATAAAATAATTTAAAAGCCAATATGAATTGAATTTACCTCGTACTTTCTGGTGGATTTTTCAAACCATTTGTCTATCGAAAGACTCTTCAATTTAAATCAATCGCAACAAATACCCAACTGAGAAATTACACATTAAATAAATTAACTTAACACTTGACTTTAACTTTTATTGGAGCATCCGAAAGCAGTTTCTAGGATAGGAACATAGAAAATATAATTTAATTAAATAGATCTGCAATATTAGAAACTCAGTTGACACAGCAGCGCTGTGCCACGGTTAATCCAGTGTGACGAAGGCGTCTTTGGATTGCAGAGCAGCAGCATGGCCACCACAAAGTTGGTACTGTGGCCCGTGGTGGACAGGACACCGCGTCGTTCGGCTGTCTTGTAGAGCGGACACAGATAGTTGTGACGCTCGGGCAGATCGGTGCGCCTGAGTGGCTTCAGCCATATCAGGGGCATGCCGTCAAACAGTTCTCTTGGACGCGCTTCGGCCAAATATTTGGCCGTGCGATCCCAGCGGGCACCCTCCAGGTAAATGCCATACACAAAAACTCCATCGGCGGGCGCAGTGATACCCTTCATTTCGTTCTCCTCCAGCGAGAGCACCTCGTAGTCGAAGGCAAGCAGATCTATGGATATGACATACTTTCGCGCATAGTTCTGCTGGGCGCCAGTGAGGAAGGCCTGTGTGAAGAAGAATCCCGACAGCCAGAAGGTGGTGGGAGCGCCATGGTCGTACCAGTGCTAAAAATGGATGGAACACACATTCGTTTATTACAACCTACTATCCGTGCCAGGGCACCTCTTATCGATTGGGCCAGCAAACAAATGTCGGCTCCCCTAGCAGCGGCTCCGTTGCTAGATTGCAAAATCGCTTCGCTTACCTGCAGGAATTCCAAACGATGCAGAAAGTCGTTTACATAGCTGCCGAGAGGCTTCAGGCTGGGATACGATTTACCAGCCCACATTGCTGGTATCTTCGCTATCAGTACAGACTTGTAGACAGCTTCCACGGCGGCAGACATCACGACCAGACCTAAATGGAATATGCAAAAGCATCAGTTAATTTCAAATACTCGTAGTAGGCTGCTCAGAAAACGAAATTCCAAATGCGAAATTGAAAATTAAATTAGTATAAATCAACACATCAGTCCACAAACACTTAAACAAATACACTATAAGATAAACGCGCTAACAATACAAAGATAGATTAGCTAATAAGTTCAGAATGCCAGCACATGAAAAGCAACTGAAAAAGGCCCAAAAACTATTGGGCCTTTTCGAGGAGGAAAACGAGACATTTGCACCTGTACACCAAAAGAAGCAGTCGCCTGGGCAGACCAAACGGGTCACATTCAGCAAGCAGCGATCCCAGGGCGAGTCACCACAGATCCCCAAAGATGCCTGTCTGCAGGGGCTGACATCTTGTTTGATCACAAAGTCCACATTGGATCAACGACAAGCGGCTGGTAAGTGCAAGCAGGGCAGCCGAAATGTGATCACTCACATCATTCTTTAATCCACTGTAGGAGCCAACAACCCAGCCGAACGCTCGGTGGGAAGATTGCCTCGAACGGACAGTGAGTGCCAATTCAAGGCGCCGGGAATCGACTTTCTAACAGAACGCGATACATATACAACGTCGCACGAGGTCAAGATGCGTTCCTCGGTGACTTCGGTTAGGAATTTAACGAACAAATGCGATTTCTTCCCAAAATATGTGGACAAGCGACCATTCAAGGAGCAGGGCACGCAAACGCTCTACAGGTGAGAGCCAGAGGAAACTCCGTTTATTTCTAGATGATAGCATTATGGTGTCTGCTTCACAGGGAATCCTCTGCACAAACGGTGGCCTATTTGCCAGAGATCGTGAACAAAGAGGGGAACGAGCATCTAGAGCTGTTTAGCCTACCGTCTCTGCTCCCTGGAGACAAGCCACCGGGACTTCACGAAGTCGAAGTCTTAGAGCGGGCCCGCAAACGTTGGGCCTTTAATAAGGCAATAAAAGCGAACTTTATGAAACAAATGCGTAAGGCGCGAGAGTTGACAATGCAAACCAAATACAAGTCCATACTGGAGGCATTCGAATGGGAGAGTTGGATCGAGCGAGAGGAGTACTTACAAGAGTGCCAGATGATGCGACTCGAGATCGTCATAAAGATGTTTGACAAGCGCGAGAAGGAGATGCATACAGCATCCAATACGCGCATTGAAATGGCTTGCGAACGAATCGAGAAACGGCGGCAGGAGGGTCTGCACAAGAACAATATTGAGTATCAGCGTGGCAAGCGTCGTCTCGAAAGCCAGCGTAACCCCACCTCCCGTAAGTGGAAGAAGCAGAGTCCCATGTATGCCTTGGGCTCACCGTGTTCCGAGTTCTATGGACCGCTCATAAGGCACGGTGTGGATCCGGCATGTCGCAGTTTTGTGGGCGCGAACCGCAAAGCCTTCGACATGAGAATTGACGAACTGGAGAAGCGAGTGAGCATGCAGAAACTGGAGTGTCCGTTTAGAAAGCTCAAGGAATGGTCCAAGCCAAAGGAGAGCATCAAGGAGCACGAACAGAACTTCTGCTCTGACAAAAACTTGCAAAAGCTCTACGACTCCCTGAAGGGCTTGAGAACGCTGGCGAATAAGGAGAAGTCACAGCCGAAATGTCTCAGGAAACGACCGTCACCATCTGTGGACACAGATTCCATTATGAAACCAAACTTGGAATTAGAATATCCCCGTGCCCCATCCCCATACAGCATAATGCGAGTCGCCCAGGAAGATACCTCAGATAACACAAAGCCATTCCAATCTTCGCCCTTCACAGGTAATGCTCCAGATAAGGTAGGCTCGGTTTTCAGCAAGCGAATGCGAGATGAGAGAAGCAGTGAGGAGCTGGAGAAGCTTTTGCACACGTACGAGGGCACCCACATTGGCTGGGTCATGCAGTTCCTATCGGAAGAGGCGGGACGAGTGAAGGAGCTCCGCAAGTTCCACCTATTGTCCATGCTGATGCAGAAGGAGCGCTGGAGACGCGAGGCGGGCGAGGCAGGATTACGGCAGAAGGAGAACGAAATGCGAAGGCTCTACGAGGAGTTGTTCCAGAAGTGCCATGAGGCCAGCGGTCAAATTGGCGATGAGTATCTCAATACCATTCTGACAACAGACATCAGCCACATAGCTGAAAACGACGCTGCTGAAACAGTGACCGATCTTGCGAAAGTGATTGATGCCGATATCGAGCGTTGGCTGGAGAGCTTCAAGCTCATTCAGACGCCCCTCACCTTTGAACCGCTGCGACTGATGCTGCGCGACATGGTCTCGCCAGACATGAACGCTGCTCTCGATCGTCATGAGAAGTCGCTCATTGCCAATTATATTGTGGATGACGTGATATTCGGCAGAGTGTGGGAAGAGCTGGAGCCATTCGACATTGCCAGCACCCTGACCAGCGACTTCATTGATCGCCTCATCGACAACGATCTCTACTTGTTCTCCACGGACAGCGAGAGCGATTCACCGCAAAGATCATCCTGGTACGAGTCTCAAGCCATAATACGCAAACTCATCCGTCAGGCTGTGCCCGGACAGCGCTGGAAGGATGAAACTGAACGCATTGTGCACGAGAACGAAAACGATCTATTGGACGATGTCTTCGCAGAAATCATGGACAAGATCGAGAATCCACAACCCGTTTTATCCTCGCATTTGATCAATTTACGTCGTACCATATCCAATCGTAAAATCAGTATGTCGGACAACATTCGTAGGCTGGAAAAAATAGACTACAAATCAATCAGAGAGCAGCCGTCACAGCCAGACACAGAACTACTCCGCACTCAGTTGCTGAACTTGTTTAAGAGAATGACGGCGGAAAAGATAACCAGGGAATTGGCTAACGTTGACATATACCATGGCGATGATCACTTTTCTGAACATCGGGATATACATATAGAAACGCAGACTTTCCCACATCGTGTCAAGAGAGCACCTAAGGTCTTGAGAGATAGTTCCCCATTCCAATCAATTGATTCCCAAAAATCGATCAAAGTTGAGTTTGAAGAAAAGGCTGAAGAAGAGGCTGAAGAAGAGGCTGAAGCAGAGGCTGAAGAAGAGAAAGCTGAAGAGAAAGCTGAAGAGAAAACTGAAGGAGAGATTGGCATAGATGGGCAGATGTCTGTGGCTGATGATGAGTTTGAAATGGTTAATTTTGAATACGAATCGGACATATCGTCGTATCAAATCTACACAGAGGAGGAAGAGGATGAAGAAGAGAAAGAATATGTACCTCCCAAGGAAAAGAAGTCGCATGTAAGGATTATGACACAAGAAGAAGAAATCGATAATATTGATAATATGGTGAATATCGACAAATCACCGATACAACTACTTGATCCGGAAGTACATCAGGCTGACCTTATGGCCGGTGGGTCTGTCTTTAAAACCAAATTCAACACGGTGGTCAGCAATGTGGCAAGTGAATACAGTTTGATCCGAGCCATAAAACCTGAGACATCAGATCCACTAATCAACAACAAGCCAACCAGCTCCAAGGAGTTGGGAAAAGTGCCCTCAGACACAGGATCACAACGATCACAACGATCACAACGATCACAGCGTAAATAAGTTGCGAAGTTTTTCGCTGATAATTCGCGTGTTTAAAATATTGCTAAATAAATATTCGAATTTCAACAAACAGACAAACATAAACTCACCCTTGATTCCTTTGCGCAGTGTGATCAAGCTCGTGCGTATGGTGTTCAGCAGGACATTGAAGCGCACCATTTCCTGCACCAGGACAGTGTTCATGCTCTGATGGTATATCGTGGGATACTTGAGCAGGGCCATATCTCGATCGAAGAGCTTGGGTAATTTCTCTAGAATATCGGTGGCCACATTGGTCACCACCTCCTCGGGTGTGAGTGCTTTCGAGTCGTCGCTGTCATCGTGCGAGGCACTCGTATCCTTAAGGGGCAACGGGTACAGGGCAAGGAAGGGTGGACTTGTGGGATAAGTGGGTAGGGATAGGTTCTCGGGAAAGCGTCTACTAAGCACTTCTACATAGACCTTTTGTGTTTTCTCCAGTTTCTAAAATGCGGCCATGGCATCGCATGGCATGTTGGGCGGTCGGAATAAGCAAAAACAAATCTATAAAAAAGAAAGCTGGCTAACAAGCATTAGCTGGGACACTTACACGTCTCTCATAGAGGTCCTGTTTTGCAATATGGGGCAATTAAAGCGTTCAATTTAATACATTTTTGTACTTAAAGAATTACTTGGAAGCAGCTTACCCAACGATCCTTTAAGGGCAAGCAAGAATGTGTTTAAAAAAGCAATTTAAAAGTGTAATAAATGCGAGGATATCCCATGCCTCAATTTGTTTCGGGTATCACAACTATGCAACTCTCTCTAAAAGCATGTAAATAAAAGCATCTACTTACCTGTGTCAGCAGTGTGTGTGAGAGCAACATGTCCGTCTCCTTCTGATCCCTCATAATATCCGCATTGGCATGGAAGCCAAAGATGGCCGGTGACGAGATCTGTGGCAGTTCTCGCGTATAGTTCATATACAGCTCGACTTCCTTGAACACCGGGACATAGTACAGCTCCGATTCGTCCAGAAAGTATGGGTGCTCCAGATCAATCACCGCGGGGCAGTAGTAAAGATCCAGTATAGTCTTGAGTGTGCGTCGATCCCAGTCGTCGGTGACACGACCGCCATAGTTGCACTCGCCCGTCAGATAGCGCAGAGCATCGTAGTTAACCGACTCGTACTGGTTGAGGAACATGCGCAACTGCATCAGGGATATGCGCAGATCGGTCTCGTTGAACTCGTAGGGTATGTTCCAGCCGATCGGACCGAAGGTGCGCCGCTCCTGGATCACAGCGTGGAAGAAGCAGAGCGAGTAGATCAGCTGCTTGAAGATGCGCGGCTGGGTGCAGGACTCGTACCACTCCGGGTCACTGATCGGATCGCTCAACATCGAACGGAGAACGTTGGAGCGCAGACCCTTGGGCGGTTCGTTGGTCATTTTGATGCCATTCTGCAGCACCACCACCGGGAAATGATCGGCCGGATATGAGGTAAGCCACAGCCGGAAGTCCGGATGTGTTGAGTCGGGCAGCAAGTTCTCGCAGATCTTCTCCAGCAGTGGCATAAAACTGGCTGCCAAATGGCAGTTCTGCAGCACCACCCAATTGCCCATTTTAACGCCTTCATCGATCATCTTCATGGCAATGGGTCCCTGACCCTGGCCCAGCGACAGCGAGAACAGACGGTTCGTGCCGAAGCCCTGATCCTCGGCAAACTTCAGCAGCGTGGCCGTGGGATCAGAGCCAGGCGTCAGTATGAATATGAGGGGTACACAGCAGTGCGAGTCCCCAAAGGAGGCCATCAAATCGAATTGCGGCGGGTCGACAAACTTGGGACCCAGCTCACCGGACACAAAGTTAAGTACGGCCGGCACCAGTTTATCCGGCCGAAAGACCCGCAACAGCAACAGCTTCTGAAAGACGGAGATGCGCTTGCTCCAGGCAGCGGGTACGTCCTTATTGTCCTGCGGCGATTTCGAATCGAAATACAATTTCCAACTGTTCGGATTCGCAACGAAATCCTCACGTAAGCCCTTAAAGTTGGGCAAACTGGTGAGGCGACAGACCTCATCCCAGTTCTGTACGCCCAGCCAGGGTGTGGGATTCTTGTGCGGATTCTCCAAGCCAATGCCGCCAGTCAGCAGGAACATCCATTCGGCATTGTCAATCAAGTTATCGTGCTTCATCATGTTGATGTTCAATATAAGCGAGAACAGCAGCTTATCCTGTGCAAAAGGCCAAACAAATTTCATTAGAAACGTAAAAAGAATACGAAAACGAAAACTCAAGGGGGACGCTGAGCATGGGAATGTGTTATTGGGTTCGTTCAGGGTCATCTCTCGCATTAAATCGGTTGCACAGCACAAGACCCAAAAGGTTGCCCTCTGAAATCAAAGCACATTTTCCGAGCCAAACCAAGCGGCGATGCCGCTTCTCTGATAGCAATTCCCTGCTTTTTCTTTTTTTTGCAAGAAGAAAATTAAAAGGCCGGGATCAAAGGTTAGCTGATGGAAGCCCAGGGAAAGTACAGGGCATGGCATAATTGACTGAAAACAGCATAAAGCTAGCTACAACTTGTTTGGATTATTATTTCATTTTTTTTTTTTCTGTTGCCCCTTTCTTCCAGCAGTTTCCTTTGGCCAGGTACATCCTTTGATTGCAGGCAGGCAGCAACGTAATAATGTTATTCGAGCAGCTCGAAAGTTGCACAGTGGGCGAGATAGAGGTGGTCTTTGGCTATTTGAATCACAAATTAGTTTCAAAAAGTAAGGAAAAAAAAAGGGACATGGAAATGTAATTTCATCAAAATTATAGTAAAGGTAGTTGGAAGGATGGATGAAAATATGAGAAGAGAATTTTTCGGTATACAAATTGGATTAATCAGGAGAGGCAGCAGACAGAAAAAACATTTCCTTTTTTGTGACAACATTCAGTAACAAGTCCCTGGTCTTCAGATAGAATGCAACTCAAAGGAAGAAAAACAAGTTAGATAAAACCCTGGTAACAATCTACAATTTGTGTACTTCAATCTAACATTAGCATCCACTGTAACTGCAGCTGTTGCAGCCACTGCGAGGCTGCTCTTCATTGTCAGCTGAAGTGGCTTTCAAGTAGCTTTGTGTTTGGTTAGTAAAAGTGCTCAAATATTATTTAAAATCAAGTCAAGTTAAGTCAAGTAGAGCACGAAGCTCAGCCACAAAGCAAATGATACGCAACGGAATACGCCACAAATGTCACATTATTAGATTATGCGCAATTACGGGGCTAACGAGGCTAAAGGGTACAGGGTACGGGTACGGATACCGGCCAACGGATGGACAAGCGAAGGATTGACGATAATTGGCATTAGCCAATGGGCAGGCACACTCACACGCTCGAACAGACTGCGACAGATGTTGACATACAGGCTGTAGGTGAAATGATTCCGCAAGTCCTGCAAACGGGCTGCGATGTCGTCCACCTTCTCCGTGTTATCGATGGAGGCCATGTACAGGTTGACAAACCAAACCAAACTGTACTGATACATGGGATCAATGTTGGCCAGCTCCACTGAAATACAAGAATACAAAATATAAGCTAAAGTCAGATCTTAGATATATATGTAGATGCATTACCTATTGTAAAGAATAAGATTGTGGAGTGCTCGGCAATTGGCACATAGCTCAATCGGGCAATATCAATTTGCTTTTCGGTGGCCTCTGTGATAATTTGCTTCTCACTGATGTCATTAGCCAGGGCCTTGGCCGAGCTCAATATCTGTACCGCCGTCTCATCTTCCAGGATATTTTCAGCAGATGAAAGCACTTCCAGTATCTGGTCTTCAGTCTCCTTTAACATGCGCTTGTTCTCAGCACCCTGAACAATTAGATTATTCTTCTCCGCCTCCAAGTCGGGACGTTCTCGGGCCACCGTAATGCCCAGCAGCTGATCCTGTAATCCCTGTGTGGTAATCATGAAATTGAGTAGGGTTACCTTCACAGCCACCTCGGGTAGATAATGCGGATTTCGCAGCTTCGTTGTCATATAGAATCTGTAAAAAACAAACATTTTAATGTTGCATATTAGGCGCAGCTAATTGAACTCCTTTGCTACCTAAAACTATGATTATATTCAATCACAGAGTCGCCCAACTTAATGCAGAGTGTACCGCCCTGCTTGAAGAGCTGCTTCAGCAACACCGACTCCAAAATGGGATCCAACTCCTCGCCAATATTCTCCAGCAGCACCGGCAGACCAAATTGTATGGCATTCTCCATGACGCGCGTATAGTCGGGCTGATTGAGACGTATCACACAGAGTTTATTGTTCTTCTCATAGTTCTTAATCCATTTGTTCGCCTGTCCCTGGGGATCAATCATCAGTGGCCAGCGACGTGCATTCCTGAAAATGAATGAGCATAATCTTGTATCTAAACACGCACTTTAAATGATATTACAAATGCAGGCAATTTGTCTACATGCACACAGCACATGGACTCCGACGAGCCCATCATTTTGTTTGCAAGTTGGAATATTAAAAAAATAAAATACATGCCGCATAAATACACATTCAATATTTACGTCAATAATTCATAAGCGTAAATAATTCTATAGAAATGGGGGCTGTGCATGTGTACATACATTTGTACAGATGTATGTATGTGTGGGGGGGGGCTGTTGTGTGGGTTTTGCGGGTTTTGCATTGGAGCAAACCTCTGGCTTCAAATATGCCAATACATCATGCAAACGCAAACGTTAAGCCACAGACAGAACTATATTACAAAGAGGCGCGTAGTCGCTTATTGTCTTCAATAGGGGGTTTTAGAAAGTTTCATAGAGTTATATTTTATGTTCTAACTAATGAAAAGTACTAAAGGGAAACATTCTTTGAATTATGTGCAGAAATTTCCGATTTCATTGGAAACTTTTGGTATAACTTCTGTCTACTTTTACACTACTACCATAAAAAACACATACTCGTATATCTTTGCATTTTGTTAGTGCTACCACCACGACCATGTGTTGGTCCATTATTGAGCTCATTAAAATATGCTGAAGCTAATTTATATATGAATAATTTTATGCCTAAATTAATGACCCCTTAATCTCTTAAAAAATCGAATAAATTCTTTATTTTTGACTTGTTTAGTTTTTTAAATTATGTGGAGATTTAATCTCAATCTCCCTGGGTTTTATAACATTTTCTGAGGCGTTTCTTATTCCGCTTCACAGAATCTAGAGTATTTTCATCAATCTAAAGAATTAGTTACATTTATTTGCCATTTACCTATACCTATAGCTATTTACAATGTACCCTTTTCAAGGTATCATTTATATTTTATGAGGTTTCATACGTTTCCCAATATTTGAGAGCTTTCTTTAAAATGTTTTAAAATATGAGCTCAAAAAAATACACAAAATATAAAGTACTAACAACCGATTACCTTCTATAAAGTGTATAAAAATATAAGCTCAATAAACTTTGAAATTTTGAAATTTTTGTTTGGTAGATACCCCCCCTATTGGGGGTTTTCGGGCGCCACTGAAAGATATATTCATATATGTATATGTACATATATTTATGGATATGTGTGCATACGGCGATTGCGGTTGTTTGTGTGTGTTCGAACTCTACATATAGAAAGAGTGAGAGAGAGAGGGAGAGGAGAGGGAAAGGTGGGAGCTATTGCGATAACTCAGAGCCGCAGTGGCAAAAACGATGGGGAAACGGAGGGGGAGGACGGGCACTGGCTGTGGCTGTGGCAATGGCATGAAAAGAGTGAGATAGAGCGAGAAAAACAACAATAACTTGCAGCAGTGGCAAACGTTGATGGCAACCGGCGACGGCAGCGGCCAACACATGACAAATTCACACCGAATACAAATTGCTCGTGCGAATGAATGAACATTTTTGTAAATTGAAAACTTGATGAATGAAAAATATTTGATGGAAAAACAAAAGAGCAATGTCCCGGTCCTGGTCCTGGTCCTGGTCCTAGTCCCGGTTCGATGACGCTGCCGCTGCCGGTAGGAGTCCTAGGCCGCTGCCTTTTTGCCGTACGGGGAACCAAGATAAAAATAAAAATTCCAACAAATTTTATACAACGAATTCCAGCTCAAAACTCCTATACAATAGAAGCGCCACCCACCAATAGAAGAGGGACGGGGGCACTGGGCAGGCAGTTGTCATATGAAAAATTGCTAAAGTTCAGAGCACACCACCCGTGGGAGCAGCTAGAGATACGGATTTTAACTGTTTGTCACAGAATAAAATGGGAAATTTGCACGAAAAATAGTTGTGAACATAGTCAGCAATGCAATGCAACTAGCATTGTGAAATCTGTTCAGAATCCGTTGAATGGAGTTGGGGAATTCTACTGAAGCAGAAAAAAAAAAACATAAAAAGAAAATCAATATATTTTTGCAAAAAAAAAAGCTTATCAAGTTTCAATTCATAGAAAGGGGACTTATAGTAAGGTGATTTAGAGGGAATCATATTTCGAAATAGAACTGTAAAGCGAATATATGGGAATTGTTATGGCTTGAATGCCGTTTGTGTGACATAAATAAATACAATTGAAAGCTTCAACATATTTTTTAGATAACTTAATAAAATGAAGTAAATTTCTGTTTGACTTTCATTTTCTTAAAGCTGTCTCCAGCATCTTTTAACTCATTCCCCAATACTGCTCGCCATTTACCAACACTAACAATACAGGCAGCAGCAAGCCATGTCCTCAGTTCAAGCTCATTACAAATTCTGTAAGGTCTAGAAACTGTCAAAACATTGCAAGCGACCCAAAGCGAAGGTCTACGAATTGTTTTTGCCTTTTTCAAATTAACATTATTTAATCAAAGACAAGACCCACCCAAACCTATGCATAGAGGCATGACCCGAAAAACCTGCCCTACACCTGATACCCAATATACAAAAACGAACGGGGCATTTTACGATGCTAAGGAGAGGCAGGGGCACGAGTATAGGCTGAGTCAGATGAAAAGACTGGGCCAGAGGTTGCCATATGTGCTACGTGTCACCCGGAATATTAAGCAAATGAATGTTAATAGTAAAGACAACACGGGGAATGAGTTCTATTGAATATGCCAGCCACCCTGGCTCTTGGCTCCTGGCTCACAGCATACGAGTATTTGGCAAATACAAATACAAATTCTTCTATATTGTATGTACATATAGACAAAAGCCCCGAAACTACAATGTAAGTCCCAAAGGATGTGCAATCGTGTGCTGCTGCTGCTACCCCTGGGTCGATGTAAAAATTAAACCTAATCCGCTCTGGGCGCACATTAATCAATTGCTTATAGAGGGAGAGTAGTCCTGATGCTGATGCTGAAGCTGAAGCAGCCCGCATGCCCGGGCGGTCGCGTTTACTCACTCACTCACTTCTGGGGCCCTCAGGTATTTTTGGGCATGCTCCAAATTACTTTGAACACTTTCGTAGTGGAAAGCGGCTGACGAAGCAGCAGCCAGGAATTTCCTTTATTAAATCGACCAGCGACAGCACGGGAGTAGGAAGATGGAATATGGAATATGGAAGACGAAAGCCTGGAGATGTTGGAGTGGTATTTTGGCCTCGCTCCCTGACCTCAGAGAAACCCACCAGATGCGTAATACACGCATCAAACATGATATTTCTGCCTCTGCCTCTGCCTCCAACCCCCACCCCTTGCAGCTTCTTGTGCCCTTTTGTACCTTGAGCAGCAACCACCGGGCGAGCGACTGGCTGGCTGCTGGCTGCTGAATGGCGTGTCCTGGCAACGACTCCTTCTGGCCACATGCGGGTGCACCCTCCCTAACAACACCTACCTACCTACCCCCAGCTACTGTTCCCATTTGTGTTCGCGTTTGCTTACGCGTTCCGCTTCCCTTTCCAGTTCCCCTTCCCACTGCCTTGGCTACCGTGCAGCATCCGGTGCTGTTCTCACACTCACTATCGGCGACGCCTGCACGAGGCGTATCTTTAATTTTCCTAATATGCGTGAATTCTAACGTTTTATGTTTTGTAATTAGAAAAGAGCCAAAACACAAGAACGCCAGCTTCGTGTCGCTGGCAGGCAAGCACGAGGCGAAGGACTGTGGACCCATAATTACCGTGTCAGGTTGTTTAATTGATGCGAACAGAGGGGTGGGATTAGGATTAGATGCCAAATGCCAGATGTTATCATAACTTTGAGTAGTAAAAAGAAACTTCAATTATAAGACTAAAATCTTTCGTTGCACTTGAAGAAAACTACGACATAAAATGTAACTTTTTTAATAGTTTTTCGTAGTAAGAATTATTGGAGGGATTTTAGGAAGATAATTTACTGAGTTTATAGGGATTTTATGGGTATTTACGGAATAACAAAAGGCATTTCAAAGTATTAAGCGAAAAAAGAAGTGGAACTAAGTGTCGGTTTGGACTAGCTCGGTAGTTTCTGGGGTTGAACTATTTTAAGGAAGTTCCTTATAGGAACAATTAAAATCTTACAATATCGGCAACGAAAGTTTCTTATACTCTTTCAAACCGACTCAATGGAGGAGTATTTTAATTTGTTAAAAATTCCACACCTTTAGAATTGCAAGACTCCCCCCTGGTTATACTTTCCACCCGAATAGTCATACATAAAAGTATATAGCAAGTACTCACTTCATCATAATGGCACTCTCCACAGAGAATGCGTCCGTGGGCAGTCCGCAAATATTCCAGAAACGAATCTCCACCGGTTCGCCGAGAACAACAGCTAGCTGAAAATCGGGTGAGCAGACGACGCCATAATTGATGCACTTGACGACCCATTTCTTGATTTGTTTGAGCCTGAAATCGATGGTAAAGGGCCCCAGATAGGCCACCACGCCAGAGGAGATCAGCACATCGCCAGTGACGCTCTTGAAGCTGCCCTGCAGCATCTTGGCCGTCTCCGACCAACGAGTGCGTTCGCCACCCAAGCCAGAGATGAGCTCCTGGGCGCGCTGCAGTTTCTTGGTACAGGCCTCATGCTCGGACAACAGAACGCTGAAAAAAGAGGGAAAGGATATTAACAGGGCAATAAATAGAAGCCCCCATGGATTTACCCATATTGCCTAAGCTGCTCGTCGAGAATCTTCTGAATGGCCGCCAGATTGGCCTCAACTCTGGCCAATTGTGCCAACTTTTCGTTGAGCGTCTTCATGGCCGCATCATAGGTGGCTTCGGCTGCGGCCAGGGCAATCTTCTTGGGCGCCACAATCTTGGCTACCACATCGTACTTGGACAAGGCAATGACCCAGCGACACAGACCCTCGCAGGCTGTCGAGGCCATCTTAATCTTCTCCGGATCGAATGCCTCATTGTTGAGGATGCGCTGAGCCAGCTTCTTCATCACCTCGATCGGAATATTATCCTTGTCGAAGTTGAGCAGACTGTCGAGGAATTTCATGTCGCTGAGCACACGCTTGGAGGGTCCCCAGTAATCCTCGACAGTGCCCACGCCACTCGGATTGGGCACTTTGTCCGGCTTAACATCCTTGAGAATGCACACGGCCTCCATGACAATTCGCACACCAATGGGCGGACTCTTCATTGTCTTGACCACAGCAATGTCCGCCGTGGTTAGGGTATTCAGGGCGGCCAGAGCTGAATTCAAAATGGGCAGAGCTTCACCCAATTTGGCATCGCATTCGTCCTTAATCGTTTGAGCCACAGCCGCCTGCTCCTTGGCCGCCTGTTCGTCCAGCTTGACAATCTCCCTCTGTTCGGCTGCAATGTTACTGTCCGCCGTCACCTTGGCCACCTGCTCGGCCACAATTTCTGAGGCTTCTTTCAATTTCGGTTCGAGCGCCTGCAGTTGCTCCTGCATCACACCCACTTGCTGGGCGGCAATGTCCAGCTGTGAGATGCCCGTCAAGTAGCGATTGCGATTCATTGTGATGTTGCTAACAAAAGAGAACAGAGAAGATAAATCCAAGTCCCAATGCAGACGAGTTCTACTCACTTTCTCTTCTGACTGAGCAGAGATTTGAACGTTTGGATGAGCTCCAAATATGAGGTGGGTGTCACGTAGTTGTATCTGTGCAGTCTAGAGAAGAATTTCTCGGATAGCTTCTGCGTGGAGGTGTGGAACTCCATGCACATATCAATGGCGGTGCTGCGCTCCAGGGCGGTCAGGTCCTCAGTGGATAGGAAACGCGTGGAGACAGCCAGCAGGGCATCCTCCGGCCAGGACTGGAACCAATCGATGGTACAGCAATTGACAATGGAGGGGAACTTACGAATACGATTGCGCAGCGCATCGCCAATGGGCGACATGGCCAGCACAATATGCAGCTGATCTTTGCAGGTCTGTGAAGGAAAATTCAGTTAAGGAAATTATTACATTAAAAAGGGGAAAGATTTAAGGTTAAAGTTCGAGCTGTGATCCCACCGTAACAAAGAAATTGAACAGAGCCACGGGACTGCCATCCGTTTGGACAGCCTTGTCGCGCTGCTTGTCGATCTGTGCCATCTTCTCCACCACCTCGATCTTCTCCTCGTTGGTAAACAGATTGGGCACCTCGCCCGAGTTCAGCAGATTGTTGATGTCCTCCAGAAACGATTCATCCTTGATCTATAAAAAGAGTCTAAGCGGGTTAGAGAAACCAAGCACCCAAGGAGGTCCCACAGCCAGCCAACAATTGTTCCCACCTGTACGTCCGTAAAGAGAAAAACGCCATGCATCTCGGATGCCCCAATTTTGCGTAAGATTGTCTTGATATCCTCGTGATACTCAAAGGGGCCATACAATCGAGTTATTTCCACTTGAAATAGCTCATAGTCGCATATATGCGAAGCCAGACGAGTCAAGCTCTGGCGTCCGGAGCCGCCGACCCCAATGAGCAGAGCATGACTACGTGGCTGCTTTATGATGCGGCATATGCGCGACAAATGCTCGATGGCAAAGCGGAAAAGCACCAGATTCATGGGCTTCTTCGACATATTATTGTACTCCACCAGATAGGCCTCCACCACATTGCGCAACTCCTCCAGGTCCTGCACCTCCACATAGTTCTTGGTATCGGCTTTCGGATTGGTGAAGTCACAGTAAATTAATTGACGGAAATCGGACTCCTCCAAGCCCTTCTTGCCCTTGCCCACCAGCCGCCCAAACAGCTTCGAGGCATCGATATTGAACGCATTCATCACGGTGGAGCAAACGTTCTCAAACAACCAGCTACGATCGGCATCCTCCACCAACCGATCCCCATAGACACGCAATACCTCGTGCACCCACAGACGACGCATCGAGTTCATGTCCTCCGTTGCCTCGGGCACCGACAACAGCACACCCTGTATGACCCTCGAGAAATCACGCAGATTGAACAGATAATGCGACTTGGCGGGTGTGGGCAGCAGATTCAGCTTGGCGTCATTGTAAATGGTCAGCGTGGCGCTCACAATCTCATCTATGCAGGGATCAAATTCTTTGGAAAAGCCCCTAAAGTGCAGGTAAGAATTAATAGAAAGTTGCCCACGCAATGAAATGCCATTTATCTGTTCCTACCTGGTATCCAAATGCCAGAGCACAATCTTGCTAAAGATCGTCGTCATAATCTCGTTGTTGAAGTCATCGATGGCCACCACATTGAAGAAACGCTGGAATCGTTGGGTCACTGTATTGCCCGTCGATGGCGGACCCATGGCCGTAATCATTTGCAGATCTATCAGCTTCATGGGCACAATGTTCTTTCGGTCGTACCACATCATGTGGTCGAGCATCATGCGCAGCAGTTCGATGGGCGGCTGGGCACCATAGTTCTCTTTCAGCGGCATGGAAACATCATCGACGAAGATCACGAAACGCTTGTTGAGCGGTGGACCGAATACGCCCTTTCGCCGCTTATCCAGCTTGGACATTATAATGTCCTGCGTCTGATTGGCCGAAGTCTGTGCCGAAAAGCTGATCAGCAGCGGCTTGTAGGTATTCAAATCCATTCGCTTGAGCATGTAATCGATCACATAGACACTTTTGCCGGTGCCCGTGGGTCCCACCAGCATCAACGGCTTGGCGTGGCGCACCAGCAGATCGAGTATGGCGCCAATGCGAACGCTTTCGTTCGTTTGGATTATGATCTGATTGACGGGTATGTCGCGGGGTATGGGCGCAGCTGAGTTCACATCATCCTGCCACGGCTTCCACTTGCCCTTGCCCTCTTTAATGTATCGATAATCGAAGACCGATCCGTTCTTGGGTATGGGGAATATAAAAGGCTTCGACAGCACATCCACATACAGATCGGGTGTGACTCCGTACAGCTCGTACAGGTTCTGCGGGAATGTCTTCTCCATCAGAGCGCGAAAGACTATGTTGAACTTATCCCTGCTGTCGGCATCCAGCGATCCACCGAGCGCCCAAACGGTCGAAAACAAGAATATTCCCTCCAGTTGGGCTCGAAAGTCCAAGTCCGATATATTGGCCACGTACTTTTCGTCCTTGAAGTCATCGATGAAGCACTCGAAGAAGTTCATGAGGCTCACCATCAGATTGGCATCCGACGTGGGTGCAATCTCCTTCAGACTCTTTCGCACAATGTACAGCAGGATGGGGCAGAAGCGCGAGATCATCGAAGCGATCAACTGCTTGCTGACCGTGTGAAAGGCAGCCGGCAAGGTGTTCTTCCACGAGGCCACCAACGGCTCCCAGCCCAAGGAGCTGGGCTCCAAGTAGATCATGCCACAGCGCGACACTGTGGCCGGTGAGGCCACCTCCAAGTCCATCGGCTCGAATATCAGATTTGTGCTATTCGACAGCTGAATAATCTCGCCGGACATCAGGCACAGCTTCTTGTTGTCATCGAGCACTGTGTTCATGTTCTCAATCCAAATGGCATCCACGGGCCCATCGAAGATCAGCCACTTGCGATCGGGACTGTCGGAGACAGCGAATATGCGATAATTGACGGCCAGAATGCCATCGCTCCACTCGTGGGAGACTGCATCGAACTGGCCGTAAAGTTGACCCATGGTAATGGCCTTCGGATTGATGATTGTATAAATGGCTTTGTTTTCGGAACCATCCTGCAACGATTAAGTAAGACAACTTAAAATATTCTCTAATTTAAATCAATATTTCCGACCCCTACCTTATTCTCCATGCACTCCAGAGCCTCTGCTAGCACACGATATGTCGTAGACTTGCCACCAAATGGATAACCCACCAGCATAAGTCCGTGCCGCACCACAATCATTTCATAGAGCTGTAAGGGAGTGAAGATTAATTCAGAATAAAATAATCAGAACTTCCTCACCTGCTGGACCTTCTCCAGGACAAATGGAGTGCACTGTTTGTTCTGCCTTTCGCATGCCCATCTGGTGCACTCATTGAAGACCACATAATCGGCCTCGGGCAATGTTACGCCCGGAAACAAATCAGATGTGATGCCCTGGAACAGTGGAATGTCCTGATTGAGGAACTTGGGCAAGTTGACATCCTTAATGGAGCGCAGGACGAGTATGTCCTCGTTCTCATTACGATAGCGTAGCTTCAAGGCGCCCGCTGCCTTCAGCACAGACTTCACAGCCCGCATGCCATAATCGTAGTGGCACTGAGTACTCAACTGCTCGGAGCACAGACGATAGGTGGCCACAATCTTCACGGACAGAGGTTTGGCTGTGAGGAAGCCATAGGAGTAGAGTTCTATCTCAGAGATGAGCGCATAATCCGGCACCATCATGGCCACAGAACGGAAGAGTGCCTGAGCAGGGAAGGGAAAGCAAATTTAAACCAAAGAACTTGCAATGGCAAGGCAAATCCTACCTTCAGATTATCCGGCAGCTCCGAGCGACCAGCATAGCCAGGATTCATTGTGATAAACACCGCGCAAGTGGGATCCAGGGTGAGGGTGGTGCCCTCAAACACCAACGTCGGACTGCCAGAGTTGATGCCCCGCTGAATGGTCATAATCTGCTGGGCCACCACCGACAGCACCTCGAGATCGATGCGATTGAACTCGTCGAAGCAGGACCAGGCGCCGCAAGAGGCCAGACCCTTGAAGAACTTGCCCAGTGCCAGATAATCCAGGCCGTCCGAGCAATTGAAGACCACACACTGCTTGGCCACGGCCTTGGCCAGATCCTTGGTCGTCTCCGTTTTGCCAGTGCCCGCAGGACCTTCGGGCGCGCCGCCCAAATGCAGATTCAAAGCAGCAAACAGGGTGCGATAGCAACGATCCGTCAGTGGGGTGACGACCAGTCGTGTGGTGTTGCCCAAATACTCATAGCCGTACGGCAGCGAGCAGTTTATCATGCGCGTGTCCAGGTTATTCTCCTCCCAGTAGTATCGCAGCTGGCACAGCCACTGGAAGTCCTGCAGATCCTCCACCTCCTTGTCCACAATGTCGGCCAGCACATCGCGAGCGTGCACATCCAGCACCACAAGGGCGCCCAGTGTGATGCGGTTCTGTGTGTTCAGATCGCCACGCACCAGATCGACGATTTTGTTGATTTGCTGTACGCATTTCTGCAGATATTTGGCCAGGTTGCCCTTCGGATCGTCACTCTCGAAGCACTCGGTAATCTCCAGCGTCCAGTAGGTCAGCGAGATGGACTGCACACACTGACCCGGCCACGTCAGCACCCACACATTGCGCACAATCTTCAGGTAGCTGTAGAAGGCCTCCGACATCTTGTGGTGTATGCTCTTCTTCATGTCAATCTCCAGCTCCAGCAGCCACTTCTCGACTTGACCGCGTGCCTTGGACGTGGAGATGACATCCACCAGGACGACCTCCTCACGCTCCGACGAGCGCATGGCCGTCACATCCAATTCCTCGGTGAAGTTCAGCGTGGCGATGCCCTCGAAGCACTTCTTCAAATGCGGCTGGACGCGCGTCGGGTCCTTTGTCTCCGAGAGTATTTCCAGCAGCTCGTCGTTGGACAGGAAGAAGAAACGCGGGAAGTACAAACGCTTCTTCTCCAGATAGGCATTCAGACCCTTCTGGATAATCTCCAGCAAGCTGTACGCCTTTTTCAGCTTGTCATTCATCTTGTCGATTTGCACAACCGTCATGACACGTGGATCCGAGGCCACCTGCTTCATCAGCTCCTTCCATATCTACCACAAAACCACAAAGCGAAAAGCAATGGGATGCCGAAATTGTTCAAGGGTTGGGGCCACACACTCACCTTATCGACAGCACTGAAGCGTCGCCCCTCCTCGGGCATCTGTTGCTGAATGTCGGGACTGCTGAATATGGGCTCCAGGTACATCCAAGTTGCCTGCACCCGCAGCCATTCGTCCAGGATCTCCTGCAGCAGCATGAGCTTCGACTCCCACTTCCTGCACAAAAAGGCAAACAATGGTTAACATGTGTGACTTGTGTGTGTGTGTGTTTCTGGCATTGACAGCTCAATAAATAGATGGAGCAGAAGTAGCGGCAGGCCAGGGCGACACCGCAACACTCTGCAACTCTCAGGGGGTAAGCATATTAATTACATTTTGTAGACTAAACTGAACAGCAAGTAACTGCTGGCACTTCCCTACTGCTCAAGAACTTACAGCACCCCCCTCAAATGTACTCACAGTATCTCCGCCTCGAATGGCTTGATGTAGGGTGAGCTCTTCATCGTCTGCGTCTTGATGATTTGATCGTCCAACAGTATTTGTATGTCATCCACGGAGGACAGCTTAAAGGTTCCGGAGTCCCTGTGGGAGACATTTCAATTACAGTAACAACATGAACAGAGAGCCAAGCCCAGACAAATCCCTCCCCCTGCTATTTTACCTGTATGGCGAAATGGTAAACTCAACGCCCTCCCATTCGTTGACCATCTTGGCCATTGCCTTCTCCAGATTGTTCTCCTTGGTGGCACTCTCCGAAATGGCCTCGAACTTGGGCACATACTCATCCAGCTGGTATTCGATAATCTTCTCGAGCGTCAGCTCCGGCGACACCTTAATGGGGAAGCCAATTATCTCGGATACTTGCTCCCAATGGCGTGCCTTCATGCCCGGATTGCCCAACGTATTAATGATGGGCATGTGCTCGCGGAAGACCTCGATCTGTTCCTTAACATCGAGTATCAATTGCATTGTCGTGGAATGATCTCCCATTTGTTTCTCCAGCTTCTGGATGATGCGATGGAAATTCGACACATCGGTATCGATCTCGTCGGGATCGAAGGATCCCACTTGCGAGTGCAGCCACAAGTCATATTTGTCCATAAAGTCCTGGCCGGCATCAAAGAGCGCCTTGTAGGGCTTCAATTGATCGTGGGCCTTCTTTCGCATCGGATACTGCGACAGGTCCCAGCCATAGGAAGTTTCCTCTTCGTTGATCTGATCGATGGCCTCCATGGCCTGAATCAGACGCTGATCCAATAGGCCGGCCCTCTTCTTGTACCGCTGCAACTGTTTAATGTCGCCCCATGTGTCGTAGGCCTGCACCTGCTCGTAGTAGTTCTGCAGTTCGCGTCGGAACAGATCGATGCGCTTCTTCAGCAGCTCCTGGTACTCGATTATCTTCTCGGCTATGATGGCGCGATGCTGCTCGAATACGGAGGGCAGCTTTAGGTACCACTGAAAGGAGTTGCTGTTGTTTTTGATCTCCAGCGGCGAGTACAGCGTATGATCCATTAGCCACAGTATTTCGCCCATATTAACCTTCAGACGGGCCTCCATCTCGGGCACAAGATTCTCCTCGGCATGCACCACATAGGCCTTCAGTTCCATCAGCTCGGCGGTGTCCTTGGGCACCGTCAGCGCCTTCTTTGCTATGGCATCGTATTCCTTGCCCAGCCGCGAGATTCTCTGCTGCTGATCGGCCACCATGCGGGTCAGGAGGTCGTTCTGCAGCTGCCTTGCCAGTGTCTCAAGATGCAGAATAAACTTATCGCGATGGAACTCGTACAGGCCCATGCGTATGACGCTCCACACCTCCCTGGCAATGCGTTCCTCCTTCTCCTTGTACTCGTACACCATTTCCGAATACTGATCGAAGGTGGACTCGCCCTCCATAAAGTTGGCCACACGCTCCGCATCGATGCCATTGATGAGATCAATGAACGGATCAAAGTCCTGCAGTCGCAGCTCGGGCCCAATGCGCTGCTCCTCCAAGAGCATACAAATCCGATTCTTTGTATCCTGCACAATACTATCCGGCACGGCGGGCGTGAGGAACATCTTCTTGGATATCACCAGATCCGTGTACAGCTTGCTCTCGATGCGTGGCAACATGGTAACACTCATCACAATCGAATCGATGACACGCAGCAATTCGCTTTGGATCTTCGAGAAGCCCGGATTAAAGCTGATGGTATCCTCATCGCTAAGCATCACAGAGATTTCAAAGCCAGGATTCGAATGCTGTCAAGTGGAAGACACTTCATTTAATCTATTGAGTGCCAAGCATTGCCTCTTACTCACCCCGAAATCGCAAACATAGTCGGCAAAGGCCTTCAGACTCCTGATGCAAATGTCCTCCAGCTGCTGGGTCATCAGTGCCGCCACACAGTTGAAGAAACGCTTGACCAGAGTCACTCTTCGAATATCCGGCAACTGGCCGCGCTTGCTGGCCTTCAGCAGCGTCGAGTGTATCTCGCCAAACCAAGTCTCATCCAGCATGGTCTTCACTTTATCGATTTGCGATCCACACAGATACTGCCACAAATTGAAAACATAGATTGCTGGGGTAAGATAATCCCTGCGCTAAGCTTACCACAAAACCGAACAATGTGAATGGACCCTCAGCCTTGCTAAGCTCCTGAATGTCGACCATGGTCTTGTTGATATATTTCATGCTCCATAGCTCCAGAATGCTGGCCACACTTCGATGTATGCTGAACAGCGTTTTCATCAGTCGATTGCGATTCTCATCATAGCTGGAGGAGATACGGAGGATATAGGAGTGTCAGTGTTGGGTTGGGTATGCAAATTATCTGCGTCTACGCCAAAACTTTTCACTCGAGCTACTTCGTCACAGCCCATTAAGCAGTGCAGGCAACCGCAACCATCCTGCCGCCCACGCAACCACAGACGCCAGAGGCATTCTTAATGATGCCAAATGCTCAATGGGCCATAAATTACCGAACCTCACACGGCTGCGGGGCTTCTATATATCGATAGGCCGTCACCGTCGCCCAATTTGCCAAGCGCCGACCCACTTAGAAGCCCCTGATAAGCAAACTCAAACCAAACGCAAACCAAACTATTTTATGTGCGAATTAGAGATGGGAACGTGCCGAAACATGTGATTTATGAGATGGAAGAAGTAGCGGCACTTAAATGCTATCGATCTACTTGGCTTTCCGTGTCACGACACTTGCACATCGCTAGCCGACACAACTTTAATCTCAAAATGGCGGTGATGCCACACCTAACCACCCACACCAAACGGCTTACTACTCAGTGTCAAGAAACAAGTTCAATTAATTTTTAAGCATATCCTTTTTGCAATTTATGTCTCGCCCCGGCCGCTCAACCAAATCCCAGCCCAAAAACACGCAGCAAGCGGCCTCTTCCATCTACTCCGGTCTTCCGCCGCCGCCACCCGCAACTTCCAGTCAGCTTACTGTTGCTCATCAAATGTCAAACCAATACACAGGAGGACTTAACTTTCGGTTGCCGCTGCTTTTGCTTTTGTTTGGAAATACCCTTGAAGAGGTGTTGATGAAATTTACAAAATGTTTGCAACGAAGGAAAGGGAATCATCAACAAAGTACATAATTTCGGAGTATTAAAACTATCTAAGTTTCTGTATCGAAATAGCCGAAAAGCTTTAATTTAGTATCAATACTAAATAACTCCGATCTCCTAGAGTATCTCAAGCTTCGACCCCGCCTTTATGGTTCCTTTTGCTGTTTCCTTGGCCCTGGATGCTTGTGGTGTGGCATTGTAGTTGAAAAAGTGCGGTTAAAAAGTTTTTGGCACGCCGCAAAGCGATTTCTCGCGTTTTCCCCATTGCAAGAAGCTTTTAATAATGTCGCACGACTTTCGTTATTTTCACTCCCAGCGAGCAGAAAGAATCACCATTGCCGAGGCAACTTTGTGTGCGTCACACTGCTGTCGCAAATCGAGATGAAGTTACGAGTATTTTCATAAGATTTCACGCGTTGCCGCAACGCAACTCAAAGGGCGGCAATTCATTTCATAAAAATCTGATTGGGATTTTAATCCACAATGAAGCCAGCCCCAGTCCCCAGCCAGCATTCGTCGGCACAGTTCCACATATGTATGTGGGCGGGATCCGGATACGGTATGCTCGAGTGCTTGTGTGTATGTAATTGCATGTCAATTGCACGCTTCTTGTGGGTGGGAAGGGAAGCCCCAGCGCTCGCATTCAATTATGGCAACTTTTTCTTTCGTTTCTCCTGTTTTTTGTTTGGCTCCATTGTAAGCGCAGAAATTTACTGCGGGTGCCGGCAGAGGTATGGGTATAATTTATTTTAATTTAAAAAATGAATCTCGCATTAGCTGAGGAAGGTCAAAGTTAATTTTCGCCTCTCAATTCATTGCGAAAACTTTTGAAATGAAAATAAAAGCTTAAAAGGAGATTCTGTAGGGTGTATCAGGGTTGTATATGTTGCATGGCATTAATCATGGTTTTTAACTTTTAAATTAATCAAAAAGAGACTTTTAGACTCTTTTTGCTGAAAATTACGCTCAAAAACTCACCGAAAACGCCAATGATTTGTCAGTAGCCTCACTTCACGACGCTCTGCGGTCTCGAAAAGTCCAGTGGAACCCTCTTTGGTCAGCCGATCGAGGGCCGTGTGACGTAACACATAGTCAACGACGGCCTTCTTCATGGCAAACACATAATCCGCACGCACCTCGGCAATGTTCTCATTCAGAGCGGTTTGCCATTTATTCAGAAACGCCGGCACCAGATCCGTTATCCTGTACAGAAACGCAGAAAGATAGTTATGGATGAAAGATAATATTTTATGTGTATGATTCCGCGCACCTTTTGAGGATCTTTCTGTTGAGCGGCGACACATGGATCGTGTCGATGCCATGCTTGATGTAGTAATAGTAGCGAAGGGTCTCCTTCTCGTCCTTGTCGGGAAAGGGTATCTGACACTGACCCACCTGATCCGCCTCCTGATCATCGTCCATGTGCAGTATCAATTCGACCAGTTTCCGTCGAAAGTGTTCGCGCTCCACCCGCATTTCCATGTAGTTGGCTTTGCCTTTCCGTTCGGTCTCCGCTTTCTTTTCCTCCCGCTTGCGCCGGGCACGCTTTTTGGGGCAGAGTATGCTTTCCGGCAGTTCGGAGAGCATTTGCCCATCCAGTATCCCACTCGTGCACTCCGGCATATTCAGTTCGTACCAGAGACGTCGGGACTTGTACTCAGGATTGGCCTTCGACTGGAGAATGCTCTGCAACACATCGGGCTTGGGCCGGGTGTAGAGCATTTTGGACTTTTCACATATGCGGCGGGCGCCGCAAATGGATGTAAAGCTGGGTATATTCATATCCTTATTGGGATTTTGTCGGTTCTGCATGTTGCGGTCTACAAAAAGAATTAGAGTTGAATACAAATTATAACCGGTTCATGAGGAAAGTGGTTGAAGTCTTTGCTAATTTCTGAGTGGCAACGCTAGCACGCAGACTTCAATTTTCTGCTTTGGTCGTATTTGCTTAAACCTTATTTTACAAACAATGCAATAAAAAAAGTCGTTAAAGTTAGCCAAACTTGTGGGAAATTGATTCATGAATTACAGAAAATAATATTTTCACTACTGAGAGTTCCAGCTATAGAGTAATATTAAGCAGAATATTAAAATCGAGGAACATGATTTCCGATCAACTAAAAAGAACGTTCGCCCATTATTGACCACGGGGGTTTTAAAAAATTCCCACGAAATTTATGAAACTTGAATAATATTGGTGTAGTTCAGGGGAAAGATATAGTGGTCATTTTTGTTTTGAAAGGAAAGAGAAGACATGAATCTACAATCAGAATTTACAAACATTATTATTTTTCGCGGTTTATCTCAGCTGTTCAACTTTTTTAATAGCGAGGGGCTAAGTGGGCTAAGTTCGTTAAGCTATCGATAAACCTACAGAACACATGTTACCGGCTGCTGGTTCACCATCACTAATTGAATTGTGCAACCCGGAAAATTAATTTTAAGTAAATTTTAAGTTTAGGTAAATACATCGACTTACCAGTCGTAGTTATATTGCAGCACACAAAATTGTTTATTTAGTACGCGCCGCAACGCGTTTTTTCCGGTTTTTTTATCCGAACATACGAACGTGTTGAAAACAAATGCAAATGACACACGTTTGCCTGTTTATTTTGAATTGATTTTGGAAAACTTGGGAAAACAAGCAACCGGCGTCGCCCATAGCAGCAGGTCTACAGCCAGGTCTACACAACACAAAAAGTAAAACAAAATTTAAAAAAAACAACTGCAATGTTGCTACAAAAGTTCTGCATGCGTGCGCTGCACACCACACGAATGGTGTATGCCAGTGGATCAGGCGCCGGACTGGAGAAGAGTGCCCTGTCAACGCTACGCAAGAAGACCGGCTACACATTCGCCAACTGCAAGAAGGCCCTGGAGTTGCATAACAACAACGTCAGCGAGGTGAGTGACCACCAATCATCCCGGACAATATTCTATCAAAGATTTTAATCCCTTTCTCCTTCCGGAACAGGCGGAGAAATGGCTGCATGCACAGGCACAGAGTCTCGGCTGGACCAAGGCCACCAAAATGGCAGATCGTGCCACTGCCCAGGGCCTCGTTGGGGTTCTCATACGCGACAATGTAGGCGCCATGGTGGAACTCAATTGCGAGACCGATTTCGTGGCACGCAATGATGTCTTCAAGCGCTTCGTGGACCATGTCGCACGGATCTGCCTGCAATACACGGAAGCGATTGAATTTGACGGAGATCTCTGGAAGGTAAGTTTATACATTTTAGTTCCTGT
This sequence comes from Drosophila subsilvestris, assembly GCA_035043285.1. Lineage (NCBI taxonomy): Eukaryota > Metazoa > Arthropoda > Insecta > Diptera > Drosophilidae > Drosophila > Drosophila subsilvestris. Next base: position 2,946,592 of record JAWNNB010000960.1, read on the forward strand.
TTTTATTTCCTAACATTTCGGGCATCCATTTTATCAGCTTGGCTACGAAGCAGAGGCTTTGAAGAATCTTCCCACTGATGAGGGCCGCAATTTGGGCGATCATTTGGCTCTGCTTATCGGCGCTGTGGGCGAGAATGCTACCATCAAGCGGGCCATCTGCTTTAAGGCCAAAGATGACATTAATTTGTGCGGCTATGCACATCCCGCACCCACCAATGTGGGCACCACTGAGAATACCACACAAGTGGGCAAATACGGTACCATTTTGGCATTCCGCTCCAACATTAAGTATCCGGACTATGAGTTCCAAAAGAGCATTTGCCAGCAAATTGTGGGCCTGAAGCCAAAGAAGATTGGTGAATACGACAAGGACAAGCCGGTCGAGAACAAGGACGACGAGACGTGCCTCATCCATCAGGAGTATCTGCTGGACTCGGACCGAACTGTCGGAGAAATTCTCAAGGAGCAGCAGACCACAGTTGTTGACTATCATCGGTACGAGTGCGGCGAGGCGACCAAAGGCAATCTCGACGAAATTCTTCGCTCCCGGGAGCAGAGTAGCAATTAGATAGATCTAAAACCAGACGACTGCAGCAGACAACATTGTTATACACCAAACCATATTACACACACACACAGAGATGAACCCCTCTGATTGTTAGACCGAAATTCTGGACAAAATTTGCATGTTGAATAAGAACAATAACTACAACGAACCCCAAGTGTACGAAGTGTACTTTGAATGCCATGAGTCATGGCAAAAAATTGGGGTAACCGAGTGAAATGCCTGCGTGTGCGCCTGCGCAACACGGGAAGCACGCTTGAGCGCCTTTCGGCGGCGTCTGCGGCGGCAGCAGCAGCAGTAGAAGAATGGACAGTAGAATGAACTGTTTATGAACGTGTTTTGTTCTGTAGCCGGTAATTACCGGCACGTCAGGTGCTGGCCCAAAGAAAGCTGCCAAAAAGGGGGAAAAAGGCCAAAACAGGTATTGGATGAAGCTACTCTTCTGGGACCTCCACCGCAAGTTCAATGAGCCCTTCAGGTCACGTGTAGAGTTCATCAAATTAAGCTGGAAATCAATGTTGGATGAATTATGAATCTCTTCATAATTTCAATGCGATTCCAAACGAGTGCAGCACATCGAATGACTCTAATCGTTATCAAGCCAGGTCATGTCATTGCCAGCTTAAATATGACTGTGCAAATTTTGTGCCTGAAATGTCAAATTTTTTCAGTCGGCCAAAGTTGATATCTGTCATTTCATTTAGTCTGCTCGACTAAATAACATCGAATTTACGCTAAATTAAAGAATAATATGGACCTAGAATCGTTTCGCTCAAAATATAGCGACCTAACAGTAACTGCATTGCCCGCTGGTGGAAAGAAGGAAGAAAAAAGGATAACGAAGAGGACTTCAAGATGGCTTCTCTGGAGGAACAAACGCCCCGCGTTGAGATTACACGCGTATCGTCTAGTAACGGCACTGCATACGGACCCCCTACATCAACTCCGTTGGGCGGCTCCTCATCGTCCTCTGCTGGCGGACCACCCTCCGCTCCCACTGGACTTTATACACCGAAAACTCGCGGATCTGCTGACGGGTCTGGCTCCTTGCGCACTCGCTCGCAGCAGCAGACTGCCGCCGCCCTGGCCTACGCCACTGAGTACAAGGAGGTGATGGCCAAACTGGATTACACAAAATACATGCAGGCCAAGCTGAACCAGTTGTCCGAATCGCAGGGCCAAAACATCGCCGGAGCATCTGTCAAAACTGGGATGACATTTGAGAGCAAGCTTCTTGCCGACGAGGCCCCCAAAGGGACCATTGTGGACACATTCGATAATCTTGTGTCTGTTGCGGGGAAGATGAAGCCCGTTTTGAATCCCACTGGCATGGGGATGCGGTTCGCCTCGGACCGCTTGTTGTATGAAATAGCCAAAGCCCGTGCCGTGGTGAAGACGGGTCAACAAATCCTAAAGCGCGAAGAGCTGGATACCTCAGCTATTCCCTCCGACGAGTGACGTCATCCGGTGCAGGTTCACCGCCGCTCGTTTTACGACACTTTCCACTGAGTGCCATAGTAAAAGAACAATAACAATAAAACAATAACAAAATGCGGGGAGTTCAGTTCTGAGAACCCTCAGCACATGAAAAAGAGTCTGGTTTGTGTATGGTATGGCTGTATGGTAATGTCTCTGGAGCGCAGTGGCCGGCATTTTGACACTAGCGAGCAGCGGAGCGCAAAACTTGTCCATCATGAATGGTGCTGGGGGAATGCTTGGGGTCGCCTCGATGATACCCTTGGTATAGATTGGAATACCACCCTACAAGGTAGAGTCTACATGGAAGTCTATAGCTTTTAGTGACATTCCTTATGGTCGTATGACACTATGACACGTATGAGCCCTGCAAAAAAAGTGCCATAGCTTTTTGGCTGATAGCAGGGAATACATCTTTGAGCAGGATTTAGCGTTTTGTTTTAAGTGTGGTGTCATGCGACCATAAAGCCAAATTATCGATTGGCATGTCAACGATTACGCATTAATAACATTCCTGGAAGTGGACTACCTTTGCTTTTTTACGCTTTAAATTAAAACGCATATATTTAAAAATAAACTAAACAGAAACATTTCACTGGAGTACACTCGACCTTTCGTTCCACTTGCCTAATATACCCACTGCCAGGCCACTTCCGCACCTGGAAAGGGTCACCGTCACCACTCCACTCCACTCACTGACGCCAGCCCCGACGTTGCCCCAGCCTGCTGCCTTGACATGCGATCGCGCCGCTTCAATTGAAGTTTTTCATGTCGGGGGCTTCAGTCAGTCGTAAGCCGACTTTTCACGGGTTAACGCCAGATCTGTAGCGACCGGATCGCACGCACAGTACCAATACCCAGGCTTCACTTCATTCCTGCGCGGGAACAGCTGCGCCTCTGCCTTTTGCTTCCGCTTTGCAAATACATACATACATACATACGTATGCACATAATTCGGGTTAATTTGTTTGGAAAGTGCGGCAAATAGTTTTTCAGTTTTTCATATTTTCGCAAGCCACAAAAAGTTATTAACAAAACACCGGGCGGTAATTGCCACAGTCTCTCGTGCTCTCTCTCTCACTCTCTACGTATCTCTTGATGGAACGGTAAAGTGCCAGAAGTGACCAATACGGAAAAAGGCGACAAAAGCAAAGTGGGAGAAGAAGGTGACGAAAGCAAATAAGCAAAAACAGCCAAATAGAGCAAGGAGTGACAGCAATAAACGAAGTGAATGTTTAAGTGCGAAACAATTAAAATTGTTTGATTTCAAGTTGCAAAGCGCCGTCGCAAGACTAAAAGAAAACTGCAGCTGCATTATCGTTGCTGCACATCGCACAGATCTGCATCGCGGGAGCCACAACAAATTGGACAACAAAATGCCGCCGTTTAATTTCATCAAACAGGTGAGGAGTGTGGCACAGGTACCATTTAAATGTTTGGTGTGAACAGTAGCACTTAAATGTTTCAATTTGCATACGAGTGTGCGCCGCAGATGAATGTGTGAATGCATTTATTGCGCGCTAAGTCGCTTGTCAACATGGTAAATTAATTAACCTTTGTGTGGTAATGCAACTAGATTAAGAGACATTTGTTGGCAACTCCAAGGATAATTACACGAAAAATATCCATGAACTGAGATGTTTTCCCATATAAATCAGTGGTAAACCTGGGTTAGACGAGCACTGTGATACATATTGATCCAGCCATTTGTGTCGTAGAATCAGCCATATTTTGAGTTGACGCACCTGGGCAGTGTATTTAAATCGTTGCTCCTACACAGATCAGGGAAAAGTCGTGTCCCTATAGAATGCCCCTAGGCTCAAATGAAACCGCATTGTTTGAACTGACTCTATTTTCCTTGTGAAACTGTGTGCTGGTATGCAAATAAACAGGCATCCTGTGAATGTCCATTGGTAGGAAGTCGCTTTGATAACTTTCGAGTTTAAGTTCCCTCATCACCAATTCACAACTTTACTTCGATACCTGCGTATGGAAATCGTTGTGCAATTACTACTTGATGATGACATCTCTCTCAATAGCAATTGCCCTTGAAACTCCAATCAATTAATTAGAATATACGTATCACTAGTCTACCGAGAAAAGTAGAACAGCAATGACAAACAAATGCGTCAGAGCCCAGTAAAGATAGTAGAGTTACACAGTATTCTACACAATCAATCATAATGGATCCCTGTGAACGACAAGCGACAGACAAGAAACGTGTCTAATTGGACAAAATTCAAAACCAAATAATTGAGGAAATGAAGCCATAGACCATAGACCTGGCCTGTCTCTGCATGGGAATCCAGCTTGAATAGAAAATAGATTTATCTAAATCAGGGTGCACAGCTGGAGATGAAATAAGACAACCGAAAAGAGATTTTCTGTAATTAAGTGAGGCCCACTGCAGATGGTCTGCTCACAGATGGCTTCCGGTGATTAAATGTCAGAAACAAGACCAATGGAGGTAACAGAACAACGCATAAACAAACGGCATCCCCATGCTGGGAACTAAGAAAGGAAAATGCCCAAAACAAACCATAAAGGTGGGAACAATTTCTACGCAAACCCATAAAGAAAACCCTTTTGCCCCACCCCTTCAAAGCTTTCTTCTTTCTCCACTAATTTGAAGCACCAAGAAGATCGTTTGTCTGAGTCCGATGATCTTGGCCTGACCAAACAAATACAAATGGGTCAACGGGCAGTGTTTCAGAAGCTGCAGACCATCCACGGGGGTAGGTGGGGGAATACTATGATTATATTACGAGTGATTTTTGGGGGGGCTCTGCCTAATGAATTTCCAAGCATTAAGGCAACATTTTGTTTAATTTTCGTGGCTTTTCCTCATCGTGTGATAATTAAGATGAATGAACCCGAGTCTATGGCTGGTTAGAAAGTTATTGCACCACAATAGTTAATACGGATAGTTCGGGCTCCAAATTTGAGGGGCTTATCTCATCTCAAGAGCAGCTGAACCCGAACCGAGAGGCTGCCTCATATATATTTGCATTTTTTCTTCGGTTTTTTTGTTTTTAGTATTTAACTCGAGGTTAATTGCATGTTAGCCAACAGTTAAATAACAGTTATTCGTGCAGCTGCCGGGTTTGTTTATGGCTCCCAAAATGTTCATCCAAAATTGTTCAGCTTCCATCGCAATTGTTTTGTCCCCAGCCTTTTCTTTGCAATTGTCTCTCTCTCTTATTTTTTTTAATGAAGAAATTATTTTGAACTTTTCGTGTTACTCGGCGGCTTCACCCACACCTTTTGCCAATGGCCTCTGGCGTGGGAAGCTGTCGACTGCGACTGACTACCGCATCTCTATTTTGTTCACTCGATTCCAAATCGTTATTACGAATGGCAAAAGGAAATCCAAGCCAAAACAAAAAGTACCAACAAATGAAATAAAACCATTTGCGATGGCAATTTTGTGAAAATCCATTCGGGTTTCGCCTTTCGAAATCCATTTTTATTATTGATTGCCATTTGTTCCGTCTTATCAACGTTAATTAACCATTTCTTAATGCTAAATCAAATGCATCGCCAGCCAAAACACCTGTTATTGTTATTGATATTGCCGTTCTGCTTTTACCATTCGACATGGCGGCCCCTGTGTTTTGTCAGTGGCCTCATAATAGGCCACCAGATCGGTAGATTTCTCCTCGGAACAGCGATCATTTGATGCACTTTAGATTGAATTTGTTTGGTTAAACATTTAATTTATACAAATGAAAACAGATTCTAAATTGTATTTTAATCTTAAATAATACAGTAATTCCATTTGCAGCAGAATGACCTTTATGATATTGAAAATATTAAAATTTTACATCCAAAGTTCACCCCGTGAATGCGGAACGATCCATCAATTATTGATATTCAGTATCCATTGCAGGCTGGCTATCCCCAATCCCCATGGAAGAGCATCCCATTCCCATGACGGAGAACACCATATATTGTAGAGTCAGCTGGCTTTGTGGTCTGGAATCGCTGGCAATTAATGTGGGCTGCTGTTTTCCAGTCGACGAAGATCAACTGAAAAAAGAAGCTGCTTGCAGCAGCAGCAGCAGCAGCAGCATGTTTGCCATAGTTTTGCCATCTTCAGAGCTTAGAGTCTGCTGGAGATCTTCCATGGCTAATGAAAAGACAGAAAAGAGCAGCAGCATAGACTCGACTCCACTCGCAGCAGAGATGAGGTAGATGAGATGAGGAGGCAGCAACAAATCGGCACAATCACCGCTAGCGGGGATCCATCCATCCAGCAGATGGGGAAGGAATACTGAAAAATAAGAGAGAAAAATAAAGCAGTCTGAAGCGGTACATTGCTGGCCCGTTTCCCGTTTCCCGATTGCATTTTGCAGTTTACAGATGTGGCAAATGCCACAAGTCAATGTTGCATTGTGCCCGCTTTTGTGTGTTGGCTTTGTTTATTAGTCTCAAAGTTTACGTAAATGTCGCGTGTGTTGTGCCACAAACAAACAAACAAACAAACAAAGACACACAAAATACTCTTAATGGGTTTTAAGCCAAACAATCAAACTGTTTCAGGCGTTCGCCTTTTATTTTGGTAAAAGGAAAAGTCAATTGTTTGGACGAGGCGTCGTCGTTTGTCTTGCAAGTTGACGTCTGCAATTATCATAAATACTAAAAAATTGCATTTTCATTCATGCTAAAAGTCGCACATTTTCAGTCCAAGAAAATGCTCTTTGCATTTTCATTTCATATCCCCACATTTCGCAATCCGCATTTTACATTTACATTTGCTTTCATTTTTTCCAGTTCACGCCTCAACCTCAACGGTTGATTGAACTTGTCAGAGATTTTGAGTTTGAGTTTGCGTTGGAAAAACATGAAGCATGGTTCATGGCAGAGAAAGAAAGAGTTACCTGGGATTGTTTTGCTTTTTTTGTAGCTTTTGAAAGGCATTGCATTGTCTGTTGCCCCGAAGATACGGATACAGTGTACAGTGTGTTCTCCCCGTGTCTTGTGAGCAGAGGGGCCCATTAGTGTCGTTCACGCTTTGGAACACACAGTTTTGGAAAACCATTACCATACATTTTACATTTTTGGGGGGGGGCCCTTCATAGAGATGCACACACAAGTACAACAAATCACTGGCAAAAATAGTTGGTCGAAATAATTTGACTACTTTCCTCACTCAACTCGACTCCAATTGAGTGAGGCCCGTTGGCTGTTAATGATTGTGCCACACAAATGCCACTATCTGCCTGTCTGCCACTCCACACATAAATCATAAAAGTGAAGACTCAAGGCAGTCAAGCGATGCAGCCCAGTTGACAAAAGGCAGAAGAAGGAAACCCGCGAGATGCAAATCGACGGACCGGGTGTCTGCTGCATCGACGTTTGTCGCCTCTCTCTCTCTGTCTCTCTCTTTGTGCTTGATTGCCTCTGGAGAATGTCAATACAACGTCACAGTGTGGTGCCAGAGACGACTCCAGCTAGACAAGAAATTAAAGCAGGCTAATAGAAGAAGTAGAATTTGCGATACTCTTTGAAGGACGAAACTTACAGTTTCCAACTGGAAAGCCTCCAGTGAACCCTCTTCCAGGGATTATCAGTAGCGTCTAGAAAATTATAACCAACTTTCTACTTCAAAATAGCCCCCACTGGAAACATATTTATTCTAGGCATAAAATGTATTGGAATATCATAAAATATCCATAAATATTTATAGAATAATCTTAAATCGAATAATTAAATTAGACAGAAATTAACATCATCAATCCGATTGCACATTAAAGTTTAAATATTTAAAATGAAATATTCATATGTAGATCACAATCTAAGCATTCAAAATCTACATATATTTCACCCTAAGACGAATACCCTCAAGCCTTATACCCTCCTCTTGTGGTCACTCAACCAAAAGAAGCTGAAAATCGTTTAAAGAACCCAAGTAAGCGACTCATAAAAACTAGTGTGTCTGTCCACACATGGCTAATGGCAAGAATTAGCAAAAGACTAGAATGGAATTCGCTTAGACCCTTTTGCCAACTCTTCCGTGTGGCCTTTTGCCCGCAGCCAAGTTCCAAGTTCCGTTGGCTTAACGTTGGGCCCAGACCCAGTCCCAGACCCAGACTCAGGCTTGGCTCGAACCGAGGTGGCAGGCGACAGTAAACCGCAACAAAATGCGCTGCGCTTTCTGCTTTTCTTCATTTCTCACTCTCGGCCAGCGGGAGAGGCAGAGGCCATCCGACAGTATAACTGATAATTTTCATTCATGCTGCTTCACTCTGCTGCTCTGCTGCTTTGCTGCTGGCCTGGCCATAAACTTGGAGTGCCACATTTTGCGTCGACCAGTCTGCATTTGGCTTTCTGCCTAACAAGTCGTGCAGCCACATCGTAAAGATCTACTTACGGTTATCCACGGGTATTTCGCGTTTGATCAGTGCTCTGAACCGGGTAAAAGGCTCTCCACGCGAGCGAGTGCCAGATCGCTCTCAGATCGGCCAAAGGCCTTCGGACTAAGATCAGGAAAATCAAATCGAATGGCATTTTCTTTTGACGTCAGTTCGTTTTGTCAAATTGATTGATTCTAAATTTTCAAAGTCAAATCAAATAAATATTTATTTGTATTCTGTGTTGTTTGGTGCTGTGATTTTGTGAAATTTCTATTGATCGCTTTCGATCGATCGATGTGTGTGTGTCGCGGCATTCGCTTTTCAAAAGGATTTCACTTTGTGCTCTCTGGCAAGAGTGCCGGCAATTGGAATTGCCATCAATTTGAAACCAAAAACTAGTTCAAGGCTGCCCCCACTCGGCTCGGCTACAAGCAATCTGCAAGCATCTTCTCAGAGTCTTCGGTCTGTCCAAAATGGAGCTATCGCTGTCACCAAAAGAAACGGTAATTACAGGCTTTTCATTATGCATACAACAGTCCAGTCTCTCTCTCTCTCTCTCTCTATTTCCATTCCATCACTCTTTTACATTTTCCTGCATCTTTCACTGCGTTGTGGGTTTGTTTTTAGCCAGTTTTCAATTTTCCAGCTGTTAATTACGAGCTGACAATTATTTGTTTGACCATTACCATAATTTTGGTTCCTGATTATGATGATCATATCTTTGGAGATCTATAGTATAGATTAGAGAACAGGAATTAAATGATGATATCTGTATTTTATGGGAACATTATTGTATTATTGATCTTTGATTGGGTTTTCACTTTTATCTTTAAATTTTTATGTAGGTTTTTAGCATGGAGCTTAAAAACTGAGTGGATTAGAAACAGGGAAAAACATTTAACTTCATTTTTATTATTAAATTTCGCATTCATACTACAATATAATCCACATTTATGACTCCTTTACTAATTGTTAAAACTATTAAAAGTAATCCGATTCAAACATTTTTAAAGAGTCTACAAAATTTCCCATATTTCAAAGAGCCATTCAATTGTTTGAGGCAAAATCATGGTATTTGATGAGGATCTATATTTAATTTTTTGTTTCGATTAATAGCTTTTCATATAAAATAATTTTCATAATTAATTTTTTTCGAAGTTTTGAAAATTTGATATAAATATTAATATCTGTTAATGGATCTGGAGAGCGAAAGAGCCGCAGGTTGCCGAGCACTGGTCTAGTATATTAAATCTTTATTTTCACGATACTCGTATTCCAGCGATTTTCCTTTCATTATTGACTCTAAAGTCAAAAAAGACAAAGATTTAAAAACCAATTTTAGGGTTAATTTCTCCAGCTAACAGCTAAATGTTAAATGATGAATTTTACATAATTAAAGCCAACATTTATGCTCGCTGATATTCTACTCAGACATCTATGAGATTCCATATATTTCTACACATCTTTTTTTGCCATTCTGTTGAGAACATTTCTTGCACTCGGGGCATCAATTAAACTTTCATGGCTTTCGATGTAGATGTCGCTAATTGGTGGCTGTGAAAGTCTCTGTTTGGGGGCAATGCCTTTGAAACAAAAACAAAAGCAACAAAAAATATATATCTATAATTTCCTATATATATCTTGAAGAAAGAGATTTCGTTTGTACCAGTTTTGTGTGGTTGTGTGGTGCCATGACAAATGTAGTTTAGCTGTCAACACACACAGTGGAGATCGATCAATCTTGATGATGATCGTTTGGAAAACCTGGTTAACCCAGCCGCAGCCACAGCCTCCACCCAAAGCAATCCATCCAAGTTATTTTCCCATTTGCAGACAATAATTAAAATGTTTCCATGCTGCACATGTCATACATTGCTTATTTATGAGAAGCGAAAGAAAAAAGATGCGTGGGTCGAATTAATTGATGCCCTTGCAAGATCGTAGAAATAATGTTGTCTACGTTTAAGCCACATAAATACACATTTAATGGATTGGATAGCTTAGAAGTAGATTCTACCGTTCGAAACTTTTACCTTCTCTTCGCTCTCTAAATCGAAATACCCTCTCCAAGAGTATAACACAAACAAAAGGCAACAATTATGTGATTGTGATTTCCATGAAATGAATGTCGCTCTGTCGAGGGAGAATTCACTGCCAGGCGGAGCATGAACTTGTTTTTGGTCTCTGAACACGAGAGCTGTAATCAAATGATTATATTATGGCTTAGAGATGTACCCACAAATGGAATGGGTGGTTCATAGTCAAAGCATTAATTAGTCAACGGCCACCTAATGACCCCCAAACCGTTAGCCAAGATCGAGATGAAAATGCAGACGCCCCAAAACATTCAGCATTCAACCACTTTCCACTTTACTGCGTTCCATAAATAAATACAAAAAAAAAATAATAAATTAATGTTCGAAACAAAAACTGGCCTGAAAACCGCACCACAGATGCCGGCCGCCGCGCACCACGCAAATGTGGTTCAGTTTTCACTATCACTTGGCCACCAGCCGCCTCTCGTAGAAGGAGAGGCAATCGGCAGACACAATCTATGCCAGGCCCAGCCGCCAGATGCAGAGCACTTCCCCAAGACCTGTCCAAGTGGTTTTTTTGTTGTCGGGTTTTCTTTTCTCTTCTTTTTGTGTGCTGTGTGGAGATCCTTGGCGCCTGTTTTGAGTCTTTTTCGAAAATTGTCTCATGTCCAGTGACAATTGGAGGCAATTTGAAAGGTGTTTTAATGTCGATAAAAAATGCTGTTCAATTTGCCCGTTATCCCAGGCATTGTCCAACTTTTTAGCTGTGCGGTGAAAATATAGAATGGTAATTGCAGATGAAATTTCATTAAATCAAAACCTGCTTACAGCGAAGAGAGTCGTCGAGTTGCGCTACGTGTTTGGGGATTGAACTTCAAACTAAAGCAAGAAATAAGAGAAGTTTCTTATAATGAAGCAGTGGGAAGAGTTCTGTGATCTAGCACGTCTTACGTCTCGTAATATATGATCTTTAAAGAATAATTTGTGAGGCTCTTATGAGCGCCCTTTACGATATTTAACCATAGGTTCGTGTGATCTTTTTGAGTGCTGAGTATTCGTCAAGCAACAAGCAACGATCGTATACTCAGTTTTAGCTAACAATTCCATTTGATTATTTATTCATACAAAGATGACATTGAATATAATATTACAAAATTTAAGAAAAGCAAGACAGAGTGCAATTCCCACTGGGATAGAGCTAGCGGTACAGCAACAGAATACATCCGGAGTCCCTATCTTTATTCACTTTTAAATCGAATTAATAATTAATTTATTCCTCTCTTAATTCATTTCAGGAGGTTCGTCCCAATACCATACCGGATCCAAAAGTAGATGCCACCTTTCGTAGAGTGGCCAAAAATGCAATTACCTTTTCCTTGTGGAAAATCGATGAGGATCGCCTGGAGGCCGTGGCCCGTTCACAGTATGGAACCTTCTACGACAACAGCGCCTACATAATATATGCAGCCAATCTGGTGGGGCACTATGCCAATCATGAGACGATCGTAGGTAGACCCAAGTAACCCACATGCATGGTATAACTCATTTGGATTCCCATTTTAGACACGCGAACAAAAGCCAAATGTGCTGCTGGAACGATATATACACTATTGGTTGGGCAGAAATGTCAGCGAAACGAATCGCTCCAATGTGATGCACAAGATTCAGGAGCTGGACTCGTATCTGGGCAATGTGGGGGCCATCTATCGCGAGACACAGAACCATGAGAGTCCGCGTTTCTTGTCCTACTTCAAGAAGGGATATGAGTAAGCTAATCTATTATGCTAAATCCAAGCCATAATGATTGCTAATCGCAAATCTCTTTTAGTATTCTTTCGGGAGCGTTGCTCAACTCTCCACAGAAGCCACGGCTGTATCAGTTGCGTGCTAGGAAATGGCTGCGTTCCATAGAGTTGGCCACCATCGAGTGGTCGCACTTCAACTCGGACTACATCATGGTGCTGCAGACAGAGACCACAACATTCGTCTGGATCGGCCGCTCCAGTTCGGGCATCGAGCGTCGCGGCGCCTTGGCCTGGGTGCAGAGGCAGACCAGCGGCTGTCCCATTGTCATTGTGGACGATGGCTATGAGCAGGCCATGACAGCGCCACAGAAGGAGCTGTGGAACGCACTGCTGCCGCTGCAGAAGCGAATGGTCTGCCAGGCCAGTCAGCTGGTCACCGATTACACGGACTACAGCAGCAACAAATTCCGCATCTACAAGTGCAATCTGCGTGGACGCTTGCATTTGGATCAGTTGGATGTGGGCCTGCCGGCCAAGGATGATCTGAGCGATGCCCATGGGGTCTATCTATTGGATAACTATGGCCAAAGCGTTTGGCTCTGGGTGGGTGCCCAGGCACCGCAGGCAGAAGCCCTCTCAGCCATGGGCAATGGCCGTGCCTTTGTCAAAAAGAAGCTGTATCCGGACAACACTTTGGTGGTCCGCGTCGTGGAGGGCCATGAGCCGGTCGAGTTTAAGCGTCTGTTTTCCAACTGGTTGAACTTGGGGCAGGAGAACACACGCGGCCACAAGCCCGTGTCCACAAAGTTCGGCAAACTGGACGCCCATTCGCTGTGCGAGCGTCCCAAGATGGCAGCGGACACACAGCTGGTGGACGATGGCAGGGGAGAGCGAGTGGTGTATCGAGTGCTGGGAGATCAGGTGCAGGAGCTGCCTGCCTCAAAGACAGTGGTCTTCACCACCAATGCCAGCTATGTGGTCAAGTACAGTGTGCAGGTGAATATCCATTGCAAAAACAATCCTAAAATCAGTCTTGAAACTAAGAGATTATTTCTCCATCTACAGTGCGCGACTGTTGTGCCCGCAGATCTGGCCTCGGTGGGCATACAGAGCATCATCTATCAGTGGAACGGCTCGGAGGCATCGGCCGAGTCCATTGCCACAGCGAATAAAATTGCCATGGTCGCATTTGAGGCGCTCAAGGAACCCGGAATGCTGGTCCAACTCTACGAGTTCGATGAGCCGCCGCATTTCCTGCAGATCTTCGATGGCAAGCTCATCATCATGCGGGGACAGCGCAGCGAGATGCTGTACTGCAACAACAACAATAACGGGGACCTCAAGACGAACGTGATGCTGGAGACATTCCTGCTGAAGGTCTACGGCGACGCCAGCTACAATTCCAAGGCAGTGGAGGAGCATCCGCTGTCATCGATCACCTCCAAAGATTGCTACGTGATCAAGACGAGCCATGTGTGGGTCTGGTGTGGCCAGAGCAGCACTGGGGATGCCCGTGAGATGGCCAAGTCGGTGGGTGCTCTCATGGGTGAGTACACGCTCATACTCGAGGGCAAGGAGAGCAAAGAGTTCTGGCAATCGGTGGCCATGTACTTCAATCAGGCGCTCGTCATCAATGGCCATGCCAATTCGTGCGGCAGCAGCACCACCAGCAGCAGCAGTGGCGCCGGCAGCATGTGCAACGGCAGCTCCAACGGTGGCAATGTCTCGCCCACCCTGAGCAACAATTGCTATCTCAACACGTGCGTGCCCTCGAAGCCGAGACCACCGGTGCAGCTGTTCCTGGTCTGGTGGCAGCAGAGCTCCTTGCGCTACGAGGAGATCATTGGCTTTGAGCAGCAGGATCTCAGTGCAGATTGCACCTACATACTGGACACTGGCACCCTCACGTACGTGTGGCTGGGTGCCCAGGCGCAGCAGCAGGAAAAATACACATCCATTGCCCAGTGCTATGTCCAGAATGCCCCATTCGGACGTCGCTCGGCCACAGCCTTGGCCGTGGTGCGGCAGTATCAGGAGCCAAATGTTTTTAAGGGTTTCTTCGAATCCTGGCACAATAACTACGGAAAGGTAAGGCCCTCAAAGGTACGGTACCTCAACGACCCTTGGAAACACAATCTGATTTTGTTGCAGAATTTCCTGTCCTACGAGCAAATGCGCAAGGAACTGGGTAGCAGCGCAGCTCCCAGTAACATAAGCGCAGTCAATGGCGCCTCTCCGCTCACTTTGAACGATAGACAGAAGGATTTTGATGGGCACAAAAAGTACCCATTGCCGGTGCTGACACAGGAGATGGATATGCTGCCGGCCGAGATTAATCCGCTCAAACGAGAGGTCTGTGCCAGTGCTCAAATCCACCAGAGACATTCCCATTGATACTTTACTTTCCTTCCTCCAGGTGCATCTCACTCATGATGATTTTGTTTCTGTTTTCAAAATGTCTTTTTACGATTTCGATGTGCTGCCCAAATGGAAGAAGACCGAGCTGAAAAAGCAGTACAGATTATTTTAAATCAAAGCGCCGACCACCCCGAACCGAGTGTATACGTGTATCAAGTGGGGGGCACTGTACATAATCCACATGAAACTCCATTAATTGTAAAGCATAGTTGAAGCAATTTATGTTACATACTATACACACTTTACGTAGAATATAATACAGAAAACTCTTTGAATTTCACAAGAACTAGCAATCGAATCAATTTGAATTGTAACTGGCCCGGCCCATCAGGTGGTTTCCACCTCCCCAGAATCCGGCTCATCATCGTTGTCTGAACCTGTTCAACGGAGAATTTCATCATTTCACAGATTGCAAAATTTTCCACACATATCAAAACTTACTGGGAAACAAAAGTCCGAAAATGAACTCGAAAATTCCACCAAGTAGATCCCAAAACATTTTCGATCTGCTGTGCTCAACGTTTTGTAACTAAGTACAAAAAACATTACGGATCGGAAACGGTTTTTGATTTTGATTTCATGTGGGGCGCAGACCCAACCCCCATTTAATGAGCCGCGACCAAAAACGGCAGAGTAATTCGGGCCTAATTCGTGGCCAAAGCGATTGCATGATCTAGGTCAATCATGGCCACAAAAATAATATGTATTTTATGCCTATTGAAAAGCATTTAAGTGGTCATATCAAATTTATTTGTTTGCTTTCATCATGATCTTCAGATTATTTCAATTTTGGTCGTAATAGTAGTCACCAAAGTACTCCGCATCCGCTTTAAGAAACAGGAACACGAATTATGTACAACCCATAGTTAGAGAGGGCTACACAAATTACTCACTTATATCGGAGAAGAATAAATCGTTGAGGAAAGCCAGAAATACTTCAATAAGCTCACAGCAATCCATGTTGTATGATATAACTCTGGATATGGGCGAGATTTTTTGTTTTTATAGCAGATAAATGTTGAAGGTTAATGACCATTATTCGGAGTAATTTAATTAATGCTATAATATTCATTATAGGATATTATTTTGGGACATTTTTATAATGATTTCTGGCGCACTAAGTGTCATTAGAGTCGTACGAGTCGTAGTCGTCATCGTTGCTATCAGCTGGAAATTCAGAAATTAAAAAAAAAAAAAATACTTTTAGTGTATTTCAAATTAGCAAAAACAAATCTAAGCTTTGCTTTTATTTGTATGTATGTATGTATATTACTTATCCAATTCCTCCTCTCCTATATCCTCCAACTTACAACCGAATAGTACGTCCCCAATGAACTCCAATATCATTCCAATTATTTCACAATCCTCCATCACTATTGCTTTATGGTTAACAAACTTTCACTAAACCCTAGAGCCCTCAACAAAGGTTTTATATAGCTTAAATTTTGGTCATGAATTGCCTTATAGTATGCACCATAATCGTATTTCTGTTTTGAACTTGGTACATTTCCATGGCTAATCGTACGCATTTCATTTAATGGCAATCCATTTCGCTATAAATATGATTACGTTTGCTCAGCCATTATACACCAGACGTTTAAACTTTAAAGCTTAAAACATAGTTTTATTTAAAAAAAAACAAAAAACGAATCTATGACAGCCATTTCAGTATACGTCATAGCCGTACATGGGTCCCTCCATGTAGGCCTTTTGTTGGTCCGTAGAATTGCGACGGATTCTTCGGCCAATGGGCTCGAGATCCGCATAGCACTTGGGGAAGACTCGCTCCACAGCCGCAATGGCATCTGATTTGCTTATATTCCGCACAGCCAGTACAGAGGCCAATGCCTTGGTCTTGACGCAGTTCTAGGTAAAACAAGAGATCAAGATGAAATGATTTTCCATACGAATTTACATTGAAATCGATTCACCCACCTGATGCGCCTCTTTAACGTTAAAGGGCGACGCATCGCCCTGGAACATGGCACTCAAAAAGGAACAATGCGCCAGGTTGGCCGCTCGAATCTCCGTACAAGCCAGGTGGTCCACATTTCGAAAGTCCAGTTCGTTGTTGCAGTAGTCGAACATGTGTATCATTTCGTGCGTAAGCACACCGTGCACCATGCTCTTGTTCCTGGCCATGTTCTGGCAGACGACAATCTGATTCAACTTGGGGTCGTAGCCACCGGTCACCGAGGGATCGCACACCTCGCAGGAGATGTGCCGACGCAGGTCGATGGGGCACCCAGAGCTCTTCAGTGCCCCCATCATTAGTTTGACCAGTGGACCGTTCTTCACGCACCAATAGACATTCTGTTCGCACTTGTAGCGATCGATGCTCTCCTGCCCCTCCAGACCAAAGAGGATGCGTGTCCACTTGGGCTTGAAGGTTACGCCGCGTCGCTCCGGATACAGATCATAACCCCAATCCTTGCTCTCATTGCTGGGCGGCTGGTCGTCGTTGGACGGTGAGGAATGCTGGGAATCGGCTGCAGCGACGGGTGGCGGCGGTTTCTTTTCCTTTCTGTCAGTGGGCGTCGTTACAATATCATCTATAGGAGTAGGTGCTTCCTTGGCCCACACTTTAGTCAGGAAATCCATATTTTAATGGATTAAATCTCCAATTTGGTTGAATAACAAACCGGCAGCTGATTTGGTCAGCGATGCCAGACCGCTTAAATAGAGAGGGTCTACAAATGGGCAACTCCATGGCGGAGCTGCCACTTATCGTTATCGCAACTCCAGAGTTACTCAAAGTTGCTAAAGTTTGCCATCTCGATTAAGACCAACATAACCTTAAAATGAAATGGAAACAAAGTGGACACAAAAGCAACAAAGTGGTCCAAATCACACAAATTAATATGCACCGAGCAATAAGCCAGCAGCTAGCGATATTGGCAGCGATATTAGCCTTAGTAATTCGGTGTGCCGGCGCCGATGTTCCACGTCCCCGCGGCGTGTCTCTTTCAAAGTCGGCACTTTATCAGCCCCGAGCTGCCGACGGTAGTTGGACATGCTTGGATGGCAGCAAAACGATTCCATTCGTGCAGATAAACGATGACTACTGCGATTGTCCCGACGGGAGCGACGAGCCCGGCACATCCGCCTGTGCGCAGGGCCAGTTTCACTGCCTTAACAAAGGCCACGAGTCCGTGGACATTCCCAGCTCGCGTGTCCAGGATGGCGTCTGCGACTGTTGCGACGGCAGCGATGAGGCGGTTGGGTGTGCAAACACCTGTGCGGCGTTGGGCGCTGCGGCTGCCATCCAGCGCAAGAACCAAGCAGAGCTCCACCGGCAGGGTGGCGAGAAGCGGCTGGAGATGATTGCAAGGGGTAGACAGCTGAGAGCGGATAGAGAAACCCGCCGACAGGAGCTGGAGCGACGGATAAGGGATCAGGAGTCTCTGAAATCGGAGAAACAGCAGATCAAAACCAACGCCGAGGCCTTGGAAAGCGATGCTCTGGAGGTCTTTAAGGAGCAACAACGGGAGATGGATGCCGACACTGTCCAGGCCGAAGAGGAGCCCCAGCAAATGCGCCAGGAAGCCTCGCTCAGCTTTGCGGTGTACGACATCAACAAGGATGGCTTCGTGGAGGTCACCGAGCTGATGGTGGACATCAATCTCGACCGCGATCGCAACGGCGTTGTCACCGTGGAGGAGGCCAAGTACTTCTTGGACGAGCGAGAGCGTGTGGATCTAGATGCGTTCGTCACCCTGGCCTGGCCGCGCATCAAGCCCTTGAAAATGTTGGCCGAAGGTCTGTTCCAACCCCCAAATGCGGACGAGCAGGTTCCTCCAATCGGAGAAGTGCCTGTGGAGGCGCCCACTGAGGGTGTCCAGCAATCGCATATACAGCCCACTGAGGGTAAGAAGATTGTCGCCATGTCGCTGTGGATTTTTATCTAATCGTAATTACTTCTACAGAACAAGTCGACATGGAAGCTAGCACGGATGGTGAGGCTGACGAAGAAGGCGACGAAGATCAGTACGAAGACGAGGAGGGGGATGTGGGTGTGGGCGAGGCATTGCCGGAAGTGGAAGCTCCTGCACCGCCCGTCTACGACCCAGAGACGCAGCGTCTCGTCGAACAGGCCAACGAGGCCCGCAATGCCCTCGAAGAGGTTGAGCGCAACATACGCGAGATCGAACAGGAAGTCAAGGAGATCGATGAGCAGAGTGCCAAGGACTATGGCCCGCACGAAGAGTGGGCAGTGCTGGACGGCGAATGCTACAACTTTGAGGACCGTGAATACGTGTACACTCTGTGTCCGTTCGACAGGGCCTCGCAGAAGCCGCGTAACGGTGGGGCCGAGACCACCCTCGGTCGCTGGGAGCAATGGATTGGCGACGGATACAAGTACTCAAGGCAAAAGTACGGCAATGGAGCCGCCTGCTGGAACGGCCCCCAGCGGTCGGCCACCATCATCATTAGCTGCGCCCTAGAGCCACGTATCACGTCTGTTAGCGAGCCCAATCGCTGCGAGTACTACTTTGAGTTTGAGACACCAGCCGCCTGCGATAGCGAAGCTCAACAGGCGGAGAGCGTACACGACGAACTTTGAGAGTACGATGAAACGGTATTGTGTGTGCATAGCCCGAAGAGATCCAAATATTATGGAGGATTGTGTTTTAGTTGTAGAGAGTGGATTTTGAAATATCAAATTTGTCGCGATCATTCCCATGTTGATAGGAGCGAGGGCGGCCAGGCGCGGGCTAACATCGGTAAGAAATATAGTGAAATCATTCAGTCTATGCATTTAAGCAAAACTTAAGAAGAAAAAATGTTTCAATTTGAATAAAGTGTAAACAGTTAGTATTTTTTAAAAATATAAAGTTATATAGTAAATGGTTTTGGTGTATGTATGTCTATGACTCGGTAACGGCCTGCTTAATGTCCTCCAGATAGCCGTCCACCTGATGCTCGAGGGCAAGAATGTGACCCGTATTGCAGTTTTCCGCCCCCACAAAGGTCAGTATCAATGGCAGCTTGTTCATTTGGACCACTTGATAGTTGGAGTACATCGATATGATGGTCTTGTTGCGACCCAAGCCCAGCTTGCTGGCCTGATCGCAGGCCGTCGTGAATGTGGGTATAAACGAGGGCATCAGGGCGAAATCCACATTCTTCTCCTGACTCACACGGAGGAGGGGAACGCCATCACGATCCGTTATCTGTATGACGTGCAGGCCGCTGACCCTACAGAAAGGAGAGGCGGGGCGAAATATGTAATTTCAGCAGGAATACAGTACTCCTGCGGTACATACTTCTTTAGCAGGCCATTGAAATACTTCTTAATGTCGTCCGACATGGGTAATGAGCAAAATGGCGACGACAATGACTTAAAAACGTATTAACTTAACTTTTTTTCCAACATTCACAGCTATTTACACAAAACAAACCAAGAAACAGCTGATCCCACTATCGATATAAATATCGGTAAAGCGGTCTGCTTCGTGGAAAAATAGTTTTTATTGAATTTTCTTAAATTTATAGCTATAAAAAACAACTAAAAGCAGCCATCTAGTGATCCCACAGCTAAGGTCAACATCCACTATGGTGACAGGCGATCCCGGGGCCACAAAGCCCACATCTTCAGCCGGTTCGGGTGATGACGACTACACATCTTCAATGTCCCACCTCACCATCGGCCAACAAATACAAGAGCTGTCCAAGCGGCTGCAAAACACGACAGAGGAGCTGCATCAGCAAGTGCGGGACAAGCATGGAGCGCTGCTGCAGCAGGCCACCCATGCAGGACGTTTTGATGCCGCTCTTAATACGCTGGCGGAGGAAGTGCAGCGCGTACGGGAGACCGGACATCGTCTCAAGAACCAAGTGGACACGCAATACCAACTGGTGGAGAACCAAACTCAAGTGTTGGGTCGCCTTCATGATGTCAGCCATTTGCTGCGCTCGGCCGGAACGCTTCTTGCCCTGACGGCCAAATTGAAGGGCACCAAAGATGTGCTCCGTCAGGCGGAGCTGCATTTCGAGCTGGCGCAGTTAATAGATGACAAGGACCTGAAGGACATTGAGTTTGTGCAAAAGGAGCGTGCATTTGTGATCAGCTCGGGCCAGAAGATTCGGAATCTAACCCAGATGCAGTTGGTCACTGGTCTCCAGGAGCGCAATCAAAATCAAGTGGTTAATGCCTTGAAGGTGGGTAGTGGAAGAATGGGTGGACCTGCAGATAATCATTAAAACATTTCAGATCTTTATGAACTTCAATACACTGGACAAATCCCTTGACAACCTGTTGGCCACATTCACAGCCGACATGGAGCAATCCCTCAAAGAGTGTTTTGCCGGCACCGACATTTCGGTGCTCAACAAATCGCCCACGCATGGTAGCGGCAGCTCCACGAGCAAGTCTGCTGCATCCCGTGGCCCGGGCAAGACGCCACAGTTGACCACAACGCAAAATTACCGAGCAAAGTTCTGGAAATCTCTGCACTGGCTGCTGTACGACGAGCTCTATGAAAGCTGCACCCAGATCAAGCTGCTCAAAGCGGCCCTGGAGCAGATTAATCAGTTTGGTTACACTTCCGAGTCCTCGGATCAATACATACCGCAGCGCTTCTGGCAGAAGGTGCAGCAGCTGCTGCGAAAATCCTTCGATGAGTGCTCACAGCATGTCACCCAGACCCTGCAGGAGGGTCTGTCCAAGCTGCTAACTTCGGCGCGTGGCCTGGAGCAGCGTCTGAATGGAGAATTTCAGTTTGAGAACGAACTTTTTGCCCCTCTGGAGGTGGGGTATGTGAGCAAGTGCGCTGCCAACATGAAGGCGTGCCTAGCCGGCGTGGATTTGCCCGGCAATGAGACGGTGGACAACTTTATACGCGTGGCCTCCACGGAGCTGAGTGCTGCCCTGATTGATGCGCGTCTGACAAATTCGATAGCGAATGTCTTTATTGCCTGTGGCAAGGAGCTGTGCACCAAACTGGAGGCGCAAATCAAATTGGGTGCCGACTCCAAGCAGGTTGTGGACCTGCCCAATCTTCAGCAGCAGCAGAATACTACGCTGGCGAATGTTCTGTATTACTACAAGGACTCAGTCCGACGCATGCTGAGCGATCTGCAAGTGCAGTTCGAAAAGACCCCGGGAACGGCTAAGGATAACATTTCCCGCTCGCTGGAGCAGGCAGACTTGCTGATTGGAACCATTTTGCAGCAGATTATGGAATCAATCATTACAACCGTCAGCATCATTATACTGAGCATGCATCGTGAGCCGGGACTGAACTCGGACAGGTTGTCCACGACGGGCCCCTCAATGTACATGAAGGAATTGCAGGTGAGTAGTCCGTGGACTCATAATTTTCCGTCTGTTGAAACCGCATTTGATTGCAGGAGTTTGTCAGCCGTTCTTGGTCGCATCACATTGCTCTCTTCGATGACAAGCCCATGACGACGAAATGTGGGCACGAGCTGGCAAAGCGTTGCATCGAGCTCTTCATTCACAACGTCTGCATTTTGCGTCCCTTGAGCGGAGCGGGTAGGCAGCGCCTAAAGCAAGATTGCCAGCATATGGATCAGGGCTTAAAGCCCCTCTGTGCCAATCTTGCCGAGCTCGGCAAGCCCTCGCGCCTGTTGCGCGCTATGGCCCTGCTCATCGTCCAGAGCCCACAAGAGCTGGTGAAGCAGACGATCGGACCGGATTCCCTGGTGCCCAGCTATACAGTGCTGCTGCTGCTATTTGGTCACGCTGGAGCGGACCTGCAGTCGCCACACACCACCGCTAATTGGTCAAATGAACGGCTGATTGAGTGGCTGGATGGTCATACGGCGGAAAGGGAGAAACTGGAGCTGATTTCGGGAGCACTGCAAAGATATAGAGATAATGCCAGGCGCAAGAATATTCAACAATATGATGAGGTCTATCCCATGATGGTGGACTATTTCGAACAGGCCTTGAAGGCTATTCCATAATTATTATGCATAGCTTGTAAAATATTTAAAATAAATTATATTCATATCATTTGCACTTATCGCACAAAAACATCGATATTTTCGAAAAATAGTGCCAAACCCGTATATCGGATACATTGACATATCAATATATCGAAATCACTAGCACACCATTTTGTTTGCAGCGTGAAAAAAAGTGGAATTTCTGCTTGTATCTCTAAAAAACTGACTGTAAAAGTGTAATTCTGTTGTGATTATTGAAGTTTATTAATTAAGAAAAATGGACAACATTGAGCGACTTTACAAATGCTACGAGATATTGTCCGAGGCGGGCGATAAAATTTCTGAGGTAAGCGGCTCGGACCGCCATTGCTGAAAGACGCGGCACCATAACGTTGCTATGAAAAAATGTGCCGAAAAATAAATATGTATATGTGCTTTGCAATCCCTTTCAGCACGTGGATGAATACAAGGAAATACTGAAGGCAGTTAAGGGCTCGTCAAAGGAGAAGCGTTTGGCATCGCAATTTATTGGCAATTTTTTCAAGCATTTTCCCGATTTGGCCGAAACAGCAATTGACGCACAGTTCGATCTTTGCGAAGATGATGATAACCAGGTTTGTGCGCGCCTTATCTCAACTAATTCATAGATTACCTTAATTATGTTATGTTATTTGACATTTTCCAGATTCGCCGCCAGGCCATTAAAGATTTGCCCAAATTATGTCAGGGCAATGCGGAGGCGACTACTCGCGTGGGCGACACTCTTGCCCAACTTCTGATACTGGACGATGCCACAGAGCTGCAGCAGGTGAACAATTCACTGCTTAGCATCATCAAAATGGACACAAAAAGCGCTGTAGCTGGAATTTTCCAACAAATCAGCACGGGCGATGAGCCCACAAGAGAGCGCTGCTTCAAGTTTATTTCAACCAAGTTGTTGACCATGGGTCCCACTGTTATAACCAAGGAAGTGGAGGAGTACATTGTCGAGGAGATAAAGAAGGCCCTGCAGGACGTCACGGCCGATGAGTTTCACTTGTGCATGACCATTTTGGGTGCCACGAAACTGGGCAACACCATTACCGGTCACGCTGAGTTGGTCAAGCTGGCCACGGAACAGGCGGAGCTCAATAACACGGATACAGACATCATTGCTGTAGATGATGAGGTTGTGGAACGTTTCGTTCAATGTGCCACTGCGGCTGCACCATACTTTTCGGTTAGTAAAGGTCAGCATTTTCATGAAGTATCCACAAAACTAAACCTCCTCTGTTATCCATAGAAAACTATCAAATCGACAGCATTCGTTGCCCATGTCTGCGACAAACTGTTGCCTATTCCGACATGGAACATGATTGCCACAGCAGTGTCACAGGATCAAATCCAATTAAGATTGCTTAAAGTATTTGCCGAGATGATAGCCAACACGGATAAGCTGAAGAATGCTAACGAGCGCATCAACAATGTCTATAATGTATTACTGGTGGGTTGATCAAACATACTTCATCGAAATAATTGATTTTCTAACGTGCTTGTTTGTTGATTTTACAGGAATACATGCCATTGCCCAAGCTGAGCGAGGTGGATCTGGTGGATGTGCCACCATCGTTTGAGTTTTCGCATGCTGAGTGTCTGCTCTATGCACTGCACACGCTGGGCAAGAAGCATCCAACTAATTTAAGTTTTGTAGAAGACGCTGAGAAACTGAAAGACTTTCGTGCTAGATTGCAATATCTAGCCAGGGGAACACAGGGGTAAGCATCGCAGACATAATCTCTAGGGCGAATACTAATTTCCCTTGTTTTGTGGCAGGTATATTAAAAAACTAGAGGAGGCTTTAAAGGGGAAATCAGCTGAGGAGCTGAAGACGGAGGAGAATCAACTAAAGCAAACGGCGCTGAAAACGACATCAAATATCAATGTATTGATACGCGATTTGTTCCATTCACCGCCCATATTCAAGCATGATATTGTATTATCCTGGATTGTGCCAAAAGCTGTAAGAATATCAACTATTTATTTATTCGACTCTGTAAATCAATTGACTTGTATTTTTTTTTTGCAGAACAAGTTAGGCAAACGACATGCACCCATCACATTCGGGGAGAAACCCGAAGCAAACGGCAAGGAGAAAGACCAGGACGTGGAGAAGAAGTCGCGACCATCCAACGATCAGAAATTCTATTCGCCACCATCTGGCAAATACTCGCACAAAGTTAATCCTAACTACGGCAACAATAACCGTGGCAGGCAGCGTGGCGGTGGCGGAGGGGGCTACAGGAATCGACGCTACAATAGATATTGAAGCACCAGCCACTCTGCAACTTTCTGCATTGATTGTCTTTCCTAGTCCTTAAACTAAAATCAATTACCAGAGATTAGAATATCCCAAAACTTCGTCCACAATAAAACCACTTCAAGAGTCCTGGCACCAGGCCAGGGTCTACTACCAAACCACAAAACAAAAGCAAAAACGAATCGACTTCTCTTGGCGGCGGCTGCTGGTAAGTAATGTCAATTTTCCAATTAACTTTCTCCCTTTGGTTTGTTACAGAAATGCACAATTTTTTCCCGGAGTGTAACGGGCAAGCAACATTTTTAACAAAACTCTCACACCAGCCCGCATTGCTTTTATTGCTTTGTGAAAGATGTTTGCGTGAAATCTTTAAACACCGCCACGTCCCACGTTTCACGTTCATTCTTCTCATTATTCTTACTCGTGGGTGCGTTGGCCTTGTTTCAATTTATATCACGCTCCACAAAACTCGATTCTATCTAATATAAGATTTAATAATAGAGCCAGCCAAACGAATTCTTGCAAAATCAAACTATAAAATGAATTTAAGCGTTATCCACATAAATAACAATAATCACCATAATCTTGAAACCCGATTCATAATGCTCACAAGTGGCAACCGATATTTGTGTGCCACAGAGTTTGTTGAATCGGCTTTTGTTTCTTTTACAAGCAATACTTGCATAAATATATTTAATTTTTATTTAACATATAATCAATAATTGTACCACTTAGAGAGCGGCAAAAATCTGCATAATGCATACATTTTTTGAATTCAATAAAAGAAAACTTAAAGAACGAACTTACACAAAAATCACGGCTTTCTTTTATTGCCAGCACTTTGGAGAGAGTATTATGATTTTCAGAATGCCCATGTTTGCAGAAGAGAGAAGAAAACTTCTACAGAGTCTGGAAAGTAAGTATGTAAGCAACTTAGAAATAAGAGTTTCAAGTGCACATAATTCAACAAGTTGCAGTCCTTAACGCTATACATTTGGAAGTGTATTAAATGCTTCGGCCATTTCTTGGCACAGAAATATATTTTTGGGGGAGGAATTATAATTCAAAATATAATCCAACAGCATTATGCAATCAATCTCCATGGAAAGGCTCGAGAAAGTTCTTTGTTTCTCTGATAAGATCATCATTTTTGTATTGTATATATTTATTACCATTAATAAAAATATATATATTTATGTATATGTATGTTATGTGTAATCGAAGCTTTTTAAACATTAAAAATACAGTAATTATAGTTTTTTTTTTTTGTTTTAGATGCTCGGAGGCGGCTGGTTGCCCGGCTGTTGTCCGTTACCAGCATTGGGATTTCCGGCGCCTGGGGGCTGTGCCCCTACCAGTTGGCTGGCAAAGCTCTGGAACAGCTGCAGCATATCGTTGGGCATGGCTGGGATCTGTGGCGCGGCACCACCACCACCACCACCGCCAGGGGCAGGGGCCCCACCTGGAGCAGCGGGTCCTCCGGCGACACCTGGGCCGCCCATATTGGCAAACAGCTGGCCGATAGTATTCATTACCATGGGATTCTGAGTCATCGATTGAAGCTGCTCTAGGTCGATCTCGGCGCTGCTGAACAGATTGCGGACCGTGGGATTAGCTAGCATGGCGTTCAGGCCGTCGGTCAGGTGCGAAAGCTGCGGTGGCTGATTGCGCGCATTGCGTGCCACCTCCAGGTTGTTGCGGTAGTCGGGATTTTCGGGCTCCAATTCAATGGCCCTGCCGTAGGCCTGCTCCGCCTCACTGAACTTTCCCATGTTCGAGTAGGCTACGCCCAGGCGGCAATAGGCCTTGCTGTAGGTGTTGTTGTACAGAAGGGCTGACTTGCAGTCTGTGACAGCGCGCTCGTTGTCACCCAGACGGATGTGGGCAGCAGCGCGGTTGCAGTAGAAGATCGGATTCTTGGGGTCGAAGGTGATGGCGCGGTTGTACTGCAGCAGGGCCTCGTTGTACTTGCACTCCTTCATCAGGCGGTTGCCCTCGTTCTTGATTGACTCGGCCAGCGCCAGCGACTCTGGATTCCGTTCAATGTACAGCGACTGGAAGAGCTCGAACATGTCGATGTTCTTGGTGTTCACGGTAGTGGCAGTGGATGTGCTGCTGCTTGTAGCAGCACCATCTCCGCCCGGCTGTGCACTCGTTGTGCTCTGTGCGGTGGCCTCGATTGGCTCGGCCGCCGATTCATCTTCACCAACATCAAATGCCGCCTGCAGGCACTGTATTGCCACCTCAATGCTTTCGCTCTGATCGGGGGACATCACATCCACCTGCTTCTTCAAATAGTCTATGAAGGAGCGGACAAAACTTTGCTGCACAGCGTCTGTCATCTTGTCGACAATTATTATATTTTTAGTTAAATTTGGTTAGGAAATGAAAAAATTATGTTGGCATGTCACTGTGTCGTAGGTAGTGTGACCGCGTATTTATCGACAGAAATATACCCAAATATACCATTTCATTATAAAAATATACCGTAAATATACTGACGGACACGACAAGATGCGTTGAGTTGATATTGAAAAGTACTTTAATAATAATAAATAAATTGCAACTAAATTGATTAAAAAACCCGTTATATACCTTTAGTATACCTCAACTCAATTTCGACGTCAAAATATCCCGAGAAGTATATGTATAATGATCCTACACTTAACAAATACTTTAGCTAGATATGTACATATGTATGTATGTATGTTTTATTATGGGGAAAATATGTTCATATCGAGCATATGAGGAATCTTTTTCGAGTGTGAGAATGGTTAGGTTACGCTTCTAGAGAACGTAATTTACAAATCTTTACAGATGCTCTTATATCGAGCTGCAGTAGGAGCAACTGTGGTGTCGTCTTTCAGCGGGCTTGCGGTTATGATGTCGAGAGTGCTGGAAAGTGGGAAGGATGGCTCGTCCTTTGTATGGATGAGGGTATGTCTTTTCAGAATTCCTTTGAGCTTAAACGACTCCGAGCAGTAGGAACATCTGTAGGGCCGTTCATCCGAGTGCGTCCTAATGTGGGTGAGCAGATTTCCTCTCTTGCTGAAAGACTTCGAGCAATGCGTACACTGGTGGGGCGGTAGCTCACCCGTGTGAGTACGGTTGTGCACTTGAAGATAGTAGTTTTGATTAAATGACTTAGGACAGAGAGTGCACTTATACGGTCGTTCCCCCGTGTGAGTACGGATGTGTACTTGGAGATCGGAATTTTGTATGAAGGACTTCGAGCAGTGAGAACATTTGTAGGGTCGATAGCCTGTGTGCGTTCGAATATGACTCTGAAGAATGTCGGATCGAGTAAAGGACTTGGAGCAGTAAGTGCACTCGTATGGTCGCTCCCCCGTGTGAGTGCGACTGTGTACGTTGAGGTGGGATTTTTGTTGAAAGGACTTCGTACAGTGGGGGCATTGATATGGTCGATCACCGGTGTGATTTCGGGTGTGTGATTCAAGATTCGATTTTTGTATGAAGGACTTCGAGCATTGTAAGCATTTGTAGGGTCGTTCATTGGTATGGATTTGTACGTGTCTCTGCAGATGGAATTTTTGTCTAAAACTCATTGGACAATGAGTACATTTGAACGTCATCGCATCGGCTTTCAAGAGGTTCGACTGCTCACTCCCACTAGCTGACACATCCCATTTCTCGCCTTCCAGATTATAGCATAGATCTTCTTCTATATCCTCCTCCATCGCGGGAAAATAAAGTTGATGGCTCTGCTCATAGGTTTTTATAAGATTGAATGCATTCACAGCATCCTCATGGCAGGGCGTACATATGTTTTCTGAAAGTAAATCGCCTCGCGAAACCTCGTACCCGGTGCACTGAGCTATCATGTCAGCAATGCAAGTATCCCATGTTTGTGTCTCATCAAAAATGTTTGTGAATGCTCCAGACGTTCCCATGCAAACTCTGCATGTCTCCACCATAGTCCTGCAATTAAATGAATTTTAATAAACGGAATACAAAAATATGTATTTACGTTTGAAATGAGCGAAATCAAACCCACAAGCAGCTAACTGGTGTGTTTTTTCTGGGTCGTAAAACATATATTTCTTGGCGTAAATTTTGTTGTTGTGAGAATAGTGCTGTTAAGCGCAAACGAATTTAATTGAAGGAAAACATATGTTCCGTTATTGGATGTAAAAGTATGGGTATTCCTATAATTAGTTTTCACTTTGATCTGACTTCGTTGCTTATCAAAATCAAAAAATAATACATTTTTCTAGTGGTATCTCATTATCATATCAGTTCTATTATGTCTCTACATAAATGTCTTCTGATCTTTGTATATTTAAAGATCGCACAGTTAAGCATCTGGAGAACGTAGCTCAGTTGTTCCGTCTAAATGCTTATTTTCTCTGAAGAAGAAATGCATACAAATTTGTCTTAATCTTTACCCATAGATGGTTGTCCATTTTTAGTCGTCGTTGAAATTAATCTCATATGTTCCTTAAATATGAATAAAACATTAAACATAAGTTGGAAATCCTTTTACTTAATCTTTTGAATGAGAAAAGACAATTATAAAATTAAATTAATAATTTATTATTGCTATATTTCTTCGTGAGTATCTGAATAAAGAATAAGAGAGATTCTTATATCCTTATGTAAATTCATTTGAATCGAATCTATTAATCTAGTTTTAAAACTATAAAATAAAAAACTTCAATAAGGCATTACATTTATCTTTAAAAAGACGTGCAAAGATGAATAAGGACTGCTCTGACATTTGGCATTCGCCTCTTGATAGCCAGGAAAATCACACCAAATCACATTGGTTTTTTAAAGTATGTATGTTACTATACTTTAAATATTTTTTCTAATTAATGCAGAAGTAACATTTTATTGGAATTAACACTTTAAACTATTTATAAAGGCCACATTTAACATTAAATACAGAATGTTGGACATTGGCAATCATTTGGTCAATTATTTCGTCCTGCTTAACGTTGAGAAAAGCATAAACATCTATAGTACATCGAAATCAACATCTACCAACAATTTTTCATACCTGCATATATCGTTTGAAATGATTTTCTTACTCGTTTTGATAAAGAATTTACACATGAAAAGATTATGTTGATACATGTCTAAAATCGTTTTCTGCAGTTGGTGCAATCGAATCATCCTCGCTCAGCGATCTCGAATGTGATCTCCAAAAGTTCCGGATTGGCACAATTTGTATTGTTTTTGTGAGTACGCATGTGTCTTTTGTAGCTAATGTTCTTGTATCGAAATGTCTTTGAGCAGTGGGTACACTTGAAAGGACGCTCCCCTGTGTGAGAACGGATGTGTACCTGGAGATTCGATTTTTCTTGAAATGATTTCGAGCAATGGGAGCACTTGTAGGGTCTTTCATCCGTGTGCGTAAGGGCATGTCTTTTAAGATTGGATTTGTCTATAAAGCCTTTCGAGCAGTGGGAGCATTTGTAGGGTCGCGTGTGAGTGCGAGTGTGTGCAATAAGTTTGAATTTTTGTAGAAATGACTTTGAGCAGTCGGTGCATTTGAACGGTCGTTCACCCGAGTGCGTAAGGGTGTGGTCTTCAAGTTGGGATTTTAGTTGAAATGCCATAAAGCAGTCGGTGCATTTGAAGATCAGTCCTTCCGTGTGCGTAAGGGTGTGAATCTTAAGAGGTCCGTTTCGAGTAAAGGACTTGGGGCAATGGGCACACTTGTACGGTCGCTCCCCAGTGTGTTTACGGATGTGTACCTTGAGATGAGATTTTTCTGTAAACGACTTCGAGCAGTGAGAGCACTTGTAGGGTCGTACATCTAAGTGCCATCGACGGATATGGACCTGGAGATTTGAGCCAATGGCAAAACACTTTGAGCATTTAGAACACTTGTAAGGTTTCTCCCCCGTGTGGACACGACTGTGTCTTTTGAGATGAGACTCTCGCTTAAATGACTTTTGGCAGTGGATGCATTCATAGGGCTGTTCCGCTGAGTGAACACGGATATGCACTTTGAGCTCGCTTTGACTAATATAGGACTGTGAGCAGTCAGAACACTTGTAAGGTCGCTCCGCCGTGTGGGCACGACTGTGCCTTCGGAGAATCGATTTTACCTTAAAAGACTTTGGGCAGTATGGGCATTGGTAGGGTAGTTCATCCGTGTGCGTACTACGTATGTGTCCTGTGAGTTCGCTTTTTCTCTTAAAGGAGTCTGAGCAGTCGGAGCACTTGAAGGGTCGTTCGCCGGTATGTGTACGGATGTGTGCCTGGAGTGCGCTCTTGCTTACGAATAACTTTAAGCAGTGGGAACATTTGTTGGATCGCTCCCCAGCGTGATAACGGATGTGACTTTGAAGACTTGATTTTCGATCAAAGGATTTTGAACAGTGAGAGCATTGGTGGGTTTTTTCACCCGTGTGCGTACGAATGTGATTTTGCAAATTGCATTTTCTTTCAAAAGACTTCGAGCAGTAAGCACACTTGAACAGAAGATCCACATCCTTATCTTTTTTACATATTTTTTTATCGGTTTTTAAATTGTCCGCCTGCGGTTTTCCTTTTTCTGACTTTTTCCAATCTTCTAGTTCAAGATTATCACGAAGATATTTTTCTATATCCTCTTCCATCTGGGTGAAATAGAGTTGATGGCTCTGCTTACAGGTTCTTATAAGATTGAATGCATTCACTGCATCCTCAAGGCAAGGCGGACATATTTTTTCTGGTAGTAAATCACCACGCCTCACCACGTATCCGGTACACTGGCCAATCATGTCACCAATGCAAGTGTCCCATGTTTGTTTATCGTCGAAAATGTTTGCCAATGCTCCAGACGTTCCCATGCAAACTCTGCATATTTCCTCCATTGTCCTGCAGGTAAATCAATCTTTAATAAACGGAGTACAGTACAGGAACGAATTTAGACTATACAAAAATACCAACCAACCAAATTGTGCCGCTTTTCTGAATTTCTTATGTTTCTTGCTACAATTGTTTTGTTTTGAGAAAAATGTAGAAGAAAAATGTGCTGTAAGGCGCCACAGACATCTGTTGTAATGTTATTGTTATCGGAAAACTTATAATTGGCTGTTTCAGAATAAGGGTATGTCTGGAAATGAAATAGATTTGCTCGGGACTAATCATTTCTGCGATTTGCCTGCGGATACCAGAAAAGCTGGAAGACGGGCCTCTGTCTAGACTTGCATAAAAGGTTTGATCGCAAGTCAATATGCTGAGTATAAGCACTACCAAATTGTAGAAAACGGAAATTTACAACTAGGCAGATTTCGTGTAAATTGCTTTTACACATTTTCACATTCACATTTTTGTTTTAGTAATATTTTTTATTTATGTATTTATTGTAACAAAACTTTATTATGTCTAAATTACATGGATACTTTGTGATGTTCTCTCATACACATTCCCGTTCTTCCGCATTAATATTTAATATTTAAGCCATCTTGTACTATTCGGACAAAGGATGCTGATTAATTTACAATTTCACTTTACCATTAAGGCAGCATAATGCATAATGCGAGCAAACAGCAGAGCCGTGTTCGCCTTTTCCAAGCTACTCTGTTACATGGGATGGAGATGGTGGTGTGATATCGTCGGGTGCTGGACTGACGCACAAGTCATTGCTTGTGTGACTAAGGATGTGTTTTGTGTAGGTTTTGTTTTTGTATTTAAATGACTTGGAGCAGTGGGAACATTTGTACGGTCGGTTGGTCTCGTCGGGTGCTGCACCCTTGTTGTTGTCATTGTTGCTTGTGTGAGTAAGGATGTGTTTTGTGTAGGTTATGTTTTTGTGTTTAAATAACATGGAGCAGTGTGGACATTTGTAGGGTTTCTCTCCCGTGTGGATACGAGTGTGTACCTTGAGCAGGTATTTTAGTTGAAATGACTTCGAGCACTCGGTGCATTTGAAGAGCAGTCCTTCCGTGTGCGTAGCGATGTGAAGCTTGAGGGCTCCGTTTCGAGTGAAGGTCTTGGAGCAGTGGGTACACTTGTAGGGTCGCTCCCCAGTGTGTATACGGTTGTGTATCTGGCGATCATATTTTTCTCTAAACGACTTCGAACAGTGAGAGCACTTGAAGGGTCGTTTATCTGAGTGCCATCGACGGATATGGACCCGGAGATTTGCGCGAATGGAAAAACACTTTGAGCATTTAGAACACTTGTAGGGCTTCTCCCCCGTGTGCATACGACTGTGTCTTTTAAGATTATATTTTTGCTTAAATGACTTTTGGCAGTGGGTGCATTGGTAAGGCAGTTCCATTGTGTGAACACGGGTGTGCACATCGAGCTCGTTCTGACTATAATAGGACACGGAGCAGTCAGAACACTTGAACACCGGCATGTGGATACGACTGTGTCTTTTGAGAGCTGAACTTAGCCTAAATGACTGTAGGCACTGTGGGCATTGGTAGGGTAGTTCACCCGTATGCTTAAGGATGTGTGCTTTGAGTCCGCATTTACTCCTAAAGGAGTCTGAGCAGTCGGAGCACTTGTAGGGTCGTTCGCCGGTATGTGTACGGATGTGTTCATTGAGTCCGCCCATGGTTACGAATGACTTTGAGCAGTAGGAACATTTGTGGGGTCGCTCCCCAGTGATATAACGGATGTGACTTTGAAGACTTGATTTCCGATCAAAGTATTTTGAACAGTGAGAGCATTGGTAGGGTGTTTCACCCGCATGTAATTTTTTGTGTCTATTTAGAGTCGATTTTTGCTTATAGCTCTTTGGACAGAGAGTACATTTGAACAGACGATTGACATTCTTATCACCCTGAACCTTTTTATCGCTTTCAATAATTTTCGTCTGCTTACTTTCAATATCTGATGGTTCCCAGAACTTGTCCAGCACATTATTACAGATATCTTCTTTTTTATTATTCTCCATTTGTGTGAAATAGAGATTATGGCTCTGCTCGCAGGTGGTCTTAAGATTGAATGCATTCACAGCATCCTCAAGGCAAGGCGGACAAATGTTTTCTGGTAGTAAATCACCACGCCTCACCACGTATCCGGTACACTGGGCAATCATGCCACCAATGCAAGTGTCCCACTTTTGTGTTTCATCAAAAATGTTTGTGAATGCTCCAGACGTTCCCATGCAAACTCTGCATATTTCCTCCATTGTCCTGCAGGTAAATGAATCTTTAATAAACGGAGTACAGGAACGAATTTAGACTATACAAAAACAACAACCAATTAAATTGTGCCACTTTTCTGAATTTCTTATGTTTCTTGCTACAAATGTTTTGTTTTGAGAAAAATGTGCTGTTAGGCGCCACAGAGATCTGTTGTAATGTTATTGTTATCGGAAAACTTCTAATCGGCTGTTTCAGAATAAGGGTATGCCTGGAAATGAAATAGATTTGCTTGGTAGTAATCATTTCTGAAAAATGACTGTGGTAAACTGTAAGACCTACGACATACGCCTAGTTTGGATTTCCATTAAAGCGTTTTTACACTTGCATTGATATTGTAGTACAAAAAAAAACCCACATTTAAAACCAATATAACTAAATCACTTGAGCAGGTTTTTGCATCTACTACGAGGGAATACATATTGGCATAAATATCAAATTATTTATTAATCTTGATAATAAATCTTCTTTATTATGTATCTATGTATATTCTATTCTATGAATAATTAATTCAGCTTGAAATTGTTGAGTTCCTTCTGCGAAATAGCAAATGTCCCTAATTAGTGCTGTTTCTCCTTTTAATAGTTTCAATAATTCACAGGCATTCGAAAGATTCCTTTATCTTATTCAATCTTATTACCTCTTTAAATTTGTACGGTCGCTCTCCCGTGTGTGTTGGTTTGGTCTCGTCGGGTGCTGCACAATTGTTGTTGTCATTGTTGCTTGTGTGACTAAGGATATGTTGTTTGTAGCTTCTGTTATTGTATTTAAATAACCTGGAGCAGTGGGAACATTTGTAGGGGTTCTCCCCCGTGTGAGTTCGGATGTGTGGATCAAGTTTGTCGTTCGTCTGTGTGCATTCGAATGTGCACCCGTAGGTTTTCTGGCAAGCTTAACGGTTTGAAACAGTGAGGACACTGATAAGGTTGCTCTCGTTCCTTTGTGTGCGTTCGAATATGCGCTGTGAGATATTTGGATTGGGCAAAGGCCTTGGAGCAGTGAGTACACCTAACTGTCGCTCTCCCGTGTGAGTACGGGTATGTTTTTCGAGATCATAATTATGCGTAAAGACTGTGTAACTTGAGTTCGTAGTTCTTTATAAAAGACTTTGAGCAGTGTGAACATTGGTAAGGTCTTTCGCCGGTATGTGTCCGGATGTGATCGCTGAGATGTGTGCGTTGGTAGAAAAATCTGGAGCAGTTGGTGCATTGGTAGTTACAAAGCTGTGGTGTCAGCTACGTATAGCTTATAATCCTGACCGGAAACCCCGTTACCGAGGATCCAGGGTTCCTGAATGAGGACTATAGCGGCTCCACCATTGGCTAGGTGGAGCAGTAGGGCAGCACATGCTGCCTTACAATGGTGGAGGCTTATCTGTAGGAGTGTCAGGGACATTCCTGGGACTCGCCTCCACCATTGTCGGGTCGGCTTTACTGTCGGGGTACTCCAGCTCCTCCTTAACCTCGAAGGGCCTAAACCCTCTGGCGAAGCCGTCCAGGATGTCATCTGAAACCACGGATTGGCTTAACTTTTTCAGGACTTTCGGCAGCTCCAGGTCTGGCTCGACCTCCGCTTGCCTGCCCTTGGAGTCGGACTTGTAGGGAACTATGGACACCTTCCGGTAGCCATAGTCCACTATTCCGGCCGTTTTCTCCAGGAGTTCTAGCGTCTCCTCATTCAAGACGAGATTGATCTGGCGGCTCTGTCCACTGATCTCCTCCACCTTGGCCACCTTCCAATCGGTTGTAGGAAGGTGGGGGTTGCAAACCTGCAAAACCTTGAGGATCTTCTCCGGCTCTGCAGGTTTCACCGAGACCCACGCTCGGGCCCTCGGTCCCCTGGGGATATCCTCCCATTTTACGGCCACCAGCTTGGCTCCTGGGTAGACCTCCTTGAGTGCAGCAACCGCCTTAATGTAAGGGCCCGCCGAGTGAGCATCTTGACAGACGATGGCTTTCACCGTGCCTTGATACCACCCGGCGTCCTCGCATTTGGTGGCCCGCCGTTCTCCACAAGCTCCTCCAGAAATCTGTCCTGGAGCTCTGCATCGACCAGATGCCACTTATCCCGAGGGACATTACCGTTCTTGGAGCCCCTGTCAAGGACGCCAATTAGGGTGTTGCCCATTGCCACCTTCGCAAACGATCTGTTTGCATGATGGGTTTTCGCCCGCTTGACTTGACATGTCTGTGCAGCGGGATCCTCCACAGATCGTTGCCGCTTTTTTGAGGCCTTGGCTGTGCCCTTTCCGGCTTTGGCTAGCTGGAAGTCCGGGATGATTGAGGTGTCCCAGAGGATCTGCTCAATCCGCTTGGCTGCTGACCTGAACTCCGGGTCATCATTGGACAGGATGTAAGCAGCGCGCCTCCTGTCTTGGTAGGACGGCTTCTTACCCTGCGTTGCCGTACCGCCGCCTGGCGAGGTTGACGGGGGTTCCACGTTCCCTGATTTCTGCTTGAAGACGGTGGACCGACTCCTACCCCGTATTTTTGGGACCTGGTTTCTCAGGCGTTGATGTGGAGGAATTTAATGCACTCAGTGCATCCTCAAGGCAAGGCGGACATACGTTTCTTGGTAGTGAATCGCCTCGTGTTACCTCGTACCCGGTACACTGGGCAATCATGCCACCAATGCAAGGGTCCCACTTTTGTGTCTCGTCAAAAATGTTTGTGAATGCTCCAGACGTTCCCCCGCAAACTCTGCATGTTTTCTCCATTTTTCTGCAAGTAAACTAATTGTTAATAAACTGAGTACAAATAACGAATGGATGCGATGATAAAACAAACAACATACACAATTTTGCGGCTTTTATGAATTGCAAAAACACTTTTTCGTCACGATCTATTTTGTGTTGACCAAACGTGAAAATATAGCTGTTAAGCGCGAAATGTTGCACAGCTGATTGCTTTTATGTGCTGTTATGCGCGAATGAAATCTGTTTAATTATAAATTATTCGTACGAATTTCAAGAGTTTTTAATGGAAAATATGTAGGTTCATATATAAACCTACTTATTTTAATTGCACTCCTATAAACATCTTCGACACTCCATAGGACATCTCATTAAGTCAGTTTTCTATCACCAATGTACTTATAAAAAATAGGACCAACAAAATATTTAGATAATTCTTATGATTTCAAACAAAGAAATTACGTAAATATATGTAAGTTAATTGGAATATTCAAGAATTCAAGCAAATATGTAATAGTTTGTTGACATCTTTCTGCTCCGAAACGTGGCATATTCGGTTTGAAAGAGTTGCATAGAAATTGGCCAACTAATTAAGCGATATCGAGTTCTAAGTTTCAATGGCTTGGGTTAGGGTATAGTAGAATATTGTTGGCCCGAAACATAAAATTTTCGTTGATATTCAAATGCGGTGAAAAGGGCGGCCAGCTTAATAGCACCACGTCTTGGCGAAATAAAAAAGCTAAAGTTTTGAAAACAAAATTATCCTTGTAGGATTGACCTGAAGTTGCGTTACATAAAACAAAAGTGGTGTTTGAGGTTGGAATACAAAATTGTAAAAATTTTTGTTTGCCTTAAACGAAACTTTTTTCGATAAACAATCGTGTTAGTTTGATGTTTTTTTAAAATATAAGTACACATTTTGTCTGTAATTTTTGTGTGTTCCTTTAATTTTTTTCTCTTTCCTACTCGGTTAAAGCTTTGATCAAAACATATAATATAATAATAATAATATATAACATAACAATATAAACCAATAAAAAATTAAATTTTTCGTTAATAATTTTTTATAATTAATTAAGCATTAGAACTAAATTCTTCTTCCTGTCAAATTACAATTATACAATAAGCTTCAATTTTAAAAATTCGGTGATAGAGAACTGTTTTAATGGGGTGTCTTATTCAAGTGGCGAGAAGTGAATTATGTCTTCGACTTTTGCAATCAGACATTGAAAGTATCTTCAATGGCTTAATTTTCATCTTGAAGGTCGTCCACATCTGGAATCGAAGTGGAAACACTAGAAGGGCCGTCTTTCCGGTGTTGATTCCACCTGAAACATTTTTCACTGCGGGTGTGTCTTAGAAGAGAAGACTTTAGCGTAAAGGTCTTTGGGCAGATAGAACACTTGTAAATATTTTTATCAGTGTGGGTAAGGATGTGTGTGGTGAGATGGTGCTTAAGCTTGAATGACTTCGAGCAGTGAGAGCACGAGAAGGGTCGATCACCTGTGTGGCTACGGTGATGTACTTCCAGATCGTGCTTGTGTTTAAAGGACTTTTTGCAGATAGAACACTTGTACAGATGTCCTCCAGTGTGTGAACGGGTGTGCACAGTGAGGCCAGTTTTTTTCTTGAATGACTTTGAGCAGAAAGAGCATTGGTACGGATGTTCTCCAGTGTGCGTAAAAGTGTGCGTATTAAGGTCATATTTATGCTTAAATGTTTTTGAGCACTTAGAGCATGGGAAAGGACGATCTCCAGAGTGAGTTCGGATGTGCACTTTGAGGGTGTTACGTTGCGTAAACGATTTTAAACATTGATGGCACTTATACGGCCGCTCCCCAGTGTGCATACGCATGTGTACTTTTAGTTCGTATTTTTGGACAAACGACTTTGAACACTCGGAGCATTTGTGGCGTCGCTCCCCAGTGTGATAACGAATGTGATTTTGAAGACTGGCTTTTCGATCAAAGGTTTTCGAGCAGTCAGAGCATTTGAAGGGTTTATCACCAGTGTGCGTACGGACATGTAATTTGAGTTCATGTTTGTGTTTAAATGACTTTGAGCACCCGGAGCATTTGTAGGGTCGTTCGGCGGGATGTGTACGGAGGTGAACCACAAGACTTCCAGCTTGGGAAAAGGACTTGGGGCAGTGCAAACACTTGTATGGACGCTCTCCAGTATGAGTGCGTATATGGGTTTCCATATGCTGTTTGCTGTTAAAGGGCATCGAACAGTATGAGCATTGATAGCGCTGATCACCAGTATGCGATCGGATGTGATCGCTTAGAATTCCGGCTCGGGAAAAGGTCATCGAACAGTGATTACATTTAAATGGTCGCTCCCCAGTGTGGATACGGGTGTGTTCAATGAGATGGGATTTTCGTTGAAAGGCTTTCGAGCAGTCGGAGCACTTGAAGGGTCGATCCCTTGATTGAGTGTGGGTGTGTATACTTTCATCGCCGGAAAAATCGGTCTGCTCGCCTTCACTACCGGACATTTTCCAATCTTCGTCTTCCTGATTGTCAGAGAGGTCTTCTTCTGTAACCGCTTCTATCCCTGGGAAATATAGCTTGTGGCTTTGCTCGCAGGTGGTCTTAAGATTGTATGCATTCACAGCATCCTCAAGGCAGGGCGGACAAATGTTTTCTGGTAGTGAATCCCCTCTCCTAACCACGTAGCCAGTGCACTGCGATATCATGACAGCAATGCAGGTGTCCCATTCTTGTGTCTCGTGAAAAATGTTTGTGAAAGCTTCGGAAGTTCCCATGCAAACTCTGCATATCTCACCCATTGTTCTGCAATTAAAATAATTTAAAACAAACGGAATTGATGCAAATATAAATCAGTAAACAAACCAAATTCTGTGGCTTTTATAAATTGCAAATACAATTTTACGTCACGAACTATTTTGACAAACAGTGAAAATAGAGCTGTTAAGCGCGAAATGTTGTATAGCTGATTGCTTTTATGTATGAATATTGTGTTATCGAAATGAATTATAATATTATTCGTACGAATTTTAAGTTTTCAATTGAAAGTATTTGATTCGCACCACTATAAACCTCTTCGAACAAAGGATACCTGAATCAAAAGTCGCCGATATTCACAGTCGCCTGTCGTTTCTTACCAGGTGCATTTGAATTTGGCTTAAGGCAGGTCAAAAACAAGATTGGAAACCTGGGAGCCAAAATAAATACATAGTGATATTGGTATGTACAAGTGATATGATTTCGCATACATTTTCCGCATATAAATATGTTTTTTCCTACATGTCGGAGGAAATCCCAGTCCTGGCCGGCAAATGGTTTTACCCCATTCGGATAGCAAAACAGAGCTTGAAACTACCTCAGGTCTGTGGTGAGCATCACAGAACAAAAGCTGAATATTCTGGCCAACCTTCATAACCATCGACCTGTATTGTTTGAGACGTACACGAGGCCGGCTATAATATAATTCTACGCTAGCCGTCACTTATGGACCACGGTTCACTGGAGCCACGAGTTTAAACACAACGAAAAAAATGGGAGACTACCACGCGAAACCGTTCTGTTCAACTGAAACCATTTTTAAGAAATTGTAATGTATTGAATTGATATTTAACTTGAATAATACAATACATTAATGGGACTTTCCAGGAATAACTAAAGTTAAATAAATTATCGAGTAGCAAAAATGCGACAAATCGTTCTGCATTCTGAAGAGGTCGTCCACTTCCGAAATCGCATATAGATTTTATCTCAAAAATAAGCGAAATGAACAATTAAATTTTCCATCTTTAAATTTTTAAGGCACGGTTTTTGTGTGAGTTCGGATGTGTTTTTGAAGATAAGAGTTTTGTTTAAATGTCTTTGGGCAGTAGGAACATGTGTAGAGTTTTCCCCCAGTGTGGGTAAGGACATGTTCGGTGAGATGGTGCTTTTGCTTGAATGACTTCAAGCAGTGAGAGCACGTGTAGGGTCGATCTCCTGTGTGAGTACGGGTATGTATTTGCAGATGGTGGTTTTGTTTAAAGGACTTTTCGCAATAAGAACACTGGAACAGTTGTTCTCCAGTGTGCGTACGGTTGTGCACATTGAGGCCAGATTTTCGCTTGAATGTTTTTGAGCAGTGAGAGCATTGGAAAGGTCGATCCCCAG
Source organism: Drosophila subsilvestris (assembly GCA_035043285.1). Taxonomy (NCBI): domain Eukaryota; kingdom Metazoa; phylum Arthropoda; class Insecta; order Diptera; family Drosophilidae; genus Drosophila; species Drosophila subsilvestris. The sequence continues at coordinate 2,987,339 of JAWNNB010000960.1, forward strand.
AGTGACTTCGGATGTGCGATTTGAGGGTGTTTTGTTGTGTAAACGACTTTGAACATTGACTGCACTGATACGGTCGCTCCCCAGTGTGCGTACGCATGTGTAATTTGAGTTCGTATTTTTGTATAAATGACTTTGAGCACTCGGAGCATTTGTAGGCTCGTTCGCCGGTATGTGTACGGAGGTGAACCCCAAGAGTTCCAGCTTGGGAAAAGGACTTGGAGCAGTGCAAACACTTGTACGGTCGCTCTCCTGTATGAGTGCGTAAATGGGTTTCCAAATGCTGTTTTTTGTTAAAAGACATTATACAGTATGAGCACTGGAAGCGTTGATCGTTCGTATGCGATCGGATATGATCGGTTAGAACTCCGGCTCGGGAAAAAGTCATCGAACAGTGATTACATTTAAATGGTCGCTCCCCAGTGTGGATACGGGTGTGTTCGACGAGATGGGATTTTTGTTGAAATGATTTCGAGCAGTCGGAGCACTTGAAGGGTCGTTCCCCTGTGTGAGTACGGATGTGATATTGTAGTCTTGATTTTCGTAAGAAGGACTTCGGGCAGTCACTACATTTGAACAAAGGAGCCACATCCTTATCATCTTTATGTATTTTGTCATCGCCGGAAAAATCAGACTGCTCTCCTTCATTGTCTGAAATTTCCGAATTCTCGTCTTCACGATTTGCGCAGAGATGTTCTTCTATATCCTTCTCCATCGCCGGGAAATAGAGTTGATAGCTCTGCTCACAGGTTTTTATAAGATTGAATGCGTTCACAGCATCCTCAAGGCAAGGCGGACATACGTTTTCTGGTAGTGAATCGCCTCGCGTAACTTCGTACCCGGTACACTGAGCTATCATGTCAGCAATGCAAGTGTCCCACTTTTGTGTCTCGTCAAAAATGTTTGTGAATGCTCCAGACGTTCCCATGCAAACTCTGCATATTTGCTCCATTGTCCTGCAAGTAAATCAGTTTAAATGAACTGAATACAACAATTTACACTTATTTTCGAACTGTGTTGAATGTTTAATGGGCTTAAAGAGCTCTTTTTAATTAACACTTAAATTACTCGTCATGAATGGTTTTGTTTCGGTAAAAATATAAACAAAATGTGCTGTCATGCGCAACTAACATCTGTAGCGCAGCTCCCAGCTCAACTGGAAAGTCAAATGTGCTGTACAGCGCAAAACACAGGATTGCTTTGATTATTGCAGCAGCTGTTTATACTTTGTTTACGATATGATATGATATTTGGAAAATGTCAAAAGAAAAAGTTCGTGGAAAAACTTTTCACAGGCGGAGGAGCATATCCTAGTCGATCTCGTAGATAAAAACATATTAGGAACAAGTGATGCAGTTACATGGAAGAAGAAAACGGAAGCGTGGATTCGGCTTTCCGAAAAATTTGCTGCACAAACTGGAATAGTTCGGTTCGCCCATGGAAGGCACTCAGGGACAAGTACGACAATTTAAAAAGAAAAGCCCGTGAATTTGCTGCTGAGAAGCGGGAAGATATCGCACTGGTGGTAGAGGGCCTTCCTCCACTTTTGTGTCTTCTCTCTCCGTGCGCGTGGCTTTGAAAATTCGCTTGACGATAATGCCAAGTATGATGGATTTTGTAAATACAATGTTTTGTTTAAATCTGCAGCATATAATCTTTCGATGTCAGATAATGAAGGAGCTTCCAAATCGATCGCCTTAGGAAGACGACCCGCTTGAAGAGACGCCGCAATATACTATAAATTAAAATGAGAATAAGCTAACGTGGCGAAATAATCTATATCTTACATATGTACGTTTATATCATCCTCATCAGGTATGGGATTGTTTTCTAAAATGGCAATATGGTGCAGAGCTTCGCATGCGACTATCTGTTCATTCCTTAAAAAACCCTTTCACTATTAAAGTTGACTTCATCTTCAAACTCGAGTTCTCTCTCAAATTTATACAGCCGGCCGCCAATTGGAAGTTGACCCTCGCATGAGCCTTTGAATTTTCATTCTCGGACACTTTAACGTTCCGATTAATTTTAACCCGAGGTCCAGCAACCGGCCCTTAGTCCGTCTGGTCTATAATGCTATGGGGACGCTGAATCCAGCTCTGTACTTGGTTTTTTCCTATCAGATCGAGTTTTTGCGATATACCGTTGTATCCAAAATTAAGGCACTTCCCCTGCATATAGTGGACTAAAAGGAAAACGATAAATATTCAGCTAAAAAAAATTATTAAATCTCGCCAACAATACTGTCTTTAAGTCGTGCCTACATTGGTTTTAAATTTGACCAACATATTCAAAGATATCGTTGTAAATTCGAAGACAAAATTTAAATTTAGCAAAAAAAAATAAATTATCTTGTTTAAAAATTAATTTAAAAATTGCGACAAAAATAAACTTTGATTTTTGTCGCTATCTAACATATTTGAACATAGTTGAACATATTTTGAATGTGATGAAATTTATTTCATTTTCTTGAATTATAATTATCTTTTTTAATGTAGATAACAATCCATTTTGGTTTTGGATCATCAAAACGTCAGGATAAATCCATCTAAAATCTATATTTTAGATCGATTTGTTTTGTTCATGTCATCGCTGTAAAGTATGACATTTTGAACTTTTATTGAAGGAAAAAGTGAAACAAACGTTCTTAACGTGGTTCGTATGGTGATGTTCTCTCGAATAGTGGCGTCGGAATGAAGAAATAAATATTTTCCATTTGAAAGTACGGCTGTGTTTTTTAAGATAGTAGATTAGTTGACAGTAATTTTCGCCGTAGACAACTTGCTACACCTGTTTGTGTGTTTTCATGTGCCCTTTGAGGATGTTAGGTTGTGTAAACGCCTTTGAACATTGATTGCACTCATACGGTCGCTCTCCAGTGTGCATACGCATGTGTAATTTAAGTTCATGTTTGTATATAAACGACATGGAGCATTCCGAGCATTTGTTGGGTCGATCCCCCGTGTGAGTACGGGTGTGTGCATCAAGTCTGCATTTTTGCGCGAAAGATTTCGAGCAGAAGGAGCAACTCAAGGGTTGATCCCCTGTGTGCGTACGGCTGTGTAGTTTGAGTTCATGTTTGTGTATATAGGACTTTGGACAATCGGAGCATTTGTAGGGTCGATCCCCTGTATGAGTACGGGTGTGTGCATCAAGTCTACATTTTTGTGCGAAAGATTTCGGGCACAGGGAACATTTGTAGGGACGATCGCCTGTGTGCGTACGGATGTGCAATTTCAGTTCGTGTTTGTGTTTAAACGACTTTGAGCACTCGGTGCACTTGAAGGGTCGATCCCCCGTGTGAGCTCGGGTGTGAATATCGAATGTGGATTTTTGTAAAAAGATCTTTGAGCAGTAGGAGCACTTGTAGGGTTCATCACCTGTGTGCGTATAGATGTGTAGTTTGAGTTCGGCTTTTAGTATAAAAGACTTTGGACACTCGGAGCATTTGTAGGGGCGATCACCTGTGTGTATACGGGTGTGTGCATCAAGTCGGAACTTTTGGGGAAAGGATTTCGAGCAGAAGGAGCATTTATAGGGTCGATCACCAGCGTGCGCACGGATGTGATATTGGAGACTGGATTTTCGCATATAAGACTTCGGGCACTGAGGACATTTTAACCGAAGATCGACATCCTTATCATCTCCATTTATTTTTTCCCCGCTGGAACATTCGGACTGCTCGTCTCCACTACCTGACATTTCCGTGTTCTCGTCTTCCCGATTATCAGATGGGTCTTCCTTATCCTCCTCCATCAGTGTGAAATAGAGTTGATGGCTCTGCTCGCAGGTGGTCTTAAGCTTGAATGCACTCACTGCATCCTCAAGGCAAGGCGTACATATGTTTTCTGAAAGTAAATCGCCTCGCGAAACCTCGTACCCGGTGCACTGAGCTATCATGTCAGCAATGCAAGTATCCCATGTTTGTGTCTCATCAAAAATGTTTGTGAATGCTCCAGACGTTCCCATGCAAACTCTGCATGTCTCCACCATAGTCCTGCAATTAAATGAATTTTAATAAACGGAATACAAAAATATGTATTTACGTTTGAAATGAGCGAAATCAAACCCACAAGCAGCTAACTGGTGTGTTTTTTCTGGGTCGTAAAACATTTTTTTTTTTTTTTTTTTGGGGTTTTATGTTACCGCGCTACCCTTGAGTAGCGTGGAATTATTTGGCCACCCGCCTTTAGAAGGTGGAAATTGCCAAGTCGGAGAAGATAACTTGTTACAGTTTTACGTCAATTTTGTCGATGAAGTCAATTAATGTTTGGTACGAGCTGATGTTTTCTTTTTCAAAGAATTTGTAAATATCATTATATTTTCTTAGAGATGGGTAGTTTAGTCTTACTGTATTGTACTTCGTACAATTAAAAATTATATGCGAGGCGTTATCGATAGTATCGCATGCATCACAAATGTTACTTGGAACTACGTGCATTTTGGCAAGTGTGTGCCTATCAAATGCGTTACCGCTCAGCAGTCTGTTGATTCTTTTAGCGTCAATGGCTTTCAGATTAGTTTTGTTTAGGAACCATGGTTTGGATGAGGTAGAAGGAAAAAGCGAGCAGTATCCTCTGTGTTTGGCGCTGGCAAACTCAGCATACTCTCTCTCCCATTCATCTTTTAATATTCTGTGTATTTCACAGATTGCATCTTTGAGGCTCCATTTTACAACTGTGTATTTTCCTCGTCTGTGGCCTTCTTTGGCTGCTGTGTCTACTAAGGTGTTCTGGAGGATGTTGGCGTGGCCGGGTATGTAGTGAACTTCTACCGACTTTAGATAATGGTTGTGATGGATCTTTTCTCTGATTTTGTAGGCGATAAAATTATCCTGAATGCTCCTTGCCAGTATGAGAGCCCCGTTCCTGCTGTCTGTTAGGAACGCGACGCGAGGGAAGTTGTTCGAGAGAGCATGATCCAAGGCCTTTTCGATTGCAAGCAACTCGGCCGACAGAGAGGATAGGGTTTTGTGCGTGTAAAAGCTGTCTATAAATCCTGAGCTGTCGTGTAGGAAGGCGGCACTGGAACGTCTGTTTGCTACTGACCCATCAGTGTAGAAGGTCGTAAAACATATATTTCTTGGCGTAAATTTTGTTGTTGTGAGAATAGTGCTGTTAAGCGCAAACGAATTTAATTGAAGGAAAACATATGTTCCGTTATTGGATGTAAAATTATGGGTATTCCTATAATTAGTTTTCACTTTGATCTATTATGTCTCTACATAAATGTCTTCTGATCTTTGTATATTGAAATATCGCACAGTTAAGCATCTGGAGAACGTAGCTCAGTTGTTCCGTCTAAATGCTTATTTTCTCGAAGAAGAAATGCATACAAATTTTTCTTAATATTTACCCATAGATGGTTATGTCCATTTTTAGTCGTTGTTGAAATTAATCTCATACATATGTTCCTTAAATATGAATAAAACTTTAAATATAAGATGGAAACCTTTTACTTAATCTTCTGAATGAGAAAAGCCAATTATAATATTAAATTAATAATTTATTATTGCTATATTTCTTCGTGAGTATCTGAATAAAGAATAAGAGAGATTCTTATATCCTTATGTAAATTCATTTGAATCGAATCTATTAATCTAGTGTTAAAACTATAAATAATAAACTTCAATAAGGCACAGGAAAATCACACCAAATCACATTGGTTTTTAAAGTATGTATGTTACTATACTTTAAATATTTTTTCTAATTAATGCAGAAGTAACATTTTATTGGAATTAACACTTTAAACTATTTATAAAGGCTACATTGAACATTAAATACAGAATGTTGGACATTGGCAATCATTTGGTCAATTATTTCGTCCTGCTTAACGTTGAGAAAAGCATAAACATCTATAGTACATCGAAATCAACATCTACCAACAATTTTTCCATACCTGCATATATCGTTTGAAATGATTTTCTTACTCGTTTTGATAAAGAATTTACACATGAAAAGATTATGTTGATACATGTCTAAAATCGTTTTCTGCAGTTGGTGCAATCGAATCATCCTCGCTCAGCGATCTTACGAATGTGATCTCCAAAAGTTCCGGATTGGCACAATTTGTATTGTTTTTGTGAGTACGCATGTGTCTTTTGTAGCTAATGTTCTTGTATCGAAATGTCTTTGAGCAGTGGGTACACTTGAAAGGACGCTCCCCTGTGTGAGAACGGATGTGTACCTGGAGATTCGATTTTTCTTGAAATGATTTCGAGCAATGGGAGCACTTGTAGGGTCTTTCATCCGTGTGCGTAAGGGCATGTCTTTTAAGATTGGATTTGTCTATGAAGCCTTTCGAGCAGTGGGAGCATTTGTAGGGTCGCGTGTGAGTGCGAGTGTGTGCAATAAGTTTGAATTTTTGTAGAAATGACTTTGAGCAGTCGGTGCATTTGAACGGTCGTTCACCCGTGTGTGTAAGGGTGTGGTCTTCAAGTTGGGATTTTAGTTGAAATGCCATAAAGCAGTCGGTGCATTTGAAGAGCAGTCCTTCCGTGTGCCATCGACGGATATGGACCTGGAGATTTGAGCAAATGGCAAAACACTTTGAGCATTTAGAACACTTGTAAGGTTTCTCCCCCGTGTGGATACGACTGTGTCTTTTGAGAGCTGAACTTAGCCTAAATGACTGTAGGCACTGTGGGCATTGGTAGGGTAGTTCACCCGTATGCTTAAGGATGTGTACTTTGAGTCCGCCTTTACTCCTAAAGGAGTCTGAGCAGTCGGAGCACTTGTAGGGTCGTTCGCCGGTATGTGTACGGATGTGTGCCTGGAGTGCGCTCTTGCTTACGAATAACTTGAAGCAGTGGGAACATTTGTTGGGTCGCTCCCCAGCGTGATAACGGATGTGACTTTGAAGACTTGATTTTCGATCAAAGGATTTTGAACAGTGAGAGCATTGGTGGGTTTTTTCACCCGTGTGCGTACGAATGTGATTTTGCAAATTGCATTTTCTTTTAAAAGACTTCGAGCAGTAAGCACACTTGAACAGAAGATCCACATCCTTATCTTTTTTACATATTTTTTTATCGGTTTTTAAATTGTCCGCCTGCGGTTTTCCTTTTTCTGACTTTTTCCAATCTTCTAGTTCAAGATTATCACGAAGATATTTTTCTATATCCTCTTCCATCTGGGTGAAATAGAGTTGATGGCTCTGCTTACAGGTTCTTATAAGATTAAATGCATTCACTGCATCCTCAAGGCAAGGCGGACATATTTTTTCTGGTAGTAAATCACCACGCCTCACCACGTATCCGGTACACTGGCCAATCATGTCACCAATGCAAGTGTCCCATGTTTGTTTATCGTCGAAAATGTTTGCCAATGCTCCAGACGTTCCCATGCAAACTCTGCATATTTCCTCCATTGTCCTGCAGGTAAATCAATCTTTAATAAACGGAGTACAGTACAGGAACGAATTTAGACTATACAAAAATACCAACCAACCAAATTGTGCCGCTTTTCTGAATTTCTTATGTTTCTTGCTACAATTGTTTTGTTTTGAGAAAAATGTAGAAGAAAAATGTGCTGTAAGGCGCCACAGACATCTGTTGTAATGTTATTGTTATCGGAAAACTTATAATTGGCTGTTTCAGAATAAGGGTATGTCTGGAAATGAAATAGATTTGCTCGGGACTAATCATTTCTGCGATTTGCCTGCGGATACCAGAAAAGCTGGAAGACGAGCCTCTGTCTAGACTTGCATAAAAGGTTTGATCGCAAGTCAATATGCTGAGTATAAGCACTACCAAATTGTAGAAAACGGAGATTTACCACTAGGCAGATTTCGTGTAGATTGCTTGTAGGAAGTACATATTTCCATAACTTGATTCACATTTTTGTTTTAGTTATTTATTTACGTATTTATTGTTGATATCGAAACTTCGTGTTGTTCTCTCGTACGCATTCCCGTTCTTCCGCATTCATACTCTGTTACATGGGATGGAGGTGTGATCTCGTCGGGTGCTGGACTGACACACAAGTCATTGCTTGTGTGACTAAGGATGTGTTTTGTGTAGGTTTTGTTTTTGTATTTAAATGACTTGGAGCAGTGGGAACATTTGTACGGTCGGTTGGTCTCGTCGGGTGCTGCACCGTTGTTGTTGTCATTGTTGCTTGTGTGAGTAAGGATGTGTTTTGTGTAGGTTATCTTTTTGCGTTTAAATAACATGGAGCAGTGTGGACATTTGTAGGGTTTCTCTCCCGTGTGGATACGACTGTGTACTTGGAGATGGGATTTTAATTAAAATGACTTCGAGCAGTCGGTGCATTTTTAGGACAGTCTTTCCATGTGAGTACCGATGTGACGATTGAGGTGTCCGTTTCGAATGAAGGTCTTGGAGCAAAGGGCACATTTGTACGGTCGCTCCCCAGTGTGTGTACGGTTGTGTACATGGAGTTCATTGTTTACTTTAAACGACTTCGAACAGTGAGAGCACTTGAAGGGTCGTTTATCTGAGTGGCATCGATGGATATGAGCCCGGAGATTTGAGCCAAAGGCAAAACACTTTGAGCATTTAGAACACTTGTAGGGCTTCTCTCCCGTGTGGATACGACTGTGTCTATTGAGATCAGCCTGTCGATTAAATGACTTTTGGCAGTGGGTGCATTGGTAAGGATGTTCCATTGTGTGAACACGGGTGTGCACTTCGAGCTCGTTTTGACTAAAATAGGACACGGAGCAGTCAGAACACTTGAACACCGGCCTGTGGGTACGAATGTGTCTTTTGAGAGCCAAATTTAGCCTAAATGACTGTAGGCACTGTGGGCATTGGTAGGGTAGTTCACCCGTGTGCTTACGGAAGTGTACTTTGAGTCCGCCTTTAGTCCTAAAGGAGTCTGAGCAGTCGGAGCACTTGTAGGGTCGTTCGCCGGTATGTGTAAGGATGTGTGCCTGGAGTGCGCTCATGCTTACGAATGACTTTGAGCAGTAGGAACATTTGTTGGATCGCTCCTCAGTGATATAACGGATGTGAATTTGAAGACTTGATTTTAGATAAAAGGATTTTGAACAGTGAGAGCATTGGTAGGATGTTTCACCCGTATGTAATTTTGTGTGACTATTTAGAGTCGATTTTAGCGCATAGCTCTTTGGACAGAAGATACATTTAAACTGAAGATCGACCTTCTTATCACCCTGAACCTTTATATCGGTTTCAACATTTTTCGTCTTCTCACTTTCATTATCTGATGGTTTCCAGACCTCGTCCTGCACATTATTACAGATATCTTCTTCTTTATTATCCTCCATCTGTGTGAAATAGAGTTGATGGCTCCGCTTACAGGTTCTTATAAGATTGAATGCATTCACAGCTTGCTCAAGGCAAGGCGGACATATTTTTTCTGGTAGTAAATCACCACGCCTCACCACGTATCCGGTACACTGGCCAATCATGTCACCAATGCAAGTGTCCCATGTTTGTTTATCGTCGAAAATGTTTGTCAATGCTCCAGACGCTCGCATGCAAACTCTGCATATTTCCTCCATTGTCCTGCAGGTAAATGAATTTTAAATAAACGGAGTACAGGAACGAATTTAGACTATACAAAAACAACAACCAACCAAATTGTGCCTCTTTTCTTAATTTCTTATGTTTCTTGCTACAATTGTTTTGTTTTGAGAAAAATGTAGAAGAAAAATGTGCTGTAAGGCGCCACAGACATCTGTTGTAATGTTATTGTTATCGGAAAACTTCTAATCGGCTGTTTCAGAATAAGGGTATGCCTGGAAATGAAAAAGATTTGCTTGGGAGTAATCATTTCTGAAAAATGACTGTGGTATACCGTAAGACCTACGACATACGCCTAGTCTGGATTTCCATTAAAGCGTTTTTACACTTGCATTAATATTGTAGTACAAAAAAAAACCCACATTTAAAACCAATATAACTAAATCACTTGAGCAGGTCTTTGCATCTATTACGAGGGAAATATCAAATTATTTATTAATCTTGATAATAAATCTTCTTTATTATGTATCTATGTATATTCTTTTCTATGAATAATTAATTCAGCTTGAAATTGTTGAGTTCCGTCTGCTAAATAGCAGATGTCCCTAATTAGAGCTGTTTCTCCTTTTAATAGTTTCAAATATTCACAGGCATTCGAAAGATTCCTTTATCTTATTCAATCTTATTACCTCTTTACAGAGGTTCCGGTTTAGTTTCGAAGAGTGGTGTGATCTCGTCGGGTGCTGGACTGACACACAAGTCATTGCTTGTGTGACTAAGGATGTGTTTTGTGTAGGTTTTGTTTTTGTATTTAAAGGACTTTGAGCAGTGGGAACATTTGTACGGTCGCTCTCCCGTGTGTGGTGGTTTGGTCTCGTCGGGTGCTGCACAATTGTTGTTGTCATTGTTGCTTGTGTGACTAAGGATATGTTGTTTGTAGCTTCTGTTATTGTATTTAAATAACCTGGAGCAGTGTGGACATTTGTAGGGGTTCTCTCCCGTGTGGATACGACTGTGTACTTGGAGATGGGACTTTTGTAGAAATGACATCGGGCAGTAAGAGCATTTGTAGGGTCGGTCCCCTGTGTGAGTACGGAAGTGTACATCAAGATGGGATTTTTGTACGAAGGACTTTGGGCAGTCGGTGCATTTGAAGGGTCGTTCTTCTGTGTGCGTATGAATGTGGGATCGCAGGCTGGTTTGATTTTTAAAAACTTTGGAACAGTGAGGACACTGGTTAGGCGTTTCTACTTCATTTGTGTGCATACGCATATGAGAATTGAGAGCTTGGGTGTGTGCAAAGGCCTTGGGGCAGTGAGTACACTTAAACGGACGCTCTCCCGTGTGAGTACGAATGTGTTTTTCGAGCTCGTAATTATAAGAAAAAGACTTTCCGCAGTACGAACATAGGCATGGTCGTTGCCCTTTGTGGGTAAGCATGTGTCCCATGAGATAGGTTTTTAGTTGAAAGGATTTTGGGCAGTCGGGGCATTTGAATGGTTTGTCACTAGAGTGCGTACGGATGTGTTTTTCAAGATTGGATTTTTGTGCGAAACTTTTCGAACATATGGAGCATACGTAGGGTCGTTCACCAGTGTGGTTACGGAAGTGTAAACTGAGATCGCATTTTCGTGGAAAGGATTTCGAGCAGTGGGAGCACTTATACGGCCTCTTTTCGGAGTGCTTACGGATGTGCAATTGAAGTTCGTCTTTGTCTAAAAAGCCTTTTAGGCAAATTTCGCACATTATGTCCTCCATTTTCCTGAAAATAAATATAAATTAAATACACGCAACAGACACACAACAACGAAAACGTACGAAAGTTTTTCTTCTTTTTTTAATGATTTTGCTCCGACTAGCAGTGTGACCGCGAATTTATCGAAAAAATATACCAAACAACCATCAGAAATATACCGAAAAGTACCTTATCAGTTTTAAAATATACCTTTAATATACTGACGGACACGACAAGATGCGTTCATATTCCATGATTTTGATATTCGGTTTAATATTACTAGCATGTTATTGCTCTCAGCGCCAAACAAATAATATTATCCGATTCATCAATAAATTTTGTACAACATTGGCTAGTTTTCAGAACTCCTTTTCATTGTATTGTTTACATAATAAGGTGCAAACAAAAACGGCCAAAGCATTAAACGAAAGTGTGAACTCCGGTCACACTTGGTCATTGTTGCTGGTCAACCAAGTTACTGCATGCGTATGGACATTTGTATAACTTACTTCCTTCAATTAATGTTAAATTTGTTGTTCCAAGCTGCTTTAAAACATTAATAATGAATTTGTATTAGATTGACATGTTATTTAACCATTAATGCATAAAATTGGTGTTTTATATATACATTTATCCCGGTCCCGATACCTATTATTGGTGCCCATATGCTTCGAAATTTCGTTCATATCCTTAAAACAGAGACTGATTAGTTTCTGCATTAATTGAAGCCTGAAATTTCAAACAATATCTTAATTCTAATTCTTTCGAACGATTTGATTGGTTGAAAGTTGAAAACGCGTAGCAACCGTTACTTGTGTAACGAAATACTAATTTTTGGGTACAAAAAGAAAAAAAAATGTATGTATTATTGTTTAACAGGCCGTCGGGCGTAGATTTAATAGCCATATACCTTCATTTCAAATAAGTCCGTATTTTTTAATAATATTTTTAAATTTCGACGATAATAATTTGTATCCGACTCCCCATTTTACCCACTCTCCTCATGAAAACCAACATTTCTACCAGCGTATGAAACATCGCAGCAATGAATCTACATTTCATACGGTTCCGTTAAATACATGTTGGTCACCACGATCTTCACCACGAAATTCGCTCTCTTCACCTCGGAAAAGAGAGAACATTTTGAAAACCCACCACGATTTGAGAGCGAAAAATGTCGGGAGTTTAGCGGTCATTTTGAAAAGTACTTTAATTTACTCTAAAAAATAGATTGGAACTTGATTAAATATACTTTTATATACCGATATACCGTAATTATACTTTTAACTCGTTTTCGACGTCAAAATATCCCGTACAGTATATAATATACCGTAAACGGTCACCCTGTCGACTAGGGCTGTCAAAAATATATTAAAAATATCGATATATTGGTATTTTTAGCGATATATATTATATAGCTCTGATGTAGTAAAAAGAATAGAATCACCGATATGATATATTTTAAATACTTGGCTGCCC